>JAUCMO010000505.1:13545000-14145000 GCA_032399605.1 Melipona beecheii
ATTGGGTTAATATACAGTCCAATAGTTAATTAAATAATTTTGCTTGTTTATTTTTATCTTCTGGTGCTCTCGTGCACTCGTGCACTTATTGATTTTGGCATTTGGTTGTCTGTATAAGGATTAATTCTGCCGTGTAGCTAACTGCGAGCTTCTGCTTGCTTGGCAAAATTGAATGGAAAAGCGTACGGAATATTTCCAACTTCTTAGTTCCTTTTTATTCGCATTATATTCACACACGCGTGTGAATCGCATCGCTGAGAATAATTAATGGATCGTCTACTCGAGGATCATACCGTTCGACTAAAAGCGTCCATTCATCACTACCTAATTGCATCGAGGTTGCATCATCGATTCGCGTCGTCTTCGAAAAAGAAGGAGAAACTCAAAAAAAACGCCACGTAACTTTTTTCGACCGATTTTACAACAGGATCGCGGTCGAATTTCAAAACTCTTTCGACGAGCGTAACGTTACATTTCACGGGCCGGGAAAGAACGAAAGAACGAAAGAACGAAAGAACGAAAGAACGAAAGAAAGCGTTTCTTTTTTCTTCTTTTTAACAATAATAATCAAAAGTGTTTTCGCCGCGATATGAAAATAAAACGAGGCAGAAATAGCAATCTCGGCGCGCAGCGAGCTTCTCTCGTTAAGCGGACGAGCTCGCGCAAGTGCAACCCTGCTGCTTGCCGTTTCTGTGACGTTTGCTGAAACTCGCAGCTTCGTCTCACGCGTCGCTGCGTAAACTGTGAACTTTTCGAATCCCTTCTCGGCTCGTTTTAATTGGTGCATGCTGAATTTTAATTATGTCGGAGGTTTCACCCTGCGGACGAACGCTCGCCGATTAGCGATTTTCCCCGTTTCGCGTTGTTCGACGCACGTCGACTGCGAAAGTTGACGAATCGTTGTCTGTTCGTACGATCAATCGAAAGAGCATCTCGCGCATCGGAGAAAACGATGAACGAGCGAGGAGGCTCCTCTTCTCCTCCCGATGTTGGAAGAAATCCAACGTCGAGGCTAATTCTCCTGGAATGACCGTGATTGCGGAACGTTCGCGCATTAATTATCGTTGATTAACCTGATAATTGGCGCGATTAAAACGTTGCTCGCTCCAGCTCGGTTACAAATACATGCAATTGTATCATACCTGTGTCAGTCTCTCTCTCTCTCTCTCTCTCTCTCTCTCTCTCTCTCTCTCTCTCTCTCTTACAAGCCGTCCCCCGTTGGATAATGACTATTAAAGATCGTGTTTGTCCTTTAATTGCTGCGACGTCCATAATTGCTCGGTAAATTTGCGATCCGGTTGTCGTGTCATTGGACGGTGGCAATTCACCGGCTCGGAAGCTGATCACTTTTTATTAAGAGTCTTGCGCTTTGTAAATACCCGTTTAGTGATGAAACTTTCAATCTAGCTAGAAGAGATTAGTCATAATACTAAACTAAACTGTCGATTGCACAACTCGAATAATTAACAGAGGAATAACTGCATGAAATGTTGACGCTTACGATACGCTTACGTGTCCCTCTGCCCTTGGTCCTACAGGACCATTAAATGCATCGTTAGGCCCATAAAGTAATTGCCAAAATAGTGCTAATAGTTGCTAAGTCGTAGCCTTGTCTTCCCCATCACGTGAAACCATAATCCTAACCATACAACCAAAACCGATCACCCTCGCCGTGGGTTCCCAAACAAATTGTAATTTAAATTCTTTAAATTGAAGGTTAACAAATAAAAACCCTACGCTTTACGTCTAACACAATGTAACAAATAACTGATGGTTGTTGGAAACCCATAAATTGGAAAGAAAATCGGGAAATGTATAATAATAAATGAGGAGAAACGACCGATACCGATGAGATATCGGCAGTATATGCATCAATGAAAAATCAGTGCATTCAGTTCGCATTGGATGGTTATGTTCTCGAGTCAGCTTGGAAGATGACGATCTCCAGCAAAAGTCCGTAGAGAGATATCGGTACTTGCTTCCGCTACGACAAAGCCTTGGACGTTAATGGAAGTTCTGTAGCAATAGAGGCCTTTCAGGGGTGCCTTTTCCCGGAAGCCTTTGAATCCTCGAAATCTTCGACGCGCTCTACCCGTCACTTTTAATCTTTGCACTCCCCTTTTCCTCGACGCGAGGTTCACCGAACTCCACGAGAGGCGTACCATGAAATCCGTGCATTTTCTTTTACGTTGCACGCTCCGTCGTTTGCATACGATCTGTGGATATTTTTAACTGCACAACTCGAGTAATTACACAAATTTATCTATTTGGTAATCATTGCTGTCTTTGAAATTCTCTGTCTTATCTTGAAATTTGTGCTACTTTCTTCAATTAAATATCTGGCAATTAATAATTATTATAAATACGGTAATATCTTGATCTTTTGACTTATTCATCTACAACGACTAATGACTCTCCTCTCCTTCTCCTTCTCCTACAATGCGGTACCCTCTTTTACGGTAGAATCCATCCATTTATTACATGAATTCTCTAATTATTTGAGCGCAATTTTAGTTAGTTTAGTGAGTTGGTTAGTTGAATGAACTTCTGCTTGTTGTATGTCATTCACCTAAACGTGAACCAGTGATAGATGGTGGAGTGAAGTAGAGTGGAATGAAATCTTATTACATAAACTATTCGTCCTCCAACAAGTAGGTGCATATCAATAAAATATCTCCTATATCGATAAATATCATACACAAATCAACAAATGTAAATTTATTGGCAAATGCAACGTTTACGTCACGCTGAATTACGGACCGTCCGCGAGCGAATTAATCCTGCGGTCGTAATTCGTAACAGCGATACTCGTGGATAATCGATGCCCGGCAAAAGTCGGCCGACAGAAAATGGGTCAATAAGAGACTTGATCGACGGAACTGTCCCGCTTCAGGTCTGGATCGATGCGGGAAAAGAAAAGGAAAGAGAAGAAAAGAAAAGAAAAGAAGAAGAAAGAGGAAAAAGAACGGCGCGAACGAGCGAAGAATAGGGGCCTCGGACTCGTGGAAAAAAGAAGTCGAGCGTTTACAATGTTTGCGCGGCCGGGAGTCATTAATCACTCTCGGTACAATAATCACCGCGTGCTTTCTCCGCACGTCCGCCCATAACAATGGAAGAAGTGGAGTGCGTGGAGAACACGCAAGGACGTGTGTGGCGCGCGTACGAGCGAGAATTATTTAAACGAACCGGGCCAGCTAATTATTTGGCATTTCTCGACCGCGACTTTCGCGAAGCTTTGAAAGCCAGTTTCTGAAACGCTCGAAACACTTTGCTCTCGACCATCGCGCCGGGTGAAAACCGCTTGGCATAGTTTCGTCCCGTTGGCAAAATGACGGCGACGATTCTGCGGCCATTCGGACATTATCTCCTTTGCCGTGGACGACACTACGCCTGACGCGCGTAGTTTATTATAATAATTTTGACGTACGGGCAAGAGGAAAAAAGCTCGAAGTAAGATATTTATAGGGTGGACGGAGAAGTCGGCCCGTCAAGTGGAAAGTCTTACAAGTCGAGGCGCTGAGTATCTGAGTCAGAGTTCAAATTTATTTATCTATCACCGCGACGAAATAACGCGTGCATCTCTCCTGCAAGTGTGTTCCAAGTTCAAATTGCAATTAATCTTCCTTTGATTTTAGTCTACCAGTCAGAATAGACTTAATAAAACGAAACGAAATCAGCAGCCTGCTTACGTGCTCCAGCTCTAATTTATTCACAGGTCAAAACGGTAACGTGAAATTACTGAACTGTAGGACTCGAGATACGAGGCATGGCGAGAAAAAGCACGAAACCTGTTTCAATTTTCACATTGACCAGCGATACAGTTACAGAAAATGTTAGAAAATAAAATTGGCGGAAAAATATTTGAAAGAAAGGAGGGAGAAAAATTCCAAATAGGACTAGAAATTCTAAACACACCACAATTCAGTTCGTCCAAACGAATCCACCGTAAAATGAGTGAAATGAATTTCTCAAAATATGAAATAGAATGCGTTAAAATCCTGCATTCTTTTGACAGACGTCTTATCCCTCTTAAAGATAAATCGGCAATCGTCAGCAAGGTTAAAAATTAGGTTCGTTACCCTGCTGGGGTGATCGAGAGTTTGATCGATCCTGCGTCGACTCTCGAGACTTTCAGGGAGGTTGTGTTGGAGGAAGCTCGTTTTTTCCACGAGTCAAGTGTCAGTTCGAGGGGAACGATTTCTCGTCTACTTTGCTCTCTTCGTTCGTTCTTTTCTTTCGTTCGCGAAACGCTCGATTTGCGAGCGGTGTGTTTACCCGGCGGGTTCGCGGGTATTCGTCATCGTTTGGCCGCGACCCAACTAAGCCAGCCACTGCCAAGGAATCCTAGCCAGATTCCCTTTAGATATTCTCGACTTTTTATCCTGCGGAATTTCCACCTCGCGCGCTGCTCCCCGTCTTCGTTTTTCCTTGATCGAATTTCTCGTTGGGTTTCCATGGCCCGTTTCCATCCATTTTTGAACCATCGATCTCTGCCACCGTCGACCAACGCTGTCATTTGTTTCCCAATGCGAGTTTGGTACTCGCATGTTGCACTGTGTACCAAAGAGTTCATCTCGTCTGTTGGTAAGCAAATGAATACATAAATTTAGAAGAATCCAGTTGTGGATATAATTACTGTACGAAAAGAAAATATTAATATTAATATATAAATAAACGTGTTATTATATTTATATCATATTATATTATAATACAACTACAAGTTTTGATTATTGCTTGAGGTGTATAATTTAAAATAAATATGAAATATACTGAGAAACATTTGTATATGTAAATTTATGTATTAATATATATATATATATATATTTACAAAGTTTTATCAGTTTAAATTATCGAAAATTTCTCATTGTCATTCTCACTACAGTTATGCTCTTCATTGTATGTAAATACAACGCACAAAAACCGGCACTCGGTTAATTAGAATGAAATCGAGATCTGAAGCGCGAGATATGCACAACAGCGTCTAAATTTCAGGAAAGAGAAATTCTCTCCCGAGAATGAGAGTGAGAAAGGGGAGGATGAGTCGATCTCTCTTTCACTGCAAAACGGATAGCGGCAACCGGTGAGAGGTAGTCGAAACGACCCTGAGGCGGCTATAGAGGAACGCGCGTATTACAAGAACGGCGTCACCGTGGAAGCCTCGAGTCTTCGAATCGGCTCGAGTAGCGGAACGCGCGACGCGGAGCCACGGATTCGCGTGCACGAAATCGCCCTGTTTCCGCTCTTAATTTGCTCTTCGAGCGACTTTGACTAACGGGCGCCTCTTCGCCTCGTCGCCTCCTCGCACTTTTACGAATTCTCGCGCGGCCATAATCCTCTGTAGCGCCACGAACAAAAACAACGAGCAACGTGTCACTACGGTTGTCTCGCTACGAGTTGGCGCCACTCGTTGCTTTCGTCGTCGTATACATTCGACGATTCCCCGATAGACCAAAACTGAATGAAGCTTGTTCAAAATCGGCGGTGTAAGCGCCGTATCGATCGAGCTCGAACGACTTCCGCTCGTTTAATTTTGATCGAACGATTTAATCGTTTCAAGTGCAATTGCCTGATGTAAGGGCAAGGACTTGACTCGACATTGCAATGAATCGCAGTTTACGCAGTGGACATTGATTATCCGCGAATATCACAGTTTCGAGTTGAAGCTACGCACATGGTTTGAATTATCGACAATTTTGCATTGCCCTTCACTTTCTGGATAGGAAATTAGATGTTCAAAGTTACAGCCGTAATTCCATAATTCTCGATTCATAGAATGATCTTCTACCGAGACTCTACCTTCCCAATTAGATTCTCAGAGGTATGAACTTGCATAAAAATTAATTAAGCTCGGTTGTTCTTCACCCGTAAGAATCTCTCGCAGTCATTTTCCATTGTTCGAAGAACCTTTCGATACACTTTTGCTTTCAAATTCTTGTTGCTTTCTCGTTTCCTTGCATTTTTTCTCTCCTGTAAAGCACCGTGTTCGCACTGACGAGTGAATGAACGAATAAACACAGGATGTTCCGTGCAATTTTCGCTATCGAGAAAAATTAAGTTTCAAATAAAACTTATGTTGTTTCGAGGAGTTTTATTTCTGAGACTGCATCTACGATTCTCTTGTATTTGTTCAAGCTGTTGTACGATCATTCCCTGTGTCAACGCGTCACGTAGTGAGATCTCTGTCCCGTGAGAAGGCGTTCTTTCACGCGCTTCTCGAGCTGTGAAAACGCGTGGGCATAGATATCGTCGTACGATTGGGAACGGCGAACACCGGGCCTCGGTATCGCGTCGTCGTTCGCGTCGGGAACGCTTAATTACGGTGTAATAAACGCGTCGAGATCATTTTCTTTTGCCCGCTCGTAGAAACACTCGCAGCGATCTACATACATAGATACGAGAAAGTCTCTCGCCGCGAGCTTCGAAATATACGCGAATAATAATACTTCTGTTAACAGAGCTATCAATTAGCCGAGCTATTAATTAACTCGGCCGAACGAGTTACGAGTTCGTTCGTCTTATTGGACGATTCGTATACTTACCCTCGGTTTTCACTTCTTCCAGTTGGACACTCGGCTTTCTAAAATTATCTTTACGCAATGCGAAGCATTCCAAGATGCCGCGACCTATCACGATACGATCGAGAAACTATTCGTTGAAGACTGTGCTTCTTTTAAGTGGTTTTCGGATTAGGCTGTGATTACAATGGATCCTTACAGCACCTTAATTTTTTTTTTTTTTATTACAATTTTTGATAAAAATCAAACTTTAGAAAAAAACGAAATTTTTAGTAAGAATGATGCTCTTGTTTAAATTTTGTCACAAGGATTAATAATTCGCATAATTAAAAGAGTAGCAAAAATTGTCGTCCAGTGCTAGACACCTTACTGGTTAAATGATGGATTTTAAGGTCTATATGAAGTTAATAAAAGGACGTTTAAACGGAACAAGGTTATTATTTAAACGTGTTTTATATTTTTATTTATTTGAATGTAGAAAGTTTCAGCTTTTCAGTCACTTTTTCCTCGAGCAGCATTTTCAAAGCCGCTTTCATATTGTCGTACGTTCATTTCCCATTTTTCTCTTTGACATTTTTCTATATAAAAACGAAGGAGCAAAAACCTAAGAACTTTAATCATAAAGAAATTTTTGCTAACATTACCCGATAATGTAGCAAAATTAGTTATTTTACCTGAAAGATAAGAAATCCAGTATGAAAAGTAAATTCTTTTGTCGTAAAACGTAAAACGTCTCACATCTCTTTGGTAGTATTAACAAAGAAGAGAAGGAAAAGGCCGAAAAGGACGATGATATTAATAATTTATTTCTTCATCCATTAATACAAATGATTAACATCCTTGTCATCTACGTCTTGTAACAAATATTATATGATGGAATATTCAAGGATAGAATGTTCAAGGATGTGAAAAGGAATGATAAACATTTGACGACAAGAAGAAAGTATTTTAACAACGCACAGACGAGAAGAAGTCTCGTTGCGTCGATAAAGATTGAAGCTCTTTAGTAGCAGCTAATAAGTCAGCAAAGTTTCTTGAAGAAGTAACTAACGATATCATGGCGATCGACATTTACTTTCAAGTTAGTTACGACGAAGAGAGAAGAAAAGAGAAAAGTTATAAATGAAATAATATAAAATTGATCGAAGCAACGTATTGAGTTTTAAAATTGCTCCTCCGCGAAGGATGATGAAAAATGCGATTCGTTGTATCACTTCCCTGTAATCTTCCGTATATAGATTCTTATAAGCACTTACATACACGTATACGTAATATGCGCATCCTCGGATGTTTTATTCGTCGGAGCTACGCATTCGCTGCAATCATAAATTTACAATCTTGATCTAACTGTCGTCCAACTTCGAGTACGTACTTCCATCAACGATAAACACGATGTTTCGTAACGTTACGAGTAACCGTTAGGATCACATCAGAAAACGCTTAAACGGTCAAGGGTTCGATGTAATGTGTAGCGTTCCTGCAGCGTGGAAAATGCGATAAATTGTGCTCAGCATCTGTGTATCTGATTTCTAGGTTACCCACAAAGTGACGAGTCAGGTGATGGTCCTGAAGATGAACCAGCTACCAGCGAATAGGCCAAACATGTTGAAGGAAGTTCAACTGATGAACAAGCTCAGTCATCCAAACATACTCAGGTGAGTCGAATCGAAGTCCGGTCCACTTTTGCGTAGGAGAAACTCACTCGACTGTGTTCTACTCGGTTGACCAGGATCAGCTGGTCAACCGAACCAATTCGCGCCGAATTTTCTCTGTTCTTGCTCGAAAGACCAGTCAATTGCACCAGGGATCCGCGCAAGAGAGAGCCATGCCACAAAATGTTTAATTAAGAATTAATTGAAAACTATTCCAGCACTTTTATTAAAAATTAATTAAATTAAAATTATTCTGGCATCTGTTGCTTATCTCTTGATCGTACTGTGGGATACTCTCTCTTTGAGTAAAACTAAAAACAGTACCCCAGATAGTGTCAATGAAATTACCAAGAAGAAATACGAAATTTTTTTATAATATTACGCGAGCAGTTTTGCAGTAACTTCATTTGCAGTAAGAAATGTATAACTTTTTATTTGCTGTAACTAACTTCTGTCACTGCGTCCATCAGTGCAATTTATAATAAACACGTGATAAAGTGAAAAAAGAATAAGAATTTTAACTACGAAAATTTCATCGCACAGAATTTAATTCTATTGAACATCTTACGTAGAATAGATCCTTCTTGTACTGGACGAATTAACGATTAACGAATAAACGTGAGAGACGCGCGACGAGTCACACGCGTGTGTCCGTTCGCTTTCTTCGCCGATAGCTTTAAATCAAAACGGGACGAGTTGTCGCGCGGTGGAAATGAAAACTACACGCACAGCTGAATAGAACTGGCTGAAATGGAGGAGCAAACGGGATATTCGTTGGTCGAAGCAATCAAGCCGACCAACGTCTCTTTTTTTTCTCTTTGGTCGGTTGGTGTATTTATTTTCGAACAGAGAAATACACGTAGGCGGCGAGTATCGGTGGTTGAGGAGAAAAGAACGCGTCAACGTTTCGAGAAACGGAGCTCGATCGAACGGACGCTCTGAAACGAGAGAAATCTCAACGCGAACGAATTTTTTTACTCCTGCACGTCATGGTTGAATCTTGATCGTCGAAACAAATAGACAACTGGCAATTTAAGTCGCATGTACCGACGATGGCCTACTGGTTTCACTATTTGCTCGTCGAAGTTTCCATCTACTCTCCCTTGAAGTAATTGCGATCGATCATTATGAGCAGTGAGCCAAGCATTTATCTTCTTTTTGCACTGTTCGTTCTATCGCCTAATAATGAAATTTTAAATTCAGACACTTCGATGCATTGAATGAAATTTTGAAGCGGAAAAGTAAAATCGTACGTCAGATTTCAAGGGGTCGTTGTGAAAAGAAAATCTTCAAGACGATGGTGGATCTAGTTACAAAAAAACTGCACGACCTGTACTCCAGTACGATTCGTCTCACTGAAAGGCCCAGAAACAACTGTTCTGACTAGGAAATGAAGACGACTTTTTGCAAACATTTGAATCGATAGAAAACAAATTACAGGCGCGATCGCTCAGTACCAGACAACGCCACTCCTACTCTAGTACTTTACCCCACGCTCCCTCGCGAATCACGTGACCCAAATCAACCAATCGCTGCATTAGCGTTGCACCTAAAGAGGCCCGATTTTCTGGGTTACCCCCGCTAAAATCACTTTCAGTGATAAAAATATTTTCCAACGTTTCCATGCAAGTTTGAATTTTGATGCTTTTCGAGAAAAAAAGTATCCTCGCTTCCTCACCCGCTCACGTGATGTGTAACAAACAAACAAACTCACAATCGTCAAAGTGGATGATACTTCATGCCAATGGATCGTTTTCAAAATCGACAGTTTTGAAAATTTTTCATTGTCATTGTCACAGTTATGCTCTTCACTGTGTTCTCTGTGTGCTCTCTGATCGAAATCTCCGGCCGACTGTCCCGGATCAGGAGATAAAACAACAAAGATCGTGGACATTTCGTTCATCCGCTTTGCAGCAGAGCTCTGTTTCGCAAAGCAGCCAGTTCTCACGCAGAAAGAAGAGGCAGAGGTTCGTTCGAAACGCATGGCTGATGATTGACGCAACCGGGATGACTACGGAGCCGACTAATGCCAAAAGAGTTTCGCGGTTTACGAGTTACGAGTTATGACATAATGGCAGCGCGTACCGCCGCGCTGTTCCGCCTGATGCCCGCGACTAGACGCGCCGCGACAACGCATTCCAACGATATAAACGGCGTGGCCCAGATTCGGCTGTGTGTGTTTATCCCGCGTGGCTAGCGGATCTTATTTCTGGCATTTCTCTCGTTGAAGGCTGCGAAAACCGCGAGCGTCGTCGCCGCGACGCATCTTCCCGTCGAGTGTGAACCAGCTCGAAAGGAAAGAAAAGAAACGGAAGGAGAAACGCAACAGGAGAGTGAAGAAAATCGAGAATCGTTTTCGGCTATCGACGAGGAATAAGAAAAGTAAATTTCGTATTTTTTGAAACGCGACAGACTTCATTTCAGAGAATATGGTTGAACGAAGTCGGTCGATAATCTCGGAACACCGTCTGTGTTTGGTTTTGTTGAAAACGAGGCTGACATTTCCCTACTAACGCCGTGTTCGCGTTAGTCGATCGATTGGTCGTTTCTTTGAATATTCCGCGGCAACAACCAGGAACGTGCTCGTGAATAACTAACTTCGCTGAGCCGCTTCGAACTTGGAACGCCGCAGATAATTCCTCTTGCGAATTGTGAATTTTACATTGCCAACATTTTTATTCCCAACGCGTGTGTCTGTTTTTTATTTTATTTTATTTTAGATTTTAGACTTTGTAGAATACTATACTACAGTGTTAGACGCCAACAGAAAATAAAATTAATATAACAGTTAATAAATTTAATTAATCATTGAACAGCGCATAATTAAAAAAGTGGATTTATTTTATAAATATTACGAGTGCTACAGTTTGTCTGTATATATTTTTTTTGCTTGTTACGTGATTCTACGTGCTTTTGCAACTTTAACTTTCCTATAAATGCACGAAAGTGTATTACATTATAGAGAGTGTGTAGATTAATTGAGAAACTGAATGAACGATGGGATCTAAATAAACGTGACAACAGAATTTAAGCACACTGATCATTTTCAATTTTTCAAAGGAAAAATTCGAGATGATAAATAAAAATTAGGAGGGAAAAACACCTTTCTAAAATATTAAAATATTCTCTTCACAATCGTTATTAGCAAACTTAGTGCTCGATACAATGCTCGACTTGCTCATATTGTAAGATATCTTGCATTGTGTACGTTGATACTAGGAAATATGTGACAATATTTATTGTTCGTCGTCGTAAGAATTTCGCGTAATCTTATCGAAATATTCAATCATATCGACGTTTATCTCTGTTGTTTCACCGTGGAAGAATGTGGAACACATCGGTGTTACTAGTAAAGATAACTGATAGATCTGTGGAGTTAGGGATCAACGAAATCGTCGAAGCGACGTGATTTGCGTGCGTGCGTGCGAGTTGCATCGCGTCGATGGTCGTACGTGCTGAGTTTCGGTCATCGTCATGTCGAGAATATTGTGATAATAATTGGCAATAAAAGCAAAGTGACCGGTAGTTCATCGTGACACAGTTCGCACGCGCGCGAAATTGCACAGATATTAAGATACCGTCCAGTCTTCGTTGCGATAAACTGAATATAGGCCGTAATAACATTCAGTCGACTCGTTCCGACGAGAGCTTTAGTTGAAACCAGAAATTGAATCTCTCTGTTTTTTCTTCTTTGTATCATTTTCTGGCTAAGAATCGTAGTAATTCACTGACTTGTCTTTCAAAAACTACTGCTTTATTTATTACTGTAAAATCATTATATTATATTATTAAACTCGTTCATTATTTATATTGTTAAACTCATTATATTTATATCTTCAGATCGGAGTAAAAAATTATAATTAATTGTGATACTAAAGGGAAATCTAAATTCTTGATATTTTTTCATCAAGCGTGTTCAATCAATTCATCGCTGTTGGCGATAAAATGAAACATTCTAGCTAAAAATCTAACGTTCTCGAGATCTCGTTAATTGATCAGTCGTTTGATTTTTCGTTCGAGTTAGAAGCAGTATTTGTCCTAAACTTAATTTAGTACATTAATCGTCAGAAATGTATGACATTCCAGTACGATCGTTTCAATACTTCGATCGTAGTCGCAGTTTAGAGACGCGACTGGTACTCTTATCGGACTACAAAGTATATCTCGATAAGAATCGCGAGTTTCTCGTCGTTCGCAGATAATGCACCGTTCAAGCGCATAAATTACGAGGATTCTAGACGAACAAGCGAGATAGCATCGTCTCAATGGGATGGGTGGTCGGCTCGGTCGCTAATTGGTGTTTATCGCGACATTTACCTACCCGCGTTAAGTTTTTTGACATTTCGATGTAATGGGTCGACCCGGCGAACGTCAACTCCGACACCTACACAACTCGCCACCACCTGCTGGAGTTGTTTAATCTCTGGTAAAAATCGCTGGCTTGAACGTGACTAATATGCTTTTTCCATAATCATCCTTGTCAAATAACGAAATCTACGGTGCAATTATATCGTCTTGGCGTCGACGGCGCGTAGATCGTTAAATCTCCTTCTTGTTAAACCAATGAAATCCACGGAATGACGTGGGATTGAGCAAAAAGGAAGCTCTAAATTGATCGTAATCGTATCAGGTTTTCACCAGGCTTAACCCTTGCGTTGGCAACCGAAGTGTTCACGGTTGATGAGTAATCAGGTATACACCTCACGCGTTCTACGTCGACATGTGAGAGATACGTGGCGATAATTTTACTTTCGTAGTTAAACATCTGAATTTTCCCTTTCCGCGATAGTTTTAAACAGATCGAGTCAATTTAAACAGATAATTACTTCAAACTGCAATACAATTTCTGTCTGTACAATTAGCAGGTATAGTTTATTTACCTTCTGTCATTCGTAATACATTTATTATTGCAGAATTTATTTCATTTACTTAATTTTATTCGTTATCCTTGCGTATTTATTTTATTTATTTTATTTATTTGTTAATCAGCTGAACATATCAAGTAGGTGTTTTCATACGGTTACAAAAGGAGGAAAAAAATAAGATTATATGCAAATACTTTATTCTTGTTTACAACAAGTGTAAAAGTCAATTTTAAACCTGGACACATTGCAAATTTTTATCCGCAGCAGTTTTGCGAAAATAAAAATGACAAAGGAACTTACAAATACACATAAAATTTGATTGTCTGTATATTAAAAAATAATTGTAGCTCACTGAATGTTCAATCGAATTAAGGCAACTATGCGAGTTGAAAAAAATTCTGAAGAACATTCTGGTTCGTCTAATAGTGAAACCTAATGACATTTACCGGATGTGACCAATTCAAACTAATTGGTAATTTCCATGCCGAAAAGCTCTTCTTCGTCCTTTGACGAATTCGAATTTTCCGGTTCCACGGTTCGAGCGAGGAACTGACCTTTCCACTAATGTTTGGCGATATTTCGTGATAAAAGAGGAAGCTTCAAAGCACGTCAAGTGTTAATACAATACCGTGACGGATCGATACTCCTTAATCACTTTACGTTCTTCCTAAACTCGAAAAGATCAACTACGTAGTTGATTGAAAAGATTCACATGCTGATAATTAGAATTACTGTGCCAAATTGTGTGATCATGTCACTGATGCAGATATCTACCTTATGGAAATGAAAAATTATATTAAAATTCTAGTAAAAGTCTAGCAAATCCTGTCGAAATTTCATAAAATGTGAACTTGGATCTAACAATATTGCAAGCAATACATGTACGTTAGCTCTGGATCTAAAATTGAATAACCAAATGCGTACTAAACTAAATGATCTGTGCATTATCTCTGGTTAATTCTTCACATTAGCCGTTTCGCTTTTCTTTTAGTTTGGTTAAAAATTATATCAAGCTCCAGACAAAGTAAACAAACCGTAGAAGAAGTGCGCATTAGATAGACGATGTTAATGAGTTTAACAAGGGTGTAAACGGTGCACCAGCTGGTACGATTATCAGTACGAATATAGAAAAACATATTTAAAAATTATCGACGCAAAACCAGTCGAAAGATACTCGCAAATTTTCATCTCTGTGTTTTGTATCGCGATGTTTAAAATATCGTTCATATTCCGACGTTATTCGTACGAGAAACATTATGATGTAGTTACATTGAAACAATTTGAAATTCATATGTATGAAAGTTACAAGATATTTATTTTAAATTTATGTAACATGATATTAGTGCGCGACAATCATCCTAGGTATGTAATAAGTATCAGAGATGGTGCCACGAAATATTGATAAAATAAATTAGATCTGTTTAGATATTTTTGTGATGCGTGTGAAACATACTTTTATTACGTGTCATACAATTTTGAATTTTGATAAATTGATATCTATCCATAGAATCATGATAATCGCATTACACTCGATAACTGCATGTCACACGTTGATATGTCAATATTTTCTGAGTTTAATTTCATTTCCTGAGTTAAATTTTTCAAAAATACATTCATTGTTATTTTGTCGAGTTACTTTGTATCTCGTTACAAAAATTTTTTTGTACCCAGAAAAGAATACGCGTTACAGAGGGTTAATAAACATTTATATATTCGTAAAAGCTTTCTACAAAGGCCCGGATACTTTCGTCGTCAGCACCTGTGAAACGTTCAAAGCGATTCAAAGTGCTTGATAACCCGAAATCGTCGCTAGTTTATAACCTAATAACCTAAACCTCATTGCCTGGAGGCAAAAAAAATTTACTTTTGCCGTTTTTGGTTCTTCAAAGGCCTTGCCCTCCCGCCGTCAGGACAGAGAAAAGAAACGAAGTAGCGAAAGTCGGCTCCGAAAAACCTCGAAGAGCTCGAAACGTTCATGCTGGAATTGCGGTCAGAACGAGCGAGAATAGACTCGCGACGTGGTGGATTTCAAAGTGCATCAGAAAGTGGATTTCTTTAAAGGGAGTGCTCTTCCCTCGATTACGCGAGAGCTATCCTCGTAATGAGGACCCTCGAATGGAGAACAGAGGAAAAAGAGAGGAGCATCTCGCAACTAACCAATCTCCCGTACGATAATTACGACAATAGCAACAACGTTGATAATTGTAATAGCGTGGAAACAACGCAGTGTACGTGATGTTCGCGGTATGGAAAATAATTGAATAAAACCCCTGGTGTGCAAGAACGCAATCTGCCAACGAGTGTTTAGATACTCGGGAAAATACTCGGGTAAATGAAAAATTACCTCGCGCACTCCAATCGTCCGAGTATCTACTTTCGGATAATTTTTATTTTTGTATGGAGATTGAAATCAAGATACGCATTGTCTTTATTCCGAAAGAATTTTAAAACGATTGCAGCTTTCGAGAACGAAATAGAATAGAAAAATGACTTTCTATGGTAATAAATCGTAAGATTCGCATATTCCTGCGATTGAAACGCTCATTATTAGAGAGAAAATCTAGACATCGTGTCTAATATAATTGTCAGTGGTAGGATGAACGCACATGGTGCATAATAACGCACGTATGCAATATAAGAATGGATGAAAAACAATCACATTTGTATTTTTCATTCGTCATTTGTATATCTTTACGAATGGCCAGAGTATCTGAAAGTATTCAGACTACCGTAATTGTCAGTAATTAATATATTTGTCGCACGTTTTCTCTCTTTTTTTTTAACTTTCTATTTATACGTTGCAGGTTTATGGGAGTCTGCGTGCACGAGGGACAGTTGCACGCGTTGACGGAATACATAAACGGCGGTAGCTTGGAACAGCTGATCATGTCCAGGCACACGCCGCTACCCCATTCGATCAGGATGAATCTGGCGAGAGACGTGGCGCGCGGCATGACCTATCTCCACAGTCGTGGACTCTTTCATCGCGATCTTACGTCGAAGAACGTGCTGATCAAAAAGGACGAGAACACGTCGGAAATGACCGCGGTGGTTGGCGACTTTGGCCTGGCGGCGAAGATCCCCGATCCCAGTTCCGGATATAGGCTGAGCACCGTGGGTAGTCCCTATTGGATGTCACCGGAGTGTCTGAAAGGTCAATGGTACGATCACAGGTCGGACGTCTTCTCGTTCGGCATCGTGGTCTGCGAGCTGATCGGCCGCGTGCCGGCCGATCCGGACGTTCTACCACGGTCAGATAACTTTGGCCTCGATTACCTGGCCGTGGCAGAGATCTGCGCGGCAGCTGATCCGCCGCCAGCCTTCCTGCAGCTTGCCTTCGATTGCTGCACTGTGAGTAGAACGCAACTTCACCACGGTTTTCCACTCTCGCTCTCGTGACTTTAAGGGGGTCATTACGCGAATTTAATTTTCATTTCAACCCCTCGTCTCTCATCAGTCATTCAGCGGTTCGATACTGACTCCTGTCGGAGTGCCATCTCGATCAGAAGTTATTTTATTAATTATATATGAGTAAAATCGATATGTGATTGCTTACTGTCAACATTTAAAGCTATAAAAATGGCCAATTGTTATTATTAATGTAACTCAAACTTGTGAAAATTATCAAGAAAATAATCAAATAATCAACATCAGATAGATGTTAGTTATCCCTAAAGAGTTGATTCCAGTTATCTCGGGTGAAACTAAACATAAAACACGGCTGTTTTGTCCATAAGTCCAATACAGTATTAAGTATAAATATGAAGATACCTGTTGGCCGAATCTGCAGCCGCCGATCTGTAATACATAATGGTCCATAATACTTAATGGTATATTATCTTTATTAAAACAAGAGGTTAATGGACTACTCTGTGACGATCTTTCTCGCGTAAATTGTTCCATCTAACATATTGCATATCCATTAAAAATACACCTGCATATACCCAGAGTATTATTTTACACGCGTTCGGGAATCTCTGATATCAGAGATTCGAATCTCGCGGAACCGTCTGTATTTTTAGTCTACAAACGTTTCACGGTCGCGTGCATCGGCCTGGTTTTCAGTACGAGCCGAAGTCGAGACCGACCTTCCAGGAGATCGTCTGCAGCCTGGACACAATGATCAGCAACTATGAGGAGGAAACGAAGAACAACATCGGCAAGCGTCAATCGGTGGATCCTGCTCTGATGTCTAGCATGGACGAAATCACTCGAGAGGGACGGCCGACGAAACGCAAGACCGCTCGTCTTCGGAGTCAGTCGGCGGACGCGAGGGGTTGCGACAACGCGACGCCATCGGACAAAGCGAGATGTCACTCTGTGAGAAGAGTGGCGGAACTGGCTAGCAGAAGGGATCCGCATTACAGGCCCATGACGGCGAATCCGTTCCACGCGTTGGGTGGCGTGAAAAAAATTCTCGGCGACCTGTTCTCCAGCTGCCTGGAGCTTCCGTCTTTGGAGGACGTCAGGCCGAGCGTCACCGATGCTATCGCCAAGTTCAAGCCCGCGCAGAACGACAGCATCGCGAAGATCTTGGACAGGAAGAAACCAAATTCGGAACCGAGCAGTCCCACTGCCAGGAAGAAATGGGAGAGGAAGGTACAGACAGCAAAGTCTTAACATTTGTTCGCGATTTAACAATGGCTTGGCGAGCTAAGCTAACAGCGTTGCTATTAATTAGCGGTCTAGGTGATCAAAGTAATTAGCCACGGAAGAGATCGCGTCTCGACGGAGTTTAATTAGAGATGAAACGATAATTCGGTTTTCAGGTGGCTACGAAGGTGGGCGCTGCCAGCTTGTTCACCCATCCGCTTTTCCGGGACGGATGGGAGCCAAGGAGGCGCGGTAGCTGCGAGTCGGGTTTCTGGAGCTGCGTCGGCGAGGATCTCAGCCCAGAACCGCCGAATCGTCGACACACCTCCACGTTGAGCAGCTCCGCGGCGAGCAGCCTGTTCCTCTTGGACGATCATCGGACCAGCTCGATCTACACCGACTCGTCCGAGGATATAGCGAGTTTAGGTGGTGGTGACTCTTGCTGGGAGGATAGGTTGAGCGGCATCGGGTCTTCCAGCAAGACCATCTCCAAGATCGTCGAGTATTTCGAGAGGAAACAAGCGGGCAGCTTGCGACTCGCTGATCACGATGCCGGTTCTAGTAGGTTAACGTTGTTGAAGGCGAGCTTAGAGGGTCCTGTTCCGCTGTGCAACATCTCAGCCGCACAGAGGTTGGTCGTCTGCGAAGGTGCAGTTCGCAGCAAGTTGCCCCTGTTTGACAAAAAGTGATACGCGTCGCTTGCACGCCGTAGAGTTTGTTCCTTAGGATTTCTTAGTTATCTGCCGATGTTTTTGGACCGCGTGAGACGCACGCGCGCAGACGCGCCTACGAGGAGAAACGCTTCAACACGACGAGCTGTTTCACAAGCAAGAATGACGGCAATATCGACGCGACAAAGATATTGGAGAGAAGAGTAGCAATCCGAAGGAAAATAGGAGTCGAACAACCTGGTCGCGCGCGACGGAAGGAAGCTGGAAGGAAGTCGAGGAGTCGATTATATTTTTATTGGACTTTGGCGATCGAAGTGAATATTTGAAAATAGAGAACGAGATCGGTATTTACCGGATTCGAGCATCTGGCGGTACAAGTTCAATGAAAATACAGTCGAGTACGAGTTCTGCGGTCGCTTCTTAAAAAAAAAGAAAAAAAGAAAAAAAAATCTAGTAACCCGACTGTGATGTTTTTTGATAATCTACATACATTATTGATTCATGCAACTATGTTCGAAGCTGCCCGCACGAGTTTCCTCTTCCGCGTGCGACGATCGTTGGACATTTCTCACCGCGTTAGTGCACTTTAAAGAAAAAGTAAAGGAGAAAGAAGAGAACTTTACACTGGATGCAATAGCCGATAAAATTAAAAAAAAAGAAAAGAAGATTCTTTCACTTTAGACACGCCGGGAAATACGTCAATAGTGTTTTGCCGAATGAGGATGAAACGTTTCTTGCGTTGTAGTTTGGGATCTACTCGAGAATTCATCCAAATGCCAACCTATTTCCTTAGGTACCTACGTAATTTAGTAGAAGCGGAGAAAAAGAGGAGAATGGGTGAACAAAACGAGAGAGAAGTTAACGGTTCAAGGGGATTGAGAGAAGCAATACACGTTTCGTTTTGAGACTGCGGCAATCTCGAATGCCAGTTAGAAAACGCTGCTCATGTTCTTACCTTTTCGCAGTGCCTCGCAGTTCCTAGTTAGCCACCTCCGTCCTTATCCACGACAACCGACTTTTTATCGATTACTAACGACGATCGAACGAAATCGAAACGTGAGTTTACCGGTTGTATTCACATCTCTACCTTGGAAACGGTTCTTCGATGCGTTCTACCGATCCCAACAATCGTCTCCTTTCACTTGGTTCGTTTTTGTACGTGTTACTTTTTCGCGCCGATATCGAAGTTGACATTGTTTCTCTTACTAATTAAACGAGGATGTCGAGATAGGCACCGAAAACTACGGCAATGTACAAACAGAAGGCGGTATATTTTCTTATATGAACGCAAATATTTAAAGAAAGAAATAATAATATTAGTAATAAAAAATATAAACGAAACTATTTTAATTTGAGCAAAACTTCTTTCAACTTGTTAGACTCTTCACGTTTAGCTGAATCGTTGTATCGTCGGTCAGGTGATTTACGTATATCTTTCTTGTGTTCTTTGTACCGATCATTTGTCTGCGTGCCGTTTGAGTACTGCCGTCTTTTTCTTGTGCACAATATCGTGCAAGTTTGGTGAGAATTAGAAGAATTCGTCAGGGCCTATGCTGTGCTTATACGAGTTTTTAAACTACACTTTTTGATCGAGCGAACGACATACATACATACATACTTCCCCAGCGCACGACGTCTCGATACCGCGGTTGTACGTCGCGCGTCGTAGATTTAGTACTCAGGATGCGGAACGAGACACACATAGTATATTTTGTTGACAGAGATACGCGTGTCCTGAATATTTTTGTTGATATAAAAAGAATTGTGTAACAGATGATCCACACATACACACACACACACACACACACACACTTGTGAAAGAGAGGGAGGAAGAAAGAAAGCGCGCGAAAGATAGATAGAAAGAGAGAGAGAAAGAGAGATAGAGAGAGAGAGAGAATGAAACTGATCTAGTCAGTGTATTATCGTGGCGGCCTTATCTTTTGTATGTCGTAGCGATGTAAACTTAAGTGTTCCAAGGAAAGTGAACGATGCGTTAATGAGAACGGAAAAAAAAATTACCACACAACCTGTTCGAAAATTACGAATATATTACGTCGTTAGTCGTTGACAAAACGCGAAACGAACGTATTGTAAAGATAACGTTTCGTCAGAACGTACATACGTTCTGGAGGAGACAAATGGAATTCAGAATGTAAATGACGATGTATCGAATGCGTGGATTACACGTGTGTGTGAATATTTAAAAGCGTAAGATATCCGTACGTGCTCGTCGACTGCTTTCTCGAACTCGTGTCTTTGTTGTACGGTAAAATACTTAGTTGTATAATTGAAATTCGTTGACACAGAGCTTAGTGCGACGGGGAAACGAATTCGAGGTGGTACGCGGAGCATAATAGCTTTTAGTTCCGCTCTCCTACACAGATACAGTGTTTTTGCGAAACTTCCGACAAGCATCGAATCATTTTTTAAGTCTTAGATCTCTCTACGTTTCCGTTTATATCGTGAGTCAATAGGCTTAGTCGTTTTATATTATTTTCCACGTAATGTTTGTATCGCGATACAAATTCCGATTTATTTTCAATGAATTTCGTTTTTTTTTTTTCTTTTTTTTTTTTTTTTTTTTTTTTGAAAGAGTACTGTATATGAGTAGCAGAGGACGTGGAGAATGATTTTGGGTGTCTATACCACGCGTCAGCGTGTAAATCGTCTCGTCACCCTGGTTGCGGGACGAGTCGAACCAAATTTCTACTAGAGTAATTAGGTAACTATACCTTTCTACTTGTCAGAGTTCGTTCACGGGTTCTACTTGATAAGACTGCGTGTTTGTTAAATAATGTATGTAAGTAGTAAGTTCTCGATAATTCGCAGTCCCTTCTTCCTTGCCTAACGGAATGCACTGTCGACCAGAAGCCAAGATTTTCTTTTCTTGTTATTCCTTCTTCTTTTTTTTTTTTTTCTTTTTTTCTTCTTCATTTCGTTCCGTCGAGTCGATACGAAAATAACGCAAAGTGTGTTACGTCGAATCCGTTGACGAATCTTTTATTTTTCGAGTGTATCGATGATCGACGAATCAGCCCCTTTAACTTTAGTCTTCCCAGCTGCCGAAACAAATATGCGTCGTGTACCTGTTATTTTTGTATCGAGTCGATTATCATAGAACGATGCGTTCTGTTTTGACGCGTCAATCGGTACCTGAAGAAACGTTGAAGCAAGGACTGCGAATAGCAGTTATTTTTAATAGTCGCGGACATATCAGGAGTGGGCATATCCTGAAATACTTGGTTGCTCGAAAAGTGATTGTCGAGTGTTTAGACGAAGAAGGTCGTATGTGTTTATGCGCGTATGTGCGTGTGTGAAAGGGAAAAAGAGAAAGAAACGTGAGAGAGTAACAAAGAGTACGTGAGTGAAAAGTATATCGGACTTGTAAGACCGAGAGGCGCATTTTTCTTCTTAAAAAGGATTATTTATTTTAAGTAAAAACAGATATATTATAGATACACATAGAAATCCACTTGAATCATCTCTTCCATACTTTTGACTATCGTCGGCGCGAACCATCGTCAGTAAACGTGGCTTGCGCGCAGATGACCCTAGATGTACATATTATTACGAGAAAAAATGAGAAAGAAATATAATGCTATTTCAGCGATGTTCGTTTCGCAATTTCCAATGATCGGGTCGTTATATACAAAAGTGGGATTTTTTCGCTCTTACGATCGTCCGTTCGACACACAAGTAAAATACACGGGGGAAACACAGATGACGATGATAATAACAATTCTAATAATTAAGAATTAATTGACGGTAACGAATGTGAAAGAAACAGATTTCAGCGAAGCTATATATATATATATATATTATATATATATTGTAAAAAAAATTCCTATATACAAAAATAAAGTTAAGGCTCCAATTTTTACCAAAAAAACATCTTCGAAGCGTTCTTTACAAAGCTGTCGATTTCTACTGACCAACGTTACTACCAACGCAAATTCGATACACGCATTCCACAGAAAATGATAACGATATTATTCATCAAACAACAACTACGAACAATAGAAAAGGTCAATGAGAAACCAGAAGTTTGTCAGAATGGAACGGTAACTTCAACGATGATTCCACAGATCCTGTTCCAACGTATATTAATTCCAATAAATCTTTAAATCGTTTCAATTGGTTCAGCGTTCTCTCTCGAACGAAAAGTGAGGCCTTCCCATATCTTCCTCCGGTATCAAAGGTATGTACCTAGTCCTCGGATCCTTTTTCTTCTCGTACGCGTATGGGAAGACCATACTTCTCCTCGTTGAACTTCCTCCAGCTCTGTCGCTCCTCGTCTCCATCGGTCTCGGTATTTTCTGAATGTGAGAGTACGGCGAGTACGTGGAGGAACTCGTGCTAACCTCTGAGATGTCATTCGTGCTCGTCGACGATAATTCTTCGGTATCCGGATTGATCAGTGGTATGTACTTCCTCTCGTCTTTCCCGCTTTCCTCGTCCGTATTATTATCCTCCCTAGTGTTTCTCATCGTCGCAGCTTCCTGTTCAGATGTTTGAACAGTCTCGGTCTGTTTGTCAATAACCGCGCGAGTCGAACCGATCTCGTTAGACACGTTGCTCGAAGCCTCGGACATTTCGATTTCGCTTTTAACCGTAATAGGCACCCAATCGTCCATTTCCCAGCTACCGTTTTCCAACGTCGTTTGCATGGACCAGTTGTATTTTTCGTGTTCCCAATTCAGGGACCTGGACGCGTTAAAGTCTTTCCTAGATATGGAGTTTAAGGTGGTAGAGTGTTCCATGGGTGTCCACTGGTTGTTGCTCTCGTCGACTCTCGTTGAATTCAGATCTGTTTCCTGATCATTCGCTTCCGCGACTGGTAGTACTTCCATCGACGTAGCGTTGGAAGAATTCTTCGTTTTCTCTTCCGTGAAAGACTCGGCGTTACCAATTCGATCGTCACTTCGTTGACGTTGGTGATCGGTCGTCGTCGTCATCGCCGATTCATTGGTCCCTCGATGATTCTTCGAGGCAATCTCGCCCAAAGGTGGAAAGTATTTCGGTTCCTCGAACCGCGTCCTAGTCACGAAGCTGGGCGTGTACTGCGAAATCAAAGGAAGGAGCGTTTGCCTGGCGTACCTCTCGGCCTGTGCTAGGATCCCAGCCAACCTCTCCGGTAGGAACTGAACCGTGAATGCTCTGGACGTAGGGGACGTCTCCTGTATCTCCTCCTTCTGCTTCTCGCGGCTGTGAACCTCGTTCCTGGTATTCTGCCTCGCCGAACGTGGCCTCAATATCGGCTCCGTGATCTCCGGAAATTTCAAAGACCTTCCTGTTTCCTTCTTGTCCACTTGCAGCACAGGCTCGCGAATTTCCGGGAGGAATTCGGTTGTTGGTTCCACCGAAGGATCCGGTGGAGAGCTCCTAGCTCCGAAGAAACTGGGACCAGAGAATCCTCTACCTCTCTCGGTGTCTGAATTTTCCAAAGAGTTCGAGTCCCCGTCGCTGAATATGTCGACGACGTTCCAAGGATTGCTCGAACCGCTGCCGCGACTGTTCGTTTCCTCGAAGTGGCTCGCCTTGAAGCTCTCTTTCCGTTCGACCATTCGCACGTTTTGTTCTTTGGTGAACGGACCCAAACCTTTCGACGAGGACAGTGACGCGGTCCTCTCCTTCGAGATCGTTTCCGTTTCATCGTCTTTCATCTCGTAGTTCTGTTCCTTGGTGAACGGGCCGATGCCGCCTATTTTCTCTTCCATCGTCAGATGTTCCATCGTCGTCGGGGACGTCGTGTTGTCCGATTCCGCAGGGACGTTGCATTCTCCCGCGAATAGAGGGAGGAACGCTGGCTTCCCAGATTCTAAGCTCAATCCTTTCTTGCAGACGGACAGTGTTTTCCCAAAGCTATCGACGATGGCCACTTTGTCGATGCCCCAGGACACCAAACCCGAGGAGATCCAACCGCTGTACGCCGTGTACTTGATCTGTGGGATTTGGACAAGAACGAACGAAAGTTTATTGCTCGAATTCTATATATTATATTGCGCAATATACGAAATAAACTTGTCCGTCTCAGACTTGTTTGTCTGAGAAGGAAGAATATTATTTTTAAAAACGATAATATCACGAATGAAATAATTTCCATGAAATCTCAACGTGTTTGAGAAACTTTTGACCGGAAGTGTACGTCCCAATTTACTCGGTTACCTCGATAGCTTCCACGGTCGAAATCGCCGGGTGCGGAACAATAATCTTCTGGAGAATCGAGCCAACCAGAAGCTCCTCGTCCTTTCGCGTCATCGCAAACGTGTCGTTAAAAGCTCCTTCTCCGATCAGAGTCACCTGCAACTTCCCGTAACTCCGTGCAGGTCTTTCACTGCGGCTGTTGTACACCTTCACTTGGTACTGGTGGGCGCAGAAAGGTTCTTCGTCTCTCGTCACCAAGTAAAGCTGCCCCCTGGCCGGCGACTCGTCGCTGTAATAACCCATATCGCCGCAGGGTCTGCCCATACCGTTCACGCCGCAGGGGAAACACTCGCCACGGAGAAGACCGTCGTAACCATTATCGCACGGAAACGCCGGGAACCGGCACTTTGGGCTGACAGAGTCGGTGAACAGCTTGTAGGCTCTTCGATGGTTGCATAGGGATCTACCCTCAACAGCGCTTGCTGCAACGTGACGAAGCGATTATTTCAGATCTATCTACATTTGTGATTTTTTAATACCCTTGAAAAATCTTGACACTCATTTTACATCTCACATGTTCTATCTGTCGATGTTCTACACTTCGTATATCTGTTCGTATATTCTGTGGGATTTTCTTACAAAGACAATTTGTGAGTTACATTTATATCGCGACACTTCACGACGGGGGCAGAGTGACCCGCTTTCTTTAGGACAAATAATTCGATCCGCGCGTTGTAGAGAAGGTAACGCTATATCGAGTGACGAACACGAGAAAGATCCCACTTTCTAATCTCTCAGATTTATCGTATTTCTTAAATTACGTTCAGCCGATAGCTTTCAAATAAGAACAAATTGCCATACTAAGGAAGTGGCGGTAGGTGTCATCGAGTATCGTTAACCTGCGAGAATTTCAGAAAATTTTATTCTCTCTTATTATTCGTCTTTCTCTTGTTTTTCTGAAAAAAAAAATATTCCACGCAGTCGCTCTATTGTCACAAGTGCCTCGAGTGCGTCAGATACATAAAGCACACACGAAGTGTGTGTTAAGTAAGTCAAGTGCATTACGTGCAACACTTACGTCAACTGCACGCTGCTGTAAATCGTATGAAGTGTACCACATAGGTTTGTCAGACGCATGACAGACAAAAGTTTCAAAGTATAACCGGTCATAAGTAGACTACGAATTTTTATGCATCTATCAGAGATGAAGGTGCACAGTATACGAAAATACAAAAAATATCGAAAGTATAGAAAGTATAGTAAAAAAAGTATAGTTTCCATTCGGGTCCCATTTTTTTTCATCAGCTGGATAAAAATGTAACAAAATGTTCGCATAAGTGCCTTTCGCAGCGCACTTGTGACACTTTATCTTTCGTATTTCACATTTCAAAACTAAATCGTAGAACAGGCAATTAAAAAGCAAAAGCAGCGTGAAGCATTCAATTTGTAGTAAACACATTGGCACGCTATGAAAATGGCAAGAAATTATTAATCAACATTTCGTTACGTCGTTCGTGGGATCAGTCGTGTCCTGTACACAGAAACGTGTACTAAAACAGCAAATAATGTAATTGAAGAGATACTTACACCAGATAATATCGGATACTGCGCCGAGGAATAGATTGGAGCAACCTGTTTGCATTCTACCACCATTAGGATAGAAATCGACGTCGCCCATAGGCTGCCAGGATCCCAAACCACCGAGCAACAGTTGTTCTCCATTGCTGTGAATCACGTCGACGAAGTTGGCATCTGTTTTGTCGAGTCGAACTCTTGGATCCTGGGATTCGAACAGCGGTCCTGCAGGATCTAGTCCTGTCGATTGCGATTGAATTATTAGAGTCGACATTTTGGATGAAGTAAGAGAGAAGAAATTCCAAAGAGGATGACTCAAACAGGAGTGGAGATATATTATTTGTCTAAAAATATTTCACAGTACTCAGAAGTATTTAAGTGATATGCATAAACAAAAGAGGAGGCAATTGAAGGTAGACGAAATGTTTTCTTGCAGATGCAGATCTGCATCTAATTTGAAGTGCATCTGTTTCGTATGTATCATTGATATTCTAAAATTATCTATAAATTTCACAGAGTGTCAAGTATTACACGATGCAGGTGTATTCTTTATCTCAGTATCAATTTAATAGATCGTTTACAGTTACTGCAAGAATGTTATTGCAAGGGTCACAAAAGTTGAAGATACATGGAAATGATGAATCTCTTGGTCCAATTGCGGTACTGTACTAAATATCTATATATATATATATATATTCCTCGAAGTTACATCGATTAAAGAAAAAGAAAAAGCAGAAAAAAAAACAAAAGTCGATATTTAAACGCGTATGAGTTGCCTTCAAATCGCAGAACGGAACGATAAATTGCTGGAAAGAGTCACTCGAGACCGGTATCGATGCAAGGAGTCGTTGACGCGTGAAGAAAGAAGAAAATCAAAAGTTGCAATCGCGGCACATTTACATGCTCGTGCTTTTGCAAAAGTCCTCATTACAGTTTCTAGCGAACGGTTGCACGATAGTTACTCAATTTTTTAAGTAACGCCATTTTTTCAAGCCATTTTCCTAATTAAATCAACCTAACTTACTTACTGAGTCGTCTCGAGAATTTTACTCGATGATTTCGCAAAATGAGACGAATATAGCATCGAAGGACACTTGCGAAAGAGAACGGAATGAAGAAGTTTAATCGATTCAGTGATTAATATAACTGTCTAATTACGACTTTACGCTTGACTGAAGTAAATATGATGAAAGTGAATAACATCTCGAAGGACGCAGAGATTGTATAACTGTATCGCAACATGTTCAACTTATAAATAAACGCAATAAACGCATTACGCCATAAACACGGAGTAATGGAACGAAAGTACAGTCATCTCTCAATTCACGCGATCAGAAAATATATATTTTTTATATGATCTTTTTTCTATGATTTTTTGTAATTAACCCTTTTACCTCCTAAATTTCATCCTGAACTTTGCGGAAGAGATGGAAATTTCGAGACACGACTACAAGCAGCGAACGATGTGTTGCAATTCTTAGAAATCTTAGAAATATATCTACTCTTCAGATTGCGGAGTGTAAGCGTAGCTTTTATACAACTCACAATGTAGCACAGAAATTATAATCACAGAAGGAAAATGTTGCACAATAGTTTCGGTACCTGTGATTCTGGAGACGTTCCCCAGTTCAGCACCGGCAAATCCAGCCACGTGGGCACCCAGGCTGAAACCGATCAAGTGAACCTTCTCCAAAGGTACGTTCAAACTTCGAACTAGCTTGGCTAATTGTCGGCCAACCAGACGAGTATTGGCAGCCGCCCTTACGTAGTTAGGAACTGCGCTTCCTGGACCCCAGTCTACACATACTGAAAAGATGTTCGAATGTAGGAAGCTCGTCAAAGTGAAAAGAAAAATTTAAAAATTGACTGTAAGTACTGGTGATCAAGTGACCAGGGTCACTTAATGAAATTTTCTGATACCAATTAGCGAGCGATCGAGAAATCTTGCATCAAACATATTTGTCACAATTAGTAAAAAAAGTGGAATAAATTGAAAAAAGCCGAATATCTTAATTGTAACATTTACAATGTGAAATTGGAAATGAAAGTTGAAGTTGATTACACTTATTAAGTAAGTAGTTATCAAGTGTAATACCGTAAATATTCATCGTACTGAACGTTGGATATTTTGCACAGATATGTGAGGTAGTAATCGGTGGAGCTAGGAGGAATTGCTACGAACCTATATTACATTCGTGCACGGTCATTAGGGCGGATCTCATCTCGTAAACCCAGACGTGATCGCAGCTGGATCCGAACCCATGTACAATCACTTTGGTGGGTAGATCGGGATCTATGGCACGGTGTGCGTTATCGTTTATATCGTCGGCAGGAACTTCCATCGGAATCGATCTAGCCTTTCTGCTGCCGTACACTAAAAATCTGCGCAAAAACGCATGTTGAGAACGAAGAATTCAATTACGTGCTTCTTCGTAATTAATTAAATGTAATTAACTTTCTCGTTAAGATCTGTAAAACACTTCACAATTCCCAAAGTGTTGCTTAAGGAGCATCATTTGTACAGAACCTGTCGGAACTATCGTTGATCTGATTACGGTGTAACGATAGTAATGCTTTTATTACGATATTTCAACAAATATTTTTAATTATTATTTATTATATTACTCTTAGAAGTAATTCATTGTCAGTTTCGATGTCATATTTTGCCAAGTGTTATTTGTTATTGATGAAATTGAAAAAATGTAAAAACAAAAACAAAGGAGAAGTAAAAACGAGAGAACGTGGCTCGTTAATTCGTAATTAGAGATTTTTATAGAACTTCATTGAGATCAGATAACTTAATTTCTGGAGAGTGAAATATTAATTAATGTAGCAGGATCAAGGAATTTTTGAGACGGACAATTTGTCTTCCGAGTGGTTCATATATCCAGCCATGCGCGATCAAACTTATTTGCAGACACAACCAGGCGTACTTCTTACAACGCGTTACGTTACTTGTGAGAAATGTAACAAAATTACGTTCGTGCTTTTACCAAACTAGGTTACTAGACAGAATGTATCATTTCTGTTTTCTTGTTACTCGAACGCAACATAAAAGATTCGTAAAAATTTAAACACATTTACAATAAGATTTCTTAGACCGCATTTGATTAAGATAAAGTAAGAGCCGTCGATTTTTTATGGGAATTCGTAATTAATTAGAAAATTAGATTCTTATAATAACAAATGTAAAGTTAAAATTTCCAGCTATAATAGTATAATTTAAAATAGTGAAAATAATTAAAAATATCGTTACAATTGAAATATTGTTTCACGCGCCATATATCGTGGAAAGCACTGTTGTACTTTTGTATACTTTCTGAATACTTTTACATATTTTCTTTCATACGATGAAACGCATAAAAATCTGCGGTTTATTCGTGAATCGTGTGCAGTATTTTTACTTTTCAATACCTAGTGCCAACTTCTTTGGGTGGTGACGGCAGCATTTCCAGATAGCTAAACGGTCCCGTGTCTTCGAAGCAGCCGACATCTTCGTAGCAAACCTTGGAAACTTCTCTCTTGGTTCTGTGCTGCAACTGTTTATGCAACGTCCACTGTCTCATTGATTCGACGACCGCTCGAAAGATTTCGGCGTCGTTTTTCTCGTCCGCGGACTCGTCGAGTGGCGTCGGCCATTCTTGCGCAATCGCCGAGTCTCCTGCAACAATCGTACAGTATTTTCGAAATTCTCCTTTAGACTGTGCAACGAACCGTTAAAAATTGAAGAGCTTCCTGGAGAAAGGACTCGCACTCGGAATGACGAATTAAAATTGCCAGGAAAAGTTTGATTCTAATCTTTGGATTATCTATCTACATTTCAACGTGATGCGCGAAACGGACGAGAACTTTGTAATAGTCAAATTATTTTATCAGAAAGTATGTATTTACTGCAAACTCGGTTTCACTTTAACAGAATATCTTTCTCGTGCGAGATTTTGTCGATTTTGCCGCGTGATCGAGAAATCGGTACGCCGTCGTACCCCGTTATGAGATTTCTTTTCGAATATTTATATGCAACTTTGTTTATTAATTTATTTCAATCGCGTATACTAATTTTGCAGACTAACTTGTTTCAAAAAGCAATCTTCGTTCTCCGCTATTCTGTTTACCTAACCTAAACCTTTGTGCGATGTTGATCATTTCGTATTTCAGCAGCTACCCAACAACTCTTCCACTCGTATATACCCGTATATATACAGCGGAGAAACCTCTTTTATCGCGCTTGATAATTTGAGAATGTAAAGCCAAACGAGTCAGGTTCGAGGACTCGAAGCGCGCGCCTGAATCGGTTTCCGACAAACTCGACCGAGCAACAATGTCTCCGGACCGATCGGCCTGGCAAATTGCTCGGAACGAGCCGGACGACCGAATCGGAGATTCGGAGCCTGAACTACACGCATCGTAGGCCAGATTGATAGATTCGAGCGAAGCTTCGTAACGGTTTCCTTGGCTCGTTGCGCTGTTATTAGCATAACGCCTGAATAACAATCTTCTGGAACGCCAATTTTTTTTCCCCCCTTCAAGCTTGACGCCACGCAGGAAGACGACGACGCGACGTAAGCGTCGGCAAGTAAGCCAGGTGTGCTTCCTTTTTTCTCACGGTCCTTTCTTTTTTCAATTTTTTAGGTAAGCGTCAGTCATCGCAAATTGTCGTCATATTAAAGCGTTGTAAATGCTATCGTTTGTAAATATTTGGATACTTTAATTAATTTTGAAGGCGACGATGTATGATAAATTGGAAGTTGGAAGCAGTAGGTGCTTGCTATCTTTTAATGAAATCAACAAATTTAATAAATTTAAACTTGCTACCAAGGAATACAATAATAGTGAATTTACTACTTGAATGTTACTTATTAATTGTAGAAGTTCCTCTGTCAGTAAAAAAACAAACTTCTTCATCTAATTTCTAATTCAGAGATTGAAACACCTGGAGATTGCATCAGCTAATAAACTAGCTCTACATAAATTGACCATGATACATAATGTACATAAATCAGCATATAAGAGCTCAAAGAATTGCTTGAAAAATTAATTTAATTGTATCGTGATAATCTACTACAGCTACGACAGTTATAAGGTATAAAAATTATTTGTTTTCAATTTATTCATAATTTTCCAAGCAAAGTCTCGTCAAAAGTATCCGAATATTATCGGACTGTTATATAGTAATTGCAATGCCCATTAATCTTCAGTTCAAAGAATTCGAGTTCAAATGCCACAGAATCACAAGTTGTTTCGCTGTTCGAAACGAAACCATAATTCGTATCGCGAACGTGACTGGATGTTGTTGCAAGACAGGAGGTTAACGAGCTGGCTGGAAGACTCGCGTCTGTCGAGATCCGACACGATATTCGTGAGAAGGGAAAGTTTAGCCGATCGATAAGTCGATCTAGCAACCAGTCGGTTCTAGCAACCACCGGAGCGTTGGAAAATCGCGCATCGGTTGATTTATCGATCGATCCCGAGGAACATGTGTCTATTACGGAAAATGCAATTAGTACCGAGATCAAACGTTGCGAGGTTTTTGAAATCCGTTGGAGATGCTTGCAGAGATACCTGTTGGAATATTTCCAATTACCCTGTATATATTCTGTGGTATCTGCTGTTGGAGGTTTAAAATTGAGATGATTTGATCTCAGTATAAGCAGTTGAACATTAATATCCAAGTTGAGTATTCGTTTTTATATTTCTTTTAACAACTTTCCTATTTTCTATTGAAATCACTGTAAAAATTCCGTAGACTTGGAGTTTTTAAGATTTATTTTATCTTGAATACTAATCTTCTGGAAATTTTAAATTTAGTTGTTATTCGTGCGCTTGTTCTTCGAAGGACGATCGTGTCAACCGATTGATCAAAGATCCACGGATGTTGGACGGAAAATCAGAGGCACCTATCCTCGGTCGGAGGATTGCGGGTCAAGGAGTCGCGACAGTCTCCTGAACTTGCGACCTAGATCGGTGAGCCGGCGTGAAAAAACCGAGAGGCAGTGAGATCGCGATATATCTGGAAGAATAACCATCTCGAGGAACGAGTTCCCAGCGAACGGTTCCAATCTCGAGGAATCTGCCTTTAGAGTAGCTGGAATAACGAACAACAAACAACATCCCTCCGACAATTGCAACGTTCGAGTAGAGAATACGAGGAAAATAAAAAACTGCACAGAGCAACAAAGGCCCAGAGGCAACTGTTCTGACTAGGAAATGAAGACGACTTTTTGCAAACACTTGAATCGATACAAAACAAATTAGAGGTGCGATCGCTCAGTACCAGACAACGCCACTCCTACTCGAGGTCTACGCCACGCCCCCTCGCGAATCACGTGACTCAAATCAACCAATCGCTAATTTTCGTTGCATCAGCGTTGCACCTGAAGAGACCCTAGTTTCTGGCTCACCCCTGCCAAAAACACTTTCGGTGATAATAAAAGCACGGTGAATAGATAGAACGAAACAGAGAGGTAGGATAAAAGTAAAATACGGGATGAAAATCGGGCGAAGAAAGTTGTTGGTATCGAAGCGTTGGTAGAAACAGCGCGGCGGGTCAGCCGAGATAAGAAAGAGAAACTCTTTTTATTCGAACGGTCGATTATCTCTCGTAGATCCGGACGAGGGACGAGCGGAGGCGGTGTATCCCGTCTGTGGTGATCGGCAACCGTGGCTGTGGTGCCGGCGCGGACGAACCGATCGGACCAGTCTAGCCGGGGAGAAATTTGGAAAAAGAAAGCCAGGAGCCCGAGGAATCGACCGTTAATGGCCAGCTAGATCAGAGAGCGGTTTGAGCTGCCCGAGTTTTTGTTCGTCGAACGAGCGTCTGGATAAAAAGAGCGTGGTCAGGGAGAGGCATGGAAAAGGGAAATCAACCGAGTTGAAATCAGGACTGACCGTATGTGACTCGCGTTGTCGCGCGTCCGATCCGAGCACCGTGTCGCCTCGTTTAAAAGTCGGCGGGTGTCTTTCCAACGACCGGGGCGATTCGGAGGCCAACAGCGTTTGTACGTGTGTATGTATGGTGGATCCTTCCTGTGGGTCCGGGAGAAGAATAGACCCAACGTAATCCCTGCGTGTCGTAAAAGGCGACTAAAAGGGAACTAATACGTTGCGTGCCAACAAATGGACGATCTCACTCGAGAATAAAATTTCTTTTCGATCCCGCGAGAGGTGAATGATACTGATGATGAAAGATCGACGCTCTAGCGGGCGTGTATGTTTGCGTATGCCCTCAGAGCGAGGAAGCAGACTCGTCGTTTCGGCTTTCCGGACACTAACTGTGCACATGTGATAAACACCGATATAGATGTATACAGTGTTGATCAAAAGTTCATGTATGAGATACATAGATCTTTTAATATCTAGAAACAGAGACTGATACATACTCGTACCTATAAAAGATGCGCAAGCATCTATTCGAGTCTAGACGAGGAGGCTGTGTCAAGGTTTCTGTAGAACCGACTCGAGTCTGACCGTTTTACGTATCGCCAATGACAATTAGTACGTGCCGCTTGACCGCTGAATCGAAAACGAAGTCAACGATGTCGAACAGGAACTCGAGCGCGGTAATTTTTCGCTCCTTCGAATTCCTTTTTGACGATGAATCTACGAACTCGCGAGTTCTGCCAAAGTAACGTAAGTTTCGACATCACGATCGTTCGAGCGAGACAATGTTTCAAATCAACGATAGAATCATCCGCTTCCTCGATAAAGAAACTATTATTTAACCGCGATCAACCGTTGGGAAAGGAAATTAATCCTAAAATTTTTTAGTCTCGCGTTGTTACGTAAGTAAACAATTCCTAAATCACGACATACAGCTCGTAAATATTCAATATTAAATATGCGTACAACGGCAAGTAAAGTATTGACAATTGTTCGTTCAACTGGCACAATCGCGTGATTTGGACAACTAGACGAGGAAGAAACGTAGACGAATGTGATTGTCGATGTTTCGACGGAGATTAGATCTAAATTAGATCTAAAAACTGGCATGTCTTAACAACGCAGGCGAAATCTGTCAATTACACACCTGGTGGGCCCGTTAAATCGCTCGAGAAGCGTGTATCCTGTGAGACGGCCAGACGAATGATTAAATATAAATAGTCGATCATTTAACGAGATGGAAAATACCGGAGAAAACGCGTTTACGCTGACCCTTTGCTCTACTTCTTTTTCATCGCTGATACATCGATCGTGTTTACGTAATTCGCGGTGAAAATTCTGTCGATATTACGAAATACTTGGAAATATCATATTTCATAATCGATCAACGAAAATTGAACTTGTTGTTTCGTTTATTTCGAAGTAAAATTAACTTATATCGTGAAACAATTTCCCATATTTTTGACCGTACTGTCAAAAATACGATTCTTTGCACAAGAATCCAGTATCTGATCGCTGCTGTGTAGAAGATGACTAAGAAGTGGCGAATCACTTTCGATCGATTGGGAAATATCTGATATTTCTTCGTGGTGGGTACGATTGATGAGATGAATGAAAGCGTTGATCAAAGAAGGGCTGGCGGCACGATAATCACGAATTACATATTCAATCGACTCGGCATAGGTGATTCCATGGATGTATCATCGATCGAAGCTTTCGAAATCGCTTTGGAATATCGCTTCACCTTCGAGAACCGTAATGAAACAACTTTTGCGCGCATTTACGGTTTGACCGCTTATATGTGCACCGAGAACGTCGCAACACAGACGTTTGAATTAATAATTCAAGCCTGGTGATCGTTTAGAGTCTAAAAACTACCATCGCTTTCAACGTACATGTGTCTATACATGACGTTGATTTCAAACGAGATATCTAAGATATCATTATATTGGACGACGATGATCGTTGCGAATAACAATTAAATTTTTTGCAATTCCCAATGGATGTTGGAAGAGATAATATCCAGATAGATAAAACGAACAAAGGTGGGATCAGTCTTGAGATTTAACGGTACAAAGACGCTTTAAACGCTCTCTGCAACGGGATTCCTTTAGAAACGTCACCTCCGTTAGCGCAGCGACGATGACTTATTGTGAAACCGTTGAACGAAAATACTAGACATAGGTTTAACCCGTTATTGATACAACATTTAAGCGAATTATAGATCCATTAGTTCGTACGACACAATTTCTTTTCTAGGATGCTCGTCATCCAATTAAAAATATCTACTCGAGTCCTGACGATTATTCGAACGGTGGCAAATTTCTTTTTCGCAAACAAATCCTCGCTGTTTCAAAACGACCTCTCCATTTTGAAAAAAAATATTACGCTCGCTGATTTCCCAGGTACGTCGCAATACAGTTTCGTCGCAATTTACAAATCTCGAAGAAAAACGAATGAAACGATCGATAAAAACGAAACACGCGCTTACCCAACGTTATTGTTTCAGTATCTCTGGTATCGCGCATCCGGGAACTGGACCTTTTGACGAATTTCCAGAGCAAACAACGCTCATTGCGGAAGAATGGCGCAACAAAGGAGCAATTTCTTGCGCGAACAGCGCAGAACTAGCTCTCCATGTGGGACACGGCTGCGATCTGATCGTGAACTGGTTCTCAGAAAGGACGATTTCCGGTATCACGTTGGTTACTCGCATCCTCAGCTTAATCCTACGTTCGTTCTTTGGATAACAGTAAGTAATAGATCCAGTTCAAATGGGTCGATCTTTTTCTCGAGAATTTTGTTACTTTCGTTTCTCTGTGTTTGCAAATATCACAGAATCGTTTCGGGACGATTTTACAGGAAAAATGGGAAAATTTTGAATAGTAAAGTTGAAATCCACGCATCGACAATATAGAAGTTTCAAATATTCAAATGATTTGAATATTTAAAAATTTAGCTCCGAGCTTCGAATATTAAAGTGCCGAACGTTTCCCAATTTTTTTCAACATTTTTACGTCGAAGATGCGGATTTTAAATATTAAAGTCCGAATTTCCAACGCTCGAGCGCTTTTACGTCGAAAATCCGAGTTTCAAATATTAAAATCTAAATACCTAGTTTTTGGATACTTTCTCCCGTTCTAGTGCACAAAACTATGCGCGAGTTCACGATCTTTCAAAACACTTTCAACTTGCTTAACTAAGGATTAAAATCAGGCGACGACACAATTTTCAGCGAGTATGCGAAACTCGATCGCACAATTAGCGCGTTCCAGCCTTTTCAATTCACTTTCTACAAAACTAAACCAGGAGACAAACGTACGTAAAAGTGCCTCGGGTTTCTATTTGAGTTTTGATCAGGTCTCTTGGATGGAACATGTCGAGTGTGGAACCGTTATGCTGTTATTCCCGGTTGGCACCGATAGTCCGCCGTCCCTATGCTCCTGACCTCAAAACAGAATTCATGGTCTGGCCTCTGGCATTCACTGTGAAAACCCGTTACGAAACTCTGTCTTCGACCTTAGAGGAATTCTGCATGTGCAACTAGTTACAAATAGTTGGCTGGTTCGTGATACAACTAAATTAGAATTATATCGTAACTAATGCAACAAGAATATTCTACGAGGGAAAAGGGTCAAAGTACACTCTGGCATATTTTTCGCGGAGAAATTAGAAATTTGATGGAACAAAAATTGTAACAATTCAGGGATGAAAAAAATGTTTTGACCGATTTTTTTTTCTTCTAATAATTTTAATATTACAGTCCAACTTTCGCAGGTGTTTCACGAGAAAAAAAGCAATGTTTCGCGTTCTTTTTTCTTTAAAAAAAAGAGAGAGGAGATTGGAAATCTGCCGACAGGAAGACTCATATAAAAGTAGTTGGTTGATCGTACCGAGACGGAAACGCTCGATTCACCGATAAGCTTGAAAGCGAAAAGAAAGTGATCAAAGAGACACAGATATCCGTTAAATAAAAATACGTCGCCAGTAGCGGACCATGAAGAAACAACGCGAGGAGAGAGAGAGAGAGAGAGAGAGAGGAAAATGGACTGTGAACTATATACATTCCGCGAACGTGTGTTGCTTTTTGCGTCTGAAAGGATCCACGCGGAAAGTGGATGCATCGCGTGACGATAGCACTCGATGAAAGTTACCGATCCTTTCCCGTTCACAACAATACAATAAATCTACTCTCAAGATCTCTACTTGTGGCCACCTCTCAATAGCAGTCGGATCAACGAATTCATCAGCAAAAAGTTACAAAACTCTTACAGTGTTGTTCTATTTCTTTCCGAAGTGATCGGTACTGCGTGTACGAAGAACGAAAAAATCGTCAATAATACTTGGACGAAAATATACACCTTTTACTTTTAATATTCAATGTTTATCCGAGACAATCGATTTTGCAAGCGTATTTTATGACACGCAATTATCGATATACGATGTTATTAAAGATTCTTCGTACAAAGTAAGAGCGGGGATGTACACGAAAATATAACGCATATCATTGGATTTATAGATTAAAAATGTACAAAAGTCTAGTACTCGTTCTGATATTATTTATTAATAGTGGAAACGAATTTCTACTTACGCTGCAGTTTTTTAATTACGAATTCTGCAGTCTAATGACGCAATGACGTTGGATTTAAAAATTTTGCGAAATAAAAATAAAAGGAACTGAACGTAAAATTAACGATCGTATACTTTACGTCGCACGTAGTCATACGTACGTGGAAGAAAACCGGAAGCGTTTGTAGCCAAATGCGTCTGTAAATTGGAACGGCCACCGCAACAAGTCGGAAGATGGTGGACAGCTCTCACTGGTCAGGCCAAGCGTCGATGAATTTCTAACCGGAAGACTGCTGATCAAAGAGGAAGAGGACAAGACCAGCAAGTCGATGATATCTGGTTCTTTCGCAATTTAGCGTTCGATGATCGTTTATCCTCTTTCAAATGTTCGTTGCCTATTTTTCGTTTCCTATTTCGGCAACCTGAGCTGGTTTTGTCACGTTAGAAAGTTTCAGAAATCAATAATAGAATTTCTGACAAAATGGTTGAAAAATGTCGGATTTTTATGCATTTGCGGATTGCAATTGGTGAATTGCAAAACTTACACAGACACAAACAAAATTTGAAAGACGCACGAAATACAAAAATACAAAATAAATACACGATTTTGCACGTAACGTGTGAAGAATCACAGATGAATGAAATATTCAAAGTGGATAAAACATTCCATTTTTTTCAGTCATATTCGTAAAGATATAGTTTCATATAAATGATATTCCTTTTGCAAAACGTAGGCACGACTGACCGACGTTCGAGGCAATATGTTCTGTTCAGTAGTCAAGGTCTCATCGATGGAAAATGAAACGGTAATAAATAGAGAGAAAGTTGGCGGAGGCGGTGAACGGCAATAAAAGATGTGAAAATTAAATTCTCAAGCACTGTCGTGTACGATAATTGGCAGAGGGCGCGGTTTAAGTATTACGCTTTCGAGAATAACTTCTCTCTCTTTGTTCAACACTTGAACGTCTGAAGTAACGTTCGACTTCAAAACGACGCCAAAAACATCCGAGATATATTTGCACGAAAGTAGACCTATTGTGAGTGAAAGTACTATTTAAAAAACAAAACTCTTTTCCTTTTTTCAACCATCAAACAACTAGTTTAAATAAGCACTGGTAGCAGTCTAATTGGCCGTTTCAATGTGTTTTCTAAAAAGTATGCTGAAGCTGTCATTAAGAAATGAGCGCGCAAGATGAACGATGACACGCGGAGCAATTAATACTTTTCAAAGTGTCGGTTGATCGCGAAGAAGATACACGAGGAGAGTGGAAAAAGGAAACGAACACCGTTTGCCGGAGAAAGTATCTGTTAACTTGGACCATAGAAATACTCGACTTCTAAAACGCTCGTGAACGAGATCTATCTATCCCCTATCTACTGTGATTCATCGATCTTTTCTTCGAATTTTTGTACACATTTTGGTTTCTCTCCTTGACGTGTCATGTGTAATACAAAAATGCATTAACCTGAATCGGGAGACTGGCAAACGCTCCGATTGCTGCTCCTTCCTTGTGACGAGTGACATAGAAATATCTAAATTGCATTATTGCAACTAAATAATGCGACGTAAACGTGGAGCCACAGATCCACGGTTAATTGGTTCTCGTAATATCAAACGTTAGAAGAATATGGAAGTTGAAAGAGACAACTAGGACGACGATTGCCACAATGATTATTGATAGTAAAATAAGATAAATAAGAGAAACTGGATGGTACTGTGAAAAATGATCTTTTGTAATAACATGATATTGTCCACGATTAAAGCATAAAGCTTGTACTTGAGGAATGAAGCTTCAATAGTTACAATAAAAAAATGCTTTTATCTTGCAAACAATTATTCAAATCTGGTAAAGATATAATGTTACAAATTTCTATGAAAAATTGATACGAAAAATTGATCATTTTGATCACTCTGACGGTTCAGATTATTTGAATCAAGGTCTAAAGGACTAAATTACACAACTGTTTGTCTGTTAGAATTCAGTCAACGCTAGTCTGTTAGTATGTTCATAATCGCGGAACATAATTACGATCCGTTATCAAGAAGATTGCTTAAATTACGAATGAAGTAACAGGTTTGTTTAACAGCGAGGAAAAAATCATTTGACTTTTTCGTGGACTTACAAAATCTGTTGAAAAGAACGACGAATTTGAAGAAACCGTATATGTTATTAGCGTTTCACGGTGTACCACAAAATGGCTGTTAAGAAGAATTTGCGCGTGAAGAGTATAATTCTACTCGAGATTACCTCGAATAAATGTTGCACCATAGTCATCAGGAGGCTGGTACGAGAAAATGATTTACGGACTGCGCGTCTTCGTCAAGTGGTTACTTTTTACTCTAATCGCAACAGCTTTTGATCGCGTAACTGACGTAACTTGAATCTTCTTGAGCGATGACTAATAGAAATGCCATTGATCTCTAGAGAGAAGTCTCAGTCTAGGCTGAGTCCTCGACGAGAAGTAATTACGCGGGCGTTTGATGCTCGCATCATTGAATTTTCCCGTTCCGTTCCCGTTCGCGGCATAATCGGAATCGGGACCGATCCTGTCCCTTCTTTTCCCACTGTCGCGTTGTGGCGCGTCATATTTCCGCCCCGTTGGCCGCGATGACATCGAAATCACTGACAGAATGAAACCACGGAACAGTAAGCGTGTAATTACGACATGTGTGTGTGTGTGTGTGTGTGTGTGCAACAACGGAAGAGGAAAATAGTTTGCCTCTTCTGGAACACGGTATTTCAAGATTACTTCGCAGCTCGATGTCTACACGATTGACTACTACTTACGATTTGTGCGTAACTTTCTACTTAATTGATAAATTGAATTTTACTGCAGGAAAGTTAAATATCCTTATTTACCATTTTCAAAAGTAAATTGAAGAGTAAGAAAATTTTACCAAGTAAGATTAATTACTCTTATCACTGATCCATCTACGTTAAGAAGTTTGCACGAGCGAAACGTACGTTTACCTCTTGAAATCTGATAACAGATTGATTCGCAACGCAGGTATCGACCAGTTTTCTATCTTTTGCCGTAAAACTTAAAGGCACACAAGGTGTTCTAATATCCCGCTGACCTACTGCTGAATCATTTTCACGCAAGCGCAATAGCCCGCTAGGTCACGAAATTCCGAAGGTCTCGTTTACGAACCGATTCCGAGCGGATGACTAGTTTCAGACACGTGCGATCTTCTTTCGTTCGAGAGAAACGACACGTACGCAACGAGACGAGAGGCAAAATTCTAGGCGAGAAAAGGTCAAATCCGGCACGAGTGGTTTGGCAAGTCTGATTTGTGTCGAAAGCCGATTGACACGTGTGTTAGGTAAATTAGACGCGACGCGCTGTTACGGAAACGATTTGGAACGACGGGCACGCGTGAATCGTCGAGAATAAAGAACGAAATTCCGTATCGATATATATCGTGTCCGAAATACGCATCAGAAACAATTGCCATTGTACACGCCACTTTGAAAGTAGGCTGTTACTGAAAAAGAAAGCGTTTACGGACTGATATTCGTTCGGATCATTTTCATTGTTTCGATATGTAGAGTGAACTCTGCGTGGAAACGCGTCGAATTAATTATAAAAGAAAGCAATTAACGGAGGAAGTGCCTCTTACGAAGGCGCGAGAGTTCAGTTCTGAAAATTTTTCCCTGTTTTCAAATTTACAATTTATCGAGCTTTTTGTATTTATCTGTAGATCGTAAAGGGATAAGACTCTAACTCTGTCAGAGACAAGGAAAGTAACTGGCTCCAGTGTCACGGTCATGGACACGATACAAATTTACGTCTATATAAATACACGTACGCGTTTCACGCGACCGTGTATAACACAAATGAACATGGCTGATTACGGCGTCTAAGCCGTAATAAAAAGTTCCTAGAACTTTGTCTTTTTTCAACGGTACGTTTCTCAGTGTTACGACATCGGATACTTTAATAAAAGCAGTTTATAACTGCTTTCTTTTTCTTAATTAATTTGCTTAAAATTAATAGAAAAGCATATCTCGTTTTATAAAATTAAAATTTTTCCGGGAATTTCACGATACCATCGTGGACACTTCTACGTGGACTTTCGCAAACGGTGAACGCTCGTGAATGGCCGAAACGCCGAGGAAATTCGTCGGCGAATTTCGTGCGCCAGTCGAGGCAATTTATATGAAATCACTGCGACGCGTGCATATAATATTAGTACCGTGGCAGAGTCGCTTTCACTGACGCTGGAATAATTTTATCAAGAGTCGCGATGATCTGGCTCCGTTCGTTAAACTTCGTATTCACCGACCAGGTGAACGCGAATCGTTGCTCTTTTGTTTTGATACTGGAAATTACAATTACGATAAATTTTACGAACTGCAAGAATTTTTTGAAATGAAGAATGAATTTTTTTTTTTTTTGACAGCAAGAAACATTTAATTCGTTAGTCGCAACTTCTGTCGCAATCTATATTGCAATCTTCGAGCACTGCTCGAGTCTAAAGCAAATTGATGGATGAGGTTTACGAGCGCAATCAGACTCGTGGAAAAAATTTCTTGGGCCTTGCCCAACGACGCGAGTGAAAACAGACGTCGGTAGTGGACAAATATCGGTTAAGAAACACGCTTAAAATTTAAGACATCGCCGTTGATGACCTCAACGTCCGATTACATGATTAAATAATTGTCCCCAATTCGTTAACGGTTCATAGAACGGAATTTACTAAGTATGCACTGGAGGAATAAAAAAAATATCGTGACTGCTGATATAAAAAAATAAGTGCAATCACTGTTAATCGGCGTTCTTACTCTTATAAATAAATAATGCGCTCTCATTGTTCTTTTATTGCAACGCGATATTTTAGAAAAATTAAACACTCCGTCTTAATTTCGCGCATCAGTAATATCAATAAATTAATTACTATTTTTTTTCAAAATTATGATAACAAGAACAAACTATTAATAATGTTGATAAAATATAATCGTTCTTCATAACTGAAGAAACGATTTAAACTTAATCTAAAAATTATTCAATCACACCAGGAAGAAAATAATAAAAACATAAAGAAAAGCATACCATAAAGATTGATGCATCCGAGTATCCAAAAGATCAACAAGAGTTTGCTAATCATCTCACGTTCGTGAACCGGCTGGAAAAACGAGTTCTTCTCAAAAATCCATCGTCCGCGTGCCGGTGTTAAAATCCAAGAAAAGCACGTGTTCACAGATCGCGATAAGAAACTTTGAAATGAGAAAGAATTAATATTCCTTCATTTTCTCGTCTTGTTAGCATAAACGGAATAATTGTAAAGTCGCAAAACATCTGACGTCTGATAGAAAAAAATAGACGAACGATCAAAGCTAACCGTGACTTGCTCGATCAACAATTTTCGTTTTTCTCTCTCGATTTTCCCTTGCTGTTCGATGGATAAACTCTGTCAATGTCTTTTAGAAGGCAAGTTTCATTCTCTTGTTTTTTTTTTTTCTTTATCGTTGTTTTCATTTAAACGAATCTGTTTTTGCGGCGAGCTGTTTGCGATTTCGAAGAAAACGAGTTACTGGGAGGAAAATAAGAGTTGGAAACAAGATTGAATCCGACGAATCGTGATTGTCAACGAAAGGCGCTTTTTTTCAGCTGGCTGAACTTTTCAACTTCTCCTGCTTTCTCCTTCTAAAGGCTCGGTGCACTTTAAACGGTCAAGCGATCGGCAATCGAACGCACCGCTCGTACGGTTTATACTTGCACGATGCTCTTCACTTAATCGACGGAAAGTTTGTGGTGTATCGATCGCTTACGATCCGGAAATTTTTGCAATGCAATCGCAAACATTATCGATCCGTGCGTGGCCAATAAAGACGACGTCGTTTCATGTCAGTGTTTGATCGTCGACGATCAAGTGGCAATTGAAATTGTAATCTCTTAGCGGATGCAGCGATAAATTAATAGAAATCGATGAGGTGTAATACGTTGTTAATTCGCCAGATTTCGAACGATTCGATTAGTTCGATCACTAATTTATCACGCGATATCGCACAAATTTCGCGTTTTCATTGTCCGGATCGCTTTCGAGGCGATCTCGTAGCGTAGCTCGGTTTTCACGGAGCGGCGCACTCCGGCAAAACGAGAAGCCTGGCGCGCCAGCAGAAACTAAGAGAGAGTTTGTGGCGATCGTGCTACACCTGCAGGAACACCGGGGCTGCTACCTCGTGGCCTACTATAACAGAACTGACTCCCACCATAGTCTGACCACGTCTCTTTACTTGCCATAAGCGAACGGCGTTTATTTGCCGTGTCTCCCGGCAATGATCATTCCCTCCGTCGCGATCTCTTCAGGATGTGTTGCCGACGATAACTTTGCCTTTCCGTCGTTCTTTGGTTCACTGAGCATTCTTTAGGGCTTTAGTATCGTCTCCTATGGGATATTTAAGTGAAACTCCTCGTCTAGACTCTCTTTTATACGTCTATTAATCCTTAATGTAGCACTTATATTTTATTACAGTGCTTATAACAAAAACCATATGAAAAACGAATATCACATTGCGAACTGATAGTTTTCGTTTAAATTCAACACGTTAAGATATTTGGAAAAACGATGTACAATGTAGGTATATCGATTTAATATAATCTTGGATTTTCATATTCTAGAAAACGACAATGTTTCTCTACCGCGTAAAACCATCAGATGTGCAACGAAGCATCACTGTTTAATTCGTAATGCGTCCTGGCACCTTACGGTCGAGGTATGTGCTATGCGCCGTTGCCTAACAAAGGCCGCAAAATTTTCTTGGGCTGTCGCAATAAAGGAGTTTCACTACTATCGAAAGCATCCGCACAATCGCATACGAACAACACATTATATCACGAACTAAACATTATATCATCGTACCGAAACTGAAAATGGACTCTTGGTTGCCCCTTCTCACGATAGAAAGGATCGTGGCTCGCTTTCGCGAACAATCGCCAACTCAGATCGATTAATGCAGTTGACGCAAAGTTGTCCCTTCCTTTTGTCACTTCCGTTACATGTTTACGTAGTTTTAAACAATTTATATGTTTTACACAAGAGACATTTTTCTTCAATATCTACCTTGTTTACCTTATTAAAATATTATCGTTTTATCGATGATAAACTGGTGTAGAACTAATCTTTAAGAAAGAAGGATAAAAATCTGAATAATCTTGGCTTTTTCTGCTTATTTTCTAAATAATAAAAATCGATATCTTTAAACGATTCATTATTTTCTTCTCTCTTTTTCTCTTGTTTTATTGAAAGCTCGTTCACGATACTTTTCAATAAATAATTCATGATTAATTAAAAAATCGGTGGAAGCAGACGTACGTAGTCAGAGAAAGCAAGGTCGTCGTAGTTTACGTTTTGCCAAAGCAACGAAAAAATCGAAATGAATAATCAATGCGATCATCTTGTGCAATTCCATTCCAAGTTTTCTTCCTATGAGCAGTACTACAGTGATTTTTTTATTTTTATTAATACATTCGATCTCTTCTATCGTATAATATATGCGGAGAAAACGTGCGTTTACACGGGACACTTATTGAATGCAAAGTCTGTAATCGTTTACTTTCACTTTTTCATCGATGATTATCCACGTTTGTATGTTCATGATTGATAAAAATTACGTATCTCATATGTATTAAAATCAATTTTTAAAAAAATTGTAACATCATTATTATTTTACCAAACAGAATTTCAATATTTTATTTGGATATTATTTCTGCTGTGTTTAATCATTGTCTGAGAACAGGCATTAGTTGATGTTCAAAACATGAAAAAGCATTGATCCAGACTATTCTAGTTAATCAATGGTTTGATGCATTAAGATATCTTAGCATGAAAAAGAGAAATAAAAATGCATAAATTTTTTTCTAAATACATCTATAATTTTATTATATTATATTTAATGCGTACGTGATATATATATATATATATATATCTATAGTACAAGTCATTTTAATATTTTAAAACTCATTATGGTAGATCTATTTATAATCAGAAAAAGATGTGTTTTGTACATAGAGTAAAGTTATAATATGTAATATTTACAGAATAATGCAATTAAGTAAGTTACTTAAAAAACTGAGTTTCATCAAAGTCATCTTGGTATTCTTCCACTACTTTTGCTTTAGTTACCGTTTTACGTTTTCCCAATCTAAGTCGTTTCTCTTCTTCAGAAAGCTCATCTATATTAAGGGGGAGAGTAATTATCCTTCTTGGTTCGTGGTAGTTGATATTAATGCTACTTCCATCTGGTAAAACAAGACGGACAGGAAAGGTGTTTAAATATAATTTTCTATGCGTCTTTGTTATTGCTGCTGTCCAACAATTCAATTTTCTATATAAGGACAGCGTAGACTGTGTTGATCGCAAAAGAGATGATACATTCATTCTGAAATGTGAATACATGTTGAAAAAAAATCAATGATACACATTAATTTTACTCTGTCACTAGTAATTAACATAGTAATGACAGAAAAGTAAATAGTACATTTATACAAAGAGGTTATATTCGAGTTTAAATCTATTTTCAATCTGTATTACATTCTTCAATTGTCATCTAATATGATAATATTTTATGGTTTTTTATGAATCTCTTCATAATCAAATCAACAGTGAAATTAAACTTACCTCTTTTTTTGAGTAAATAATACTACTGAATTTAACTATGTAACACGTCCTGCTACATAGATAGTGTATAATCCGGCCACTAGATGGCTACGCATTGCGTATTGAATCGAATCGAAATATCGATACTTTCTCGAACTAAGTTCGAGCAACAGTTTTCGTTACATCTTTGCAATCGGTGCGCGTTAAATACGTATTCGTTGTAAAAGTAAGTGGATTATTTCGTTTCGCGACTGAATTTGCGTAAGTGTATTGTAACATGTTGCCGTATGGTTACATGGCCTCGCAGTTTTCATGGATGGACACATCGCATATTAGTTGGTATGAATAAAATTTGAAATAATGTGTAAGTTGAGAGTGGTAGCCATGTTGGCGCCACTTTTGCGATTTGAATCATAGATGGATTATTTTTTATTATAATAGATAAACAAGCAACTGGTTGATCGTAGTAACACAAAGTCAAGCAGTGGTACTAGTCGATGCATTTTCTTGCGATTCTCCATAATTGTTACCAGGTATTTCAATATATTCTCTACGATCCCTGTGGAGAGTAATCTATTATGTATATAGTTTTTCTTTGTGACAATAAACGGAAAAGGACAAATAAACAAGAATGCATTTGTATGTAGTGAGTGATTCTACTTTTATATGGTACACGTTTTCTTCGATAAAATATAACTCATTGCAAAATGTTAGTTCAATTAGTGCTGTTAGTAAAGATACAACACGACACACACATACAGGACGTCTGGCCGCGCGCGCGCAAACATACACACGCATGCAATAACCACATTTATTCAAAATGAATACACATTTCTTTATTCAAACATTAATCTTTCTGTGGTTTTAATATTTCAGGGGGATTTTATTATTTCATTTTGTAGAAAGTAAAAATCAGTATAGGATTTTTACAACAATTAATTACAAAGACACTAACCATTTGTGTTTGATACATAATGCAGTGGAATGATACCAAAAATTATTAAAACTTTTCCAAGTTTTAATAATTAGATAACACAATTACTTTATTATAATCTATTTTATAAAGGTAGCTTCTATACCATGCTTAAAAGTCACCATAATACAAACTAAATATAAAATGCTTAATTTTGAAATCTATTGAGATTTAAAAATATTGATATATTGATATAGATTGATGTGCACAATGGCATGCAGATGACAATTTTTATTATAATTTCAAGATAAACGCAAATGTAAAATCATGAACAATTACAATGTCAATAACTTAAAAAAAATTAAAACAATTACTTACAATTATTCATAACAAAAGATAGAAAATTAACGAAATAATTTTTATTTTTGTAATCGATTTCATTTGATATATTTGCTATATCGTTTAACATATTAGTACATGGTTACAATTATTATAACCAAGGTTTCTTCTCTTTTATTTATACATTAACAACCAATCGAGATTCATAAAAGTAGTAAAAATATCATTTACAACAGATATGCTTCATATTTTTCAGTGGAATGGAAATTTTGTATAGCCTTAACAATAATAAAATCTCGATAACAACGAATTATATTCTTCAAATATTCCACTGTATCTTCACATGAAATCTTTTTTTGGTCATACTGTATTTGGTTATTATTTATATCCTGGTTATTTATTTTGTAAAATTAATGGTTCTTTACTTAGTACAAATTTGAAGGGAAAAATAAGTACACGGTTCTGAGATGATTTTAAATAAAATTGATGATGATAGGTGCTTATATTCTGTTTTTGAGGTCAATCATCTTTTCATGGTTAAATCTGTAAATAAATTGTTTTTGCTGCCTCATATTTACAATTCATACTAGCAAAAGCACATACATACTTGTGAGAATTGAACTGATTTAAGCGAATAAGCAATGTCTATACAGTATCTATCAAATTTTACGTACATTTATCTATGTTGACAATTATGAGTCCTATTAATTACATTTATGAGTTTTAAAACGTAGTCAATTTCAATTTTTGTTATGAGATAATTAAACGTAAAAGATTAATTAAGACTTATGAAACATGAAAGTTATTTATTTTTTGGCACATGCAATAAATGCTATTATTTTCAATGCATATTAACACGAATGAAATTTCTATTAACATTTCAAATGTGCATTAGTAGTAACCGACATGCATTTTTTTAGTGTTTTCTTAATATCCCCACTTTAATAATTTTTTGAAAAAACGTAAGCATTACATATTCTATGAAGTTGTTAGTGAAGAAATAGTTTATGATGTAGAAATAAAAATATACATACCTGTATAGAACATAATGTTGTATAATGAAAAATATATCAAATGCAACTGAAAAAAATCCCAAACCAAATTTTGTGGGATCTCCAAAAATACTTTCCCAATCATCTAAAAAAGGAGTTATCATCAGTTACTTTTCAATAATGCAGTATTAATTTTACATTTTACACGTTATACGTTACCATAATTATATGCATTAAGTATCATCTGTAGCATTGACAACATACCACCTGTAAAGTCTAAAAATATATTGCCAATGCTCCAACCAACAGTGGATTTTCTTTTATAGTTGTAAAACGCTTGTGGAACGTATTTAATTAACGTTATGCTCAATTTAACATAACTACAATAATATAGAAAATCAAGCCACGTTATTACTGCTACTATAGCTAATATCATAGAAATTAAAATAAATAATGCAAATATCCCGTGAATAATACGTGCTGTGATGGATACTTTTTGATTTCCTATCTAAAAAGATAACAAATTTATTAAAATTTACAGAAAATTTTACAAAACTACAATATATTCACCTCATAAACGAAACATTGAATAATAGTTATCACAGTTGCAAATGTTGCGTGCAAAGCGAAAAAGATATCATTCACTTGTACAGGGTTTAAACCTTTTGGATATCTCCTGAAATACTCGAGCTGAAAAGTGCAACATGAAATAAAGCTATGATATTAAAAAAATTATACCGATTGCGCACAATTAATTTACCTCAACTTCTGGTATCCAAAATAGGCCACAGTTGAATAGTGCATACATAATAAAACCAACCAAGTTTAACGATAAATAATCAAAATTTAATCCAACAACACTTTTGCGTTTGTAATTGCTATATATCTGTGGATAGAAGCTTACACTCCATGCTAGAAAGTATATCCAACCTACTACAGTACTTGTGTGGTAAAGTACATCTGATTTTTCAATTGTCACTCTGACGAATGCCTGCGAAAAACTGTAAAAACATAAAATATTAAGTACTGTAATAAATTTAACACAGTATTACAATTTTATAATCTGCGTCTTACTTTAAGCCAATTTTGTTTAATTGGTCCTGAGGTATTAAAATCACTTTGAAAAGTGTCATTATCTTTTAACGTCAATTTCCAACTTCAATTTAGTTTAGCACAAACTTTACAATATGAATATCAGAGTACAATAAATTAATACAGACGATTATGTTAAATTTGGTGTTATTAAAAATTTTAAAAGTGAATGTACCGATACATGCTTGTTGCTAGTAACTAGTGTATCATGTTTTAATCAGGACAGATGAGTGCAGACTGACTGAACTTTCTGTAGACGATCCGATGACAAGTATAGGTCAGGAGGTTATCTGTGTAAACCACTGAATACTAGTGAATGTAACGTCGATCAGAATCTTTTGCAACTTAATCATAGAAGTAAATATTGATATTATATCTGATCATACAAAAATCAACAGTGATTTGATTTTTTAATCCATAAGAATTTGTAGATTAATGAACACTATAATGTTTATTTGCAAATTAAAGTACTTGAATTTTGATTTGTAACATAAATATACTTACTCCGTAATATAGCTGGGTGTGACATTAAGATTAACAATCGAATGTCCTGCACTGAGACCTTTTACAGATACATTCTCTATATTACCTCCAGTAATAGTGAAAGTGGATGGAATGATAGAAACTAAATCTGGATGTTGCACTTCTATCGTTACCGTTGCTGATACACTTGAGTTTTCCCTGCATGAAATAATTAAACAAGTATCAGTAAATTTGGTATATTCTTTAATTACAAAAATTTAGTCAATTTATGGGTCTAAAATGTTTAGAGACATAAAAAAGATTTATCTCCCTTTGCCGTAACTATAAGATAATGTTCAAAGTACTACAATTTTTCCATGCTATCATCGTGTAATGTTATCAGTGTTGTGACTCTATTTGTGAAATTTTCCTAAAACACAACATAACATAACACTCAATTGGAATAATATTTTAAAGGAAAATATTTTCAAATTGACATAAAATGAAAATATCACACTTAATATTTAGAAATTATAGCAATGTAATTGGTCTACAGATTACAAATAATAACTTTGTTCAACTTTGTATATTTATTTCCTTTAGATTGTTTTATACTTTTACTTTACTTATACTTGTACCATCACTTTATCCGTATTTATATAGAAAATACTTACGTCAAGTATACCTCGAATAATTCATTGTTATTTACATGAACTTTTAAATCTTGAGTCGAGACTTTCAAATCTGCCCATGCTTTATCTACAACTGAAATATTAACTGTTATTTACAAGAACTTGATGAAGAAGTTGACTAAACTTATATAAATTGTTTCAACGTACCTATGATTGTGACAATCCCAATATACCACATTAAGGCCATTTTTGATGATTTCTGAAATAGATCAAACACAACTTTAAACTTCAACTATTTCCAAGTCTTAGATTTCGCATAACATTGTATTTAACTATACTTGTACCGACTGCAATACAATTATATAGGCAGTAGTGAAGCAACAACTTGATCTCAAAATTAGTAAATACTAATTGAGTGTTCTAATTCATCAATTTTGACCATTACTCTAACTAGACTAACTCGATTTTACCGCACATGTCTAGTCGAGAAAAGAGTCATTTAACTTCTGAAGGCTTTGACCGCTTAATACGCGGAAAAAGCAGAGAAGTCATAGAAAGTGCAGGGCACTTTGTCGGGTGCATGCCATTGATACAAACTCCATGCCAATCCTCTAATCGTCACTCACGACAGCAACGTGATAACGTTCCGCATATTCGACAATCCGTCAATTTGACAATTTAGAAAAATAAATAACCATGTTAATGTGGTCGTCTCGTACACGTCTGACACGAGAACAAAAGCTCTTGTGGAAAGACACAAGAAGAATATCGAACTTAACCTCGAAGTGCGACGACCTCGACGAAATACGCCACGAGGCGTTAAAGGCGATAAAACTTCCCGTTCTGGGGATCTTTAACACTTCGTCCAAGTTTGGACGAGCACATCGTTTGGTTAGCAAAACTTGACATCGTCAAATATTTCACGGCGAGCCGAGTGAAAAATCGATCGCCCGTGTACCCACGACTCGTTCCGTGCAAACATGAGTAGAAATTCCTGGCTAGCATACGTCCTCTGTTTATGTCATGCGACTGAACATGGTGGCGTGAAAGATGAGTTTGAAACAGGGACCTGACGAAACATGATCTCGAACGAAAATCTCTCGTAAATGTAAAATTTCCATTGGAACACGTACGTGTTTTATCTGCGGAGACAAATAACATTTCTTTTTTCTTTTTTTTTTTCTTTTTTTTGTTTGAAACGAAATTTCGAAACTTACTCGAATCTGACGATGTCTCTCGAAAGTTTCGAAAGTAGTCCGATGTAAATTTTTCGCGAAATTACTCAGGTAAATGAGTAAAAGAGGCTTCTCAGCCTCGCATCGAGATATTTGCATGTAAATTGCGGGCAACTCGACGTCATTAACGAGTTCCACAACGTGATAGTTATCGTTTTGATACGCAATGTTTCATTATGCCATCGTGTTACGCTTTTTTCCCCGCGCTGTTCATTTTCGTAATGTTCTCGGTAGACTGGCACCATCTTTTTTTCTACGCGAATTATGGAGCTATTCGGAGATAATGGACCATCTATTTTTTTCGTTATTCGCCTTCCCTGCTATAAAATTTTCCAATATTATAGACAGCCATATTGCTTTCCTTTCTTTCTGGATGGTAAACAACACCGAGTACGATTAACCGTTGCACAAAGGCGTATGTTACATATTTGGGAAACTAGAAGAGTTGTTCTCGTTCAAATTTTCCGCGATTTTCTCGGTTTCTTCCTTGTCAATTCTTGTTTTTCTCCTCCTTTGATTAATTATTTCCGACATCTCTTTACTCGCAAATTCGAAGAAATATCTGTTACGAGTTACTTTGCGAAAGCGAAAGATTATATCACCAGGAAGGACGAGAAATTCTTCGCCGTTCTTCTACGGAATTGCAGCCGTTAAATGAAACCAGCGTCTCAGAGCAACAGAGTCGTGGGTTTTATTGTTAGCAAGACCAAGCGAAAATCGAATGGAGCCGATTTTTGGCGATAACGTTACGTTAATAACTTGGTATTCGGGAAATTCTTTTCGGAGAAGCAGCTCGCGAGAGAGTGAGTAAGCAGTAAGCAGAGGCAGAAGCTAGGCGGTGTGGGCGTACGTATACCATACACATTTCGAGATAGAATAAATCGAAAGAGAGATCGACGTTCGAGTGCACTCCGTGTCCCAAAGGGGCCTTCGCGAAGCTTACACGGAAACAGCTCTGAAAGTCGATCGGCAGTCTACTGCCGCTTTTGTTGACGTATACGGGCTACCTCGCCGCCAATATTTTCCTTTGCGTTATAGCTGCACGAGCCGAACGGACCTAATCCTTGAAGATAGACCTCCCCTCCCCTTCGTTCCTTTCCTTTCTATCAATTTCAATTCGTCTTCAATATGGATAAACAAGATTGTTCCCGGCCGGACGTTCACCGATATACCATGAAATTATTCCTTCGAGTCGTCCGCACGGAATTTCCCAGGAAATATTCCTCTCCCCGTTCTCCTTTCTTCAAACTTCAAGATTCGGGAGTGCCTGTCGGGGCATCCTGGAAATTTCCAAAGCGTTTGAGAACGTTTTCTCCGGCGAAATGGTCCACGGGAACCTTCGAGCGTCGTCCGATCGATTTCGGATAAGCGAATCAACGTTTACTTATCGTCTACAATCTGGAGTATATACGAAAACATCTTGTTGCTCGGACGACTTTTCAAAATTTAAGTATCGCCACGAAAATTCGAAAAATCTGTTCGAAACTCTGCTTCTATTTCTCGTTTTCCTCTTGTCTTCAACTTTCGAACACGGCACGATGTACGTACATATGTACGCTTGATACATCGCGATAAAAAAAGAAGAAAAAAAAGAAAAAAGAAAACAGTCCATTCGGTTCACAGACTTGCGTAGATCATTACAATCACGGTTTTTTTTTTTTTTTGTTTTGTTCGAATTCGTTATCTGTTACGTACGTGTATTTCAGTCATTTGTTGTCTGATAAATTGAATGCGCTTCAGCGAGTCAAGTGTCCGGGAAATTTCATAAACGTTGCCATAAAGGTGCTACAAAGCGAGTAGCGTCGATAGAGAACGAAATAAAGACAATTATGTCGAAATGACAAGTAATAATGAGAAGTAAAAGCACTAATTAGGGAGATAATCTGTTTCAGTCGATGTTTTCAATTTTGTTAACGTAGACTAGCTAGACCAGTGCGTTAAGTTATCTCCAAGTGAATGATAAAACCATTGGAATTTGTTTACGTGTATTGCACAAATGTTGCATTATTTATAAGTGGAAAACCAGGGAAAGATACACGACATATTAATGAACGTTATGTATTCGTTCGTCAAGGTTCTTATTTACCGATACTGCTACGTTTTCCTATCCTCGACATAAACGTCGGTTGCGTCGGTCGTTTTTAGATTTTTTTCGTTAAATATTTTCAACCGCCGCGCATACGGTTGCGTTATCTTTTGGCTAGTAGTTGCATTATCCTTTCATTCTGGAAACAATTTCGCGAACAGTTTCGCGTGAGCAATATTAAAGGTCAGTCCACCAGGCAATAACGGTTAGCGTAAATTAAAGATTAACTTTACCGGCTGGATCGGGCAACGTAATGCTCGTTCCATGCTAATTTCTTATCGCCGGCAATTACTTAATCGCACGCAGTCAAATGCGCGTTGAATTAGCCACGTACTTGGCTAATTGGGACGCGAAGAGATACATCCGTGAAATCAGTTTCGTTTTGTGAAAGAAATCTAGCCGCCGCAATGACGAGAAAACAAAAAGGAAATAATAATAATAATAATAATAAGAAGAAGAAGAAGAAAAAGAAAAACAAAGGCAAGAAATAATACAGAGTATTATAATCGCGGAGAGTTCTCTGTTCAGAGCAACTGAAGGAAAGCATACGTGAAAATGCAGACGACATTCGGCGAATGTTAATGTTTCGAACGGAGAAATAGTCGCGTAAGATTCGCGAAAGTCATCGAGGTATGAAACGATTTTCTGCCTTGGCAATTTCAAAGTTAGCGTTGCCAAGCGATCTCGTTGCGCGGGATGAAATTAGATTTTATAACGTAAAATACGTGTACCTGTAGGAAATGCGCGGGTCGCACGGTTTCGTGCACCAGAAACGCCGATGAATTTCATACGGAAAACTTAAAAGAGAAAAATAACGAGAACAATAACGCTCTCGCGAAAGCAAAGATTACCTGGTGATAAATCGTGTCCGTTTGTCCATAGCGTTCCACGCGATTTTCATGTCTGCCGCGTGCTACCGCCTTTATCTTGAGATTTCAAAACGTCTTACTCGCATTATCGCAGGTTTATTTCGCATTTTTAGTTTCAATTAATCACCGCGTCGTGCAACCCGCCGAGGCAGAATGCACGAACGTGTTCCTCTCTGATATATGCGCGCGCGCGTGTGTGTACACACACACACACACGCACACACACACACATATAATATTATGTCTATTTTCAGCCCAACCGTTCGATCAATTCAATTCGCTCCAAGTTCATAGATCAAATTTCCCGTTTCACTTCTGCTAATATCCCGGGACCATTAACTTCGTGTTTTGAACATGTTATACATCCTCCCGTCGTATATTCCGACCTGGCTTTCCAACCTTACTTTTTCTTTACGTCGTGCCGTTCTCCGATGTAAATTCACGAGCTTCATCGCGCCGGTCTCTCAGCTATTTCACGAACCCGATCCATATAGAATATTAATGTAACGCCGCCGTATTCTCTCCGTCGCTGTAAAATCACGTTTCCCTGGGCGGTTTCGATAACGGGAAATCGCAGGTAATAACGTGCGCGAGATAAAAGATTTTATTCGACCGTTCTGGTCGGGTTAACGTTAGGTTCTAATTGACCGCGTCGCGTCGGTTCGGTACAGAGAACAAAGCAGGCAGGGCGATACCCGGAAAGAAAGAAAGCGTTACGCGATAGTGGAAACAGGTAGGAGAGAAGGTTGACCGATTCCGTCTGACGGTCGCTCGATCGTGTAATTTGCCCCGGGAAAAGCAAAACTCGTATCTGATAACGTCGTCCGAAACGCGTCGCTCCTCCACGTCGGTTCGTATCCAAGGAAAACTTCTTTTCCCGTTCAGGCGTTCCAGCCGATTTCCAATGTAAATTTACAAGCTCGGGGCGGCAGTTTGGCTCGGTCTGCGGACTCGATTCCTATCGAATATTAATGCCTGGAACGCGGGCTGCGTTTGACCTTTTCCGAAAGCCGATTTTACGAGACTGCTCGACTTACGATCGAAAACAAGACGAACAAAGCAACGGCTGACCCGTGTCGGCCTAGTTTCAAAGAATATCACCCACGACACACGTAAACACTGCCGTCTTTTCCCTTTTTTTTCTTTCTGTTTCTTTCTTTCTTTTCTCCTTTCCTTCGCTCATTCTTGCGCGCACACGCGAACAATTTCGCCCGATGACGAAACGAAAGTGGGTTTTCGGCGGTGTTGGCGGTGACAGTGGCCGCCGGGCCGGGACGGGCTGCTCGAAAACTTAATTACTCGTTCGGACGAGAAGAAAGTTCGGACGGCGGGGAAATTTATTCTTCGTTATTACGATCGCTCGCCGCGCTGTCAGCGTCTCGAACGAGTTCCGAACTTCCTGTCCCGAGATTTATACCTGATTTTGTTAATCACGGAGAGAACGTTTCAAAGAAAAGTTTCCCAGTGTAATTGCTTAATGAGCGTTTTTTCATTTCAGGTATTCCTTTCGTCGCGGTGCGCTCCAGCGTTCAACGATTCACAAACGGATCGTCGGTGAAAGAGAATGTCAAATCGTCCTGCGGCTAAAGTGAGTAACATGTACGGAAAAAAAAAGAGAGCGGCACAATTTTTTACAGTATCAATTTTCAAAATCGCGTACTTTAGGGACGACTTGACGACTCGGTACGATATAATTTATGGATCGATAATCCGACGGGACAGTATCGATTATCGATACGCGTCGCGATAAAAATGTAAAAGCACGTGTAATTACACCATCAAACGTTTACCGTCTGTTCATAAGTTGCAGAGTTGCGCTAAGAAAACTCTTATTTACAAGTACTATCGGCATTTCTTTTTCTCATTCACAATTGATCAATTGAGGCGCTTATCTGAAGACGCGATTAACTGAAAACTTGCCAAAGATTAAAGCCAGGTTCGTATGAAAGACAGGTTCGTTAAGTGTAACAATGTACGATGTACGTGAAAGCTTTCGTTCTGATTAAAGAGATTGATAAGTTGATCGATCGATCACGGTCGCAACGAACCTAATTACTATGCGAATAAACCGCATCAACGAAACAGTTCAGAGGAAGCGTCGTAAATTCGTGATTTAGGTAGGTGCGGAACTATTTATTTCGTAAACGTTCGAATACGATGGCACGGGCAATAACTTTTTAAATCGACCACGCGAGACGGATGGTCGGGAGACACTTTACCAAAGGAGTGTACGCGGAAACGCGAAACACTCGCGGGAAAAGAAAGAAATATTTGTAATTTTGAAACAGCCCGGTTCTCTCTGGAGAGAGATGCTTTTCGAAGCAGTGATGAGTTTGAGTGGAGATCCGTCCGCCTTAATTGAAGCGTGATACGTTGCTTGCGCGTTGCATTTTTAATTCCGTTTTTAAAAAAAGCGAAACGTTGTTGAGCCCGCGAGTCCGTCTGATTATACGTTTGCTCCCGCGTCCGCGTGTTTATAATTATTCGCGGACTCGTCGCAGCGGCGACGATGATGAAAAATTCGGCACGGGAGATCTTTGAACACGGCGGAGAGAAGAAATAGACAGAGAGAGAGAGAGAGAGAAAGTTCTCGACCGATGGGGACGTATTATGCTTAACGATAGAATACAAAGGCATACGCGTGGAAACACATTACAGATAATGAAAATGAATAATGTTCATCCATAAATCATAACGCGGACGTATTGCTTTATCACTCGGTAAACAAATTATTTCGAATATTCAATAAATATGCGCGCGCTGGAAAATAAATTTCCAATTATTTTCTTTGTCGATTCTGTCAACGCGAAGAGTTTGATAAATGTTAATTCACCGCTGGTCATTCGGTCGATAAATAAAAATAAAAAAGCGGCGAAAGAAATATGCGTCGCGTTAATATTATGCGTAACGCTTGAAAAAGTTTCCTAGGGCGTAGAGGGTACATTATTTCTGGAATTAAAACGTATTAATTCCATTTTTTCGCGCCCCTGACGGGACAAATCGTAATTTTCGTAGCTCTCCAGATGGAATAAAATTATCCCGATAACGCGAACTTCGATAACCGTAGTTTTGCTGAAATTAATTAAATTTTCTTTTTTTTTTTTTTTTTTCGAATCGGTACGAACGTTCTTCTTAATTCAGCATTCACCGATCGATCGTAATATATAATTCCTGTTTTTCAGCGAATATCGCCGTTGTTATCAAAGAGTTAAAAACCAAAAAATTAAAATAAGTTATATCTTCGTAGACTTCGTTGTTGTTCGTTCTTTCCCTAGAATTAAGATTAAACGTATCGTTACAGCGAGTCAATAAAATTGCCTTAGACAGCGGAAGAAGATTAACGACTTTTTAGATTAACGAATTTTTTTATGATATTGTAAGTTTGCGCAGATATATATATCTTCTTGATCAATGGTCCGTTCGAGTTTGAGCCTTTTCAAGCCCCGATTTCAATTTCAGAAAAGATAATGAATTACAAGGGCAAAGTAACAACCGATAATTATCGTGAGATTCTTTGGCGATAATTAATCTTGAACGCTTTGTCGTATACAACCCGCTACGTCCCCATTAATTGACCCTTTTCTGGAGTTAAATGATTTATCGTTTCGTGTGAATCAACTCCGCGCGCCATGTCATTCTAATATTGAAAAATTAAGACGTCGACCGTCGACGGCCCGATCTCGGCTCGACGAAATTTTCAAAATGGTTTCTCCGTTTCCTGCCTCGTTTCTAGGAGAGATACTTTTCCACTTGATTACGCGCATTCTTATTCATCGAGGTTTTGCACTATTTCCTGCGCGACCTTGCTGCTCCGAACGATTCGCAATTCTCCACACTTCGTCAGCAGCAACGTCTCTCTCTCGTTGAAAACTCGAACAATCGTCGTACGTTACGAGTCGTGCCACGACTTTTCACGATACTCTCGTAACTCGATATCTCGTCTTGCTTCGATTGCAAACTACGTCGATATGGATCGATGAAACGAAACGAAACGTCGGTTTCGTCGGTGCGCCACGTGAAAACGCGGCGTCCATTTGCGAACACCTGTCCGCGACTCGTGCGCAATTGTAAATTTGAAATTCCGATCAACCGAAACGAACGAATTGAACAACTAATTCGATCTGCGTCCGCAAGTGCAATTTAAAAACAAGAATCGAATTTTGTTTGTTGTCGATAAGAATTTACTTGGAATTACCTTGGAAAAACCACCTGTTTCTTATCCGAGCAAAAACACACAATGTTATCCATTATTCTCGAGCAACTGATAAGCTAATGACACGCGATAATAAAGCCATTTTTTTCCTTCGCCTTCGTTCGATTCGACAGGCTATTTGATTTGACAATCTCTTATCGCTCGTCGTATTTGACATTCCTCCAATTGTCCGTCCTTTTCTGCCAGTAGCGTATGCGTTCAATGGTAGATTTCGTCGCGCGTGAAGTACTCCGAATCGAAAATATGTCGTCCGAGTTCAAGAAACTCGTGTTTCTGGCTGCGATTCGCAAAGTATTTTACGACGCGAAAGCTGTCAACGGTGTTTGGCAGCGTGTATCGCACGTACAGAAATGTGTCAATGACTTTTGTGTTCGGCGGCCTCGTTTCTCCGGGTTTCAGCCGAGCGACGAGCGCCGAATCGATTTCGATTTCACGGCCAGTTTCACGGAAATTATATCGTGTCGCAGACCCGACAAAAGTGGCAGACGTGCTCATTGCAAATTTCTATCAATCCGATCGATTTCAGCCTTTCGATAAAAAGAAGAAGAAGAAAAAAAAAAAAGAAATAGAGAAAAAGATGCAATCTGTTTATTTCTCCTCGAGCCAAAATGATCTTTCAAGATCTTTCTTTCGAACGTAATTCGCAACTTGAAAAGTTGAATTGAAACTGAAACGAAAGAAAGGAAAGAAAAAAAGATGAGCATATGTAATAATCAAGTTGGCGAGTCTTATTTGTAACTGCTGGAACTTCTTGCTGAAACTCGACCATTCTCTCTCTCTCTATTTTTCTTTGCTTAACTGTATTAAAAGTCTTTCCATGTTCATCGCTTTAATAATTGAAGAGTAAAACTTGAGAAGTGTTTTAGCATAATTCGAGCTTCAACGAGTAGAAGCGGTCTAACGAGATGAAGATGGAGCGGCGCATAGCACTGTAGCAAGTGTGTTCGGTTCTCGAAATTATAACGTAGAAATTGTAACGTGAAATGAAAAGCAGGATTTTCAAAGTAACGCGCGTTTCATCACGTCCCGTTTCATTTTAATTCGCTGCTATCGGTGCTATGCAAGATTCGTCTTTATTAGAACGTCTGAACGATCGATGCCCGACGTTTGTCGATAATTCGCGGCTGGCTTATTCGCCGAACGGCGACTCCAATTCCACGTCTCCTTTGATCGTTTGTTTCTCAATTTATTTCTCAAACGTTTTGTCTACGGTTTTATTAGATCACGATTCACGGATAAATTGTCCCGCGACTTCCGTTCACTCACCTGTCGAATTTCGTTCGGCCGCGATAGAGATCAGGTGACGGTTAAAGCCTGCAGCGAGCGAATCCGATACAGAGACGTCCAATCTCTCTGCGCTTTGAAAACCTCTTTCCCTCTCTTTCGAGCTACCTGCAAGAACGAGCTTTCCATTAAAACTCACAGAGACCGACGCGTCTCTTCCGACGGCGAACAGGAACGATTTAATTTGTCTCCGATACTTTTTACCGCGGCTTTGTTAACTTTCGTGCAATTTAATCGATCAATCTCCGACCGTTAGTTCGCCGAGTCTTTTTCCACTTCCGTTTTCCCCGAGCCGACTAATTTCCTCGCTATTCACACCTCGATGTAATTCGCATTCACCGTAGAATTTTCACTCGAGATGAAACATTTTCTAAAGATGCGACGATCAAGTGTCGAGTACCTATCTGTGTGTCTGTCGTGAGGCTCGCTCGTCCACGTTGATCTTCTGATCAGCCAGTCATCTGATCCAGGCGCAACTTCATCCAGGCGAGTACGCGCTCTCGACACCCAGCTTGTCCACGTTCAGTGACTCCAGCTTGCCGACTGCGAGCCTCCTCAGGGCTTTAGCCTTGAACTCGCTGCGAAACTGTCTCTCGTTCGCACCCGGTATTTTTTCCGACTTGGGTCGAACATCGGCGTCTTCTCTAGCGTCGAATCGCCGATCCAATCTTCTCCTATCCGCCTTCTGTTATCAACTCGGATCGCGACGATACGTCGGCCGGCGCGATGATAAAAGAGCGACGCAGCGCGGAGAGATTAAACTTTGACGAGGCAACCCGGCTCGTTCAAGACTTCGGACAAATTCTCTGTCGAAAGTAAAAGTAGAATTTTCGGCCGATTCTCTATTTTTTTTCTCCTCGAACAACCGAGACACCGAGCTATCTATCGAACGATAGACGAGAACACTATCGCATTGGCGAACGCAGTTCGCAATGGCCAGCGCGAGCTTGTCGAACGTACATATATAAATCTGGTGTAAGAGAGCCTCTCCCCTCTCTGCAAGAATCTCTCCCCCCCCTCCCCCGATCACGTCCCTTTCCCGTGTGACACTCAATTTCATGATCGTCTCGGCTGTCTCGCTTTTCCCCACGTGCTTCTGCCGTCGTTTCTTCTTCACGCCAGATCTGACGGATTACCCGATCATAACGTGGACTTACGTGCATTACGGTTTCGAACGTTTCGATAAATCAATCGGGCTGAGTTGGCATCGTAAACAGAAACGATCCCAAGGACTCAGAGCTCGGTAAAAAGATTCGTGATAAATTTTCAGCAATGACAAACAACAACTTGCCTTTGATCCACTCGCAATGACTAGGCCATTAAAGTCGGCAAGATGAAAAGAGACTAAAGTGAAGAAGACGGCACAACTGTTTGTTTTATAAAATTCCACAACAACAATCAATATCCCCGCGAGAGTTTTGTATTGTGGCAAAAATTTATTGTTCAGTTTGATATTATATGAATAAAAGAACGTAATATCAAAGCTGATGGACGGGCAGCGTTTTTAGCGTGTGTTTCTCTCTCTCTCTCTCTCTCTCTCTCTCTTGTTCTGCCTATATATATATATATATGTATGTGTGTGTATATCAAACTATTACTAAATTATATTAGACCATTTCGCCGGAGGTTATTGACTCGTATCGGGTATCTATTTTCATCCATACGTATATAACGCATGTAGATACAGATGTATACATACATGTATCATATATATGTATATATATATATATATATATATATATGTATATATAATGCATATAATTTGCGGCTAGTTCAGCGAGAATCGAGAACAATGGCTTCTAATTGATTGTAAATTACAATGGTCTATATTTAGACTAATGGTTTCGAAAAAACCACGATTAATTGATTCGATCACTTCCAGATCTTGATTTCTCCGCTTGGAACACTTGAAATTGCTGAAACTGTCTTTTAGTAGATTCTGTGTGTGAGAAATATTCGTTTTAGTAGCTATTAACACGTCCATCACTACGGCGGTTACTGATTACGATTGATGTTCTCGTTTCTATAAATATTTTTAAACGATTGAAACAAGATGATATATATGATATGGATTAATCGGCATCACGTACTACGTTTTAAATCGTTTAATTTTGGAATTTTTCGTTTAATTAAATTTCATTACTAATCTCTTGTGCGGAGAGTGAATTGTAATTTTCTGTAAATAAACGGGTAGTCTGACGATACTGTAAAATGAAAAATGCGCTTTCGTTGCGTATCTTAAAAAAAATAGACATTTCGTTCTGTAACCAGAACGTGTAAATTTCGCATGGCGTAATTGAGACGTTAACGACCTAAATAGCAACAAGCGAGGCAATAAAATCATTCGTCGTGATATGCGAGATTTCGAGATGATCTCCTTGTCTGGAGGCGGGCAATCTTCTTTCGCAACGTCTGGTTTTACGTGACAGCGTAAAAACTGTGCCAGTGAATTTCATAATCGAACGTTTGAAATTTCATTTCTCGCGTTAATTGCGCACACTGAGCGGGGATACTTGTTTCTTAGTAATCGCAGAGCTGTTCATTCGCCGATCGAGAGTACGCGGAATTACGATGTACCTACATTGACACGCCGGCGGATCAGTCGGTTTCGATTGAATTTAATTGGCCAGGTCGCATGTTCGTTACGTCTAGGCTAACAGAGAATCGTCGAAACTGGTTCGTGCACAGCTTCGACACTGCGATCTCTGCGTTATTCTCGGTATCCGAAAATTTCGATCGCAAATGCAATCGCAAATGCATCGCGACAAAATTAAGGGAAATTCTCGGTTCCGCGGATTCGATAGGGCGCGATTGAAACGTCGATTTAATCGAAAATATATTACTAGCGCGCGCGATATCGAATAGATGATAATTAAATATTCCCGCTGTACGCGCCTGCCGTACAGCGGGAAAAATATTTATAAAACGAATCCGTAAAAGAAGCTTACAATGTATAATATTCCGATTAATGGAGGATAAGTCCGAAAGAGATGGACCGTTTTAATTTTTTTAAGAATCGAATGCTTCATCGTCTTTTTTCTTGCGAATCCTCTTTCAAGTGTGTAAAGATCATAACACGATATTATATTACAAATAGCTGCGAGAAAAGAGAAAGATACAAGTGCATTTTCAAATGCATTTCGGTTAGGTTGTAATCATTTATTGAAACTAATCTGCAGTGATTATTTTTGTTGGAAAAGTTGTTTCATTACAAGATTTAAAAGCTGTTTAATTCTACTTAAGATTTAGGAATCAATAATTAGTAGAAATCGTTTGATATTTGCAGCAAGACGTAAAATTTGGAAATAAATGACGGAATAAAATGTAAAATGGATGTATTACTACTAACTTAAATTTAGTTAAATTAATTTCTCTCTGTTACCTGTCGATTGTTACAGAAGCAACGACAGCTAATTGCATTTACAACGTACAAGGTTTATGCTGCTTGACATTGTTACATGTTTCGATAAAAATGAGCTATCTGGAGAGATCAGAGTGACTTGCAAGCGATAAGTATGTAAGTAGAAGAGTGACGGTGTAGAGTCGTTGAACAAGTTGGATCGCGATGCCATCGAATGACGAAGCAGATTTTTTCGACCTATGTTGCTTACGGAACGTTGCTCTCGATCGCTCAGATTGCACGGTTTTGGCACGAATTCCAGAACCACGTTTGCTGTCCCTCTAAATCTCTGGCTTGCCAGCGAAAAAACATAAATTGTCGGTCCGTTGAAAGAAAAAAAAAAAAAAAAAGAGAGAAAGAAAAAAGAAAAGAAGAAAAATAGAGGGTGGAGCACGATGGGAGAAGGAAGGAAAGCGGGCGGAAATTCAGAGGACAGCTGGAGCAACTGTGACCTCGATGCGATATAAAATTCGCGAAATTAAATTAAGTCGGACGCAGTGTTTTCGGGAACAAATGCCCGCTTGGTTCCTCACTGATCTTCTGTTTCGTTTCTGAATTATCGATATGGATCGCGCTTGGCTTCTTCTAAATTTGCGCTTGCGCGTGTGAATTGTTTGTTGGTTAAATTATCATCATCTCCGATAACACCGTTGCGTATCTGCTGATATCGTATACGTAACGTTTCCGATGCATTTGAACAGCGATTAGAACATTTCCGGAAAATGAATATTGATAATGTTCTTTTTAAACATTTCGTACAAATTGGATATAAACTGTGTAAAATTAGACTGTGAATTATGAGTCTGTGATTAAACATAAATTAGACAGCGAGTACATGCGTAATGTCTTTTCGATTGTTCTTGCGAAGGAATTTGAAAATTCATCGCTGAAAGCGATGACCAAAACAGAAGCGACGAAGGAAGCTCTGTTTTTCAACTCCACAAAGTTAAATTGTTCGTGCAACTGTCAGAGCTGCTGCTAGCAACTTGCTAGTCATTTGATTAAAATTAAATAGCGCGCGAAGACGCGATGTAACTTTTCATCAGTCGCGAGATGAGATTGGACGAGCTGTGCGTTTTTGGCATCAGTTCGTTGCAACCAACGACGAGCGTTTCTCTAAATCTCCGACTCGACGCGGTCGAAATAAAATCTCTGCAAAGAGTAAACAAGAATCGAATGGAAACGCGTATAACGTGTACGCAAATATTTCTGATCGTTCGCGAATCTGCTTTCAACGAGATTTCAATTCCAAGGAAAACGTAATTAATAAATTTAATTAAGACGTCATAATGAAAATGTAATTAATGACGACGGAAAGATGGGAGATATTCAAGAGAGGAGAGAATGCTTGCAGAAACAAGCCAACTCTGCTTGCCCTGTTTATTAATCTTTAGAAATTCCAGGTTTGGTTGAAAGAAAAGAAGAAGGTTTCGGTTGTTCGACTTTTCTCCAAACTCATTTCAATCGCCTGTTTGACAGATTTTTCCATCACGTGCCTGACAGGTTTCCCTTCGATAACAGTTGCGAGGACATGCGAGGAGAACGTACATTTCATCAGCGAAATGTTTCGCAACTAGGGAAATTTCTTACTTCGAAGAATTGGAAGAATTGGAAGAATGAAATAAATAAACGGGAAAATAAACGAACGATTGGAGCAACGCGTAACGAGAAAGAACGACGTCGCGACACAAGGAAAAATTCCCATTCCCATTTCATATAAAAATGATAAAATATGATAAACAGATTCTAAGAAATCCTCGAGGGAAAATGAACCTGAAATTCCCAGGATTCTAAGCAGATTTCACGTCAGAAATCTGAGTGTGGCGGCAGCTTTAAGCGAGGATGGAGTTGGATCAGAAAGTTGTTGATGCGCAAATTTGTGGCACGTTATACGCGAACTGCGGTATATGTGTGTGCACAGACACTTACGCTACCACTGTCGTTCTAAATAAAATCATTCAAATTTCGAAAATCCACAAAATTTTTATTAAAAATTATGATTTGATGGCTGTAGATCTAACATACAATGTATTTTTTTTTTTTTTGTTCCATTATTTCGGGGTTCTAAGACCACTTTCATGTTAGATTCCGCTAATAAAAAGTGACAGTTAATGTCAAAATATATGGATAGTATAGTCACATTTGTTTCGAGAGATATTCATTGCATTGAACGTGGTAGTGCTTCATCAATGAAAGAATATGACGACTTAAAACAATGATTGATGGAAATTGGGATGAAAAATTTATTATATATTTGATTATTCACAACTATTTAAAAGTGTTATTAAAAATTGATCAAAATATATTTTAACAACATTGTTAGATATGACGTTTTTTACTTTAGTGGCTTCAGAGTCCGAATGAATCCAACAAACTCGATTTTATAAAAACATGGAAGTAACAAAGAAATGTTTCTACAAATATTGTTTGGTATAAATTATATTTGCTATAATTATATTGTGTGGTGAACAATAGTTCACTAAGAATGTACGTGTTTAATAGTTGAAATGATAATTTTACTGCGCAATATGATAAAATTTTTTATTTCTCAAATAAAGTAAGGCGTAGAAAGCCTCGAAATACGTAGTTTAAAACAATATAAACACAACGCTTACGCGTGTGTGTAAGATTTTTAATGTTTCCTTCGACGTCGAGAATAAACACTTTCGACTGAACGTGTCGAGACTTGTCGCGAGTCGCAGCAATGTTTGTATTCATTTCAATATTGTGCCTGTTCGTTCAACATCACCCCTTCCCCTACAACTTTCTCAATTGCGAGATGAGTCGCGTTACGGAAAGTCATTCGGCGGTCGAATTTCGTGAAAACAGTACGCGTTACGTTACCTAACCTGTCGGTGGAGTCCCTTCAGTGGCGTCGTTTCTTCGACGCTCTTTTACTTCCATTTATACCTCGGTAATAGCATTATTTAATTAATACACGCGTGTTTAACGATTTATTGAGCATCACGATAACGAAATCGTGCAGTGATTCGAAACTTTTCGCGTCAATTTTTCTTCAATTATCGATTTCACTCGTACCGTTATCGGCGGATCATCTCGTACTTTAGAATTGGAAATTGATTGTCGTTTCATTTTTATATATTTGCCTTCATTTGACACAGTTGTTCTGACTTTTGGTTTCTCTTTGTGCAGGTTAACTGTTCCTTGATTACAAAGGCAGCATAGAATGCGTCGATTCCACGATTATTTGAGGACAACCTTACGAACTTCAATCACGGAAACTTCGTAACATTTTATTCATTTTGAGTAACGTTTGGTATACAACTTATATGTATATTTGAAATACAATTTTTCAGAAGGCCGACGCGCAATTGAAATGTTCCACAGTAAGATTTCACACGTTTTTGGTGGTATTATTTTTTAAATATATTAGCTATGAAATTTCGATTTATGCAAACATTTTCGAATACTTACAGCATGTGATATGTTACTAACTATACATGAATATTTACAATTTCTACAAATAGTTGTTCTTTCGTTAACGTACTCTTCATCGCGCCCCCCGCCCAATTAATTAGCTTCGTTTTCAGGAAATTTCTATGACCGTGCGTAATGCGGTTTGTAGAGTCAGTGTTTGTTGCGTAATGTTCTAATATTTTTCTGAGCAAAATGGCTTTTATTAAATTAAATTAATTCATTTAAACTATAACACGCGAAATTAGAGTCAGTGAGTCCGCCGATTGTTACTTAATCGCGCGCGTTGATAGTCTTTTATTTTTCTTTTTTCATATTTTCTCTCGTTTAATGTTCGTTTTCGGTACTAGAGTCAGTGCTCAAGAGGATAAGGCCTCTTCAGGAGATCAAGATCGTCAGTAGTTTTATATATTGTGCTTCAATTTACTCAATTTTTCAAATTTAGCAACAATATATAATGTTTGACGTTTTGTTGCAGACGCTTCACAGCATGAATTTTTTTACGCTTTTTGGAGAATATTCAACGGTGACTCTAAAGCCAAGAATGTAAGAATCTTTCATTATCTCCAACAGATAATTTCATTATTTTGAGATTGTACCTTGCTTTTAAATACAAATTCTAACGTGTTATGTTTTGTTACAGATCCTCAAATGCTGTTTCAGTTCCACTTATCCTCTGACAATTTTACGATGCTTCAAAAGCTAAGAATGTAAGTACTTTAGCACATTGTACTTGAATTAATTCTTTGTAGCTCTCTTTCTATTGAAGTCAAATGTAAAATTATAACTGTAAAATAAAAACATTTTAGATTATTAGACTCTCAATTTTTATCATTACGAAGATTTAAATATTTACAAATAACAAATAACTGTGTCTTTGTGCCTTTAGAAATTTTTCACGGCGTTCACTTCCACCATGGAATTCTCAGCAATGTCTGCTTGAGGAGGATCTTCACGACGACTTTCCTTGGTCCAGTGTAGCAGCAGCATCGCATCTATCGCATCTATCGCATGCATTTATGTTCCTCCGGTCACTCAATCATGTCGTAGGATGAAAGGTCCAAATCGGCACGGGTGACTGGTTGTATACGTAGAATTTTTGACGAGCATAGTGACCGCGGGTATTTCTTGTACCCGTGAGTAGTAACACTTTTTTCAGATTTTTTGTACATTAGATCAGGATAGGGCTTCTTGCACATCGCGAGTTTAACAATTATGACATATACATTTCCAGTATTTGTACTTGTAAAATCAAAATATCACAATATCAGTATAAATGCGTGCAAAAGTAAAATATCCACATGAATTGATAAGTTATGAATATTTATGAATAATTGTTATTAAAACTATTTCCTTTGAGCATTTCATAGTAGAGAAGACGGATACCCTCCGACTTCGTTGCTATGAAAGACGCAGTCATTACTTAATACTGGTGATATATTTTATTATGATAATTAATAAGTTTCAATTTCATCTTCCCCTTATAGTAGTATTAATGTAATTAATGTAATTAATGTAATTAATTGAGTTTTATAACTATGAACTGTAGTAGAATCTGAAATATAATGGATTAGAATTTTTTCCGCGAAAAAAGTATGAAATTTTATGTGCAAGAAGATACTTCGCGACAGGCAGATTTTTCAATCAAAGCAACAAGTTTGAACGCTGCTCTCGCATTTTCGACAATGTGCTTTGACGAAGAAGTTGCCTGAGATTATTTCTATTAACATTTAATTTTGAGTCAGTTGTTTGATTTTGATCGTTTGAGTCAATTATTAGATTGTTCGTAATATCTTTTTTTAACAAATTCAAGTTTTGTTTATTGCTTTTATTCTCTTGCAATTTCAATAATATCTAAAAGAGTAGAGTCAATTCAGTTTGAAATGAAATAATGCAATAGTCCGTTAGATACAAATTACATCAGCTAATCATTTTTTTAACTGAGGATTTTCAGGTTTAATCCCTTCCGTGTTCATTTTCAGGATCTCACTCACGTGCCCAGGTGCTACTTGGGTGGGCGAAAGACATTGGACACGATGACCGTAGTTTGTAATTTTATAAAAAATTTCTCAGCGACCGACATTGTGTTAGCGTATCGTGCACGACGTATTTTCCGCATGTGTGTGTGGTTAGGATGTGGAATTGCGTCGCTTTTTATCGTTTCATTCTTTGTAAGTTACCATATTTCAAATATTTATGCACTAATTGAAAGAATTGTGAATTTGTAATACCCATTATAAATTACATACGCTGTAATTATATTATTAATTATGCGATCAATTGTAGTAATGATTCCAAGTTGCACCTTACACATGTACTTTCTTTCTCAGTTATTTCAATATCTCACATATAGCTGTAAACGCGTTTTAATTGCGTTTCACGCAATGATCGCTAGTCATTGTCAATCGATTTCAGGAAAATGGTACGTAACGTATTAGAGTGCGAAAGTTGCGTGTTGAGCTCGGGTGTCGGAGGCGTCCCGGGATGTCCTCTCTAGTTTAGGTCTGCGCCCGAGTGGTATGTGTGAGAACCGCGGAGTGAATGTGTTGGTGTGCGTTTTGCCATTTTTTAAATATAGGGTGTCTAGTTAGGTAAGATAGATAGCTTACTGGTATGCCTGTGTTTAATTATAAGTAGGTAGGGCCGGGTAGGTTGGCACAGTCTCTGGTCGCGTGTCCCCTTTTCGCGTGTCCAACCTGTTTCAGGAAATTTAATTTGAAGAATCGACAGTGAAATTGGTACAAATGGAGCATGCCACTTGTTTCTGGTTTTACTCTTCGATTTTTTGAATTTAGTGTCGCGGTCGCGGTCGCGGATAGGTCGCGAGTAGGTCCCGAAACGAACGTCTATGTAGGTATTGCTCGAGCACGCACATGCGAACGGACAACGATCACTACGATCGATGGTCGTCCATGTGTATTGAGGTCAGTTTTCGCGGTTTATCTTTTCATTTCACCTTTGTATGTTATTTTTTGATTAGCGATTAGAAAGATTATGATGGCATTTATTTCTAACAAAAATCTTTGTGGAGTTACTAAGAGGACAACACCACTATTTCAAAAAATTGATGTTCCATCCAATTGCAAGCATTGGGTATATTTTACAGAGTTTATTAATCGTTTTAAGTTTTTTTAGGTTTGTTTCAGGTACAGATTATGGAATCGGCAGAAGATTTTCCATCAAAATGACAAATCGTCGAAAGAAGATCTCACGTAACATTCATTTCGTTTCTTTTGAATTATAGTATTATTTTAATTAGTTACGCTATTATAGAATTATACTATTTGAATATTGTGTATGTTATATGAATCAGTCGAATCAAAAAATCTCTTTTTATGGTGACGTTAGACTAAGTTAGGCTACAGATAATATTATTTGATATATAATTACTAATTGCATTGTTATGTAGCTAAACAGTTATATAACTGAATGATGTAACTGTTACAGTTATCAATTATATGGCAAATAATACGAGATGATTAGTTGCGATCTCGGCTAATGAAAACGATAAATAATACGTAGTTGAGGCATACGAGTAACTGATTTGAATGCGTATGGAAAATATTTTTCGTACAAAAATATTTTAGAAAGTCTAGGATTAATTATTTCTTCTACAATGATTGTGTCTGTAAATGAGAGGGTTGTTCTTAATTTCTCTCACATTATGTCAGACTTTGATGGAACTTTCGAACTTTAAAATTTTAATTTACTACATATTTACTAAAATGTGGATAGAGCTCTTTCTAATATCTAGTAGAATGATTTCGGTTAGTTACTAGCTTCACATTTCGTGTTTCTGATGAATTCACTACTTGATTAAATTCGATTCTTTCACTCGACGTAGTTTCCCAGCTCACCGTTGTTTAAGCGCTAAAAAACCAGTGATTCTTTACTGTCTGGGTATTTCAGAGCTTGAGACACGAAATTCCATAAGATGTTTGAGCTATTCATATGTCTCGTCTTTGGTCGAGAGGATCAGCGGGGAAGGAACCGATTCTCACCTGATCGACCGCTTTATTTTTCGCGGGATATCGTACTCAGGTACGCGACGAGCAGTGGTGCGCAACCATGAGTCCGCGTGCGGCCTGTTATGCGGTCCACGCTTGGAACGCGGCTCGTTACATCACAGTGCGGTCTCGCGTACCGCGTGGTGGTCCACCGCGTGGCAGTCGTGTGGCTTGTGGTCCCTTACGCGAACCCCCGAAATTTAAAGCTTCTCCGGAATTTTGCGTTTTGACGATTCACGACGGTAGCTGCGATGCCGCGTCTTGAAGCACGATCGAGAGATATCGACCTTCGCGTGTCTCTTCGTGCTTGTATTCCCTCTCGGCCAACAACCACTTACAGCCGATAACGATCGCTAAAACGAGATGCTATAATCGAAGAGATGCTATAGATGTTTAAGGGAAGGATAGCGTTCGAAACGAACTGTGCAAATTACGAAAATTGATCGCGACGTTGGAAGGTTGCATCGGGACGAGCACTTGTCGAGTTTTTCCAAATTTGAACGTGGCCGTGAAAAAAAAAAAATGATCGTCATTTCTAGCGCCAGAGAAAGAACTTACGTTGTCACCGTCACGGGTGGAAGTTGCGTACCGCTGTAATCGAAGTTCTCTCTCTTTCACGTAAATTGCGGCGAATCGTGTTACTCGGTAGTTCGTTAAATGGGTAGATTGCAGCGGTTCAGCTGGAAAATAAAAAGCTGTCTATAAGAGGATAGAAGAAGAGAAAAAGGTGATCAACGGGCGTTCGTAACGCCGGAAGAAGAACCGACGTCCGAGGGGGGTGGAGAACTGGAAGAGAGTTACTCGTTTACGTGTACAGCGTTCATCGTTCTTTTTCTTTTCTTTTTCTTTTCTTTTCTTTTTATTCGTTCAGTCACTAAGCGGAAGTCGCACGAGTAATTTTCACCTTGCAATCACGTGAAAACGAATGACCATGTTTATACTAGACTTATCTGCTATTCAGAAATTTCGTCAGTTACGAAGTCAGAAGATTCGAAACTCAATTGCGGATTCGTTAGCGGAAGATGAATTTTTCACGGGGTGTAGCGCAAGATAAAACCGAAGTTGGGGATTGAAGGTGACCACGCTCAGTGTTCCCGTCTTTTTCTTTTTATTCTTTTAATCTAACTAATTTCACGCAGGAGTCACAGTCACGCAGGAAGAAACGACTTTCGTATTTGCGAACGAAAGAAATTAAAAGAAGAAAAAAAAAAAAGGAAATAAAGAAGAATTTGATTTACCATTCGGAAATTTCGCCCGTTACGAGGTCGGAAAAATTCGAAACTTAATTATCGGATTCGTTAGCGGGGGATGAATTTTTCGCAGGATAGGGGTGATCACGCGATTCCGGGCTATTGAGTTTTACGTTTCCCGAATTCGAGGCTTTTAAATCCCGCAATCGCCGACAAGGTTAGCGGAACTTGGCCACGTGTAAAGCGCGCTTTACGAGCCCTGTCACGATCGCACGAAATTTCCCGAATAAAAGTTTATATCCATTTTGAGTATTATCCTCGAACCGTGTCCGATTGTTGCGCGCGTGTATCCCGCGTGTCGTGCAACTTACATTCACGCCGCGCCAATTGGTTGCTCGTTAAACGTGGCTGAAAAAGAACGGACACAGTGGAAACTTTATCGATCATTCTGCTCTCCTCTTCCGAGCTTCCCTTACGACGTATTAATCTCGAAGCCATTTATTTCTCGGACGTGTACCGTGACGTAATTGCTGTCCTACGACGAGCTAATCAACGTAATTGTTGGCTCGTTAAGGTGTACGCTTACGAATCTGGGGCAAATTTCCCCTTTTCCTCGCTCGTTATCGCCAGTTTTACCGCTATTTTTATAATCTCCTCCCGAATGCTTCTCGCGAATGAGATCGCATCAGAAGATATCGAGGCGAGTTTAAATTAAATTCGAAAAGTGGCCGTGGAACGAAGACATTCGTTTAAGGATCGCCGTAACAACGTGCGCGCTTAGGGTCGTTTTAAATTACTGCGGCAAGGGTTAAGGGAGATCCGAGGCTTCTTTCTACCGAAGTTTTTTTAAACGCCGCCACTTTCTTCTCTCTTCGCGAAGCGTTAATTTTCATAGCATAATTCATCCTTGCGAACGTTTCGCGATAGGGGGTTCTTATTAACGAAATAGTCTGGCAATTAACCCTGCCGTTTTTTGCGGGGATCTTCCAGCGAATTTAGGTAATTCGAAGTTGCCGAGGCGGATAAAAAAAAAAAAGAAAAGGAAGTTGGGAGATCCCTTTAGGGAAGATTGGACGGGGAGCGAGGAATTCGAACTCGATTTCGCGGATTTCACTGTATCAGTGAAATTACCTTGTTTCGGACGGCGTAAATTTCCAAGTTCGTTAAAATTTTTCGTTTCGACGAAACCTCGGAGCTTAATTTGTTAGATTTGCGAAAATATAATGTCACTGCTAAATCTGTTTTGATTTCTAGCACGATCCACGCGTCTTTTACCGATTATAGTTGAGGGTCCGACTCGACCCTGTGAATATCACTATATTAGCACTGTATTAACTTGTTTCAGGCTAATAATAAGTGCGAACATGTTGGAGTCTTCTTTTCGACAAAGATTTCTTCTTACATTCTTAGTCTGTATCGTCTCGTTTGAATATTTCTTATGATTGGTCTCCGTCCTTAAATAAGAAAATTAAGCCCTATCTTAGCAAGGTTACGAGATTAGCTCCAACTCGTCTCGAGCAGTTCTCTTTTCTACTTTTTTGCAGTGAAACTTTTGTGCAACTCACACGTCAAATCGTGGAAAACGGAGTATTGCCGTGTTAGACTTGCTCGTTACCTCTCACGTATCTCGTTAGCCTTTGACGCAAGCTTTTAGGCTCACGACACAGGGACGTAAAGAATCGATACAGAAAGCGACCGACTTCCGTGCGAAGTATGATTTTTGAAAGCGCGGTCGGAAATTGTTGGAATTATGGGTCTGTCCCGAAGGACTGTTCGTTAAGGATAGACTCCCCTCCTCCTCCTCCTCCATTCCCCCGAAGCTCGCCGCAGCAATACACACTTCCGTGGCCGTTAGGCACGTAAAGTCTACGTTAAATCAACGTCGGCGCACAGTTAAGGATAACTTCGGTCGTTTATAATCATTTTACTGGTACTTTGGAAATTTATGGGGCCTCCTTAAAAGGAGCTTGTACAGCCTCCTCCACAGCTTATAAACGTTATCGCAATATTAAGGGAGCCTTTCCAGCGAGTTTCGCGTTTGCGAGCGCGCCCCGGCCGCAGCTTGCGACGTGCGTCGCGATTAAAATGTACCCACGCCGAGATTAACCTCGCCGAGCGATGGTCAATAAAAGAAACACGGTTTGTTAAATGAAGCGAAGATTCGAATCTTAAACGTGTTTGTCAAATGGTTAATTTATATAGTGTAATATATAATTTCGCGTCTTTATAATTTCGCGGCTTTGGTTGTTTCAGCGTTTCAGTTGGCAACAGTTGTGTCTCGATAATCTAACGCGGAAATTTAGTTTCTTGATATTCTTGATCCAAAAGTTTTTAACAAATGTTCCGCATGTGAAACACGTGGATTTCGATAGATCCAATTGTTAAATTTCATAATAATTTCCTTGTATTTTGGTACATTATAGTCGTACAGAAGTTAACAATAACAAATACATACGTAGTCTGACGTAGTATTGTATATTAAATTATCAAAGAAATGGAATCGTCGATCTGACACGACACGGGACCACGACATGAAACAGTAACAGGACGCGAAACCGGTGGAAACGGCAGCAACCAATAGCTAGCGCATCATGCACGGGGTCACGCGTTATTTTCCAATTTGAAAACGTCGACCGATGCTACTACCTCCATTGATCGGCCTTGGATGGCAACCTGTTTCGGCCGCGACACGACCGCGCGTCCTGTCTCGTCTTCGATAAATCGTTCGGGTTCTGTCGGTTCGCCGGGCAAAAGTAGACCCAACTTCCAGCTATCTACCTCGAAACGTACAACGTCGATTGTATCGAAATTTCGTACTCGTTCTCGGCCGCTGCTGCGATATTGTCTCCTTGCGAAAGACAAATTCATCTTCGGGGGATGAATCGTCCGTTTGACTGACGCGATCGCGAATGGCCTTTTTGTTGGACTCGATCTGTGGATCGGCTGTGATCCACGCTGACAAAGAACGCCCTTTTCGGTAAAAACAAAAGCAGCCCCGCAACGCGGCTGCACAGCGTCAGCGACCCACGCAACTGGCAGCTTTCGTCACGCGAAAACGAGCAAGATAATGTTCCGATGGTACGAGCGACAAAGCACCGATACAAAGCCGCCTCGTTTAAACATAAATTGCTGTCATTTTGTTATCCGTTTCCATTGTACGTGCTGTTGTTTTTTTTTCCCCCCTCCTCCCGTGAGTTGTAGCCGCGCGTTCCTTGATACCCACCGCGATATCCAAGATGTCGATGGAAAAATCGGAGAAGCTTTCTTCGTTTCGACGTGCAGCGGAAAAGCTGATAGGGCCATTACTCTTCGGTCGGTTCGTGACCGGCTGCGAGTCGTCCTTACCCCTAAATCACGACTGAACATGAAACGAAGAGATGCAAAGAAGAGGAACGTTCGGTGTACGCTTATCATAGTCTTGACTTGTGGCCAGGCGGCCGATAAATCATCGCCGTGGAGCGAATTTCGATCGGCACGTGCCACCGGGTATAAAGGATTTATGCGAGTGTGCGTGTCGCTTAACGCGAGACAGATTCGGTCAATCGTGAAAAAGAAAAAAAGAAAGAAGAAGAAGAAGAGAAAGAGAGAAGAAGGAAAGAGAAATGGCTTTAAATCAAAGAGGAACGACTGTTCGCCGGCAATTGACCGCGTTGACGTAACGCACAGACCATAAATCGAGCGAATTGGAACTGTCAAAGAGGAAAAAGCTTCGTTCTTGAGGCCACGTTCCTTTTTAAAATCAAGCCAACGCGCCAAGACGCGTTCTCGCTGAAATACAAAACTCTCTATGACCTGTTGGTGAAAAAGCCTCGACAGCTAACTTAAGCGAGCTTTTTCGCTCGATTCTCGTGATTTTCATTTCTTTTTCTTTTCTCCTGCTCTCTCTCTCTCTCTCTCTTTGAAAAACGTCGTTACACTCGGGTTGATACAAAGAACAAGAAAGCAAACCTGACGGGAAACGTTTTTACAAGCGAAGAAGAAATTGCGTAAAAATAGTATCGCTCGAGCGGAACTACAACGATTGAATCGCAAACTTCAGACGGTGTAGAGGGTGGCGGCGACCCCTCGTTCCATTCGTTCGTTCGTTCGTTCGTTCGTTCGTTCGTTCGTTTGCTCATCCTCGGCCGCGTGTTGTGTTTCCTGAAAGGAAAGAAAAAGGGGGGAAGAGAAAACAAAATGTGCGAGTTTATCAAACGAGCGCGATGAAACTCGCACGAGATGCGGCGAATAAAACCATCCATGTTCGAGCTTCGAGATTTTATTTTAATCTCCCCAATGTAGCAAGACACTGTAACAGTATTTATAATAATTAACACGCTCGCGCGTCGCCGCCGCGACAACAATGATTGCGGTGTAATATTCGATTCTTTCCCATCTTCTTCTTTTTTTTTTTTTTTTCCATTTTAATAATTCAGTCTGAGATTCGATTATTGCTATTTTCATCGTTTCCCCCTCCCACCCCCCGTGTTTTCATTCAATTCAACAAACATATTTCACCATATTTTTTTTCCCTCTGTTTTGCGATTTTTTTTTCTCTTTTTTTCTTCTTTATTCTACTCGTTAGGTTTTTTTTTGTTTCTTCTTCCGTCGCTTCTTCCACCTCCGTTCACCTCCACTCGTCTTCGTCATGTCGATCACTCGTGCGTGCGCTGATGAACGAAATTCTGAGAGGGGTTCCCAATTTTCTTTGCTCTGCGTTTCAGAAGAGACGGCAACGATTGTTTTCTCTTTCTTTTCTTTTTTCATGTTTTTTTTTTTTCTTTTTAAATATATAGATTACCGTGAGAGTTTACGTGTTACATGTGTGGTATGTAATGTACTTTTTTCTTCTTTCTCTTCCTCGTGTGACCATGTGTATATAATACGTATATACATACATAGTTTGTTACAAGGCACAGGTAGCTTACACACTTATCATTCGCTGAGCATGTTTCTTTCGTTCTCTCTCTCTCTCTCTCTCTCTCTCTCTCTCTCTCTCTCGCTCTCTCTTGCTGACATTCGCTGACTTTTCTTTTTCGCGTCTGTCCGCGGTTCACATTTTTCTCACAAACTCTCTGCACACGCATGCCTCGTTCACGCGGTATATTGCTTTTTCGTCATTCATCCAACAGAGACTACAGTAACTCTGTTTCCTTTTTTTTTTATCTTCCTCCTTATCGGTTATTTTATTTAACTTAATTACTTTTTTTTTTCTGCGGAACGACGCTGGGGACGATCGGAGCACGATTCGCGCTCGCAAGTGAACTTCACGAACAGATCTCGCATAGATACAGAAACAGCGATCGCGAATTTCGATTTCTCGCTTGTCCACATCCTGTTTTTTCTTTCGACGTCGATCACGCGGCTGGCTGTTCCGCAAATTATCACGCGAGCGAGCCGGGATCGCGTGACGATCTTTAACGATCGTGCTCGATTACGTCGGGCCGTGCCGCTTCGTTGATTCGACGTGATTGCACAATTTGCAACGGACGCTGCGCCGCGAAAGTCGAAATCGAGGAGGGTGGTCGAAACTTGATTCCGATCGGCTGCGGCCCCGATCCCGTCTATCCTACGCTCGACTCGTCAAATCGAATCGTTCGACGCGATTAAACCTCGCTGCGGCTAATGATCGATAGCGGTTATGCTCTTCGGTGAATCACGCTCGTTCCACGCAAGCGAAACTTCGTACGATAAGTACGAAATTCGCGACATCAGCCAACTCGAACGTTGGGCGATCGGATGAAAAATGCTCGCGAGGCGCCACCGGTCAATCCTCTTGTAACTCTGGTCGATCGAACGATCTCGAGATTGACGACGAATGTCGGTCAAAGTGCTGCGATAGTGTCGACAGTTTCAGCGTCGACGCGTTCAACGAGGCACGCCAAGATCATTTCCGATTTCGTAAAATCACGGAGATTCGTCATCGAGACTCGTTACATCGGCGCGGTTAACGACAAACGGAGAGATAGTCGAGTGAATGAATTTGCGCAACTCTTTGTTTTGCGTTGGACGTGCCGTACGTATTACGTGTGTGTTACGTCAAGTCGACAACGCGAACGGAAGTTGGTAGCCACGTCCAACGGCGTGGGAGAAAATCGTAATAAACAAATAACAGAAACGCTGATTGTACAGGTGAACGTTTGCGAATTGCCGCTGTCGCTTTATCGATTCGGTTCGTCCGTTCTGCTGGCAGCTTTTATCCTCGATCATACCCGACACGTGTCACCCAGGGAATCGACATTCTATTAACCGTTCCAGCGACGTATATTTTTCTCGGAAGCTGCGTTACTTTTACGCGATATGTTGGAAAATCTCGTTCTCGCTCGACCGCGGGCGCGAATGAACCATCGACGACGTTGCGTCCTCGATCGCTTGGCCCCGCTAAATAAGGAGAAGCGTCTTTTTCATTGGCTGCTGTTGACCGTGACCTGGTGCGAAGAAACGAGCGGTTCATGAATCACATTCCGCTAGAGTGATCGCGTGACTCGCTCGTTTCGTCACGCGTATGATTTTTCATCCGATTGATCGAGAAGATCCACAAGGTTCGGCAATTTTTGCAAATTTCTGGTTACTTCTAAAAAAAGAAAGAAAGAAAGAAAGAAAGAAAAAAAAAGGAAGATTCAAACGAAACTTTGAATTTGAACGGAAATTTAAATGCAAATTCGAGATACAACGTATACATATTTTGAAACGTCGGCGACGCACCTACCGTCCCCGGGTCGTCGATCAAGCAAGGATCAATCCTCTAATTTAAAATCGAATCGGGATACATGTTTCTCTTTTTCGTCTCGTCATTGCCCCGCGGTTCCATCGCCCGTTAAACGCGCAACGCGTCGCGCATCCGGCACTTCCCACGAGACCAAAAATTATGATATATGATCACACACACACACACACACACACACACACACACACACGCATATCTCATATATACATGCGTATTCTAAAGTGTGCGCAAACGTACATAACAACGGCCTCCGGCGTTGGTCGTGCTCGATCGCAGCTTCCTCGCACGAGGGCAAACACTTTCGACGAAGAACGATAGAAAGGAATGGTTCTGCCGAAGGTGACAGACTGGATTGCGCGTGAGATGATACGCGTGTTGTTCGTCGCGTGAGGAGTTCAAAGGATTGATTGTGTACGCTGACGTTGTTGTAACACCGATAATCATTATTTATTGAAAATTAAAGTAACAAAGTATTGGAGATTCTCAGGCAGAGATGCTCTCGTCTGTATTATAAAATATTGCCTCCTTCGCCTAGGTATTCCTCTGTGTATCCTCGGACTTTGTGTATCCTTTACAGTTCAATCGGCCTTCGCTCTCCCATTCTCTTGCTCTCGATCACTTTCTCTCCCACTCTGTTTCTCGCGAACAACGCACACGTACGCACACGCACAAACACAGACACAGACATACAGCTGCTCTCGTCATATTGCTCCATATGTACCCTCGCCGCGAAAAAGTATATTCTCGTCGTTGTTCGATGATCGGCCGCTGACGTTTCGTTTGAAGGAGGGAAACGACGGGCCGGCGATGATTCGATAAAAAGGTTCGATTGCTCGTCGAGGGATGATTGTCCCTTGATTGAAAACGTCCTCGGTTCGCTGGAGCGTACGCGGAGAGAAGCTTCGAGTAGGGTTGCACGCTCCGTCCCCATATGGCGCGCGTTGCTTTTCTAATCTTTCAACGACGGTTTCGAATCGGTCCGGATGCGTCACGCGGTATCATTAAGGCTCGCCTATTGCTCTAACAAACGATAAGAGGGGCTAGAATTCTGCCGAATTGAATGCCGAACCGTACAAAGAGACACGCTCGAGATTGCGTGTCGGGACAGTTCTCGTTAACTCGCCATTAATCAAAATCGCGAAAAATGATGGAAAATCGCGCGATGGTAAGTCATGGTAAGCTTCGGTAAACTTTGGATGTTTCGGATTAACCTACCCAACTAGGTTCCTCGGTGGATCACGGCGCGAAACCTGTTCAAAGTCCTAATGCTAATTTCGCGTTTTCAACCGCAGCGACCGTTTCGCGCGGCGGCAAATGTCTGCGAATACGCCCGACATTCCGCGCGAGAGACACGCTGCTACCAGGTCGGCGGTTTTACAGGACGAAGAAGATTCAAGAACGAGCGTATAATCCACCGTGTGGGAATAATAAACTGCGGTGGAAGCACCGGTACCGACGCGAAAGTAATCCGATAATCCCATTAGACGGGTTTCCATAAAATCGTTAACCGCCATCCAGGCCGCGTAAACGTGTCCTGTGACGTTGCCCACCTCCCCCCAGATCCCGTAGTTTTTGCCCGGCGCCATTCCTTCTCCTCGGCCGACTAATTCAATCCAGTCGGTTCATTCATAGGTTCTACCGGGAAACCTAGCCCTCGCCGCCTTTTTTCCTTTTCACCGCGATGAAACTTTTTCTCCGCAGTGGGACGCGTTTGTGGGAAAGCACGCGTCAAAGCGGGGCGGTGCTTTCGGTCGACCTCGAAAATAAACGCTTAAAAATATTACACCCGGCCCCCCGTCCTCCAGTTTTACTCTCTCGTTATCCGCGCTTTAAATTCGATTACGGTTTATAAACCGGTCCCCCTCGATCAGCGTTTCCTCCCCTCGTCGCATCGCCGAGTTAAATTAATTTCCGACGCCCCCCATTGAAAATTTCAATGGAGAAGCGCGTGCGATGATTTCGGGATGAGCCGAAAACACGGAGAAAACGCGTCAAGCTGAAATCGGGCCGAAGGTGAACACTGGCGCGCGTGCACCACCCTCGCCGTATCTATCGGTCCGCGTACGCGGGTTCACGGGGGCGAGGGGGGAGCTGCAGTTTGTGCAAGCAATTTTCTGTTTCTCATTACCGACTGCATTAGCGGAATATTCGCGTGCGATATTAGGACCCAATGTAAATTAACTGGATTAAATGCGTCGGCCGATTGCATCAATCTCATTAAGCGGAGCGCATAATGTTTGACGAGAGGCTGGGTGGCGCGAACCTAGGCGGTCGGTCAGTAACGATGTTTGGGGATGCTCTGATAATTATCAAATCCCTCGACGTTGTTTGTGTCGGGCAAATCGAAAATAATAAAACGTCGATCCGTGATGAGCCAGCCCTCTTTCCGTCGTCCAGCCTTCTGTAAACTTCTAACCGTTGTCATCCGCGGACATTTGCCTTTTACACCCGCGGCACAAATAACCCGCGTTGTTATCGATCCGTTTTTTTTCTTTTTTTTTTCGTTTTCTCGCCGATTCTGCTCGAACTCGCGCAACGACTGATTGGTCGTACTAGGTCGTACAGAAGTCGGAATTTGTAAAATTTCGATAGGTCGATGATTCTGCGCCTCGAGTCCCTACCGAGTCGTCTCGATACTTTGTGTGTGGGAGTGATGTTTCACTTTCAGTTAACATGATAACCGTTAACCGTGGCGCAAATATAGAACGGAAGTAGCCTGAACTCGAGCTGTCGAAAATTCGGATATGTAAACGGTTCGGAGCAGTCGAGCGGATTCGTATACCTTCGATCAATCCTCGAATGGTACCGTCGGATAATGGTATCGACGCCTGCAATCATTTCTATCAGAATTATGCCAATTTGTAAATTTCGTACTCTCACACTCTCCCCGATAAAGAGCGGCAGTGAAATAAAGTCCAAATGAAAATTCCAAAATGAAGTATAACGGAAAGCGTAAATTGGTCGTGACTTCCAATGGTGGTTGGTTACCGGTTAAGGGTTAATAGACGTCGTTGCCGCGCCCCTGCTCGCTCCTCTCTCTCTCTCTCTCTCTCTCTCTCTTTCTCTCTCTCTCTCGTTCTTTGACTCGTTCTTATCGATTCGAAACATCTTTCACGCACGCTTCAGATGGAACTGGGATTCGAGACTATATTCGCAAGAAGTGCACGCGCGACAGACGCGAGACGGTCGATCGAAAAACGGTGCTCGGGGAAAGGAAACTTGGTTGTCTTCGTTCGCGTTTCGACCGCGGGGCACCTCTGATTGCTGTCACAATGAGCTTATTATCCCTATGAAGCTAGAGTAATCCTTAATCGCTATGTTCTTTTTTTTTTTCTCACCTTATAATGTTAATGCTAAATACGCTGCGTCTTCTTAGGTACAGTACGGCGTCTAACGTGCTAATCGTTTAAAAGTCCTAACCACTAAGTATCCTACTCGTCCGGTGAGGAAACGAAACAAAAAGTCGTGGAAAAATAAAGCGGAGAACGAAACGGGGGTGAAGGGGAGAAAGACGCCCTCGTGGCTCGTTAATCCGCGATTTTCTGTGCGCAACGACGGTAAGTAACTTGTCGGGAAGGTACTTCGCCGAGAAGCCTAACGAAAGTCGATCGATCTTTCTCTCTTCCCTGAGAAGGAGAACCCTGAAAAGGAGAGCGTCTTTCACTCGATTAAATGAACGCCTCTGAGAGAGGAGCCTTTGATCCACCGCATTTTTCCGCATGTCGCGCGAGCATTTTCTTCCACGCTCCGATATTTCCTTCCTCGACGAAAAAGCACGTCGGCAACGATGACGCCCCCCCCCCCTCCACCTGCGTAGTTACGTGCTGCTTTGCTCGTTTCTAAAAGAATGTTTTTTTTTTGTTTTTCTTTTTTTTCCTTTTCCTCTTCCTCTTCGTATCTCGAGCCTTTGAGAGACGCGGACCGCACGACGTTCCAAAATATTCTTGTTTCATTTCGAGATTAGGGAGAGCAGATTCTCTCAGTAACGCGCGCGAACGAACGAAAGGAATAAAAGATGCTCACTTGGGATATTGGAATCTACGTGGCAAATGATGTATTTACGGAAAGCGGAATTTTTCAAGGATCAGAGGCTCGCCCTCGTCCGCGTCGTAGAAATGAACACGAAGGAAAGTTTAACGGCGTAAAAACTACGTTTACCGCAATTGGAAAAGTGGTAAAATAGCGATTGGCTTCTCTTGTTTTCACTCTCTCTCTCTCTTTCTCTCTATTCACTCTCGTTCCTTTTTTTCTTCCTTTTGCTCGTTTTTATTTTCACTTTTTTTTCCACTTTGTTCAGTATCCGTTTTGTCTATTGTTGCGTATTCATCTATCGCGCCTCATTGCTCGTATTATCCCCCTTTCGTTTCCTCTCGTCACTCGGTTCGGGTTAATTATTACAAAGATGCTTGTACAATAATACAATATAGACTCTATATTAGTTACAATAATATCGTAGCGTTCTACCTCGCGATCGATCGGTCCGTATTCACTCGCGTCTCTCATTTTTCTCTCCACTTATTCTTTTCTTTTCTTTTCTTCTTTTTTTTTTTCCCCTTTTTTCCCGTTCGCCATCGCGAAAATCCGATTGGACAAACCAATATGATAGAACATCTCTGGCGCAACGTCGCGATTTCCTCCGGCACAGCTTCATCCTCGTGTACACGGTCGAGCCGCTGCGCGACTTTATTGCTTATTGCTTACGTTAACATGCGCGCCGTCGGGTCCCACGGAAAAATCTCTCCGTCTCCGGACATTTAAATAAACCTGACCGTTCCTCGAGATCCGCCGTCCGGTGTACCGGAAGCGATACCGTTTGCGCGCGATCGAGAATCGCGAACGCGGACCAGCAGCTCGGGCGGAATCGGTGAATCACGCGCGATATTCCGATCCTTGCGACATTTGTCACGGTGAATTTCATTTTGATTCGCACCGGCAACGTGACGCCGAGTTTCCAGTTCCTTGATAAAATATCCGAACGAGCCCTCCGTTTTCTTGCTTTTTTTTTTTTTTTTTTTGTCTTTTTCGTTCCATCGGTCTGATAATCGGTCGAACAAGTGGCCAATCTGTCTCGCGTTACATTCTCAATACCATCAGTTTCTATCTTCCATCCGGTGCCGAGTTCCGTCCGCCGATAAACTACCGCGTGAATAATTGCCGCCGGAACTCCTTTATCAGCAGGAATTTTTCCACGAGACCCGTCAACGCTCGACAGAGAGAAAAAAGAAAAAGTAAAAACGACCAAGATCGTAACGAGAAAGAATCAGAGTCGCTTGGGGGAGAGGAGCGAGTAATCCGGGACAAACGCGCGCGAGACAAGAGAGGGGGGGAGGGGCACTATTCCCGCGACTGCGGGTCGGTATAACGGACCGGAAAATCCATCACAGTTACAATTTTACACTTTACACGTTCGGCCCGTTTCGATGTTCTCCCCTCCCCCCTCCGCCACTCCGCGACGATCGTTCGTGAAATTTCCGCGAGAGAGAGAGACGCCTATTCCGGCTCATTCGGAACCTCGTCCCGAAATGAATTTTCAGCCCTTTCGACGATTTTATTTTCGTACATGCAACCGTTGTCTCATGCGCCGTGTAACCTGGTTCCGGCTCGGTAATGACAGAGGAAAAACTGTAACATCCGTGGAAATCGATTACTCGCCCGGAAACGTTGAAACGCAGCCAGTTCGGGAAACATTGATATTCCGCGGACGGCGATGAAATAAATTTTAGCGGCGCTTTGAAATTGCCCATCATTGTTCATTGCCTCGACGCGATGGAAGTTAATTGAATCGTCGAAATAGAGATGTTCTCGAAATACCAGAAATATTTGTATTAAATTTATCATCGGGCGCGCGACATTTCTGTTTAGCCATGCAGAATACATTGCGAACCGTCTATGACGTTCAAGTTATATGCGAATAGTTTTGGGTTTAATATGCGACCGATACGGCGAATTATCAGCGGGCGCGATTGTAAATTACTCTCGCGCGTGGGTGATCCACGGTTTGTTTTTTCTTTCTTTCTCTCTCTCTCCCTTTTTTTTTTCTTTTTTTTTCTTTTAATAGAAAAATAAAATCCCAGACCGTCCGCGAATCCTGATTCTTTCCTCGCGTGTCTCTCGCGTTCCTCTCCAGGTTTTCAAACTCTCTCGGCGTTACCAAAAAATGATCCTACCGCACCGATAGATCGTATTGCGTTGAATTAGATTCTCCGTTGACACTTCGACACTTTCGTCTTGTTCTTCGCGATCGCTCTGACAAAATGAAACCCTTTACTCGGCGAATAATACTCTGTGTGTTAATAAATCCGTAGCATCGATCGTTGTGTCCGGTTCTTGAAACATTGTGGACGAGCGACGCGTTTTTTTTTTTTTTTTTTTTCGCTTTTTCCATTTTTCCTTTTTTTTTTTTTTTTTTTTTTTTTTTTTTTGTATCGTACAATAGAAAAATAACGCAGTTAACTCGGAAGCTTTGAAATATGTTTTTTTCCCCTCGGTCGGTTATTAATACAGCTAGCGGCTATTATAACTATTATATAATAGCTACGGCATACATTCGGCTATAACACGGGTAATAGCCCTTTGTAGCTATTACATAACAGCTACAGTGCAATCAACCTTTAATACGCTTACTAATATTTCGTGTGGTAATTGAATCCCGCCGCGGGCTCTCTCTCGACTGGCCGAAAATTTGTTGACGGGAGAAGAATCCTTCCGTTCCCTTCGAACGGAACATTCGTGCTATCCAGTGAAATTAAACTCGGAAAACAGCAGGTTCGTTCACTTCAATTTAGAATTTTCGACTTGTTCTCGAGACGTGATTACGGTACATTTATAATACGGTTATAAAGTCGATAGATAGCACTTCAACAACAACGATCTTCGATGTTTCGAGATACAGGCGATATTCCGCTTCCCTCTCAGCATTCGCTGCTCTCTTGTACGAATTGCGCTGGCGATATAAAATACACAACATCCAGTTACAGCACACTGCGGGATTGTGGAAAGAAAGGAGTGATCCGGTGTAAAAAATATTTGCCGAGTAAACGCGCGTTCCGCTCGCGCCTTATTAAAGCTATTCTCTATGTAGTTTCTACCTTAAAACATAACGACCGGTTGCCGGTCGATCGTCTTACCAACTAAAAACGCGATGTCGCCCTTCTCTCGCTATCGACGGAATCACATCGATCCCGTTCTCGCCGTTCGTCACCACCACCTCAAAGAATCCGATCGATCGTGCGCCGTGATCTCGCTCGTGATATGGTCTAACCATAAAAACTTGTGTAATTACTTTGTTAGTTTTACCCGATTTTTAATTAGCTAGTGCCTATGAGCTACATCGGTAAAAAAAACCTACTGGCCAGGGGAAATTCGCGTTCGATTTTCACGACCTCCTCTCTCTCTCTCTCTCTATGTCTCTCTTTTCTAGCGCCGCTCTTCTCGAAGGAACAAGCAAGTTCCCTCTTTCTCCCTCGCGGAGAGAAAAAATTCCTTCGAGGAATAATACTCTTTCCTTCCTTCCTTCCTTCCTTCCTTCCTTCCTTCCTTCCTTCCTTCCTTCCTTCTTTCTTTCTTTCTTTCTTGCCTTCGTCGGATCCGTCTTCTTGTCGAACGATGTTTCACCCTCTTCCCCTATCTGCTCGATTTTCCTGCTGGTCCTCTCACACGGAAGAAATCAGAGTTTTGCCTCTCGTCTCTTTATCAGGGACGAGACTTTATTTATTTTTCGTTCCTCGTCGCGTCGGATTAGGGTACTGTCCTTCTCAGAACACGAAGTCCCGATGCTCTTCGCAGTTTCGCTCCATTCGGAAAATTTCGATGGTCGCGCGAGCACGAATTTCTCCCGACGGATCAGAGAGGTTGTTGGCAAGAGCTACGGACGCTACGAGCGTTCGAAGCCAAAGTATCGATTGTGCCTTTTCTTCCCCTCGGTTCCTCGGTTTCCCGGTTGGCCCGGACGCTCGACCGATCCTGTCCGGTATTTCGCGCCAAAGGCGATTATATATATATTTTTGTTTTATACACATGTACCACCTCGTCTTGTCACCTACACTCGGTGTCCAGTAACGCCGATTACAAACGGTTGAGTTTTAACAGTCGCGAGATCGTCGTCCGTTCGATTAGAATCACCTGTATATCGCGACGACCGCCGTCAGGCTGACGATCATCAGGTACGTCGATCGTGTAACAAAGCCCCTGTTCTCTTCCATGCATTGACCTGCAAGCAGAAAACCAGCACGTTCGTTCTTATCAAGATCAAGATCAAGATTCGAGGTAAGGGTGTAAAGCGAGCGCGCCGTTTAATTCGACTCGTTTGTCAACGAGCTGTCGCAGTACATTTGTCAGGTGAAGTCGTCTACGTGTCGCGGCAAATTATGCGCGGCTGTCGCGCACCATCTGGCTATCAGAATTTAACCGACGACGCGCCTCGCCTCGGATGACAATTGCCGACGCGACGATTTTGATTGGACGCTGCAGTCTGTCGCGCTGTCAAACCGCATTTCCCCCGCGCCGCGCGTAAGAAACGCATCTCGCCGTCGGGTCGCGTCGCTTTTTCCCCTGCGTCTCAGACAGCCGCGTCGGCGAACGCGCAACCTTGATATACGTATTACACTTCCGCGAAGGAACGAACCGGGTCTCATCAAGCGTTCGGGAAAGCGAATTGGCGACTCTTTCTAAGTAAGCTTGACAGAGTCTGAGGCGAAACGCCGTGACGAACGAAGCGACGAAACGGACAACGAAACTGAAGGATCCTCCGTCGAGCGACAAGATAACGGTTAAAGTTTCGAGGGCACTTCAATTTCAAGCACGGAGACGAGCGCTACACAGTCGGATGACATGAAACAAATCAAAGAAGCACACTTTCCAAGTGTGACACACGTACGTACGAATTAAACGATTCACGTGGACAAATTTGTCAGGCGATATTTTCGTGGAAACTTTTTTTTTTTATGTTACGTCAACTATCTCTCAACGAGTGACACGAATACGCGACAGAGAATCAGAGATACAAAGCTACTTTAACATTCGTTGATCGATATTCCCAACAACTGATATTTTTGTGGAGTAACCCAAGTTTGTCGAAATTTAACGATTCGAAGTCGTTCTCGTGGATTTACAAACTCAGCCACACTGTGCGAGCTTTTAGCTTCGTACTCGTTTGATAAGAACTCTTGATTAAAAAAAAAAAAAACCCCAGGTGGTAAAAACCAGAAGAGTTTCAAAACCGTGTCTCGCGAGACACCAAGGATTAAGAAATTTTGGAGAAAAAAAGGGAAAAATTGAATTCAGAGGAAAGAACGGCTCTCCCGTTTCTAAATCCCGAGACAAAGTGCTCGAACGAAGGAAGGAAGACGGCTGATAATGCGACGGAACAAAACTGTTAGGTTCGTTGCAGCGAAGACGCGTCGTCCTCGGCAGGGACGACGGAGCGAAGACCTTGAGGATCCTCGAGAGTGAAGAGGCTCACGAAGGGAAGGTACTCACCGGTGCTGGTAGCATTGAAGGCCAACATCGGTGGAGGCGGCGGGATCCCCCTCTGGCAGGCCACCTCGCTGGCAGTCAAACTGACAACTCCGCCGCTTTCTTTGTACATGAAGCACAATCTTCGACTGTTTCTGTACGGTTGAGGCCTGTTGTTCTCGCTGGACCAGCTCGTGCCAGGCGCCAGTTGGGTGGCGATCACAAACTGGGTGCCCTCCGCGTCGAACCACCTACCGTGACAGGAGTAAGCTGCGAAAGAGAAAGCAAACGTTTTTCTTCATCCCTTCGGCACGAACGCTGAGGCGAACTTTCGGAATAGGTATTAGTTTAGGCCGACAGGTATCTCGGCTCGTTCGTTCGAATCCATTGAATTCGTTCTGCCATTATTCTTTAAATAAACTACGACGGATTTCGTTTAGTTTCAACCTCGACTCTGCTACAGTGACTACTTTGTTTTTTCACTCAGGTAGTTTTACGTAAGTAATCTACGACCAAAAGATATTACTTACGAGGTTTAGTCCATTCGTATCAAAATGTCAATATTCTGAATATCTGAGTATTGAACGAAAGAGACGAGTTCTCCAACGAAATTTCGTCGAGTGACAAGTTGGTGAAATAAATTCTGAAAATAGAAACGATGAAATTTCGGGTCAGACTCACCGATCGCGTTGTCTTCGACGCAGTCCGTCTGAAATTCCATTCTGTCCGCGGTGGAACAGCCGATGGTTATCGTGGTGACTTCGGAGCTGCATCTAGAGACGTCCTCCTCCCTCTTCTTTCTCCTCTCGAACGAACCTCTGCCGGAATCCAGCTCTCCGACGTTCCTCCTCGTTCTCGTCATTTCTCTGCCCGACCTCTTCTTTGGCAGATCAGCGGTGTCCGGATAGTCGCCGAAATAATCTTCCTGCACCTCGAGCATGCTCGAGCCGTCCGGATCGTCGAAATCGGTCGCCCAGAATTGCCTGACCCGCGTGAAATCGTCCGCGTCCACCCGGAAGTCCTCCATCTTCGGGTTTCTTCTCGATCTGTCGCTCGTTCGCCGCTGGACGCTCGCCGAACGTTTGGCGAGCTCGTGCGCAGCTCGTCTGAGCTTCGACCTTGACGCACTCTCGGCCGATCGTTGGTCCTCCGATCCCCTTCGGATCTTCGATCTGGCGTGGTCGCGCAGCAGGTCCTCGATGTCCAAAGTTCGCTTGGCGGGCACCTCCTCGACGCTGCGATCGCGATGATTTTTGTTGCTGCGATTCGATCTGGCGCGTCTGCCCATTCGTTCGTGGACGAGGTACTCGTTGTTCGCCCGGCGTTTCTCCACGTCGAAGTCGAGCTTCCGGCCGCGTCGATCTTCCTGGGTTCGTTCCTGGGCGTGTCGAACTTTTTCTCTGTCACGCTTGACGCCCTCCTGCTGGTGCTGGTTCCTCCGGCTTTCACGGATGTTCCGCTGGTTCCGGTTCACCCCCGTCACCGTAAATTTGCCCAAGTAAGGGCACGTACGTGGCTCCGGCGAGCTCGCTGAAATTTCCAGAAAATCGTTCGCTGAGAAACGAGGAAATTCTTCCCGAAGAATCCGCACGGCTTTTCCCATTAGAATACCGTTTATTTTCGCCCGTCCCTGCCACCGTTCCTGCCACCGTTCCTCCGTTCCTGCCACCGTCTTTCCTGGGCACGTTTTTCGGCAGATCGATCTTACCGACGCGCAGACGAGAAGGTTTAAATCTTGGAAAATATAATCGGAGAAGGGGAGAATTGAAAATCGCGTTGTGTCGATTGACCGTGTTTTTATAATTTTCAACGAAAAGAGAGAAAAACGGAAGCACGTACCACGTCTAGATGCCAGCCGCGTTCTGAATCGATTAGAACCTTCACCCGACGCGACCGATAAAACCGACACCTCACCGACAAACCACCTGTCTATAAACTTTCGCCGAAAGATCCTTTAAGCAGAGAGACACCGGCAAAGTTGCTGAGAAACATCGCGACCCGAGATCTCCCGACTGAATTACAAATTACCTGTTTCACGTATACCGAGAGCAATCAACGAGGAACTTTCGATGCCGGGGTCTATATCGGTCTTCCTTAACGACGCTTTCTCGGTCGAAAGATCGATTGTTCGGTTGTTGTTAGGAGGATCGACCAACCATTCGTTCGGGCCTAGCCCGAGCCTCAAAATCAAAACGCTCCGATCCGAGCCAAGATTCGAGGCATTCGAATTGGAACATGGAACGAACGCCGGCGAGAAAGATGCGGAAGAGGAGGGAGGAAATCGTAGAGGGTAGAGATGAGATAAGGTCACGCGGAATAGCAGAGATCGCAAAGTGAGCAGAAGAAGCGCATTGCGGCTTTAATGGAAGCTCGTTAGACAGCGGCAGGGAAGAAGAAAGGAATCGCGAAGATTCCGGCCTAAGAGACGAAGAAATAAGATGAACGAGTATAACGAGAGAGCGTGGGATCGGCAATAGGCAGGCACAATGTGAACTCTAACGAGACAAATCTGACGTTGCACCCCTGGGCTAGTCATCCTCCTCCTTCTCTACTTAGCAACAACCCCTTTCCCCGGCGCTTTCACCATCTTGCCGAAGGATTTCCGACAGAATCCTTGTCTCTTCTGTCTTCGTTCGTTCGTTCGTTCGTTCGTTGTTGTTTTGGGATCACCGCCACTCTCCTCGGGGTATTATTTTCCGGCTTAATGAGGCGGCTCGAGGTGGGCAAGAATCCAAAATGCTAAACAAACATCACGGACTCGACGTGATGGAATATTTGCCGAAGTTTCGGTCGCGCGCGCCCGACAACACTGTTTGCCGAGAACTATCGATTTTTTTGCCTTTCAAATTTCACCTCGACCTCTCGAGAAAACTTTGACCCGCTTGCGCCGCCTCTGTTTGCCGATGTAAAGGATTTTCCTCCGATGGCTGCTCCCTATCGCCGATAGATTTCATTGTTTTCCTGGCGTTTCAGTAGCTTTTGTCGCTTTAGCCGAATACCCGAATACTCTTATTCTTACGTTCGGTTTCTTTTAGCGATTTTTCTCCTTTTCTTTCTTTTGTTTTGTTTTGTTTTTTTTTTTAAGTTTTTTTAAGTCTTTTTAAGTTTCACGTTTTATAATTCAATCCGGTACTTTGCTGGTACGAAACGTGCAGTAACACTATTTTAAAGTTTTATTGGCACTGCAATGAGATGTAATTATCGCGACTATCTCGGTTATATATAAATTGCACCATCACGAGCATCAACGTAAAATGCAAAATATATACAAATGTCAAATATATGATTACAGTTGTAACGATGTAATGGATAATCAATTTCAATATTTTATAGCTTATATATATTTTACAATCCCTATTTTCGAGTTTGTTTCAAGCTTTACCGATACAATCGTAACAGTCGGATTTAATTACAGTGCCAATGAAATTTAGAAAACATTTCGTACGAAACAGGTAGTACTACTATGACATATTCGTAAAAGCTTTCGAGTCTTTCGTGAATCGATGCACGCAGATGTAACAATAAAATTACAACAGATCCAAAGCGAAGTGAAGAATTGGCAACTAAAAACATTTTTTCATCCCGAGGTTTTATTCTCTTTCGTCGCGACCGAGAAATTGCTTTCGATGCTCGTTTGGGGAAAAAACCAAGTAACAGAAATCTCGTTATTTTTCTGGTTAATTAGACATGTATTACACCGGGTCAAAGGCGATTCCGGCAAAGGAGACTTGATTTTTCCGACTCGTTAGGCGATTCCCGATACGAAAGTCCTGGCCAAAGGGATGGACCAGGGGTGAGATCCCGGTGTGGCCACCCTCCGAGTACTCCCTCCTCCACCCCCTCTTTCTTTCCCTCCCTTTTCCCTTTTCACGTTTCGATCGGCAGAACAAATCGCGAACTTCGACGATCGTTAATTACGTTCGCCGAACGAAACTTTTGACAATGTATTGCGGAATTGTTGCCGGGCCACGAATTTCAATGGCAAAGTAGCAAAGTTCCACGAGCGGTTGCCCCTGTAACTTTCCACTTTTCGTTCAATTTCAGCCCGCTTTGTTACCGTCCGTGTCGTAAAATTCTGTACATTTAATATAATCGGAAATTTATTAAGGATTCGATGGACAATAGAAAATGAATAATACCCGCTGGATTTCCGCGTAGTTCAACGAGGCGAGGTAGGTTTCAGTCTCCTATTTCGGCAGTCTCGTATCCTGCAAACATTTTGCATTTCATCTCCTTCGTCGCTGTCTCTTACACCCGTTCATGTAGTTAGTGATTGCAATCCACGATTCTACAATTCTAAAGAATAAATTTGAAAAAAAACGAAATAAAAGAACTGGAATGGAATTTTTCCATCCAATGTCTCGTTTTCAACAAAACATGCTTTGAACGTACTTGGTTGAACAATTGACTTGGTACACGTGTACGAAAAATTATTCGAACTCTCGAACTTTGTTCCAAGTCTCAAGTGGAAAAGTATTACTATCTCCTCCCTATTAATGAACAAGTAACATAATATCGTACGTGCATGTATGTGTATTAGAAAATGTGAAGAACGTCGGAACGAAACATTTAGCTAGCCGCCTCGTTACACGTTGATGACGAATTTTGACAACTTCTTGCAAGCGTTCCTTCGGCAGTATTCGGCAAAAGTTTGCCGAACAATTAAATTTAATTGACAGTTAGTGGTCGACCGGCGCGAATCGCGTGTCGATGTCGCTCTACTCTCGACGAAGAGGGGAAACGGAAATGGACGCGTTATCATGGCCGCGCGGATCGAGGACGGCTCCTCGACACGGCACTTTCAACTTTTTAATTAATCAATCGACCGACGCCCGCGAACGACTTTCTTTGTCGGTCGAGCGGCCAAAACGAAATGGCTGACCGCGGATCTGATCGATCACGAAAATTCCCCCGCGCTCGACCTCTCCCCGTGTCAGCTTGCGCGCCGTACACCACATACGCAATCTCGTTGCTCTTTTCTGTTCAAACCGTCGAAAATTTAATTACATGATATTGGCTTTCCACGAGGATACTTTCTGTGACAATGTCCAAAGCGTGGAAAAACGCGGAATGAAATTTCGCCGACCGCTGTCCGGCCGCAATTTGTGTCGGCGAGACAATAACCGCAACGGAGCTTTCAAAAAGTCTACGATATATGTAGACTCTTGTAAAAATTGTTTATTCCAACTTTTATGAACAGGCTTAAAGCTGTCACCTTTAAGCCGTTTGCGTCACAACTTTGACTGCATGATTCAAAGACTGCACGTGTAAGATATCGATTTCCGATTCCGAAATATGTTATTTCCTACTCTCCGTTAATAATACTAACATATCATTACATAAACGTCACTGTACAACATTACAATTATTAAAATACCTGAAACTTTATTAAGAATGTTATCAAAGTGATTTTATTATCTAGAATATTATTAAAAGTAAGAACCGGTAAATTGTTCCGTCGTTCGATCGATTTCGAGTTTTCACGTTAAAGGATATTTGCACGGCACAAGTAGTTTTTAGAAGGTATAAAAGAAAAAAAAAAAAGAAATATATCGACAAACTTCTCTATCTCGTATAGTTGTACTACGTATCTTTTTCCAAAAGTACCTCGTGGCGAGCGTCGACGCGTGGTCATCGCGAAGGAAACAACAATACGTTGCGCAATACTTGCAGCGGCAGTCCGAAAATAAATCGCGTTAAAGAGCAAACACATTATTTACCGCAACGCCGGAAAGGAACGATAAATATCCAGGTTTCTCCGCTTCGAAAGCCCCCGGGGGAATAAATCAGCCGAGCCGTAGGTACATTTAACAATCGTCAGCTTGCGCAACCGTATAGCTGTTCCGGAAAGAAATCTGCAGGGATGGATGGCGGAGGTGGGTGGTGGTCGTAGTGGTGGTGGTTACCGGGGATGGCGAGAAAGGTCCGCGAGAGCGAAAAAGGACGCGATAGAATGGCACGCCAATTATCTTTGGCGCGAGTCGGGTCCGACGCTTTCTTTGTTTCGTTCGGTCCGGAAATGACGCCTCGATTCTCGCCAGAGCGATAAATTTCCAGCGGAAATAACTTTTGGCAGTAAAAGAGGGCGTGGACTGGCGCTGCCCTCTTCGAAACAGTCAGGACGCTCGCTCTCTCCGTTCTCTCGGAGGGAAACAAGAACCAGCGCTTTTCTAAGGATATTTTTCCCGTGGCAGCAGAAGCCAAGCGAACTTCTCGTTCGGTTCTCGAACGTCGTTAACTCCCTTGTCATTTCCTTCGCGAAGCGTAACGCGCACGGTCTATCCGCGTTAACTTTGGAAACACGTTTTAGCACCGACCATTTCCAGTGATCTATTACCGCGATCGCAGTCGAACAACACACCCGATTCCCGAACGTATTTGTTTCTGCGGAAATATATTGTTCCATTTGCTGTTTGATTTGCAATATCGTTTAAACATTCATGGAACGGAAAATAACGAAATATCGTTCTCTTCTAATTGTTTGCTTGTCTGCTCTCATTATAAAACTTGTTTATCTTGCTGTCCGACGAAATTGTTCCATTTCTGCGCGTACAAAGAAAAACATTCTTTTAAGAAGATGTCTGCACGTACGACTGACAAAACAAGAGGATCGTTCGTAAAATAAAATCGGCAACGGATCGAAAACATATTTGCGAAAATTCGAAAAAAAAAGAAAAAAAAAGAAAGAAAGAAAGAAAGAAAACAGTTTGTATGAAATAAAAACGGTGCAAAAATATTTATGGAACACAGGCGAGGATATTTTATCACCGTTGAACGTGCACGTGCGTTTATTACATGCATATTTATGCTCGCCGTGCGAAACCTTTTTTCCTTCGACCCATGTAAATTCTCTTCTCCGGTCCGTTGCTCATTGCCCTGTTGCTGCACGAACTTCCTGTTTTCCTCGGTCACGAAGACGCAACGACGTTTGGACGACGGACTCTTGCTCGTCGACGGAATTGGATTTTAATTCGCATTAACTTCCCACCGTGGACTCCGGATTGATTTTCTTCTCTTTGATTTCGCTCGAACGAGTACGACCAATATTTTCGCTTACTCCCCCGCTCTTCCGCGTCAAACTTCTTTTCTCTCTCTCTCTCTCTCTCTCTCTCTCTCTCTCTCTCTCTCTCGTTCTCAGTCGTCTGCTTTCTCCCCCCCCCCTTTTTTTGCTGCCGCTTGTTTTTCCTTTTCTTCTTGCTTTCGTTTCTTTCGCAAGGAAGACCGAGGGTACGCCCGGTAATTTCTCTTACCTTCCCCCTTCGATAAAAGAAAAGCTTTGTCATCCGCTCTTATTTTCCGAGTTAATGGATTGTTGCGCGACACGATAATGGAAAATATTTCGCTGCAGACGAGAACGCTATATAAAATTATAATTTTTTAACGAACATCGATCTTCCTGGCGGCGCCTCTCCCTCTCGCGATTGCGAGCGATCAACGCCGCGCACGTGTACATGTACGTAGTAAACAAGGAACAAAATTTTCGGAATGTGGCCACGCGAGTGAACAAGTTTCGAGTTACACGACGTTGCAAGGAATCCAATCCTCCGTTTTTGTACAATTTACTCTTCGACAAGAATTTATTAGCGACAAGTTAAATATCTACTATCCTGGAACCGTGGAGTCCTTCATTGTCCGAGAGAGAGTTACATCATGTAATTCGAAAGTACCCTTATATCCACATTTTCAGACAATTTTATTACGTTATTATAAAACGTTATTACAAACAGTCCCAAACAGATTTGTTTGTAACAATTTTTAGTTGCCAAATTGAACAGACGAGCAGTTGATGCAATTAATGCAATTAAAACCTTTTTTCACCACTGCAGTTGAAAATTTCCACGCGTCTCCACGTCTGCTCGTCGAAATAACGATCGCCATTCGTCCATCTCTCTGCATATTCGTTATCTCCGATGTTTTCTTCGTTCGAAACGGCGCGCCGCGACAAAATAAAAGCGCGCAGACCGAGGCGGCGACGGAACTCGCGAGCCGGGAAAACAATCGCGTTCCGCTGGCACGTTTCGTAAATCAAAGGGTACCGGGGAATATACCGGCGCTCGGCAATTTTCTGCTAGCCGGACTCGGCGATGCATTATAGAGAATAAAATACACATATCTCCGGCGGTAAACACGCATGACAAGCGATGTAATTAAAGCTGAGTGCAGCGCTAAACGACACCGAGCTTGGACGAGCTTGATTATTATTGTCCGGCCAACATTTCGACCCGATTCTGTCAAATATAGCCGCCTACGTAATTTTGTATCGCGAATATTAAACCATTAGGTGTAATGACCGATGCGGACGGTGACGCCGCGAAATTCATCGGACCAATCGTCGCCCGATCAATATCCGGCACCACGGCCTGGATCCGCCGCGTGCAAAACCGATCCGTACCGGCTTTCAAACTTTCAAATGGATTTTCCGGGAATAATGAATTTTATTATCGGATCGGTATAATCTGCCTCTGGTTTCCTCTGTCTCTCTGCGACTGGCCAGCGTGAATTTATTTAATTAGCAGTTAAAAGTCCGCCCGTGAATTATCGTCGATTTACGCTTTCGGTTATTTTCTCATTAGCCGAATACCAATCTCGCCAAATGTCTCTCGTTGTCGAAAATTTCGTCGCCCCCGGTCTCGAAAGCTCTCCTTTCGAATTCTTCACGAATATTTCAACTCGTGCTCGTGCTCGCAAAATTCTATAGCCACGGAACGTGTGTGTGTGTGTGTGTGTGTGTTTGAAATTGCTGGAAAAGAGCTCGTGAAAGGGTGAAGCAAGTTCGCATCACTAACCTCGATAGACTTGTGTCGAGCGACGACAAGACGTGGCAGAAAATTAAAGGAGCCGAGGGAGTAGGGGAATAACACGACGACGAGCTGCGGTCGTCGTTCCAAACGGAACTCCGTTTCCTCCCTCCGGTACGCGGGGGGACTGAAAACGCCGACAGAGAAACCAACGGAGAGATGGAGAGAGGATCCGTGGGAGCGTAGGAAAGAGCGGGACAGACGGAGGAAAACAGCGAGAGCGAGGGATAGCTTTGAACGGAGGCAAGGGGAGAGACACGCTGAAGGAGCAAGGATCCGAAGAAGAGGCTGAAGCCGCAGAGTCAGGTGACCCGTGTCAAGTTCAAAGACGCGAATCCTAACCCTAGCAACGTTTACTCCGAGGCTCTCTCCTGAAAGGAGGCCTTTAAGAGCCACGATGTTATAAGGTGGCCCGTGATCGATCCACCGTGAAAACGCAGCCACCCACCCCCTTTGACGCAGAAATTATTTCTTCGCGACTTTAATCCTTCGTTTACCTTTCCTTTTCTTCTGCCTCCGGTGCCGCCGTCTGCAATCTCGCTCTCGGTGTCAAGAGCCAGGGAAACACAGCGAACCTCACTGGCGTGGAATGTTTGGAGTTGTGTGCATCGCGTCGAGTAAATGGATCGTACGGATGAATGCCCGACAAGCCAGAGAATGATCTCGCGTGCAGAGAGACAAGCGAAAAGGAAGGAGAAAAAGTGTGCGAGAACAACTTTCATTTCGATTCACTTTCAATTCCATTGTTCGCTTCTACTCCGGTTCATTAAATTCGTTAAATTTTGCATCCAGAATCATCCCCTGGTCGATTCACAGATCGATGACACACACACACACACACACAGATGTAGCTATACCTATACAATGGGTTTATTTGTCAAGAGAATTGTATTGCAACCCTTCGAGAAGAAATCGAGTTTAACTCCACCGTTGAACTCGTTCGAAAGTCAGCCTGGACAGCGAGCTTCGTGATACCGAGCAACACTCGTTTCCGAGCGAAAAGTATTGCCGAGATTGCACGGTTCCTTCCGCGAGATCTGAATTATTCGCGTACACGCGAGAGGCATTCCGACGGTCGGAATTTTACATACGTACACGGGAACACTTTGCACCGCGGAGAATGGTTCTCGCGTCGATCCCGATGTCCGTGACTCGGCGACGGGGACGCGCGCGCGTGCTTCGGGGCGTGTTTCTAAGCGAAGGCCGAAACAGATTTCTCCGGCCGATTGCAACGTCGCTGTTGGCACAGCTCTCTCGGCCGAGAGCCGATGTCGAGCATCGATTTGAAATTAATTTCAATTACACTCCGCATAACCCGGCCATGATCGTCCGCGTCTCGACGTACAGCCAAGCAAATTGAAATTTATACGTCGGTTTCGGCAACCGACCAGACCCGTTTTCCAAACCTTCGAACCTTTGGCACTACGTCCACTGTCATTCCGTATGTTTTCCCTTCTGTCTTCTTTTTTTTTTTCCTTTATGTAAATTACAATTTCTCGAGGGACGACGTTCAAATTTTTAACGTCGATATATTCTCGCCGGTTTTTAGATATCGCTTCACACTTTGTTTCAAAGTGCTCCGAGAAAAAAAAAGAAGATTTATCAAAAATTACCTCAGCAACAGCAATTTTAATTAATTAATTGATTAATTAATTTGAGTGGGAAAACCGATTCCCGCATGGCGTACGGGGGGCAGTCGAGAAGTGAGTTTCGCTTGCTTGTAACTTCTTGCATATTAATGACATTTCGATGAAACTTTCGTAGAAACGACGTTATAATACCTCTGCTCTGAAGTTGCAAATTCCGAATCCTTCCGACTCCCCTTTCATCAAGTTGTCACGCCGATGATCAAATTGACTCAGAATTGACTTTTATTTATCGAGAAAGACGGAGAATTTTTCGATGCTTTCCTCTTTTTTATTTTTGTTTTCCAATCGTCATTGCGACGATGATTCTCCGCGCCGCTACAGGCGTTATATATTCGGCGAATACCTTCGAACGAAGAACGGTCGCTCCAACGAAATTGCGCGTCTGCTAGTTCATCTATCTGGTCTCTCGGTCGATTGCTTTCCAACGAATACAAGAGAGTCTTCGCGGTTGGCCGCGCGAGCGTCGTCGATCCTTCGTTTTATCAATTGTGCGGCCAACAGCAGCGGACGTCGAAGAACGTCGTCTAGTTGCGTAACTCTCTCGCATAGAGAGGAGCGTGTCTGATAATCGAAGAGTGGCGATAGCAACCGAGAGAGAGAGGAGGGGGGTGAGGGGGAAGGGGAGGAGATCTGAACACGTCAACGGATATCAAAACGACGAGCAATTCGCAGGGACGATCGGCCGATGGAAATTCAATTTTCCAACTAGCTGGAGTCGTCGATATGTAGATACGTATTTTTGGACAGGTTCGCGAATAGGTTCGACATTTAACAACGTCCGATGAGCGCCGAAATTTCATGGACACTTTGTTCCGTGGTATTTTTTTTCTTTTTTTTTCTTCTTTTTTTTTTCGCTGCGCGGCGATACGCGGAAGAGCTGACGAGCAACAAATTGTGGCAATTACAGAGCTGCAAATTTCATTTTCCCGTGGTATTTTATACGAACGATTGTGGCGCATCTTCGCGAGGTTGTTTTTTGAAAAACTTACCGGTCCATTTTGAAACATCATTCGTATTTGAGAGAACAAAGGATGCCACCGTGAATGTTGTTTCAGTTTTTCGCTCTTCGCTCTCGTTTTTTACTTTGCTCTCGAACTCGATCCCTCGTTTCTTGATTCTCTTTCGAGACTTTTTTTTCCTTTTTCTTCGCAGAGATTAACACGCGCGCGTCTCCACGCGCGATTCACCAGTGTTTGCTTTTTACGGTTATTGGTTATTGCGGGTAATAATATTATCATTGCATCAAACAAACTGAATATGCATCCATCGACCGTAACAAATGATTATCGCGTTATTAGCGTTCGATTTATTGGTGCCAGTGCGTGTAATTAATCTCATTGTAATTAATTATTCACAACCGGATCGAAGTCTGGCGTTGATTCCACGCTACTATCTATCTGTCTGTCTGTCTGTCTGTCTGTCTGTCTAACTTTTCTATTTTCCGGCGACTGTCGTTCTCTTTATGGGAATGAAAAGCAAGCAGACCGAGAATGAGTATAAACAGTTCGCGCAGACAGAGGCACGTTGGAAAACGGTGGAACGAAGATCGCGGAACAATAAATCGAGCAAGACCGGGAGAAGACACACTCCACGAGCCACAATGCAGCGTCACGATGGATCGGTTTGCTCGATAGAAATTCAATTCTCAAAACGAACGACGGTGCGTAAAAGTGACGCGTTCATCGGCATGGAATTTCCGGGTATGCCCGTTCGAATTCGTTTTTCGCCCGGTCCCCGATCGTATTTTCGCAATTGATAGCTTTAATCGTTGTATTTTTAACCTGAATATCAAAAATCCAATTGAATTTTTTTTTTTTTTATTACGTCTCGTGGTGCGTCGAGGCGAAATTTCTCGAAATTTTGAAATAAAAAAAAAAAAAAGAAAAGTGTTACACGGTTTTTCGAAATATAACATTACGAAAATTTTAGCAAACAGAATTCTGTTCGACCACACTTTTGGTCAAGTTCGCGCACTCCGCTTCAGTAGCCACTGTACAATGTAAAATATCTAATAGTGGTATGAAATATAGTATAAAATAATAAAAAATATAATACTGCAAAAATAGTATAAAATATAGTAGATTGGTAGCAAGTGGTAGCATTTCCAGTTTTTCATCTCCTTTCGTTTTTCAGCTGAAAGTAAGCAACTGACGAGACGAGCACGAGTGCGACTTTAAACATTAAATCTCGAAAAAACAGGGTAGCTCGCGAGACAAAATCGACCGGCAGTCCTTCTTGTCTTTTACGTTATGCAACATTGTTCCCCGCGTTCGAGCCGTACGTTCCATTCAACGCTACGGCCATACAAGACACGTGTTTGTACATCATTCCTCCTCTTATTTCCTATTTTATACCGGCGACTGTACCCTCTACAACAAATAACAATCGGCCCGGTGTACTTTGTGCACCCGGTTGCCCTCGTTCTTTTCATCGTCTTGGCCGTTCGCTTTTCTCAGCGCGCGGAACGAAAATATCCCTTCGTTCGTCCCTCTTCTTCCCCGCTCCGGCGCTTGGTCAGCGTTTCTTTTAGCATTTCTCAAATACGAAAAACACGAGAAGGCGAAATTAATGCGGCCATTCTCCCTCGCCGAGAGCCCTTTCTTCTCTTCTGACAATTCGCCAATTATTTATTATTCCTCGCTCGCGAGCTTCTCGCGAGCTCTACGCTCTACGGCCGCCTCTACACTTCTCGCCGCGAACAAAACGTTTTTCTCGCAACGTGTATGAAATTACGATCGCTGCCCGGTCGGTCGCCTGTGATTTGCTTCTTCGTTTAATGCGAATTTAATTGCCGAGAATTACTGGATTCTATGAAAGACGTCGTCTCTTCGCGAGGACGAACAGATTATCCCCTGCGTCTGCTCGTCAATTTTGCAATTACGTCGTCACGCGATTCACGTCCAATTTGTCCGCGCAACTTGCGATCGCATTTTGAAGAATTAAGCGCTTATTTGGTCGATACCGCGTCAACGGAGTTTGACTCGCGAATAAAGTGCAATTTTCCAGTTCGAGTTTTTGAAAAGATCGATTAATTGCGATTCTCTCCAATATGTGCAACGCTATTTGCAACGAGGTCGTACGTTTCAATAAACTTTAGCCAGAAGAGTTTTAACAGTTCTTCCAAGCGGATGTTTAGAAGATTATCAATCGTTAACTAAATTAGCTCTTGAATATAACAAGATTTTAAAGTTAAAAATTCACTATCATCTCCACGTGTTTTCCCTTTTTTTTTTTTTTTTTTTTACCTAAAAATAAACTAGGCTATATTCACAGGATTATAATCTTGGCACGTAATCTCGATTAGTTTGAACTCTTTAATTATAAATGATCAACTAGTTAATTCGACCAGACAAAACAATTATTCTCTTCTTTTTATCGTAATGTCCTATCTTTGCTTATCTACTCTCCAAGTGTAAGCTTGATCACGCGACCATTTGTACACTACACGTAACACAACGTTTTCTCGTTTTTACTTTGAAGTACACGAATCAATGAACATTTAATAAATGAACAAAAAGATATGTAAATTATAGTCGAGCAAACTGAAGGAGCAGACGTCCAGCGAAAGAGAGATACGATCTCGTCTACGCGTCTAACAAAGCAATTTTGTCTTTAACGTCTCGGCAATAAAACAACGAAACGTTAAATTCGCGTGGAACGGTTATAAATGCGGTTTTCGGCGGAGAATGGGACGCGTGGCCCGAATGGAAGCTGGCCGCGATATTCCCTGCGAAAAGTTATAATTGTGTCTAACTATTCGTCCGGCTGGTACCTTAATTTGAACGTTAGATGGCAATTACGTATCGCAAGCATGCAAATTACCTTTTCCAGCGGGCAGCGTACGCTCGGGTATGTGTATATATATATATATATATGTTGCCGCTGACCCGCTAATAAAATTTTGCATGCGCATTGAAACAAGCTTCTTCTTCCGGTCACGGTCTATTATAAACTAAACTAGACCATTAATGAAATTTCCCGATAAATTTGGTGCGTTATTTTCTTCTCGGTGCCTGGTGAAATTTAATTTACCAACGATACGTCAGCGGTATGTTCTTAAATGAAGTTGAAGTTGAAGACAAAACAGCGGGAATGCTGCAACCACTCGCCGCGGAGAACTTTTTTTATGAACAAGTGTTTTTTTTTTTTTTATATAGAAATTTATATAGAAATTACAAATATATTATAATTTATAAAAGCTCAAACGTACATCTACAGTAATTGGACAGGCATATCTTAAACGTATAGGCATCTGATCAATGTTACAGCTAGTCTCATTAAATATCAGAGGTGATCATAGTGATGTATCGATATGATAATGTTTACTTCAATTTTTATCATTTCATCCTGTGTGGATGAAGAAACAAATTTTCTTCACACGCTTGAAAATACCGCACAGCAATTAACACGACGAGGAATCAGGTGCGTCGATGACTTTCATACGATAATTCCCCTCGGTAGTAAGAATCGTGCCAACAGTGTTGAACTAACCAGTTCTAACCAATTCCAACTAACGTTTCTGAAACGCTCCGTACACAGAGTGTCTTCCTCTAATCCGCAAACAGACATTATCTTGTCATTAGCGATGTCGTCGCAATTACCCACGTAACGCGTCGTTTTCGTAAAAATGAATTCGTCACGGCGCGATGAGGTGCCTCGGTTCGGCAAGCTAGCTTTTGCATTGGATCTCCTCGTACGAACAAAGAAAAGGACACAGTGACGACAGAGAGAGAGAGAGAGAGGAAAAGAGAGATGACGGGAGAGGGGGGGGGCAGAAATTCCGTTAATTAAACGCGAGAGTACTCGGTTCCATTATTTGCATACGCGAAGCTTTCGAGCGCGCGCGACCGTGCGAACTCGGCACGAAAATAAGACTGTTGAGAGACGCACGTCGCGTAAAATTCGCAAAGTGAACTTGCTGCTTCGCCCGCGGCCCGAACGGAAAATCTTCCTGCGGGGCTGTTAATACACCGTTCCCACCGCGTTACCCTTTTCGCATCCTTTTCGCATCCTTTTCGCATTCGAACAGTGACAAGCCGTGTTCACAGTGCGGATGGCTGCGGTACGCGTTAAACGTGGAAAACCCGTGCGGCGCGCGTTAAACGGGGTTGGCGAAGCTCGGATGTTTTTAGCGTGGCTAGTACGTTCGGTCGCTTATGTAATCAATATGCGAGGGTGAGAGGAAGAAGGAAGAGAAAATCGACGCGGAAACACTGCCGATATTAGCGCGTGCTGATATCACTACCACCGCGATGTGATAAAAACCGACCGCTGCCTCCTTTTCGCTTCCTTTGTTTCTCGGTTTCTGTTCGATCATTCTGTTTCTGCCGACTCCAACGAACGCCGAGCCGTGACCGCTCCAAGACGACCTATCGTGTGTGAAACATCTATAGAGTAACGTTGTCACGTTGTAAGGACATAATTAAAGAAATATATTTTAGATACGACTTACGAGTTGGAATACTACAATATGTAGCGGCCTAGGATTCCTCAACTACGAGTTTCGAACACTGACTAGCACAAGCCGCAAGTGGCTGTGCGCCTAGCGTCGAGGTTAGCCTACCCTACCGATCTTCGATGTTAAGCAAGCAGAGTGTGCGGAACCCCGCTAGGAGGGGTGATCGGGCCAGCCTAGCGGGTAGTTGCAACAACACAAGCGTCTGGGGTAAGGAGAGTCGCTGCCATCAGCCCCACTGATGAGTCTAGGCGAAACGCATCAACCAAACTTTTTCTCTCTCTTACATACCTCAAATCTTATCCACGCATCCTTCCGCCACTCATCCCTTCAAATATATTATACCGATTACGGATCTTTCTTACCGCGCTTACATACCCTTTCCGATTGGTCCCCGGCCAAAGTATCTCAGACGACTCGTATACGATTAATTCGTAACAACATCGCGAATAACGGCACAGTTCTACGCAACTTGGAGAAAAAGAAAATCGAATCTGATCGCTAGCAGTCAGTTGTAAAGGAAATCGGCACGATAAAAGTAGAATAAAATTACATATTTAAGGATCCTCGGGCCTTCTGTAAACACGGAAATGTCGAATTGCGCGAGTGTATAATTATATAATATTTGTATAATTAAGAGGATGGCAAGAAATAATCTCAAGGCACTCTCGTCGGACTCCAATCACTACAGGAACACTCTTTCACTGCTTCAAGAGACTGTGAAGAGTCATTCTTCAGGAAAGAAAACGTCGGGCTCTCAACCAAATTAAACTAAACTACTTGATCATTTAACTTAACCGTTTCAACGCGGCTGTTACATTAATTTGTAACACAGACAGCGTGAAATCAATCACTCGAAGCATGCTACAGCGAGTCGTATTCATGCATCTCTCAACGTGGAACGCGACTCAACACAGCTTCGTTCAGGCAATCGGCAACTGTGCTGGATCTTTACGCGGATCTGAGAATGAACGTCTAGTTAGCGTGGCGATTAAACGGACGGTCTCCTATAAAATCCGAGGAATTCATAATGGACGCGCAACGAAACAAAAATGCGAGATTTTCATCAAGGTGAAACACGATGGTTGAAATACGGTGCTTCCGGATAATCTGTTAAGTCGTCGCGAGAACCCGATCGGACTGATTAGATAACGACTCGTCGGCGACGTTAAGATTGTAAGAACGGGCAAGCAAGGTAACAAAGCAAAGAGGGCAGCCTTCGGGCAAAAAGAAAAGAAAAACAAAACGAAACGAAACGAAGGATCGGACAAGGAGACAAGACACGTAGATGCGAGCGAAAGGCAGCAGAGAGCGGGAACGTGAAAAAAGATGTACAGAGGGAAGAAGCGTGGAAGAAGAACGAGGAAGAAAAAGAAGAGAGAAAGCTCGCTGCGTTCCAGTATGCGAGCGAAATGGAGTGCAAAAAGCGAAACTGCAAGATGTGCAACTGCAAGCTCGGTTGGACGAACGCAGGGATTGCCAGCGACGTCAGCAGAAGGCTCTTTCGCTACTACCTTCCTCCCCCCCCCCCTCCCCTCCTTTTCTTCGTGGATTTCTTCCAACTCTTCGAAACGGCTTACAAGACCGTGTTCCTCTCTCCTTTTACTGCACTCTCCCCTCTTTCCCCAACGATCGCGCAAGAGGATTTCACGTCGATTTCACGAACGAAATCTTCAGTTTCGTACACAAATGATACGATCGTTGCGTCGCGATGCAATTATCGGAATGTCATTCCCAGAGGAAAGTAAACGTCTTCTGTCCCCCTTTCCTTGCTCCTTGGTCGCCCAAAGAGTCGTCTGTTTTTTTAAATAAAACACAACAAACCGGCTCCGTTGCGCTGCGTCGTAAGTTAAATTATAATTTCCAACCGTCTTCCGGTCACGTTCCTCGCGAAATATCCGTTCGACGTTGGAACGTCGTTGTTCGCGCGAACGCGAAACAAGCTTTTTCGAACGTAAAACATCTCCTTCGCTTTGACAGTAAAACATCTCCTGGCACGAATTCGCGACGAGTGGACGCAGTTCATCGTAAACACGTTTCGCGTCGTAATCGTGGGAGGGCGGGCGAAGAGGGGAAACAATATCGAAACTCAGCAGCGTTAACAGTTTTCAACGGGTCCTTTTGTCCTCTGTAAATTCCCCGAGATTGTTCGCAAAGCTTAGCGGGCTTTTATCTCTTGCCAGAGCTTCGGCGACGTTTAAGGCCCCCTTTAAAACGGACAAGTACGATTGCAGACGATGATCTCGCTTCGTGTTAATGGAGGACCCTTCGGGAAATACAAAGACCTTCCCGGGGTCTGACTCCGAGAAGTGCTCGAGCATTAGTTAATTTAAAGCAGCCCTCGTTTCGCTTTCCGCGGACGAGCAGCGCGTGGAAATTAATAATCGATGCACAGGAGAATTCCTCCGGCGGGCGGCCGATGATCAGGAATAATACGTCAAATCCGTAAAACGACGTAGCGAGCGTGACTTTCGCGTCACGCGCGATGAAAGGAGAGCGAGGCGAGAAGATTTTTCCCGAGAGCGAAACGATCGAGGCGAGAAGAATTCAATTATAACGCGACGCCGGAACGAATTCGTCTAATTGTACCAGTTGTAAGTAAATTCAAAATAGCCGGACGGGGAGGAATATTTTCAAGGCTCTCCTCCCTCGGACGTTCCTCCCTGATGAACGTTGTCGGCCGTGTCGGCAATTCGCGAAACGAATTTCGGGCTGCGGACCGTCACGAGATGGCCCCTGGGTATCCGGCCGCAGCTGGGCTACCTACCTGCTGTCCACGCGAATCTACCGACGCGCCACTCCCGTCTCCGCGCCACCTGAGAATTGGCAATTTGCTTGCAAATTTCGTGCGATGCGTCCCCCTTTCGACGCCTGCGGCTTCCTCCCGTCTGCCACGCTCTTCGAAGCACTCTTCCGAGCGAACGTTTCTCGAGAAACGAGCCAGAGTTCGCTTCAACCTCGCGTCGGATCGTCGTTTCTTCGATCGAACGCCGATTTCAAACATCTTCCGATTAACGTATTATCGATTCCGTATTATTTACATATCGCGATCACTCGCCGCTACTTCTCTCTCTCTCTCTCTCTCTCTCTCTGCTGCTGCTGCTGCTGCGAACTGTCTGGCTACTTTTGTTATTCACGACCCTTAACGAGCCGTCTGTCTGTCCGCCTTAATTCCGTTATGCAGTCTTTGCGGAGACCGTCCCGGGGGAAAATGAATTTTCAACTTTCCGCCGATTTGATATTACCGAGTGCCGACTCGGCGAAACGCACCGCGAGTTTGTTCTTTCCTGTCCTTTGTTCCTTTCTTGCGTATCGGAAACTTCAAGAACTTTTACCGCGGCTCGAGGCGACGCGTTCGACTCTCCTCCCATCCCCAACGCTACGCGTCTGTCATCACGCTTCTCTTCCTTCCCCGCCCGATCGTTCCCGCATCGTTAATGCTCGACTATCTATTTATTGCGGATGCACGGGCTGTCGAGTGACTTTCACAAAGTCACTCGAGTGCACGCGCACTCCGCCAACAAGCTGCCCTAACAAATCGCTGCGCGTGCAACTAACGTTCACGCGCAGCGAAACTGTTCGAAATCGCGCGTTTTCTTTGTCACCGGATCTTTCTTACCTTGGCCGGACGGGGGAATGGGGAAACTTTGTCGATCATCTGCCATCGATGATTCCACGAGAATTGTTTTTGTCGCCAAAATTCAGTCACGATGGATAGACGAGCGTGATTTGTCAAACTTTCCTCCATCTTTTACTGTTCGAGGAAATCTTTTAACCTCTTAGCTGCGAACGACGAGTATACTCGTCGTCGCGTCGTTGTAGCGACACAATGTAGATACACACTTTTAACGATGGCACGAGAACTTTGACCAATTTTATCGGTAGTTTCACTCCGCAAAAATTTACTTAACTTTTCCCCAAAAATTAGTTCCGACATGACTCTTTGCGAAGGATCTCAATTCTGTCGACAGTTACTTCCTCTGAAATCATTTTTAATAAACCGTGTATCGATCCTCGTTTATAATTTGTTGTAAACCCAGAATTGGAAGAAGTTTCCAATAACTGAAAAATCCCAGCCGGAACCAGTCTGTTTTTGAAAGCCGCATCGTAAGAAAAATTGGGTATTTCTGGGTACATTCACTTCGGCGAATCGATACTTTTCGCAGCAACGCCGAGTCAAACGAGACCGCGTAAGCTGTATCGATCTTTGGTGGGCCGTTCTTCTCGAGGACGAAGTAACACAGGGAACGGGAATTTCGCAGTTCGAACTTGTACATGTATATCTTTACCGAGAACGATCAGCCCGTCGGTTTACCTCGTGTGCACGCAAACGAAACAACCTGAAGTTTATTACCTGGCCCGCTCGCCAGGTAAACGGGGCGGGTGAAGGCAACTTTCGGAAGAACTGGGGTAAGAAACACAAGGGACAGAGACGCGCGTGGAAACGCGCCTCAACCTTCCTGTGGAAATTTCCGTCGACGGGGGCGAACAAGATACGAGGACAAGATACGAGGTGTCGCGCAACAACGGCCGTGTAATTAATTAAATGTTTCGCGGTCTGGCAAAACGTGCTAAATTCAAAGTCGTGTGTATTCCTCTTTGTGGAAAGACGAATTTCAAACGTCTGATCCTTCTCTGTCGCAAAGCTCTTCGGTTCTCGGAATATTCAGAATTTGGAAAAACTCTCCACCATGTTGCCAACGAGTATCGCGTCGAAAGTTTCATGCTGGACGGTGAAAAAAATTACAGACAATTTCGAATTTGTGCAAATTTCTGTGAATACAATTTGAAGATATTTATTTGGTTTGTTACTTTGTAGTTGTTTTGCAATATTATTACGTCCAATAATATTACAGAGAATAGCGTACTTTCATCATTTTGTACAATAAATTCTGTGCATTTTTGAAGCTTCAAATCCCTCGTGAAAATCCGCGTCTGCAGGCAGTTTCAACAAATTGAAATGAAACTGTGCGTGTGCGTGCGCGTATGCGCGTGTGTGTGTTTTTTTTTCATTCCACGTATGACTCAAAGATGAGGTAATTTTTCGAATGATTTAATAATGATGCCAGCGATCCACGCATTCACGAGAAATTTAAAAACGGAAAAATGAAGAGAATCGCGCGCGAAATGCGAGAATATATAAAGTATCAAAAAAAAAAAAAAAAAAATGGACTGGTCATTACGATTATTTAACAAGTGAAATAAATCTCAGCCCAAGTTTCGTTTTAATTATGCTCATAGAAATTTCGCAATTTGCGTAAATATTCGCAGTGTAACTGTACACGAGTACAGATTGCAGTTTTTTAATAAACTCGGCGGACGAAATTACGTTTGCCACCGTGCAGGAAAATAACAAAAGCCCGTTTGTCGCAAACGATGTATCTGGGAGAAGTCGATTTCTCTCTCGGCACGATAAGTCGAGTCGGAAAGAGCTTGACACGTTGAACGCACACGTCCTGGGATTGCTTGTTCCATACGCACTATTGACGTTTATTAGGTTTATTAGGAGAGAGAGAGAGAGAGAGACCGATTTCACCGTATATGTGGCTCGCCGAGATTGAAACAGTATAGTCGAGAGAATGGCAAGAGGGAGGAACCCAACGTCACGACAATTGTTTTTCTTTAATTTACTCCCGATTCTCTTCCAACGGGGAATTGGTCAGCCGCGTCAATCACGTTTCGCTTGATTGACCGATCGAAGACAGGAACGAAGGAGCAATCGTTCCTTCAGTTTTTTTTTTTTTTTTTTTTCCCCCTCTTTTCTTAGACACATCGGTTTCCTCGACGTCACGGCGACGTCTGACTTTTTCCTCGACTCAACTATGATTCATCGATTCATCGGAGAAACGTTTTCCACCGGTACCGAGAGGAATTGACTCGCGCAGTTGGCAAAAGCGATCGAACGAGACACCAGAAAGAAGAGAAGACGGAAATTTGTTAATCTAATCGGGCAGAAATCCGAATTCCATCGAAAAGAGAGAGAGAGAGAGAGAGAGAGAGCAACGGGAATCAACGAACTACTGTTTGCACGTAGAAAATTACGGGCCAAGTGTCGAGGGATTATCCGCGATCGGGCGACATTATAATGCGCTTAGTATTCGCATAAATCAATTCCATAAATCTCGCGTCGCAGATTAATTCCCGACAAAGATCGTCGGTATAAATATTTCCGGTGATCGCGACATCGCGCTAGAATCGCATCGGCGTAATCCTAATTATAATAAACTGGCGATGCACGTATCGACGATTAGTAACAAGTTACGGGGGCCGGGCCACATTATCTCGGGAAATGAATGTTTTCGGATCGAGACCCGGACGCAACGGCGGATCGCTAATTAACCGACGTGTACATCGGCTCTTTATTGGAGCGCGCGCAGCCAGGGTGAATGTATCGGGGCTGAATTTATTTTAATTTCAACGGAATTAAACGAACCAGCGTACCCAATAAATGGACACGGCGGAAAATGGCGAAAGATTTCGCGCGCGAACGCGCGACGGACGAAGAAGAGCACGTGAAACGAGAAATCACACCTTGGCTGGGGTGGTGTGTAATTTTCGACGAACGCAACACGAGGTGGAAAATCGGACGCTCCGCGCCCGAGGTTTGTTTCGCGGTTAATCGCGATTATCATATTTACGTGTCGTATTACGAATGGACCAATTCGGAACCAATTACCACTCGATTGTTTCGTCGTCATCGTCGTCATCGTCGTCTCATCATCCCCTTATCATCGTTTTCTTCCGCGATCGTTCGCTGGCAGATAGTCGAATTTGTCCGGCCTGTTATTCGACGGCGTGTCGGCAAAAGCGTACTCGATCGTGCGGATTAATTCGAACGAATCCGGCCTTGATGGAAGCGCGTCCTTTCACTTTGCTGAACTTTACGGAAGGTCGAAAATCAGCTCGTTCTCGAAAGTTGCTCGACGGGCGTCAGACGAGACGGTTTGCCAGATGAAAGGAAGAGACGGGTTCGTTGTCGACGACGACGACGACGACGTCGCCGTTGTTATCGTCGAATGAAAGGCTTGCCGCGGAGGATAGGAAGTCGGTCGTTGGAGCAACGGCGGTGGAAAAAGACAGGAGGACGTGGCGTATATACGACGAGAGGACGTAAGTGACAAGTTGAGTGATGAACGTCCTCCCCCTTGCCTCTTGTCTCGCGATTTTCACTGTTTTTGAATCCAGCTGCCTCGCCTTGACACTCGCTAAGACATCCGGCAAATGCGCTTTTACTCCGCGAGAATCCTGTGCGTCGCGTTTTACACAGCTTACCACCGTCGGCCTGGCACGTCACGACGAAACGATCGATACTCAAATACCGTTCCAAACCGTCCTAAACCGCGTGTAAAATAACGGGCGAACGATCCTCGTTACTTCCTCTATTATCGCGTTAATGTCGTTGCCGCGAGCAACAGCGGCGGCAGAGCGACAGCAATTATTTAATCACCGCTTATCGCGTTCCAATAATTCGCCGACGCGAACATTATCGCCACGCGACCAACGATCGTGCTCGACCGCGGAACGCGATCGGACCGAGTCGATGTTCCTTCGAGAGTCTCGCCGCTGCGAACGTTGGCTAATAATTGGCCCACTCGTTTTCGACGTCGCGTTTTCGAAAACGAGTGGAGCTTCGTACTCGATTATGGGAGGCTTGTAGCACCGGCTCCCTTCGGGGAATTACGGTGGCTGACAGTGCAACCAGCCGTTCGCTCTCTCTCTCTCTCTCTCTCTCTCTCTCTCTCTCTCTCTCTCTCTTATCCCCCCCCCCCTCCCCGGTTGGATCTCACTTCCACCGGTAAAACAATGACGAATGCGTTCTCGCCGTGGCTCGGTGACACGCTCATCCCCCGTGCACGTGCACGTGCACGCGTATCGACACGGACGTGCGCCGGTGGATATGCACACCGGGAACATGGACGCGCACGCGGACACACCCGGAAATGCAGGCTAACACGGGCCTCGTAACGCTCGAGATCGAGTTGCGGTGTTATCGAGACGGTTTCCTGTCGCTGTTGTACACGAGCCAGTTCCAACCGTGCGGCCTGTGTCTAGACAAAACGGTCAGAGATAGCGTACCCGTTGCGAGAAAGCTCACGCACGAGCAGCTAGTCTATCGTTTATCTTCTCTTTCGGTCACCGCGACACCGCCGCCGCCGCCGCCCTTCGTATTTTTCTCTGGCTGTTGGTACAATCGTGTTTTCAACCGCCTGTCGAAGTTACGACCGCTCGCGTCGATGAATCTTCACGATGGAAGAACCGTGTCACGTCGTTCCATGGAACAATCTGTTCACCTGTTCGCCTCTTTCGTTTTCCGGGGCACCGAGATTTTAAATTTGTCCAGCAGGTTTTAAACGCCAGCTTTCGTGTCGAATATCTATTAAACGTTGCGGTCCAGCTCGTTTGAACTTGCGAATGAATTAGAACCGTGCAACTCGCGGTATCCTTTCGCTTTTATCGGACCGATTTCGAGTACGTTTGGTGTAATCTAGTCGGACGTTGACGAGTCTCTATAGATAGAACGACAAGTCACGTAGAGTGAAATACGTACGTTCGTACACCAATTACTTGTCCTTTCAACCCTAAACCCGTGTTAATGGTACCTCGAAATTAATATTAAACGACCGACTGGTACCTCGCCGCTTTAATCAACGATTAATTTAATCTAATAATTTGCCAGACCGATAATTACATCCTCCAATTTCGATGTAATTACCGACCGGCAGACTTTGAATGAATTCCATTCGAGAAAAATTCGTCGATCTCTCTCTCTCTCTCCCCTTTTCCCGGCGAAATATTATGCCGTCTATATTTATATTTACAAAACATCGTACTTTTTCCAACGATCAAACGGGAAAGCATCAAACGCCAACCGGTGATCGAAAACAAAGATAAACAAATGTTCAGCGATATCGTTATTTACGTTGCTCAAAAGTATCGTTTTCACGAACGAGATCCCCGAGATTAATCGAGTGTCAAAAGCGAAAAGCCCACAAATCACGCGGAACAATATCCGAACAACGTCGACCTGATTGTTTCCGTGCTACGAAGTTTTGTAAAGAAGTTTCGTTTCAAAGAAATGAGAGATCCTGTGCAAGAAAGAGCTGTTTTTCACATTGCCGGAGTAATGCTTTTACGAAAACTAACAGAATCTGTTTCGTAAAACAGTTTGTTTGTTTGTAATTTAGATTTCTACTTTTCATTTTGTCACGTGCTCGTAAATCAAGGATAATTGGATACTAACAATTGGACACTGAAAGACGCCAGAATTAATAGAAATCCCATTTTTCGACATTTGACCTCTTCTCGCGCGTCCTTAAAATCACGAGTGCTGAGGCTTTGTCATAATTAGAAACGCGTTTTCTTGAAACGGTGTCCCCTTGCTCTCGTAGTGTCGCTATCGTAACGCAAGAGTACGTAAAACGCTTCGACCAAAGTCCATCGATGGTCGCTTAAAGGTCTCAAAGTGAAGTGCGATCAAAGTGGTACGATTGCATAACAGCGGCGTTTGGCAGGTTCAATAAGAAGGCGAAACGACGTTTTCGCAGGCCGCGTATTCCGCCGGACGTTTCCTAGGAGCTAGCGACGAACAAAGAAAAAGAGAGAGAGAGAGAGAGAGGAGGAAAAAAGTCGTTCGAAATTCCGCGCCATATGCTCAATGGCTCTTGCAGGCGGCCCCTACCCTCGAGGAACAGTCTCGGCGCGCCGGTGCCTTGGCCGTAGCCACGGAGAAATTCAAATTTACGCACCGACTGCCCCGGGTGTGTTTTTCGAACTTATGAAAAATGAGTCTAGCCATGAGGGTCCAGACTACCCTCCACACCCCCGGCCACACCCCGAGCACACGCCGAGCGGGAGCTTACCTCCTTTGGCTTCCACGCCGTTTTCCTACGCCCTATCGTTTTAATTTCCTCTCGTTTCCTTTCCACCAAGCCGACGTACTCGCCCGAGAACAAACACCGGCCGTTAATTGCCTTTGAAAGCGAGTAATCGCGAAATCGACGCAGAATTATCAAATTCTGATGGATATTAAGAAAACGATTGCTATTTGCTGCTCCCTTTTTCTCTCCTTCGGTCTCATTTTCCGATTAAATGTTAACGGCACACGTTTTGGTTCAAATATACGCGTAGAAATGAAAAATATACCAAGAAGAAACTAGTTACGTTATAATTATTGAGACTGGTATAAAATAAAATTTGACATTTAACATCCCATGTTTTTCATTGATTTCTTTGAGATCTGATTAAGACTGAAAGGATTAAACCGAAATTAATAGTTTCAGTGGTGGTAGTCGTTGTCATATTCAGTTCCATGGTTTCATCTTTTTTTTTCCAATTCTAACGTTGGTTGGTCACTCAGCGGAAGCAAACAAAGCTGTTAACCAGCCATCGGGCTCCCGGAATCAAGACAGTCCGTACATTTAGCAAGAACGTAGAAATACCGAGGAGCTTCTCGGAGCTCACATTAGCATATCTTTCACGTATCTGTTCTCATTTTTCTTCCGTTATTGCGACCGGTCCTTTAACTCGCTTCATTTTTCACTCATCCGGAGTGTTCTCGCTACGTTGCCGGTTCTGATACGGGAGATCCCGGCTTGAATTCGGCCAATTGCGGCCCCCGCTACGTAACTTCCCCCACGAAATTTCGCAAAAGTGCTTTCCTCCGAATGAAATTTCCACGTAAAGCGGTTTCTCGGATGATGATAATAAACATCACTTCATTTTCTCTACGGATCGTACATTGCACGGGTCTAAGCTCTTGGAAGCTCGAAACTAATAATCATTTCGTGCGTATTCATACGCATACCGCTTAATACTTAATCGCATTGTAACGACAGACATTACAAAATACTGAACGATTTACTTCTAACAATTTTACATTGGACCGAACAATCAGTCAATGGCAATTAGTCAATGGCAATTTCTGCGAGTAAATAAAATTAAAGAGCCGAGGGCCCTGTCGCACTTTGACGACCGAGCCAAAATAACGATAGCGTTTCATTGACGTATCCAAATAAATTCATCTCTGCGCAAAGTCGCGCAACGTGGGAACAAATTTTCAATCTCGTCGGAACGAGAACGAAAAATGAAGGGAGATGCATTCTGGACAAACTGTTCAGACATTTACAATGTCGACGTAGCGACAATAATCAAAGTTCCCAACGTCACGAAAATCAAGATGGCCAGCCAAGATGGCGCAGCAGGCCCCACGGCCGCACGTTTTCACGAAGCATTTTTTGCCAGGCCACTACGGCCGCGCTACGATGAATTATGGTGCATAACCTCGAGAGACACGGAACCACGATGCATATAACCTATATCTCAAGTTCTTACCGCGAAACGTGCGCCGGTACAGTTCACGTCGTGGCAACTCGATCTAACCTGACCCGAACCAACATCCTGTATACGAACAAACGCTATCAATATTACGCCAGGCTGCATCGTATTTTCACTCATCTTCCAACGTTCCTTACATATTCTTGATGCTCCGTTTCTCTGGAAATACAATCGTATGGATGCCATGAAAGTTGCTGAGTTTTTCGGAGCCCGATATCATCTTCAATTTCGCATCAATTTTTGTATCTTCCCAGTTTATTCGAAGTTAAAAGTTTCTTCCACTCTCGCCACTCTGTCAATTGTTACTAGATTCGCCACTGTTTACGCGATTTGATGCCGATTATCTGCAGTGTAATAATTAGACTGCGGATTTTGGTGGAATTTGAGAACGTAAAAATGGCGGCGAATGCGCACAACAAAAATGTACGAAGCAGATGTTTGATATTATAATACATTTGAAGCTAAATTTCCGCTACTCCTCTAATTGTTTTCAGTAAAAAAAAAAAAAAAGAAAAACTGAAATGAAATTACACGATATGATGATCCACAGTAATGATAATTCTGAATAATTCTGAAATTCTTCCAAATCTTTTAATTTCAATTATTTCGTCCTTTCAACTAGGTAACTTTCCTAAGTTTCAAGCAAGAGCGTACTTACCCGACGAAACAAATTAGACGGATCTCCTGATTTTTCGTTCGTTCCAGCAAGGATTTCTTGTAACTTCAACAAAATTCTAATCACGATCACGGGCGGTGATCACGTTACTACGGAGATTATCCTCCTTCCGCTTCTCTTTACTTACTCCTGCGCTCCGTAACACGGAGAATGGAAACGGTCAAGAATCTTTGCCCTCGAAGGGTAAGTCTGGCACAGATATCAGTGCCAGTTCATCCGTTTACGATCATTTTTAACCTTAACGAGGTTCGAGGTATGCAATCATAGAACCGCGAGCAAGCTTTAAATACGTTTACGCGTCTCGCGTTTATATTTTACTGGCTCTTTTCATGGCTCTTTTTTACGAATGTCATACGTCTTGACATTTACATACGTTTATAAAAGTCCGTTATCAATCTTATCGTTCAGTCAGTGACATTAACGTTCAATTCCTTACAAGTTCGTTCTCCGTAACAAGATGACACGTATAACATCAAGTTTCAAGATAAATTTAACCCTGCTGTGTCACATTTGAATCTTTCATTTTACAATCTTCCTTTCGTTTCAACCGAGGAAAGAAGTCTTGCAATACTTTAAAAGAAAGATCTCTGTTTGAATATTCTCAATTAGGAGAGATATTCTAGTAGATATTTCAAATTATTCCGCAATTTACATATTCCGTGTTACAATTTCCTTTTGTAACGATTCTCCTATATTTGCCTTGAGTTTAAGAAATTCCGATGCTCGAGAAATGGCTCGCAATGGAACGCAAACGAGTGAAAAAGATTCTACCTTTAATTTTGCGAATTTACGTAATTGTGATTCTTCCCGAACGAACGATTTAAAATACCAACGCTTTTTACTTTTACATTGGAACAATTCCGTCAGTGTTACGTTACAGCTAGCTGGCTGATAGAAACGTAATAATCTTTCGCAGCAACGTCGAAGCAGCGAAAGAAATCGTAGGCGATGGAGCGGCGAGTTCCACTACGGCTTTATCGATGTATCGTAAACGCGAAAACACACAGGGGACACGCGATGGATTAAAATTGCCAGATGCGTTGGCGCGCGAGCACGCGAGGCATTTACGCCGGTTGCATACACGAGCGCGAAGAATACAAACGCGTGGCTATCTGTGCCGCGTAATTGCCGGCGTAACATCGTTCCGCGAAGCAATTCGATTTCTTTTTCATTATTCAAATTTCGCGCCGAGTGTTGGATCGCGGCATCGGCCAACGAAATGTCTGGATCGTCGCGCGTTAACGCCCGATATTATCGTGGCAATTTTTTACTTTTTTCGATTCAACCTCTCCTGCCCGCCAAACCAGATGGAACTGCCGATCGTTTCGTTCCATCCCCCGAATGCGACTCGACTCTTTTTTCTTTTTTCTTTTTTTTTTTTCAACCTCCTCCATGGAAAACGCGGAACGTCAACGAAATGAAAAATTTATGTGAGTTATGGTTATTTATTCGGTGAACTGAACTTCAAAGAAGTCGGGAAATTATTTTCGAAATTAACCCTGTTTGTTGTCGTTACGTACATGAAATACGAGCGAGTACATTTTAGAAATATAATAAACGGTCTCGGTGTGCACACACATTTTCTTCTCTTTTTTATTCGTAACGACTTCTGGAGTCAATACACTAATCAGAATAAATTCGAACCGAAGAAAAGGAGATAAAACGGCGAGATGAGAATCGATTCGACGACGACATCGGATGCATAGGCTGTGCACGAATTCACGTTAGAACCGGTACGTGCTTCCGTTGTCTCGGTTAAATCGACGACGACGGAGGAGGGAGAGCTTGGTTATACGATTTAGTAGGGGGCGTACTATTGATTATTACAGTATTACAAAAAAAAAGAAAAAAGAAAAAAGAAAAAAAGAAAAAAAATGGGAACGGGAGTGTGCGTCGCCTCGATAGACCTGTCGCTTTTTATAAACTGTCGTAGCTGATGGCCGGAAAACAAACGAGAGAAAAAGCCACGGCGAGAGGAGAAACGAGAGGAGAAACGAGAGGAGAGAATCGAGTTAATGTCCAAAGCTGCCGTTTTAAACAGCGAGCCCTGCGGTTTTCCCAAGCTTGCTTTAATAACCAGAGAATCGTAAATTTTCGAAGCCGGCGTCGTCTCATCCCCCCCGTGTGCCCCCCCTCTCGTCCCCGCCGTTGCCCGTGTCGCACCGTATTAAAAGCCGACCAAGAAATTCAACGCGACTTTTTATTCACGGGCGTGTGCAAGAACGGTCTACCCTGGTGAAAAAGGACCGGCCGTTTTCGGCTGATTATTTCCTCGATAATTGCCGAACGATTGCCCGCCGCGTGCATTTAACCCCACCGCGCCGGTTAACGCGTACGGCGAGATATTATTTCGCGGAAAATGAATAATTCCGGGGAAATATACCGGTTCAAATTTCGACCCTGATTTTTCTGTTTGCCGGGTTCTTCTCTGTGCCTCGTCGTGTCGGCGAGCGGAACGCGAAAAGATTTGGAGAGAAAACTGAAAATGATATCGAGAGAAAAAAAAAAAAAAAAAATTCATCGGAACGAAAAAAAAAACAGGGAAAAACAAAAGAATTGAGAGAAAGGAATTCCGATTCGACGAACCAATTATCGCAATGTTCTTTCTTTTTTTTTTTTGTCACGCTATCCTTTTTAATCACGAATTCCATCAAATTCTTTTCATTTTTTTTTTTTTTGTTTTATTTTGTTTTTAATAAACGCATTAAAGGCATAGCACAAACAACAACAAGAGAGAAAAAAAAGATAGGGAGTTTGGTTAAAAAAAAAAAGCGTAGTTAAAGTTGAAATATCTCGGACACGTGTAACGTATCAATTTTTATCCGCGGTATTTCCTTCTCGGTCAATTTTCGTCGGCACGCGTTTAATTTTTGCCGGCTCTGCGGTACAATTTTTCAAGATATATCCGGTTAGAAATTAATATGGAACACCCTGTATACACGGACACGTCACACAGATTTCGCGTGTAGCTACAACGAGTTCTAACACAGGTATCCAGACACGCGGCCATGTTTCTGCCAGCGCACGGAAGCAGTCAGCGTGTCGATGATTTAAAAATATAATATATTCAACGGTTGACCGCCGTTGCGCCGCTTAACTAGCCAACCGTGTTCAACTTTGAAACCCCCTTTTTTTCTCTCTTTCCGCCGTTATCTGTTCCACCACCTCTGTTCCACCACCTCTGTCCGCCATACTGTTTTCTTTTCGTTTCTTCTCAACGCTCCTGTTCCTTCGTAATTGTACACTCGTTTAAATAAATCAGCAAACACTCGATAAAATGAAGATTACTCGGTTCAGATTTTTTTACTAGAAACGAATCATACATTTAGAAACGAACCATCAGAGGAGGTAATCTTTCTATTCATTCTTCTGGTGATATTTCTCTCCAAAATTCTTCATCAATCTTTCTTTTATTCCGGACATGTTTTTTTCTTGTTTTGTAATTTTTATTATTTTTACTATTGACACAACGTTAAGATATTATTCTAAATACGATAAAGTAAAAGGGATCAATATTCCAATAATCATTTTGCCTAAAACGAGCAACGTATCTCAGCGAGCTAATCGTTCTTAAATCTTGACAAAATGGAATTTTCTTCGTCGATCCGATTTCTTGTCTCGATTCCGTTTCCTCGAATTTGCACAACGTCGACTCACAATGTTTCGTTCCGACGACGGCGTATAATCGGGCTCGAAATTTATTTCGATCATCGAACGGATAAAGCGAGCGAAAGGCGCCTGGCGTATTAGCCAATTCGACATCGACTTGTAAATTTCAAAGAGTCACGCCGACGAGGAAAGGGCGGCTAAGTTTTCGCCTGAAAAATGGCAGCCATTCGCCGAGCCGATCTGCAAACACGCGAAATTTCGATCGCGTTTCGTGCCGCGGCTCGTCGAAAGAGCGAGACCGAGTTCCCCGATGAAGAGATATCGTTGACGGGTTACACCGTGCTGCCGCTAACTTTCGACGGCTATTACGATTTTTTCTTCCTTTCTCTCTTTTCTCTCTTTTCTCTCTTTTCTTTTTTTTTTACTTTACTTTACTTTACTTTACTTTACTTTACTCGCGAAACGTAACGCTCAATGAGGTTACGAGTAGTACGATGACGATCAGAAGGTTGCGTAGTCAACGCTACAAACTTCCCGACTTCTGAACAACGATTTAACCCTTGAGCGAACTATTGGAATTATAGATAACATTGAATTTTTTTGTACCGAACTATTATCCTCTGTCATTGTATTTCTTATCGGTAAATATAAATTAAACATCAATCATTAAACTAAAATTACAGGTCCGCTCAAGGGTTAATAACGACGATAGAGAGATTGAACCGGCTCGGTTCGTAATTCCAAACATTACGGTGATTTCGTGATTTATTACGATCGAATTAAGAACTGGAGTGTTATCACGGCGACCTATATCACCGTCGGTTCCGTTCGTATCGCTCGCCCGACAATTTCCACCCTTGTTTCTACTCAATTTATATACAAATTTCCACGTTTGTACGTTATCGATCGCAAGCGTTTAAACGTGCAGCGATTCAAGAACACGAAATCGCGCGCCCGCGAGGAACGTGTACCCGAATCTGGAACAGCCCTTGGACGGGCGCGGATAATGACGTCAGGGACAAGCGATTTATAATGGCAGGCGCGGTGCGTATCGCCGCGACACGCGTAGGTACCCGCGTCACGGCGATTTTTTACATCACCGTGCGGTACCATAAATCAATTAAACAAAAAACCACGGTGCCTGCGAGTGACAAATTCAGCTGCGACTCGGTCGAACCACCTGCAGCGAATTTGATTTGCCACGTCGACCGCTGTTGCCCTTTCCTCCTCGTTACAGGCCTCCCGCCTTGTTGTTCGCCGCCGACGCCGACTCTCTCTTTTTTTTTTTTTTTTTTTTTTTTTACACGGACGTTTCCACGGACCCGTGACAATCGGCCGTGCATTTTTATACGCCCCACGGAAAATAACGAGTCTCGCGTTAAGACAAAAATCTCAAAATCTTCGAATCGTTTCGAATCGTTTCGAATTGTTCCGAAAGCTCACGCGCTCGTGAGTACGATCTTTGAGAATAAATCACAGATCGTATCTGTGCGATATCTTTATTACTGTTTGGAATATCGTTTATCTCGTTTATTTGTCGATTCGAGATCCCGTCGTTTGTTGCGAATATCTTTGCCTCAAAACGAGTTATCTTACCGACATTTTTACCGAGTAATTAAATTATTTATGACTTGCAAAAGCAAGCATCGATCGACGTTCTCGTACGTCGAAATGTTTTTCCAATGGAATGGACATTCCATAAACATCGGGACGTTCAGTTTCTTCAGAAGAAAGCGAGAACAACGCTAGACTCTGTGACGATTTAATTGCTCAGGGACTCGATCTTGACGTTCTTCATTTCTTTGCGTTGTCACTTCTCCACTATTTATACACTTGCCGACATCTTAAGTAACCATTCAATCTCGGTATTGTTCGATGCGCGCTAGTCGGTTTCGTTATATAATTTTAGTGCAACGAGTAAAATCTAGCGTCTGCTCTTTCGTTCAATCGTTCTGTCGAAGGTGAAACTTTCAACAGCACTCGATACACTTGGCTGCTGCGCGACGTCAATTATTTGATCAATAATTTTCGCGAGATTTTGTTCTACTTGACTTTTCGTGTTTTTCTACTTTTATTGTTATCTAGAGTTGCAACAACTGCGAATCGTAGAGTTGAAGAATTCTTGTAACTGCTCGTCTTTAAATAATTTGCACGTCAAAAAATTATCCAGCTGGAATGGCAATTGCCTTTGTCACGTTTCGAATGACAAATTAATGTTTTTTACAAAGCAATTTTCGCAAACATTTTTCTCCGTATAAAAAAGATTCAACGATTCACTATATATATATATATATATATATAGCGCAAGTATGTAACATAATATGCATATTGACATATTAATATTAAAATTACGACACTTTACACGCTTTATAACCCGATAAATTACCTCTGCGTTCGAGAAGCTCACCGGCGTGCGCGACGTGTATTATCGTTCACGTGTATTCTGTGTCTCACGTGTCGAACATATGTATTTGTCGTTAGTCGCGGCCCTTCAAATTGTTTCGCTTTATTCTTCATTAAGGGGCATTCTTTTTTTCTTTCCTTTTTCTTTTTATTGGAGAGCGCGGCCGCCAGGGCGAAATGGGCTCGCTCTCGAAGAACATTACGCTTCCCACGGGATTCATTTCTCTCCAGGTTCTATTCCACTCACTCACGATCAATTCCAGACTTTGCTTCTTACCCTCGTGTAACTTCGAATTGGCCGGATTCGTGCTCGTTATATCCGATGTCGTGAGTGCACTTACACCATCGCCGCCGGGCTTACAATCGTTTCACTCATCCAGTTGATGATTTTGCTTTCGGACCTCTTGCAACTTCCACGGCCATCCCGCAGGAATTCTCTGCCGCCTCTTATTACGCTTAGTGGATCCCTATCAATCTAACTTCAAAATGGAATTTCGTGATTGCGCCGCGCGTCTGTGTAACGGCCATTAACGTCCCCCTCGGCTCGCCCAGCGAAATAAAATCGACTCGCAAATTGCCCTAATTATTTACACGTCGAATCTGTTTCGCGCGCCAAGAATAAACAGCCCTCGTTACGGCGGCCAGCTTGGAAAGACGGGTCAATTTCTATTTCGATGAAGCTATCCGCGAGACACTTTCTTCCCCCCTTCAGGTTAACATGTAAATCGCTCCATTTACGAATTCGTGCCCCTTGCGTTTTGTTCGAATCGTTCTTCGTTGCTCTTTTCCATTTATCAGCGACGAATTCGTTATTTGGCAATCTAACTTTGGAAGGTTCGCGAATTGAACGTTTTTAGCTGACAGTTGGATGCAGTGCCGATCTAGGAAATAAAGTTTCTCCACGGGTTTAGAAATGGACTTTGCCCGCTTCTTCCGCCAAAGCTGGTTGGGAATTAACGAGATATTTGCAGCAGTGAATCTTTGCCAGACGACGAAATGGGTAATTAATTGCAGAAATGAAAAGAGAAGTCTGAGATTCGAGATTTGTTCTTTAGTATCTGCTTTCTCAAGTACTTAATTAATTAATTAATTAATTTAATTTATTTTTTTTTTTTTTTTGGTATCATCGATGCTTTAGATTATTACGTTTCGTTTATCGTTCCGATGAAGAGCACGTCCGAGTCATCTGGAAATAGGTAGCGATACGATGGTCACAGAACAACAGCGGCAATGCTGAAGAGTAAATTTGCCAAATTCCTCCCACGGTTTAGGTTTACCTTCGCAGATCGTAGGAATCACGTCCCCGTAATCCGCGCAATTTCGCGTCGCCTAATCAACCTGATGAACAGCACGTGAAACCATAAGCCGGCGAGCGCACGATAAACTACGAGACGACGATCGCGTTAAATCGTCTTACTCGTCGTACGTTCACCGTTACTCGCGACGATAAATTCCAGCAACTGATCTTTGCTCGTCTTCGCGCGCGAAAACCGAATCGCGCAGCGCCACCTTGTGTCACTACCGGAGCCTTTCTCTCTTCTTCTTTTTCTTCTTCTTCGAGCGTATAATTCCTCGTCGTCGTTTCTGCTCGCGCGCGAGGAAGAAACGGGGACCGACGAAAGAGCGAATGAAACGCACAGGAGGGGGGGGGGCAAAGAAGAGAGGAGAAAGCGAAAGGAAGCTAGCGAGCTGCGGAAAAAAGATGGATGACTGCTGGATGGTCCACTTTATTGCACCGGCGGATATTGTACAGCTTATGGCCACGGTAGATGAGGGGGGGAGGGCAGGGAGGAGAAAGCATTTTCCCTGTAAGAACGAATGATCTATCGCGCGCTGCACGTATCCACCGACAACGGTTATGGGGGGGACGAATTTTTGGTCGATCCGCCAGAGAAACTCCGGACAGAAACTCCGGCGCTCCGGCGAATTACTTGGCGAAAACTTCTTGATCCCTCGTACAAGTTGAAACTTGGATTCCGCTTGATCGATTCGAACCCGGGGCCCCCGCAAACTTTTCCGTCAATTTCGCCGCGATTATAATTTTATAATCCGACAGCCGCGCGTAAAACTGTGCCGGAACTTCCGCCGCTTTCGAACCGTCAGTCTGTGAATTTCCATCGATTTCACCGAATTCGTTTTACCTCGCGGAGAAGTGTCGCAGAGGAGGGAGAGGAGGGGGGGGGAGAGGGATTGGAGATTGACGCGTTTCTTTGGTTTTTTGGTTTTCGGAGTACTCGTTCGAACTGGAGAGTTTATTATTCGACAAAGTGAAAAAAAAGTATCGATCTGCGAGAGACAAGTGTGTCAAACTGCTCGATCGACAGATTGGTCAGTTGAATTATTAACGACTAATTTTATTACATAAAATGTGTCGTAGAATATAGTTGCAGTTTGGTACATTCTGTGCGAGCCAATTTTAGACGCGATACGCATCGAGTGAGTCCACTTTGTGTAGCAGAAATTGTAAAAAGATTTGGAATACATAGAGTACGAAATTAAAAGGTCATAAAGAAATTAAGTCGCTGCTACTAATAAACTGAACGAGAGATCGACGCAAATGCTAACGTTAGCGTACGACACTTGGGCGTGATATACAGGCTATTTCCGAAATCGTGATTCCAGAAATAAGTTGAAAATAAGTTGAAAAAACGACGCTTCGTTTCCGTAAAAGAGAATCGAGTTTGAAAATGTTTATCAAATGCACGTGTACCACGGCAACTTGTAACATATCTGACCTATTTTCTTAAAAATGAAGAAATTTCATTCTACATTTTTTACATATTTTTGAATGGTAGGATCGATTCTCCCCTATTAATCATTTCTTTCTGTCCAAAATTTAGTACAATTCGAGCATTTAGTCTAGAATTAATAAATTTTGAAATCCGATTCTATTCTCCTTCTTCCGACTTATTTTTTCGTGTAATAGAATCATCCCCTCGGATGATTCGGCACGATTTCGGAAACACTCTTTACTACTCTCTATACTACGCTGTATTAACACAGTAATAAATAACTTTGCCAATTTTTGAGCTAGCCCTAGTCTCTCTCTTTCTCTCCTATCTCGAGAAAAGCGAAAACACGTTTCGGAACTAAATAACACTGGTCGCGCGACTTTGCGCTGTTAATTAGTTCGCCAGTCGCGCCCTCTCCGAGAAGAGAAAGAAAAGTCAGACGCGTGGCCTTCGGAATCGAAACCCAGGCAGGTGGCCAGGCGCCACGGGAGAAGAACGGGAGGAGAACGAACGAATACTGGATCAAACCGAATCCAATAACTCCCACGGGATTACAAACCCGACCCTCGGGAGCCGAGCATTTCTCGAAGATGTGCAAGTTGCGGAGACGCTACGAACGAACGGGGAAGAGGACGTGGCTGCGCGACGAAGGAAGTGTTAGGATAAGGGAAACTAGTTCGGAAAGGTAGATCGTCGCCCGGGCTGGGATATTTCGCTGTGACCGACCAGCGGACGTATATCGCGGCTTGCATTCGTATCAGCTACACCGGCTGAACCGACAATACCTGGCTTCTGGAGAGCCGGTAGTTGCGAGTGAACTGGCTACGTGCGATATATTCTTCGACAATTTTGCAAGAACATTTCGTGGGAGGGGAGAGGGGAGATTGGAGAGGGGAGAAGGGAGGGAAGGACAAATGTAAATAGATCTACAGGGGACGAGAAATTTCGACAATTCGAGGATATTGAACGGAGGGGGGGGGAGGAGGATAGCAAGTAATTACATCAGAAAATGATCGAGACCTGTTGTATTAGATTGTAGTATTATGTAGAATTTAAATTTGTCAATTTGATCTTTTCAATATCGATTATTTATTCATTTTTTTTGGAATACAGCGGCTGTTTATTTCTTTTGACACGTTCTTTTCTTCGCCGGCAAAGAGAGGGTTCAAGTTCAAAGTTAATCAAACGTAACGTGTAAATGTGACTTGATCGATTGTTTCGTAATGAAAAGTGCATTAAAGCGATTCAGGAATCAACATCGGATTCGAGATTACATTTGCGAAGCGAACTCTAAACCTCGAAACGATTAAAAATCGTTTCTGTCCGATTCTATTCGCGTAAACTGTTCCTCGCGTCGTTTGCTCGTCACGGTAACGCAATTTGCGTATGAATTTTAAATAACGAAACATCCGTTAGACGAGCGAATCGTTCCTGCAGAGCACGTTGCAGGGAACGTTGTGGTACGTGACAGGGTAGACGAGCGAAGATCCTGGCGCGTTTTTTACAAATGCAAAAAGATCGAACGATAAAGTGCTTTTGACGCGAGAATCAAAGGGCGAAACCGCAACGGTTCGATTAAAAAAGAATAACCCCCGGCCGGTGGTGGTCACGATACACCTCGGAGCACGGCAACAAATGCAGAAACAAAAAACAAACGAAGAAAGAGGTGATCGGCAAACAGAGCCACCAAACCAAACCGCACGAACCATCGTCGAAACGATGAAACAAAATATTTGTGTGGTTTCAACGATTTTCGCGACGCGCTTCACCAGCTCCCTGCAAAATTGAATTTCTCTAGGAAGATTCGTTTACCACCCGTTGCATAACATAACCTAAACCATACACACGCGCGAATCGACTGCTGCGCGTCGCGTCGTGTTTGCGCGCGCGTGTGTGCAGGTTGTGTGTGTGTGTATATATATACATACGTACATCGCGATCGGTCGAAGGAACCAGAGATAGGTATAGATAGTCGTTTCGACTAACGATACATTGCATTTAACTTGGGACTCGTTCCTGGAGTTTTGACAGATCGTCGAAGCCGCCCTGTTTCTATTTTCATTTTCCTCGATCGACTAAGCTTCTTGGCTTTTAACAATGCTTTGAAACATGATAGTTGGAACGGAGTAATTGCGGTATTTTACAGATAGATTTTAACGGAAATTTAACGTTACCGAAACGCACAGACGAAACAAAATATAGTTTCTATAATGTAGATAACGTTGCTGTATTCAGTCAGTGAATTCAGTTTCTGTTTCCTTAATTGAGCTCGTAAAAATTTAAATTCACACAAGCATCCGCAATCTATTTGAAACATGACTTTCCCAAGTTATATTTGATGATAAAGTAAAAAATTGTTCAATCTGGTAATGGCAATGTGATTGATATCAAGAACAATTGTTCACTTGAAATCAGACAATAATCATGTAGTTATCTAAAGATATTTTATTTTATTTATTTATTTATTTATTTATTTATTTTTTTAAGAATTTCACAACGATCTGACTATTCGAGTACAAAACGCATCGCGCAGGTTTTTCAAACGCTGGAATTGAATTCGAGTTCGTCCGAACGCCGATGGAAAGCCGACGAGTTAATTCCATCGCTACACGGCCTCCTTCTGCCAATAAAACGTAGAAACATTCCCGATCTAAATCGATCGAAAATTACGAAGGGTATCGGTCAAGCCTCTCACACTGCTACCGACTTGCTTTTCCAACCGAGGCAACAATGCTGCCGCACTAAATCCTCTGACCGCGCGCACTGCCAGAAACTTTTCCACGTAGTAGCTCGAGCAATTCTCCGAGGTTTATCGGCGTCGGAGGCAGTTTCCGGCAATCATATTTTTTTTTCCTTCTTGCCTAGTATTTCTCTCTTTCCAGATTCTATCCCTCTTTCGCAGAGCTAATAAAATTCAAGGGTCACGCAAATCGAGCGTAACCGGGCAACCTACTCTTTCGAGAGCGATCGAACTTCTCGTAAAGGCCGATATTGTCGTCGCGACGCCACAGCACCGGCGTTCTAACAGCGATCGATAGTGTCAAGAAAAACTGCAGTTTATCGTCAATTCCCTTTTAAATTTCACGATTGTAAAATTTGTTGGACAACAGTTGGTTTGCAGAAAAATATTTAAAAAAACATGAAATATTGCAAATTAACACGTATGTAGTTTCGTTGGGTACAAGAAATTACACGTGAAATTCAATATAGCGGGACATTTTTTGTACGAAGCAAAGATCTTGCAATATTATATGTGTAATGTGTGTTTTTATTTGGGCATGTGTATGATAGAAGATTCAATCGCCCCAAGAGTTCATTTAATAGGATGTCAATTAAAGTTTCGTTCCAAGAAACAGGAAATTAAAATTTCAGTTCCAAGAAAACATGTATTACGAATAACGAATTTGCTACCCTCGTAAGAAATCAGTGATAAAATTCGGCACTAATTACGAAGCATAGATTCGTCACAAATGACAACAGTAGAAATTCGAGTAAGTGACAATAAATCAGCTATCCACGTGAAATGCCAACGACAAGATTCGAATGAATTACGAGCCATAAATTGATCATCAACAGAGTTCTCCAATTGTAAGTAGAAAAGAGCGGATACGGTCAGACACGGTAACTCGGTACATTAACGACACACATTACCAAGAAATTTCAGAAATTTTCTCACGAAAAGTCAGCGATAAAAATTGGATTGATCACAAATTACTGTAAATTACTCACAAATGATAGCAGCATTCTCTAATTGAAAGTAGAAAAGTACGGATGTGGTCGGTCCAATTTCATATATTATAACCAATAACGGAATTTGCCATCCTCGCGAAAAGTCAAAAGTCGAAAATCATAAAAATCGGATTGATTATAAACCGCAAACTGCTCATAAACAATAAACGGCATTCTCTAACTGCAAGTAGAAATGGGGCGAGACAAAAACTCGAGACGAATCAACGGGATAGAGGAATAATACGATTATTGTTACAATACTTACTGACTAAGGTGAGGAAGGGTATGTTGTGCTGTTGAAAATGGGGCGTGCTGCATGCTTCTTCCGGCCTTGAAACGGCGCTTCCGGTTTGCACTTCTATCACGTGACCGTCCCTTCGGTAGAACGTCATGCACATGAAACCGCTCCGACTGAAAAAAACAGAAAGAATGCTCGGATAAAAGACCGCGCGTTCCTTTGCCCTGTAAAAGACTGGCGAAACGTTCCGCCATGCGAACAATAACAGGGCTGTTTACTTTGACAATGGTAGACCGCGATTGTAGCGAGCGTCCGGCTCAACCCGTTTCTCAAAACACTGTATTATCGACAGAGTCTTTGCTCTTTTTCCCTTTCGGCGGCAGACCGCTCCTGCATTTCGAGGCTCGAAACTTTTTCTCGTTTTATCGTTCCCAGTACCCAGTTTGTTTTTTCTTCGAGTGTAAAAAAAGACGAAAATCTTTTCCTACTTCTTTTAAACCGTTCGTGGCATACAAACAACGGAACTGAACTTTGCATTTCTATGCAAATTCATACACGCTCTCGAAAGTTGAATCGTAGAAGAGTAGAATTTTTTTGGTAGAAAATTGCCAGTGGCGACCAGAAGGAAGTTTAAAATTGACACTTGTCTGTGTGAAAATTAGTAACTTTAATACTTTTACCAGATACTGTTTTTCCCCCACCAACAGTATCAGTGACAGTTTTTCGTTTGTATCAACTTTTGATTAAATATGAAATTGCCCCGTACATTGCGTTTACCCTTTAAACTTTCTTTTAAGATGACAAAATTCTGTTTGTGCTCACCAGCCAACGGTGAAGTGCGCGACCAGCATGGTCATCGTCATCGCTTGAGCAGCGCTGGATTGCTTGACGCTGTTGCACAGAATCTTCACGTCCTGGTCCTCCTGACCCGGAACGTATTGTCCGTCCAGGGGGCCGTTTTCGAATCTCGAGGAACTGTTGTTCGATCTGGTTACGTGCAGGGAAGCGTTCCGTGGGTGGAACGTGTAAGATCTGGTGAGGTCGAGGGTGTGCCAGGTCAATCCGCCGCTGGAATGGCCGGTTAACCAATTGGGAAATCGGCACTGGCCGGGTGGCGAGACTGAAAGCGCGCGGAAAACCAATTTATTTAATGCTGATTGGACTTTCTGGCTCGAGTTCCCCTTCCGCTTTCCGAATTGAACGCCGTTACGAACGGCGTTAAACAGAACAGCTCCTTTGCTTTTAAAACGTATTTAGAATACGGACTTTTGTGATTTCTGATTGTTCCTTTGCTCGTTCGTTCGTTCGTTCACCTCTCGTTTTTATCCGGCCTCGCTCGAACGATTCGTTTGTCGCCGGCTGGAGGCATGGAGCCATTCGAGAGGGCGGACGCCGGCGTTCGAGGGTAATCGACTCGACCTTCGAATCGTTGCTTTAATTCTATTTGATCGTCTCGCGCCGAGCGTCGCGTCGCCGGCAAATGAAATTCAAGGGAACCGTAAGAACCGGTATTATCGCGATAATATTCAATCGGCGAGAGACGCGTTCCGTATTCTTTAATCGGATCGCTTCCTTGTCCCGATCTAGGCATTTGCAACCTCGTGTCCCTCGATCGACGATCGTGGATCGTGGAAACAGGTTGAACGAAAGCGGAGAAAAGAAGAAGATCAGGGACACGATCAGAGGATAAAAGAAAGATGTCGGAAAATTTCGTAGTCAGGCCACACTGACCCATAAAGCGCTTGACGTTACGAAACGATAGCCGATAAAACGTCGACGTAGGTGTTGGATAACGAAACAGAATCGTTCGAGTATCTCGCTAGTCCGCCAGAACTACCCCTTCTTGTTCTCTTTTTACTCGCGTTTCCTTTCTCTCTCTCTCTCTCTCTCTTTAGAAGTTCTCCAACGTGTTCCACTTTACAGCTCGGCAGTGTAAAATCCGGGCGTGAGAAGGAGCCACTTCGATGGTGTTGGGTCGAGGGGCAAGGGTCGACGAAGGAAAATGGATAACAAAGAGCGAGCAGGCACGAGCATCGGGCAAAAGGAACAAGAGGAACGCGGCCTATAGGCTGATAGATAGATAAAAAAAAAAAAAAAGAAAAAAAAGAGAGAGCGAGCAGAGGAGGCGAGTGCCAGGGATGAAGCGAGGTGAGAAGAGACAAAGAGAGAACGTCACGAAGAGCGGAGAACGGGACACGAGGAACGCTAGAAAAAAGAAAAAGAGAATAACCGGAGTTTCGTCCAACGACGAAAGGACGAAAGATACGATATGAAAAGAGATGAAAAAAATACGACGACTTTCCGAAGGAAAAAGGAAAAGAGAGAAAGTGAGGAAAGAGGAAGCGAAGAAATGGCGCGACGAAGGAAAGGAGAGTAGATGGAGAGGGGGGTAAAGTTCGCGAATGGAAGATTGACAGAGAGTGTACATTCGGCCAGTTTTATGGCACGTAAAAGCATCGTTGCACAGCCTGGAGAAGAATGGAAATAATTCAGCCAGTTCCTCGATAAGTCGCGGACGAGCGAGATACAAATTCCGTGATCGTAAAAATCGAATGGCATTTCCCTCGTTTCACTCGCTGTCCTTTATCTTTTCGTCGTATCGAACAACGCGCCACTTTTTTTCCCCTTCTTTGTTTCTCATTCATCTATGCGTTCGTTTCTCTCTCTCTCTCACTCTCTCTCCGTCTGTCTCTTCGATTTCGCACGTATCTTTTTCACCGTGGCGCGTCCCTCTCTCCGGTGCCTGATCGACCCTTCTCGTTATTTTTCCCGTTACCCCGCCGCGTATTGCCAATCTGCATTTTAACGATACCGATAAAAATCTGACGGAAAGTTGAATTCATAACTCGCCAGTATCGGGCCGGGTACTGCAAACGATTCAAACACGAACGTTGAAAGAGATCTCTTGCCGGACGTCGCGATTGATTTCTAATATTTACGTTCTCGTGCTCCGTGGGAAGTTTGCAGTAACGGAGCGGAACTAAATAACTAACGTCAGTCGCTCTCTCAATTTATGTTTTAACGATGATCGAAACCGTTAATTGCGCTCTTTGAAACCTCTCGGTTTCGTATCGTTTATTAGCCGAAGAGAGGAGGAGCTGAGAATCATTTCTCCAGTTTCGAAAGATTTCCCGGGTTTTAAAATATTTAAAATCGTCACGGTGGTTCGAATTCCGTCTTGTTGTAATTTCACTCAAGTTAGAACAGAGTGGAAGACCAGAGAGAGAATAGCACGCGGTTGTCTCGCGGATCGGACGATTTTATTTGTCCAGTCGACGCTCCAGTCCAAATATTATCGGACGTAGCTTGGCCGCCGGAAATTTCCTAGCACGTTCGTTCGATTAACGAGCCCGGGCCCTGGCGGCCCTGTAATTGCCTATTCGAGAAGGGTCTCACGGCACAGCACGGAACACGGAACACGGAACACGGGTTCTTCTCCCGCGCGTTTCAAGACGTCTCTCCCTGTCTCAGGGCTGGATCCACGATCCTCGATCGAGTTCCCTTTCGCCGGTTAAACCGCACGTTTCCGAGCAGTTATGAAAACGCAGTCGAGTAATTTTCCCGGGATATTGACTCTGCGGTGGAAGAGTCCAGGCTAATTGAACAAACTTTCGAGCCGGCCTGTGGATGCAGTTAAAGGTTCAACGGCGCGGATAGACGAAAAGCGAGAGAGAGAGAGAGAGAGAATGGCCGCGAGGAAAAGCAAGCTGAAGAAAGAGAGGAAAAGATTTAATGTTAATCCATTTTCCGGGCTGGTTCTCTTCTTATTTCGTCGGCAAGCGCGTTTCTACAAGAAGGATCGAGATATTAACGAACAGAGCTGGTGCTTACAAGCTCTCTCTCCCTCTCTCTACTTTCTTGACCGAAGACGATGGTTTTATCCGCGTGTCGGGCGACTTTCACTCGTGTTTAAAGCGATTCGGCAAAGAAAGTGGCGCGAGCAGGCTGCGGGGCGCTGTTTAAAACGGAAGATCCTGCAAATCTACTCGAGCGAAATCCGTTAACGAAGTTTGCCGTGAAACTGTACGCGGCGGGATACGGGCTGGCAAACTCCCTCGAGGAGGAACGCGCGAAAACGTCGACGAAACGTTGAAAGGGAGACGATGAAAGAAGAAAGAAGGAGTAGCGGCGGTTCGGTCGGGGAAAAGAAGGAGGCATCGTAACCGGGAGAAGTGGAGTAGCGTGTAAATATTCGCGCTACGGACTCGCCATTTTGACACCTCCCGTTAATGACACTGCGAGAACGCTGAATTTTTCAGGCCGTGATTCCGCCGACGATACACCTTTTCTCCCGATACAGCTTTCTCGCGTATTGCGCAACCTTCACGCTCGAGATGAGATTTAACCTAAAACCGTTAAACTTTGGACGCAATTGTACGTATATACGTTTTCCTGGAAGTCCCGCCGCGAAATTATGCACGATCTACGACGAGCGCTTCCCTCCTTTCTGTTTAGATAACATATGCGTGCGATTTAAAGGTTGACTATAACTACTTAAATCATAGTGGCAAAGGAAAGACAGTGATGTCGATCGAAGTTGATCGATCGATTAGATTTGTATTGGAGCGTATAAACACGAAAAATGATCGACAACGACAAACTGAAGAGTTTCATTCGCAGTTTTAATTCATTCAAGATGTATGAAATCTGGCGAGTCTCGAGAGTCGAATACTATTACTTTCAAGAAATCTATCTGTCTGTCTGTTTGGCTATTTCATCTGTATCAACGTCTAACGTCGAACGTCGAGGAACATCGAACGCCTTATCTGCAACGATTTGACAAACGTGTTTTCAAAAAATAAACTACAGCTAAATTCATTCAGAGAGAATCTTCGAAAATCGTATGAATCGTATTCAGAGATCCACGTACCTTTCATGAGCGTCATGGTCCGAGATCCTTCCATGGGGCTGAACAGCCCGTTGCAAGTAGCATCGCCGCTCTGTGCCACCCGGTATATCTCGGCCGCACCCTCGGGCACCGGTCCGCTCTGTATACCGACGTCGTGATCCATGGCTCCTATGCCCATGGCAGCTCTGTGCAGATTACTCTGCACTGTCTGGCCGGCCTTCTCGTAGACGAAGCATCGGTATCGATCTTCGTTACTGGACGCGTGTCCGTGATGTAAACGGCCGACCAGGTAACGGCTGCTGCCCTCCTTCCAGGTGGCCAGGCATTCCAGCTCCTCCACTGGAGGACAAAAAGTTCGGAACAAGTGCAATTTCAATCGCAAAACACCAAACGACGATCGACGAACGAACGCGGAGGCGCCCGATTTGGTCGCGTGGCGCGATTCGTCTCTCGTTTCGCGCGTCGCTCAGCGCAATTCTGCCCTTTGTATGACGCGCGGCGCAAATTGAACTGCAGTTACATTTATTGGAAAATTCGTTTGACACGATTTTGTAAGCATCCTTTTTTTCGTTTTTTTTTTTTTTACGCCGCTAACCCCCGGTTACAGTACGTGGAAAACAGCTTTCGCGAGTGTCGATAAAATTTTGGGGAAACTCGCGGCACGAATCGGTGGAAAAATGGCAGCCGGTTGTTGTCTTTTGTTTCCGAAACGGACCGCGAGAATGAATTTTCGGGAGGACGCGCAGTAAGACGGGTTACGCGTCCGTTTGGATAAAAATTCTCGCCGATTGACAGAGGATGTCGTCCGTTGACTTCTAGAACGTTAATACCAACGCCGAGTGAATTTTAATTCCGCAGAAATCGCCAAACGCAACTTGAATTGGAAACGCGATTGAACGCTGAAAAGTTATACCGGGAGGGTGGGAGAGAAAGCTGAAACGCAAATTCCATCAGGCCTACTGGATGTGATAGGTTAACATAAAAGGAAAAAAAGAAAGAAAGAAAGAAAATATTGCAGCAGATATGGCTTCCGAACGGATATTTGATATCTGTATTTTATATCGTCCATTTTCTCGCAATTTTTACGATTCGAAGGGTTCTCGAATTCTCAGTGTTTCTAGTGATTAGCGATCGAAACTTACGAGAGGAAATTATTCTTTTAAACATGCGCCGCGCGTCAAATTTTCAAATGTTGTACGAAAGAAATTAAAGAATTTGCAGGAGAATGAGAAGGAGAAGGAAAAGCATGAGCAGCATATCGAAAAATGCAAAAATTTGTTAATTTTGTAAAGTAGTATTCGCAATAAATTGCAAAACTCGTGGTAGTAGTACGCTGCGTCGATAACAAACTTTTGCACTTTCGAACATGCTACTTACATCTCATCGCATCACGCATTGATGCGGCATATTTCACTAACGAATATTTGCACTTCTCAATATGGAACCGTTTCGAATGTTATTTCAACAGATGATATTCGACGCACGTTGCATCCACAGATGCACTCGTATTCCCAGTATCGGACGCAAAACTCTTCGATTTCCAAACTTCGTAGCCCTTCGTAATGCTAATTATTATCAACGCCGCTGGATATCCCACGGATATCCCACGGAGGAAATTGCTCCAAGTACCTTTGACCGACTGACTGTTCCTTCGTTCGAGTTTGAAAGCAGCTGGCGCGTCACTTGGGGCAACTCTCCGCCAGTGCCATTCTCGGTCTCGCGAGCGGCGTTCACGTAGCGTCGCGTTCGACTCTAATCCGAGAAAAACGTTCCGCCGTTCGTCACGAGCAACGAGTAATTCTCGCCGGAGGGCTCGCACTGACGAGCTGCGGATGCCGATAGACGCGGAAAAGCGGCAGGATTCGCACGATCTCTCTCTCTCTCTCTCTCTCTCGTTCTGCGTCTCTATCGGCGGGGGGGATCAAATTCGACGAGCGGGAGCTCGAGGAAACGAGGCTCAGCCGTATGCGCCGGAATCTGGACCGGCTGACGAGCAAAAGAGCGAGGACCGCCACTGGGGGAACGAGCTTTTTCGTTCGAATCCTCGCAAATTGCTCGCGGCGTCGTCTTCGCCCCTCGAAGGAGGATCGAGGATCAAAAAAGGAAGCCGGCTGGCTGCGGGATGAACGAAGAGAAGCGAGGAAGAGGGAAGAAAGGGGGACGAGAGAGCGAAAGAGAAGGAATTGGACGGGGGGCGAGGAGGGCGAGGATAAAGGAAGGAGAACCGAGGGGAACAGGAGAAAGAAACGGCAGGAAAAAGAGATAGCCGACTTCTTCGCGAGATGTGATTTAGATACGCGTCTCTACGAGATCTTGGTGGCTGCTTCACCGTGGAGAAGACGCCCGGTCGTATAGACGGTGTGGTTAAGGCTCGAAAAAGAAGGTGTCCGCCGAGCAGATCCGCCGATAACGTCGAGCTCTTTACCCGTGACCTTTCGAGGCTGCCGCATCCGCCACACCGAAACCCGATAATTGTTGGTTTCTTCGCGTCGGCGATCCTTCTTTGCTAACCTTGCAGCTCCAAGAATATCAGCCACCGATCTGTCGTTGTCCGCGCGGAGATCTCGCTCTTCGATGCACATCTTGTTTTTCTTTTTCTTTTTCTTTTTGTGGATTTCTTTCGCCGTGGCTGTAAACGTGGCGTTAAACGCATTACGCACAAAACGTAGGGGTTTTTGCAAGTTAGCTCAACAAATTGGCTCTCTTGCAACAACAACAATAGCGTTTTAAGTTTGCGGTGAAAAGGAACGACGCGTTGTTGTTCTCCGTTTTTGTGCTCCGAGGGAATGTTCATCGGTCTACAGAGAACTTTCATCGCGGTGTTCTTTCTCAACCAAGTACCTCGTGTAGAAGTACCTCGATGAGCTTAAAACTGATCGCGTTGCGCGACATACACTTTTTACAATAGGAAATATCTCTACTCGGAGATTATGAAAAAGCTCGACGACAAGCAGGGTGATTACATTGAGAAATAATGTAAGCGCAAGAATTCTATTGTTGCTCCGACAAATTTTATAATTACATATACGAGAAGAAGAAAGCGCTGAGTGGATCGAGCGTCTTTTCGTCGTGGCTTTTGCCCCTTTTGTCATTCGTTGTTCGTTGATGCCGTTTAGGCGCCGGTACAATGGCATTTCACGCCACGCTGTAAAAAAGCACGGAGCTGTGTTTGAACGGATTTGAGATAGGAGGGAAATAAAAAGTGCAAGCGGCGTGATCGCAGGGAGAATAGAATTAAACCGTGATAGAGCTAATCCGCGTCAGGATGTAAAAACGGAAACGCGCCAAACGCTAAGGGATGGGGGAGGTGGAAGGGAGGGAGCCTTAGTCGTGTTGAAACACCATCCACCGTGCGACTTTCTACAATTCATTTAAACTAAGCTCTTCCTCCCTCCCTCCCTCTCCCTCTCTCCCTCTCTCACACCTCTTTGATTAATGTTTTTTTCAACGTTTCGTTTCGACGTTTTCATGCGATTTTCCGCTTGATATATATACTGTCTATTCACTTCATTCATTCGGATGATATATTATCGCGGTAATCACGGTAGGAACCGTTGTTTCGATTTTATACGCTTTCTCGTGTCCTCTCGTTTATCGGATCGTAAATCTGAACGAAACGGTATAACTCATCAGTCGCGAGTGTCTCGTCTCGTGCGCGTGCACGCGGTGTTGGAGAGTCACTCGAGAGTCCTTGTCGTCACGTAATACGAAAAAACCGTGTAATTTTCGTCGACGCCGTTAAGTACTGGTTCGTAACTACGTTGCATCGGGTATAAAACTATATTTTCCAGTGTATTCAAGCGGTACGGCGCTCTATGGAGAAAAAAGAAAAAAGAGAGAAAAAAAAAGAGGGAAAAACAATTTCGGTGCACTTTGCACCATTGTGCGCAAACGTGAGAAGCGTTGCGTTGTAAAAAAACAAAAATGGAAAAAGGAAAAAAGAAAAGAGAAAAATTTTCATTCGCCTGTTTCACAGTTGTTGATTATATCATTGAGGAACCGCCAAGAGTTTTTAACGTCCGGTCCTTTCCTTGGTCCTTCGTGCATCTCTTTCATTCTGTTTGCTCTCCACGCGTTAATTCACTTTCATCTTTGATCTGCGAAATTGTTTCTCGCGACCTCTTGAACGGTGAAAATTGCCAGCGATCCAGACTCGATGGCCTCGGAAACCGCCTGTTAAAGCCGCCTCTGTTCAAGCACCTAATCGTGCTACCTTGGTTTATTTATCGCGTTGCTTCGACGCGACGCATCTGCTTGAAATTCTTTCAGAAGAGGTCGCTGCAGGAAGAGAGCAAATTTCACGGAGCAAGACGCAGTGGCACGATAAATCGATCAGCTTTAAATAAATTTCGCGGCTTCGTTCGGCCACCGGACCATCAGGCCCGAATTTCTCACTCGCTTTTGGGACGAGCGTGACTTAATTAAGTTTGAATTATGCTGAATTCGCGTCGGCCAACACTCCACAAAGGGATTAAGCGGCGGAGTTTACTTCTCTCCTTTCCCGAATGCGCGTTCAATTTAATATCGGGCCAGGGTTATAGCCGGGCCGAGGCATTTCGCTCCCCCAGCAAATCATCGCGCTCAAAGCTGGGATATTACGCGAACAATTTCGCGAAATTACATTACGCACCATTTAGGCGCACGTGGAACGGGGTTCCTATTCGTTCGGGTTCGGTTATCCGATCTCTCGCTTCGATCTTATTAATCGTCACGACAATCCATCGCCTTTGAGGTCACTGGGGCTCGATTGCGCACGATTCTACTTTAGACGCGTTCTACCGTAGTTTTCGAAAAAATCCGAATTCCTCTCGTGGCGTTTTACGTGTTAGTTGTTACGGATGAAAAGTTGAAATGGGAAACTGTAATCTTCAAGACCGTGATGGATTTTGTCACAAATGAAAAATTTTATTCAACGCGCGCGCGAATTTTTACACTTTGTTTCAAAGGAAAAAAAAAAAGCACTTTTTCATTGTTTACACGGTGTTAAAAATATCTTGAGGAAACAAAATGAATTTAGTGCAGCGAAGACAGAAGCTTGACGTTTTAAAAGAGACGAGATTGTTACACGATCATTTTTAACGAGGTTAAAAGCGGTTTCAAGCGTTGTTAACAATGTTTCGTTTAAATTAACTTTAAAAATTCAAACGTCCACGAGAACAATTATTACACTCGCCAGAATGATCATAAAATTTTCTTTTTTTTTTTTTTTGGAGAGCCGAAACATTCTACAAAGTAGTACGCATTTTGCTTTTTTCGTACGATAAAATATTGTTAACGTTAAAAATTTCTCACGTGTGCGCGATTTTGTTGATCGCTGCATCAACGAAACTACGAATTACGTCGAAAAACGTTTCAAGCAAGCGATTGAACGATTTCGAGGGGGGTGCGTTGTCCGATACACTGTCACCGATGCGCTGACGCAAGTTCTAGTTTTTCTATTTCAACTTTCAGCCTTAGGTAATTCAGCCAGTACGTATAGGCAGCTATCAAACGTGTCAATATAGAGATCGCGCGAGCGAGATGGACCTAAAAGAGCATCGCTACGCTCGCTTGTTCTACGCTGTTTACCACTCTCGCGTTTTTTTTCACGTGTGTGCGTGCGTGTTTCGCATCAGAGGTTAATTCGATTTAACGGCGATACGCCACGGTCCAGCGTTTTCGGCTAAAATGTCCATCAAAATAAAAACAATTTCGGTCGGATGTAACCGACGCGACGAGACGGATCTTCCTCTGGCAGTTGGGGGATCCAACCGATCACACGAGGAATTTTACAAAGTTAAATCGATAGGCGATACGCTCCTCTTTGTGCGGCATCGCGATCGCAATTTGCAAAATACGCTCTTGTCATCGATAGATCGCTCTCCTTTGATATTTTTCCAGCGAACTACGTGTACGGATAAAAGTCCATAAAAGTTGCACGATTTCGTTCAGATTTCCCTGGCCTTTAACAGTCTCTACTGCACATCTCTATTGCGTTGTCTCGAGGAAATTCCAACATTAACGTTATCCAACGTTATCTCCTTTTCTTTCACCTTTAACAGTAATTTTTATCAAGGACTGACTGAAAAAAGAAAAAAGAAGCGAAAGCCCTTCGAAAATAGGGAAACTATCATCCGCGCTTGGCACTCAATTGAGGACTCAATCATCCTGCGTTCAATCCGCCGCGAAAGTTTAACGAAGTCTAAATGAAGCAAAACGAGTCGGTGGTTTTGCGAGCGGGGACCTTTCGTTAGGGAGTGAAAGGGACGATTCTCAGCTCATTCAGCCATTTAACCCTGCACCTCGTTTCAGCTCAATTTTGTTCTGAAAGATTCTTTTCTATTTTCTCCGTTGTATTACATATTTTGTTATTTTCGCTTGTTTCTCGTGTCGGAATAATTTTAAATTTTTAAATTTCGAGACGAATCAACATTTTGCTCACGAGAGCGCAAAGATGTTGAAAACAGAGAAAAGCTACAGAAAATATTGTTCGAAAATATACATTTTTGTCTCAGACGTGGAATCCAGTCGTTCAACTGTGTTATCACATACGACGCATAAACGTGGTTTCCGAATCGACCTCGAGACATCAGCGACAAGGGGAGACAACGCGACACGTTCGACATGGCGGCGACTTATCGGTTTTTTCTGGCCGTCCTTCCGTTTAATTTTCCACCACACAGAAATCGTTAGCTCGGCAAACCCCTTATCGGATGTGCGTCTAATGGCAAACGTTCGTTCCCTTCGCCGGAAATCGAGCTCTCCCTCGTCTCGGGCCGCGACTAACGAATGCACGGACGAAAATCACATCTAATCGGTGCCCAACCCCTGACCCTTTGAACCATTAATCGAGCGTACGGCCTGGAGGAGACTTCGTCGAAAGTTTCGAGAGTCTGTCGCCGAATCTGCTCCCTCCCGAATTATGGTTTCTTAAGTGCGATGATTTCGAACGGGTTGGGACTATAAATGTCGTTAACCCTCCGTCACTTAGTATTCATGTCTGACTTTCACTCGAGTATTATCAACGGGTCATCCTATTCTCGTAAATCCACTGAAAGATTGGCTGCGTGTCACGATGGTATCCGAGGCGATAATTAGGAATGTAACAAATAAAATTGACATATCGTTAGACTGCGATAAATAATGACGTATCGTTAAAAATGTAAGAAATCTATAAATGGCAGCTTCTGTTTACCGCTAGACTGCCAATTTATATTTTTCTGAATGCAATTAGAGAGGCATTATTACAGAAGTATTATTTTCGATGTTTTATATTTTATATTCCTGCGTCTTAAAATTTCTCACGAAAATGTCAACAGTCTGTTCATCATCTTGCTAACTTTGCTAGTTGTTCCATACTTCTTCTACGGAAAAAATACAAACAGAACGCAAAATTCTTCTAGTAAACCCGACAGGGTCCGCGTATTTCTCTTTTTTATCACTGAAAGTGACTTTAGCGGGGGTAACCCAGAAAATCGGGCCTCTTCAGCTGTAACGCTGATGCAACGAAAATTAGCGATTGGTTGATTTGGGTCACGTGATTCGTGAGGGCGCGTGGGCGTGGGCGTAAATCTCGAATAAGAGTGGCGTTGTCTAGGTGATCACGCCTGTAATTTGTTTTGTATCGATGCACATGTTTGCGTATCGATAAAATTTTACGGCAAACAAGTCGTCTTCGTTTCCTAGCCAGAACAGTTGCTTCTGGGCCTTTCAGTGAGACGAATCGTACTGGAGTACAAGTCGTGCAGTTTTTTTTTTTTCTCGACTCATCGATAACGGTGTAATAATTTTAAACACTTACCTGCGCTCTCAGAAGCGGATATATCGGGACACGCCTGATATCTGAACAACAGTCTGCTATCGTCGGTGCAGGTGTCGACGTTGCTGACCGGTACCGAGCAGGTCCCGTGACCGCGGTTGTAGGAGAAAGTCATGGGTCCTCGAAAAGGGCAGGGCACAGGTGTTGCCTCCTCCCGGAACATCGAGTAAAGCAGGGCATCTCCCGTGATGTACGAGCACAGTGACGACAGTGAGTTTCTGCTGTGACAGTAAGCTGAAACAATCGACGAATGTGCTTCAATTTTAATTTCGCAGAGATTCATCCAGATTCGTGTGAGAAAGCTGGAATACGAAGGAGTTTGCACGCTCGATTGTACCTGAAATTTTGAAACATTGCTCACTGACTCTACGTACAATGTGTTGTAAAATAGATTCTGGCTATTAGCAGAACTGTATTCGCGTAAACTTTATTTATATTACAATGGTATTTCGGTCAAAGTTCAGTTAATTCAACTGTTGCCAATTGAATCGATGTCTCCAAACGTGACTTGTCGTGTCAATAATAAAAATAATAAATAGCCAGGAAGGAAGAATAAAAGAAAAAGGAAAAGAAAAAAAGGGAAAAGATGGAACGCAAGTTCCCAAATATAAAGCTATCCCTCCCAGAAATATCTCGTATTCTCCGGCACTCTGGCTTAGGAAATATACATCTTGTCGTCCCATTCGTATCTACAAATTATCGTTGGTGTAGTTGCGCAACAGTTCGAAGTAACATCCAACCATGCCGTGTGTATGTGACGCGAGCACACTGGGATGCATTAACTTTTGTCGAACAGCTATAAGTTCTTTTCGTGTACAGGCCGAGGTTGACAGGAACTTGGGCCTCGTGGAAAGGGAAAAATGGCGCGAGGCGGGCGCGGGGTGGGTGGGGTGCAAGCAGACGATGACGAATCTTCGTGAGTAGGAAGTTCATAGCCGGGAGTAACTTTAACCGGGGATATTCTCGGCGATTTCTTTCTTTCCGGGTGGAAAAGTGGCGAGACGCTAGGCGCCGGGACTCGGGCAACTTTTCCACGCGCAGGTGTTGCCATAGCTGGAGAAAAATAGAACGACCAACGATGGTTGGTCCCCTACCCCTCCCACCCGTGACAACGGTCCTCTGTCGTTTAGACTCTTCGTTCTATTTTTCCGTTTTTCCCTTTCTTCTCTCTCCCTCTCTCTCTCTCTCTCTCTTTATTACCAGTGGTAATAAATCCGTTTCTTTCAATAGAGAGTTACAATAGGGATTTCGCATTCAGCGAGCGTGAATGAGTCGTTTCATTGAACCGACTGCGTTGCGTACATGCATGGTGTACATTCATCGAGAAAGCAAAAGTTCAAATTGGCAATGGTAGCGAAAGATTTTCCTTTAACGCGCGTGGAAATTGAATACGCGACGATATCTCACAGAGAGACAAACAAAAAAAGAAAAACAAAAAAAAACAAAAAAAACTCAGCATGGGGGTTGAAAACCATCAAATCGTCACCAATGACCGTTTCAGCGTCTTCTCCTCTTCGCTTCGGCGTCGTTTATCTTCGAATCCGCACGCGTTTCGTTTTTATAACAGTTTATGACGACAACGTTGGACTGTATTTTCAAGAGAGCCTCGATTCCTCGTTGCAAACATTTACGCGGACCGTATCGTAACTCTCCATCAGCGTGATTCCGGATACTGAATTTCGTTTGTTTCCGACGTTCGTTCTACTCGACTGCGATTTTCTCGGAAGAATTTTCAGCGTTCTTCCAGCTGTTACGCGGCAAGAATTATTGGTACAAACGAATATTTATTTACAGGAATACGCCGCGTGCGCGTTTCGCTGTGCGAACCGTCGTCTGAGAGAGGTCGAGAAACGCGGAAACGGAAACAGGCAAAGAAAAGAAAGGAGAGAGAGAGAGAGAGAGAAGTGAAGGAAGAAGGCAGATGTAATTTTCAAAGCGTGGAAATGGAAAAAGTGCAATGTCGTGTCTCTCCCCCATTCTCCCAAGTTTCCTCCCGCTATTTTTCCCGTCGGCTCATTTATTTATTTATTCGCGCACGAATGTCGGCCTCGTGTCATTCTTCTGCTGTCTCTGTGCTCGGCCCGGCCGGCTCTTCAAATTTTCATCGTCATTTATTCGTTATTAGGGGCCGACTTCCTTCTCCCAGCCCCCAGCCGGTCGGCCGGCCGGCCGGCCGCGTGACTCTCCCTCGCGAAATTGCGTCCAACCGCTGTTTCAACATAATTAATTTGCCCTTCCAAAGGTATGTCCCGTTGATTAATTAGTCGCGTTTTATTTTACTCAGTCGCTAATGACAAACCCGAACGAAAGAGAGAGAGAGAGGGTCGTGTCAGTGAAATTAAATCGAGTTCGACCGCGCCTGTCCCGCACCACCGATTCCGCGCGTCTCTTTGCACAGAGAGTTTGTCCACTCGGAAAAAATTTTCGGGCAACGAGAGCTTTCCAAGATCTGATCGATCGAGTTTGATCATCCTTTTACGAGGATTACGGCCGATCGAGCGGATCAAAAAGATCGTCCTCTAAGATCGACGGTACATTCGAAGCGATAGCAGCTCGGAGAGAGGCAGAAAGAAGTGCGATCTCGTGTTTCGCCCGATGGACAAGTTAAAGTTCGCGCGAATTCCTTCTTATCCGGTCGCGCTCGCCTGGCGGCGGCCAATTTGAAACACGCTTACCGCGGCTGACAGTAATTCCGCTTCTTAAACTTTCCGACGAACGGCAACGGGAGTGCTTGTTAAAAATCTTTCCTTCGTCCGGCGGACTCGCCGCAAGTTGCGCTTTTATTTCGCGGCCGCGTATGTTTAGTTAATGAGTGAGGGGGAAAACATGAAAACCGGGAAGAACTGAACTTTTCTAACGAATGCCGGGGGCGAAAAATAGGCCGCGTGCTGCAGGGTGAACCAAGCGATGTCCTTTGTACAATTCTTCTTCTTCTTCTTGTTCTTTTTTCCCCCTCTCTTCCTTTTCTTTATCGGAACGATGTCACGTTCCTTTCAAAAAAAAAAAAAAAAAAAAAGAAAACTTCACCGCTACTCCCTGAAATCGAGAGAGGCGGAGTAACAATCGCACGAGTTTTCGAAACCGCACGCGAACTCCTTCGGGGCAGACACTGTCCCGACACACCCAGCGCGATCCGTCCTACTTTCGTTTCAAGATCCCGCAAGCGGTAATCGGACCTTTCGAGCTGCGAACGTCCGCGGGAAATAACCGGAATGATCGATAACGAACCTAGCCTATGAGAATCGTTATTTCGTTTGAAATCGTCGTCGCGAACGCGTCGGAGTGATCAAGAAACTCGAAAGTTTTCCGTTCGTTCGGCTGCCCCGAAGCGCGACGAGAGAACCTTTTCCACGATTCACCGTGTCGCTGTCTAAACCCTTGTCCCGTCTTTCTCTCGTTCGCGAAACGACCCATATTTTTCCCGCTGGTTTTCGGTCCGAGTGCAGCCTGCAGGCAATGATATCTCCGATGTGACACCATGCAGATTAAAATCCGATAAAAAAAAAAAGAAAAAGGAAAAATAGAGGGACGGAGGAGGAGGACGAGAGAGAAAGAGAGAGAGAAAGAGAGGGACCCGAGGGACTTTGACAAATCGTCGAAAAATGCGGACGCGAGACAGCAGGAGGTGGCACCAGAGGTTGGCTGTTCCTCCTCTATTTCGGCCTATATACAGCGGTTCCACCCTCTTCTTTCCTCTTCAGTTTGGCTCGAGTGCCAAACTCCACCTGCCTCGCGTTGTTGCTCTCTCTTGGGCTTCGCTCGGCCTCGTGTACAGCTCGTCCCAGGATCGTTTGTCCGGTTTCGGCAGGATCACTATTTCGCAGTCGTAGACAATGATCGACGCTCGCAGTTCGAAATGCTGAAACGGGCAGAGAAGCGTCCAAGTTTTCGAACGCGCGAATCTTGATGGAAGAAGTTGAAGGTGTTCGTCATCTTTGGACAAGGCGATGAAACGGGCTAACTTCCGACGGATAAAAGTTAATAAATTCCCGCGGGGCCAATAACGATTGGTCAAACTTCTCGTTTCGTCGAACCTGTGTACCCGTTTCTGTTCGCTGAAGAAAGCAGCGACATTAGACATTTCTCGTTCCTGAATTATATATTTATATTTCATTTCGGTTCTTGATTGAACTCTTGGTCGAGTTGTTTGTATCGGGGGAGTATAAATTTTCATCTAACGTGATTTAACAAGCCAACGATGTCGTTCGAGAATTATCCATATTTACACGGTCATGCATATTTAAATCACATTTGTCCAGTTAACGTCTACAAATCGTTGTAAAATTTCAATTACAAATTTATGGACTTTGATCCGTGAGAAATAACTCGTTTGTCAGAGAGAGAGAGAGAGAGAGAGAGAGAGACGAGGATCATTTTTGTTGGTGAATGGTCAAGGTTTTCTCGTTTGAACGAGCCAGTATCTGTGCGGTCATACACACACTTTTCACCCACACCCAGCCCATTTTTTATCCGGATCCATATTTACTGCCCTGGCCTGGCGGAGCTCCCTCCGCCGCAATTCCTTCCCCCTTCCCCCTTCACTCCTCCTTCCCCGTGGCTCGTTTCCCCTGTCCGCGAAGCATCACTTACGACCACAGTCGGAGGATCAAAGTGTCGTTAGCGGGTTTGAAAAAAAGAAGAAAAAAAACAAAAAAGAGACTGCTATCGTCTATGAGCTACGTCGGGACGAATAGAATTATCAGGAAACTTCGTTGCGCGATCCTAGCCCCGGGGTAAAAGCGCCCTCCGAGCGAACACGCCGCTTCAAAGCGGACGCCCGGCTGGTTCGGGCGTTCAACGACTTTCACGAAAATCCTTCGTGTACCACCGAGCCACGCGAAAATTTCGAGTGCGTGCCGAGACCTTGCGAGTACGTAGGTACTCCATGCACGTAAATAACGGCGAGTTATTTCTTTCCCGACGGTTCATAAAACTCACCGACACCGGCACCGGCACCGGCACCGGCAGGGGGAAAAGTTTGGGCGCGCACTTTTACCGAATTTGTATTTCGTACTTAGTTTAACGCCAGAAGCATCAAAGAGACTAAAACGTGCCAATTTGCCGTGGAGAAATTTCGAAGAAATTTTCGTGAATTCAGTTTTCGTGAAAACTCTCCATAGAAATTTTTTCGGTTCGTAAATGTGTGTTTCTAGATTTTGTATAAAAGTTTACGCTCTTTATTGTGCTGTAACACGTCTGGCAATTTCACTAAAAACTGTCGAAAATTAGGAATGGTTTCACTGCACGAAGCCGAGAGTTCATAGTTTGCCAGTTCCAAATAAAAATACTCTTTCGTAAAAAAAATATCTCCGTAACCGATGAATGAACCGGCGCGTAAATGTTCAACGCGAGAACACGAAAAAATAATCGAAAACCTCTCTTTGTTCCGTCTCAGTTTTCCGGTCTCGGCACTAAAAAGGGAAACACGCTCGGTCTTAGACGAATAAACCGGCACACGAGCCGCGATACGAGGGACGCATTAATGGAGAGCGAAGCGTTGGAACGCGACAGAGAACCGGGGTAGTTCGTCTCCTCGCTTTGGGTCCCGAGGTCGCGCAATAATCTGCAACGATCTACATAACGATTCTCGATAAATATCCCTGCAAACGAGAACCATTACCACGCCGCGGGAACTTCGCCATCCGTTCGATCGTCGTCGGTTGTACATATTAACGAGACGCAGGGCCGGGATCGCGCGAGAACTGCCCTCTCCTTATTTCTTTCTTACCGGCGAAGAAACGAGATTTTTTCAGTCAGCCATGGCTCCGGAATTAGCAGAACCATCGGCCCGGTGTTTCGTCTCACTCTCTCTCTCTCTCTCTCTCTCTCTCTCTCTCTCGTTTCCATCGTTCTTGTCTTTCCGTTTGCACAACGAACGAAAGTCGTTAAGTTCTTCCCCGAGAATTATTCCGGCAGCTACGCCCCCGTCCCCACCTCCCCGCCCGTCCTCCCGTCATCTTCGAGCTTTTAATTACCGATCGGCATTCTAATTAATGAATGGATTTCCCCGGGCCAACGGGAAATCGTTATCGATCGCGCGAAACAACGGCTATTAGGAGGTCGCTCCGGGGACCGAGGACAACGACGACGGCCAAGGGGCGAGTGTATCCCGAGACAAGGGGACCCATTGGAGTGAGCGAGGGAGAGACAGAGAGAGAGAGGAAGAGAGAGGAAGAGAGAGGAAGAAAAGGGAATGGCATCTTGCAACGTTCTTTCGGGATTGTACTTACTTTCTTTGTACTGGAGAACGTTCGAGTGCTTCTCGTGAATGACGACGCAACGGTAGCAGGATTTTCTGAAACAGAACGGAAACAGGGGTTTCTCTTATTCAAGCCTTTCATTCGATATCGCTGGCTGGAATTAGAACGCTTTCCCCTATTCCCTGATTCCTTCTTTTTCTCTTCCCCCTCCCTCCCTCCCCTCCCTCCCCTTTTCTCTATTCCCCGTCCAACCTCTTTGCGTCGTTCTCCTTGTTTTCTCGATCGTTTCTCGTTAGGCGACGACGCGGACTCGTCCTCGAGATTAACGGGAATGCCGGGCCGTCTTAATGAGAGCCGCCTCGACGAACTTTGAAATTCGCGAGATCGAGCCGAACAATTGACCGAATTAACGCGACATCGCGGCACGTTGTTCCCCCGAGAATTGACTGAAGCCCGTGCAGTCGTAATCAATCACGCGTCTTCTTTTCAACGATGCGAGACAAGAAGCTGTTACTCGGAAGAAAATAACGTTCAAGTAGAAGAATTCATTCAATAACTGTAACTTTTGTCAAAGAGACAACACTTCCATCAGAATTCACTACCATCACTTCGTGATCGAGCTGTTGCGATGTCTCTTTTATGACAGATTTTACTCCACCCCGTGTGGACACAGAGTTCTATAGAAGTGTCTTTTTTGACGTTCGATTTCGTGTCAAGATTGAAAAATACGATAAGAATATATTTCACCCAACTATAAAATATTACTCAATTTCTTCTTCTATTAAAGAAATACGAAAAATCCGACTGAAAATCATCCGAATCATTTATGTAGTTAAAAATATTCAAAATCCGACAAAAAATTTGACATTTCGGATACGCGAAAACACTCCAATTTCCAACTGTGTGTATCAAAATATTGCTTGCTAAAAAATCGACAAACATACATTTTCGTGCTTTCATTGTATTCAAACCGAAACGAAATGACGATTACCGTTTAAATTTCACTGCATCGACTTCAGCCCCCACTTCCGCGTTTCTTTTTCCTTTTTTTTTTATCTCGCTCGACGCTACATCGATCGAACACGCTTTGCAGGCGAGCCCGATAGAAATCTCCGTAAGAACTTGGGCTAACTCGTGTGACACGAGCATTACGCGGCGAATCGACGAGGCTCCCTCTTCTTCTTTCGCTCGCGTGCGCTTGCTTCTCTCGCGAGGAAACAAACTGGCAACCCCCCGCAGTAACGCTGTTCTTAATCCCCTCTAGCCCGAAGGCGAATCTCGCTTCCAAAACATATTGCCTCGAATCGCTGCATCGCGTCTTTCTAACGAGTCGACGCTTTGCGCGAAACTTTCGTCTCCAAATTTAACGTTCCACTCGGCGATGATTCTCGGCGTGACTCACGAGAGAATGATTGATTGGCCTTCCGCGTTTGCGCAAAGATACAAGGAGATACAAGGAGATACAACGATGTTTCAGTACGTGAAATATCCAAATATAAGAAAAAAATCCAAAGTGGTGCACTTGTTGCAATATTTAGTAGACGGGACAAATTTCCATTTAGAATTGACTTTCTTAGTTATGAAATGGCATGAAAATATAAATATGGTATAAACACACGCAATTTAGATATAAAATTACTAATTAGAAGGTTAGATATAAAATTATTTAGAAGAGGAGATTGCAACGTTCAATTTGTAGCGTCTCTCTTTCTTTCAGTTACTTTCACATAAATGAAGATTATTGCAAGTGAAACGAAATCAAAATACTACCACTGTAGAATCCTTCAACAATGAAAATGAAAGACATTGCTACACGAGACGAAAGATTCTTCTCTTCTCTTTAAAAAATTCGTCCCTGAAGAGGTTATTTAATTAATTACCCGGAGAGACTTTGATCAAAAATAGATCAATCAGGTTTCACAAAGTAATAAAATAGAGCAAAGTATACTCACTGGTCCACCAGGAGGAACTTGTCGCCCTCGTTGTGCAGGCACCTACCCTTGCTGGACAATTCATTCCTGGAGATCACGATCGGCTGTCTGACTCCGCTCTGGAACCAGGTGCCCTCCCATTTCGGTGGAAACGTGCACTCTGCAACAAAACACCGCAGACGTCCACGTGAACAAGCCTGATCGTTCGATTTCCATCGGCGAACGAACGCATTTCCCGATCGCAATCTTCGTTCGTTCGTTCGGGACGGATTTTCTTCGCTCTCGGCGAGAACGAGGTAACGTAATATTCCCGTGGAAGTAACTCGGGACAAATCGCGGCTCGGTGTTCGATGACAAAGGAGGGGGGGCGGGTGCGACGACGAAAGTAAGGGTTGAACGGATCGCGGTAGGAACCGGGAAGGGCGCATAACCGTAGCATAGCGTTGAGATGGGAATTCTCCGGACGGGATAATCCTGGGGGCGAAGCGAGTTTCCGGAAACTACAGCCATAGCTGTAGCCATAGGAAGGGATACATCCAGCCGAGTTATCGACGATAATCGAAACCCAGCGATGTCCCTCGTGCGTCGTTCCTTTCTCTTGATGCGGCGGCCAACCACCCCCGTCCTCGGTGAACACCTGACTGTGCACACGCAGCGAAAGCGATCCGTTTTTAAAGTAACGCAGTGCGTCATCTCGCTTTTCTCTTTCCACCTTCGAAGCGGAAGATTTGTATCGTATTCCCGAGCGTGAAATTAGTCTGTTCGATTTGTCGTTGGCGGGATCATTTTTTACGCGAAGGTCTTTGCATGAAAGAACGTGACGGAGGAAGATTGGATTGTTTGAGCGAACGTTGTAACGTGCATGCGTAATTTCTCTTGGTTCAGGAAAAATTTTTTACACTTCGTAGCGTGACAAACGTGTCTCTACAGGGATATTTTTATTTTCACTTTCATTAACGAAGAATTGCAACATCGTGGCGTTTCTTGTAATATAATTGTAACGTTCAATGGTACATATATCGCGTTACTTTATGTCCGGAAGACTACTAGCGTATCATAACACAGAACAGTTTTAAACAGGAAAAATTGAATTTTTCAAACGTTGAAGCGTAGCGAACTAGGATTCCTCAACTGCGAGTTTCGAACATTGACTAGCACAAGTCGCAAGTGGCTGCGCACCTTAGCGTCGAGGTCCTGCCGATCTCCGACGTTAAGCAAAGCAGTGTGCGGAACACCGCTAGGATGGGTGTCGGGCCCATTGATGAGTCTTAGGCAGTGATTCCGAGACGAAACGCAACCTTCGCTTTCTCACTACCCCAAGTCCATCGTCCTTCCAAGAACTTCAAATCTTTTCCATGCATCCTTCTCATCTTTCACACCCTTCAGAAGGTTGATTCTCTACCTTTCCAGTCACTTGAGAAACAGTTGTTGCGAAACGGACAACTTCACGACAATGACAGGCAATAGAACAATTTAATTTAACGATTTCACCAAATGCAAAGGTAGCTTTGCATCGACGCCGATTACGAGCTGATTACGGTGCATTCAATTCTAAAAATTGCTCCTCTATATCAAACGAGAAACACGACTCGCCGTATTTTTCACCTATGGCCTTCGTATACGAAAGAACGAAAGCGCAGGAGCCGTGTAATTCCGTTTCCAATTTCCACCTAAGGTAATTCTAGGGTCGAACGCAATTTGTAAATCGCGCGATATAATACCGATAGTTTCACTCGCCGTTGCAACAAGGAGGAAAGAGAGAAAGAAAGAAAGAAGGAACGAAGACTGAGTGTCGCGTGACCGAGTGACGTCTAACAAAAAAGGTAGACGAGCCTCGACAGCTGATAAATAAGTCAATCGTTCTTGCTCGTTGAACCTCGGTTCGGCTCTCCCCTAAGGAGAAACGCAACGATACAATTACCGGGAAACGATAGAAAGGAAACGGCAAGGTAATAGTAAATAAAACGTACAAGGACGGAGGGGAGGATTCGTAATGCGCGATTCTTAATGAGGGGTTAATTAGATCTCGTTCCAGGGTTGAACGAGGGAGAGGAGGAAAAATATTATTCCAAGGGGAAGCGCCAGCTCGACGTTTTCTAGCCGCGCGTCTTTAAGTAAAAGCTTCGTAAATAAAAGCTGTTATTGTCCTCGTCATCGTGTCGGAGTGTTGATTCACCTAATTGCGGCAATCGTTCTCGCGCCTCTGCCGAGGCCGCGAGTCTAGGAACGAGCGCAACGCCATTTCGAAAAGAAAACAATCAAATTGGATTTTATTTTCTTTTTCCCTGCATCTTTGTCTCTCTGTCTCTCTGTCTCTCTGTCTCAATCTATCCATCTATCCGTTTCTCTCGTCTCCTTCATTTTTACCGTCATCTTTCCCTTTTAATAGAACGTATCGCGACGCGTCTCTTCGCTCGACAGAGCAGATGTCCCCTCCCTACTTTTAATGCGAAATAAAAAAAAATTCATTCTCCCTCGGGGAGGAACCACTTTCGCCGGAGGGATTGGTGGAATAATAAAGCGCGAAGGAAGCGTTTTAAGAGTTCCCGCTGTTACTTATCTCGAAGGCGACGCTCGCTGATATTGACGCCTGTCATTTTCGAAAGTTTTTCCACCGGCGCGTTCCCTGGAAAGTACACTTCCAGTCCTCCGTTTACATCCACAGAGTGTTGAAACGTGTTTCTTTCGAGCGAAGAGGGAAAACAATTTCACCCGCCATCGTACTCTCGTCAATGCACGAAATGTCATAAGAAACGCTTGCAAAACGTGTGAAAAATTAAATTCAATCTAGAAAGGGAGCGTTCTGTTCCGGAACCGACATGCCACTGTTTTTTACTTACGACAGCGAAATAAAACAAAAACAAAAAAAAAGAAAAATCATCCTCCGTCTCTCTTTCAGAGAGGAGATATATACCTAATTACGCCGAGGACGTAATGGGAAGGAAGACGCAAATTCCAAGCCATTATTTCCCGAAAGAAAATTTCATGCGACTGTAATACGCAGAGTAGAGATTTTATACGAGTTCTTTGATTTATTTCAACTAAATTTCAGTTGACGAAATAAATAAATCTTTGCTATTCGAACGAGCGCACAAACTAACTGTCACGTTTGCTTATTTATTTTATTTAACGTAAACGGAGTTTTACCATCGCTAGATTCACGTTACTTATTTTCACCGTTGTAAGATAGAAAACGTCAACGAATAACTAAATTCAATATTCCGACGTTTCCACTGTGCAATATATAATACTTGGACGTATCTATTTAGATCGAATTCAGTCTCCTTTAATAAAGCTTTCAATCTACTTTAATAACGCTCAGCCCGTAAAAACCCGTGAACAGTCATTTTATTCATAAATCGATTCTTCGTGCTGAAATACGCTCGCCACGGGCAGAGATCCTTCTTATTCAGAAAGTTAATCGCGATTCCTAAATAAACAGCGGCGAATAAGGTGGCTCGCAACTCGGCAACCGCGAGGAGTGGACTCGTGCTTCGCTCGGCGGCGCTGTCAGGCCAAAGGAATTAAATCGCGAAGAAAAACGAGAAGCGGCCAGTCGACGTTTACGTGCAATCCCAAGTTCTTATCGTTAACAGCATCGGCGAGGCACAGAGTGGAGACAGGGTCGGAGAGAAAAAGAGCGAGCGAGCGAGCGAGCGAGCGAGAGAGAGAGAGAGAGAGAGATTGAGAGAAAGGACTCGAGGAGATTCGATTCCGCGACAGGAGGACGACGGGGGAAGGAAAGAGACACCGCGAAACGTTCGGCCGCTTTTTTTCCCCTCTCGTTCCATTCCGGTGCTTTGCAGGCTGCTTTCGCCCCTTCTGCCCCCTTCTGCCCCCTTCTGCCCCCTTCTGCCCCCTTCTGTCCCCTTCTGCCCCGGGGGTGAGATTCTCCATCGCGGCTGGGCCGCTAGTGCGAACTGTGATTACGGATTTCGAGTCTCGCCCGCGGATTTTACGAGCCCACCCGCTCGCCCGTCGTGAATCGCGCGTGGCTCGCCCTCTTCTCTCCTTCTCTTCTCTCGCCCTCGAAACTCACCCTCCGTTCAGCGTCTGCCTCTCTCTTCCTTCGGCTGCCAGCGTTCGGCCTTTTTCTGCGCCCCTTCCTCCGCTCTGTTTCTGTTGCAGGCATATCGAAAAGCAGGAGAGGCAACCCGCGGTATTCGAACCGCATGGAAATAAATAAATGCCCGGGGGAGGGTGGGACGTAGGGACGTGGCCGGGGTGAAGGGTAGCTCCAGGGACCCACCGCCGCCACCTGCTATCGATTTCGACCCTCAGTCGAAACTCAGTCGAAACTCAGTCGCGCCGATCTGACGAATCGCTTCTTTCCTGCCGATTTTCTTTCTAGCTTTTCGCCAATCGTCTTCTCCTTTCGGTCCTCGAACCACGCGATTTTCATCCCCTACAAAGAGTTTCGATAGACGATAGACATGTATCTTACGATTAGGTGAAACTTGAACTCGCCAGTCTGACGAATTATCGTTTTCCTGCCGATTTTCCACCGACTGTCGATGTTAGCTCCGTGTTGGCAATGTAGGTTTTGATCGGTATGCGAAGGTTACGTGCGTTCGACGGTGAAACATTTCCGACGACAAAGCGGAAAGAACAGAGACTGTAAGTCAGGCTGTAAAAGAGATTCGAGCAAATACAGGCGGTAGCCACGGGCTTGGTACATTTGGAACCGGGTTTACATCGAAATACTACAGTCAGAAGCGTTTTGCAACAAGGCTGATTCCATTAGAAGATTTCGTTGTCAACGGATGTGGGAACGGTGGGACGAAAATCGAGAAGCAAATGCGAGAACCGCTGCGCTGCTCTGTACCATTGCTCGGCATTAACAGACCTGACGATATCCTTTTATTCATCGATCTCGTATACGCGATAAAGTTCCACTGCAGAATGTATTTACAAAGTTTCTGAACCAGCAAGACTAAATGTACGTGCAATTAACAAAGTCTTTCAATCGTTACTACGTACGTACGTCTTTGATCACCAGTGTACAAAACGTGTACAATTACATGGAACGTAGTAACTAAACTACTTGTCGTTAATTTAAAGTATAACCGAGTGTAGTACAACCCTCCGAGTTTTATCGATTGTTTTATTACAAAAAGGTAGATTACGTGTCTATCGCCTGTACAAGGCGAGCAATCGGTATTGAATTTTTAGAGAGTTTTATATTTAATAATGAATTGAATCAGTGTAGTGTAATTTGAAATTAATACTTGTCGCGAAGCAGAGTTATCAGAGAAAGGTCAGTCGAACAAAATGGACACTGTATTGTCTTTTGCTTTGACAAACGAAAAATTTGCCTCTCATTTGCACAGAAAGAAACGCAGTCATTTTCTGACTAACCTAACATTTCATAGTAATTATTATCTAGCGTTGCTAAATAAAAATATGCATTTGCTTATTTCCAAGGAAAAGTATATTTCTGTCTGAAAAAAAGGTGTGCTGAAGGCTCACGTAAAACTTGCCGCTTTGGTGTAAAATTCTACCGCGTTTCGTAACGGTGGAATCAATACGGTATCGGTATTTACGTCGGACGTAGCAGCGTGTCGTAAAAGATATCTCAGCGACGGAATCGGGTGCCGATTCGCGAAGATCCGGCGACGTTATTTTTCGTTAACGAAACGGCCACGGCCACGGGACCGGGGATTTGAGACGCGGGGAAATTACGCGAAGTTTATTCTCACGGACGAGTCATTACTTTTCCGCGACCTCCTTCTTACCGGCGTGTACGGCTTCCCTTGGCCCATTCTCCGCGCTAGCGAGTAACGATCCCCCGGTGGCCGTACGTCTCCCCAGAAATGGGCCGCGTTCTCCAACTGGACAATGATAATAAGGATAATAGCGACGATGATTAGAAAAATTGCGCGAACGTCCCCCACGGGGGCCAGCTATTTATTAACCGATCAAAATTAAGGCCGTTGGACGAAGAAAGAATACACGAGCAGCAGCAGCTGGCTTTCGAAAAGCTGCGTCGTTTCCAACGCACGGCGAAGGCGGCGCACGTTCGTTGCAAAAACACAGGTCGCGGAAGATTTGTCGCAGCGGAAGAGCTTCGGCTTGCTTTCGCGTACGATTGCGAACGTCAATGAGGTTTAAGGTTCTCGTAAATCAGATGGGGATTTACGACTCGCCGTGATTTGTATCGTTGTATCCGGCACAAAAACAAAGGAGATTTCTTCCCGCTGGAAATTGCACGATTTCTTATCTTCGTCGCGCAAAAATGTATCAATCCTCGAAGCGTCAGCGATCGCGAAACGGGAATGAGTTATCAATTCGGACACGACGGAGGACGGCGTAGTTTAATCACGACGACAAGGAGAAAATCTCGTTCCACACTGGCGATATTCCAGTTGTGCAATATTGCAGTTTTTCATATTTATAGCAATCACGCACGCAGCGAGAAGTGTTCCACGATACGATAAGAAATCTCAAAATTCTTTTCAACAGAGCACGATTGATTAGCATTTTCACTGACAGTGGTGTACAACGAAATTTTGGAGCTTGTACCGTAGAATGAATATTATCAAATTGGCAATTACAGATACGTGTGTGTGTGTGTGTGTGTGTGTATATATATATATACACGACTGTGTTTGAAACGAAGAGAACGAAGAGAGAGAATCTCTCTCCGCTGACAATCGTACGAAAAAAATCCATTGAAACTTCAGAGTATTAGCCGTTCGTAGAGCGGAAATAAATTACCGATCGGCGATAATGGACGACGTACTTTAATCACGGCGACAACGTAGCGCCGGCGTTAACGAAAAAAAAATGGAATTTTCCGTTTATTTCGCCGTGGGCTGTGGCTTTTATTTTTTTTTTTTTTTTTTCCAGAAAACCGTCGGACAATACACGCGATATAACGGTAGCGGCAATTTTTCATTCTTTATCCCCGGCACAATCCATTTCACCGGTATTCAAGCAGCCGTAACGACTCCTGCGTGGCTGTAATTTACCCCAGAAATGACCCACGACAAAATACACCCTGCTACTAGACAGGTTGGAGAGAGGGCGCCTGTTTTTGGGGGGAGGGGGCGGGATCAGAGTCACGTGGCCGGCGCCGAAATTTCTTGATTAAGACGACGACACGCGATCTTCCGTGGCCGCGTGAGCTCATTTTTCTTCCTGCTGCCGGTCGATCAATCTTTGACCAACCTCCGCCCCCGTTTTCCGCCTTCGTGGAAAACCTTTGCGAAAAATCGCTGGTTCACCGCGACTCGCTGACGCCGCGTAAAAAGCCACCCTCGCAATCCCATTATCGACCTCGAGAACTCGATCGTTCGTTTATTCGTTCGCTCTCTCTCTCTCTCTTTCTCTCGTCGTGCATCGAACGTTGACTTCTTTAGAAAATTAGTGCCCCGCCGATGATGTTTTATCGAACGTAAGTTTAATGTCACAGAATAGCCGATGAATAGTCGCGACAAGTGAAGGAATAAGAATTATAACAAAAAACATCGGATTAAAACGAACTGGATTTTGGTTCGAAGCACTCGAATAACAGTCGACATTTATCCTACATCGATTTCATATGAACGAATGCGGATATTTGTTAAAAAGTTGGATTTATTACACCGACGATGAATTTCTAGTTGGTTTCCCTCGTAATTTTTTAACAAACCATTCTTCAATCTGTATTTACACGACATTTTTCTCTCGCCTCAATTCGCGAGAAATGCGCCAGCGTCGCGTTCCGCGTAAAAAGAACCTCGTACAGTCGCTCGGTACGCGGGAAAATTTCAAAAGATTCCATTGTCCGATAGAAACGAAATATACGAAAAGAAAAGGAAAAAGAAAAAGAAAAAAGGAAAAATGGGCGAGAGCTCTTCGAGTTCTCTAATACCGATTTTTAAATCCCCGATATCAGTGACTTCGTTCGCCGTTCGATGGGTGGAACAATAGCCGCTTTGGGGAAGCGAGGGATCGCGGTTCGCGTCATTTCGTCGATAAATTGTTTTCAATATCGCGTCGGGCACGGTATTATCGGCGCTCGATCGTGCAAACAATCATCAACGGCAACGTCGTTAGTCCGTAAGTTGGAGATCACAATGGGAGGCTTGTCCCGCGGGTCAGATTCCGGAAGACACAGACACACACACAGAGAGAGAGAGAGAGAGAGAGAACTGCAGAGAGATTTGAATAGCGCAGATCGAATCGGCCAGATAGTATACAATCTCTCGGATGAATTCCCGTTTGCAGAAGAGGCATGACGGCGCTGCTCCGCCGGCACTTCGGATTGAAATCGAACTAATGGTAGAAATTTAACGCGCGCGCGACCCGCCCCGGCCCGCTCGATATTTAAGCTTGAAAAACGGAAAGAAGAAGAGGAGAGAGAGAGAGAGAGAGCCGAGGCCCGGGCCGAGCCAGCCGGCTGCGCGAGATACGATCCGGCGCTGTGTACACTTCGATTACGAATATTCCCCGCGATAAGAAAGAACGTTCCTTGGAACGCGGGGCGACAGGCGGCGCCAGTAATTTTCGCAATTCGAACAATTCGATTTCTCCTCGCCGGCGTTTAATTCGATATTCCCCCGCTATCGGGGCGAGTTCGAGCTTCGCGTCTATCGGCTGATTAACTCGGGAATGCCGGGCGCAACCGTGCTAACTGCGCGCGTAAATCGTATTACGCTAATTAGAGCTGAATCTTGATATCGAGATTAGATAAATTTTCGCGCGAACGCGTCCCGCGGAAATGGAAATACGGCCGCGAGCACCCACCCGTATCCGCGGGATATCGGCTGGCCAAACTGGATTCGTCGATGGTAGCGAACCGTATATTACAACCGTTCTTCTTACGGCGGTATAATTTTATTATTATACAATGCTCGTTGTACGTGCACGAGTGTTGCCGACCGAGTCACGAATATCGTTATTATTGCACGAGCATGTTGCAAAGCCTCTTGGATTAACCGACGACGTTACGTTTTACGTTTTACGTTGCGTCGGTCACGGAAGTCTGTACAAGTCTGTAAAATTTCAAATATTTAAAAGATTTGTTGCGCAGCTTCTGAAAAATGTGTCCCGTTTATACATACGTTTTTATAACAAATGCAGAAACATCATCTCGTCTGTTACAGATCAAATTAATCGAGATTCGTAAAAATGTTCGAAATTTGACAATTGCATGTACAATTTCTGAATCCGTAAATTGAAGCGTACAAATAAGCGTATAAATAATTTAATTATTTATGAAAATTTGCCTTGAGATTCACGACCGCTAAATTCCCGTGATAGATAAACTCGCGAGAATAAGTCCTTTGCGAGTTAAAGTGAAATCGCGGATATCGAACGCAGATTTTGCTACATTGTGGCGAATTTTCACTTTTAACATTATCGCCGGACGGAAGTGCGGGGTCGATGGCGCGTTTTCTGGACGACCGAGCGTCATTGGATTCGAACTGTGTCATCGAGTCACCGATGCTCGTCGAGTATAAGTGGTTAGATAAATCGCGTGTTTCGATCGTATACAGCACGCGTGATAAGTTTCGAGCGCTAGTCACGCGAACGAATCGGGTCGATTGTCAATTATTTAACACGTTCGCCGCAGCGTTACTCCTTATCGTCGATACTAAATGGCCAGAAACGACCAGTTTTGTGTTTTCACCCGGTGTCATTGACGTAACAGAGACATCGCGTAACGTCGAAATAATTACCAGCATCTTTGCGTGTGAACATCTTTACTATTGAAACTTTGTAAAGTAAAAAAAAAAAAGAAAGAAAAGAAAAGAAAAAAACGAGATTAATTAAAATGAAATCCAATCTTAAAAAATAAGAGGGAGAAAAAAAAGTCAGACATATCGAAACTGTGGTTCCGGTTTAGATAGCGAAGCGTCGAGTAATTTGATTAACCGCGAAATACAAAGTATCGCTTGGGAAAATATGTATGAGTTACTGCCGGTGGGGAGGGGGGAGGACCGAGGGGAATGAAGATTTAAAGTGAACGAATGAAATATTTGCCAATACGGACGGTGGTTGGATGAGATTAAGTAGCTAGGGATCCTCTCCCAGTGGGAACAGCGGCGTTGATACGGAGGACCGAAACTTTGGCAATAAACCGTGCGCGAGTCTGATATATATCAGAAGGAAAAGTGACGCGAGCCGGTGTCCTACGGGTGCCGTTTCCAACAAGCTGATTTTTTTCCAGAAAGAATTTCATCTTGCGTAAATTTCCCTAAATGTAAACATACCTTGGAGGACCGCTTATCGCAAGATGTATAGGCGTCCTTGATGTTACTCGCGCGTCCAACTTTTTTCCACGGAAAACGACTAGACGGTTCGTGGTTTTGAACGCGTGGACGCGAAGGAATCGAGGAGTCCGTGGTATACTTGGTATATCTTTGGTATGTAGGATGTCCCGTAACTAGGTAGGAAGATGATGTTTTCTTTCACGTGAAAAAATGAGAAGGAAAAAAATTTTTTCGTTAAAACCTTCGTTAAAGTTTTTGAGAAAATCGAGTTTGACACAATTTATCAACGTTATACTTGAATTTAGCTAATTGCAGATGTGACAGAAAAGAAGAATTGCAGCATCGCGTCAGATTTATAAATTGCACGTATATTTTGTCACGCGATTGTCAATACATCAACACTTTGGTAACAATTCTTACGTAAAGCGTGATTTACGAACTCCAAGTGAAATATTGCGTTCGCTCTAGAACTCGTTTCGACGGGTATACCTGAAACAGGAACGCAGTATCCGTGAAATAGGAATACACGGACGCCCGTGTATTAAAAAGTAGCACGGGGAATGGAGGCGCGGGTTCGTTTACCACGCGTGAGACAGACCCCGAAAGATCGCGAGGAACGCGATGGAAACGCGTATAAAGTGCTCAGAGTCCAGAAACGAAACAAACGAAAATCCACCGGCGAGAGGAGGCAGGCAGCAGCGAGGGGAAAAGCAAAGCGAGAGTCAATTTCACGGATGTAAATTTGCCGAAAGATTACAAAGAACGCGGCGGATCGGGAATTAAACTTTACCCAAATTTTCGATCGTTGCGCGGGCGGGCGGGCTGGCCGGCCGGTTACGTTGCCACTCGAAATCTGGAAACGCTTCTTTCGTTTAAACGTTTAAACAATCCGGCTGTCCGGTGCTCTCGCGTTGGATCAAATATCGCGCCTGTCTCCCTTTTATCCGGCGGACAAAGGCTCTCTTTCGGCGGTGGAAGCCGGTTGCGAGCCGGGGCGAAACACCTGATTCGAAGCCGGCTCGAAATACTCGTGCAAGTAACTATTAACCATTACAAGCGGCCAGACTCGACGGCACTTTTATTTTCGGCGTCGACGCACGCGACGCAACGGGAACAACCGGAACACATGGAACAGCGGCGGGGAGTAGGAGGCAACATCGTTGAGAGACGCCGGAGGCAGCCGGGGGCGGCGAGAGAAGAGACGCGCGACAACACGCGGCAAACCTGCAACATCGTACCCAGTGTGTGTCGCGTCCCTTTGCTTCCTGTTTCCCTCCGCGCGCCGTCTCCTCCCGCCGAAACCTCCGGCCGTGCTTTTCAAAAGCGTTAACGAATTCGGCAATCAGCGGGTATCGATTTCGATCGGTCGCCGATCTCACGCCCCCTTTTTTTCACTGCCCTCTCTCCCGCCCGCGTCTCCGTTGTCTCTCCGTTGCGAGAGATTTCGCGAGATCTCGTGAGATCACGTGGTCACGTGTGACATTCTAAGAAGAAGCGAATTGTTTTCTCTTCGCGTTGAAACGTTACGTCGGATTTCTAAGATCTTTGTCCGACTTTTATCCGACTTCCGTCTAAAGCGAACGAAAACAAAACAATTGGAATGGACGAAACAATATCAAATTGACAATGGAATGGAAACGCTGTTCAAACGGTTTCTCTTCTTCTCCTCTGAAACGCAATCGGATGAGCAAGTATTTGCGAAACATTTTCGAGATCAAAAAGATCGAATGAATTTCGTTCGAAAAAAAAAAACTCCAACGTTGCGTAGAGCAAACGTTTCCTCGTAACGAGGAAACTCGGAAGCTGAACTTTGCGATATCCCAGAATACAGTTGGAAGTAACGTATCGACGTTACCGATAGTTCGATCGAACGTATTCTTAATTCTCCTCTACTCGAGCCGAAGTAGGAACGCACGAAACCAGCTTGCACCGTAATTTCTTGCGGACGTTTCAGAGAACCAAAGACACGGTTGATTCATTCTCCGGGGACGTCCTTCCCCGTGGACCGTTTCGAGTCTCTGTTTCGAGCGGACCGCGGCAATTCCTTCGCAGCTGCGTCCTCCGGAGGTTGAAACGAGCCGGGCAACCCGGTGCTCGTTCTTCTTCCGCGTGACACTGGATCGCGGCGATCCATTATCTTTTTATCGGGCGGGCCACGTCGCGGTGGCGACGATAGAGAGACCGACGACGACCGCGGTGCGATGGAGCGACGACACAGAGATGGCGACGGTGGACGGTGAAGCGGTCGGCGAACGCGGCGCGCGGGCCTACGTCGAATCTTTGGGACGCCAAGTGAATTATTGTCAGTCGGGCGAGAGAAGAATAGCGCCGCGGATCCCTGACACTTTGACAGTCGTTGGGCGACGTAGACGTGAGCCGGGAGCCGGGAGCCGTGAGCCGGGAGCCGGGACTCTGGCTGCCAGAATAAGTGGAGAAGGGTGGAAAACCGCGACCAGCTTGCGTCCTCCTCTCTCGTTTTCCTGCGGCAGCTCCTGCCTCGCGCCTCTGCTCGCCGCCCTCGCCCGTCATTGACAGCTGTCAGCCGTCAGCGCTGGAAAGTTTTACGAGGACGAAAGTTGATATTGCTGCGCTTGCAGCTTTGCCCTCTTCACCCCCAACCGCTGCTCGACCCTTACCCGACCCATCGCGACCCGTCCTTGTATCTGCCAGCTCCAACTCGGCGATTTTTTTTCGTTTCCGTCTCTTTGTGTCTATTCTTCTCCCAGATTTCTTTTTTCTTTTTTCTTTTTTTTTCCCTCCGACGTTCTTCTCGTCCAACGAACCGCTGCTCTCTTCCTCTGTTCTCTCTTAATCCGTTTTGTCACTCCGCTGTCCGTACATGCGTACGTGCGTACGCACACGCGCACGTGTTGCCCGTTTTGCTTCGATTCGGCTTCCCTTTCTACCGCAATCGTCCCTTGTCCTTAAAATTTCGCGCTGTCTCGTTCGTCGGCTTTTTCTTTCGTTAGTTTGCTCGAGCTCGAAAAAAATCGACATTTTTTTCATCCGACGAGTCGTTTTTTCTTTTTTTACTTGTGATAATAAACCCTTTAAACGTGCGGAGTACGAACTAGATGAAAAAGGAGAAAAAGAAGAAATTCACAATCACGTAGAATGCTGGGTAATTACATTAAACGTAATGCCTCGTACACTTTACTTTGTAGATATTTTGCAATAAGTGAGTGAAAAGAGAGAGAGAGAGAGAGGGGAAATAGGAATTCGTCGCGAACAGTTCGAAATACGAATGCCATTCGAAATGAAAAATAAAATCGAAATGAATCTCTCGAACGAAATAAGCTTGGAAATGGAGTGGCGAACACTTTGGGTCAAGAGATCGTTGAAAATTCAACAGAATTGCTTACGTAAAACAAACGCGTTAAGCACTGGATATTAAAACACTTTTTTACGCACTTCTCGCACTTTTTCAGCAGTACATACAGTTCGATAAAATGGATGTTCTCTTCGTTCTGACAGAATGCCGCACCTTCGGTCCCCTTGCTTTTATTATACATCACCGAATGTCTCCCCAGATTCCCATACCTTTTATCTCAACCCCTATTTCTAACTTTACCAATTTTCTAATCGTTCTCCCCTCCCGTATCTCGCAATCCATTTCGTCTCCTCGCACCCTCGATATCGGCTCGAATTTTTCTTTCCCACTGATCTCTACTACAGACGCGACCCGATTTTTCGAACGATCGAACGATAATAAAAACACAAGCTATTCCACTTACAATCTATATTCTACTTTCAACAGTCTTGATCTCATTTCAACGTTGTAATAACCAGCGACCATTGTTGCACTATCGTGTGATTCTCAGAGCTAATGATCACTGGTACTGTATGACCATGGCGCCAACTATGGCTTGATTGATGAATAGATGGCATTTATAGTCAAACGGAAAGGTATCTAACAGTTTGCATAGTGCTTGTAGCTTCCTATTTTTTTTTACAGATTCAGACACATTCAGACAAAAATTAAATTCCGGAAATTCTCAGTAAAACTTGCCGGTCGCAGGTGGAAGTTACTCTCGAAAATAGCCGGTTGTTATAGCGTTAACTTCCTCGGTACGAGGTCTATCAGCTGTGTAGCGTTAGATACACTCCACGGCCGAAACTTTCGTGTAACACGTGTCCCGTAATAAAGCAGTTTGAAGCAGTCTTTTCGTTTCAGATAAAACGAGACATTCCCTGTACATCAGATATGTCGCAACTACGAGTTTTTATCATTCTCGCACGAAAGTCTCACACTCTCGCAGATGGAAAGTCATCGTTAATCGAAATCCTCCGAGAGACTTAATCTTGAAATTAAAAACGATACCATTAACTGTCGATTCAACCGCGACGACGTGTGTGTGTTACACAGGTGACGTTCGACTTTAATTGGCGGCCGTATCAAAGAATGTAAAACCGAATCGACGTCGGTTTACCTTCTGAAACTGTCGCCGGGGCGTCCACTTGGATTCGACGTGACCGGTGAAGTCGATACACCCGGTGCGGCGAGCGTGCATCAGAAACGACAAACAGAATCGATCCTCGCGGGAGAGGTCGATAATCGACGCTTCGATTTCCAAATGAAAAACGAGCACGAAGATTGGAACGGCCGGGCAGGGGCGCGCGGGGTTAGGTGGCGGCGGCGGCGGCGGAGTCAGGGTGTGGAAAAAAATCGAAAATGTTCCCGGTCGTTTCGGAGGGATGACGACGTCACGGATTGAAATGGCGCGTAAAATGGCCACTGCTCCCAAGGGCGAAATATTCCACCACGTCTCCAATTTTATTCATTCGCTGAGTTTTCGCGTTCCCTCCTCCTCCTCTCTCTCTCTTTTCTCTCTTTTTCGCTCAGTTTGCTGTATTTTTTCCTTTCTTCACTCACGTCGGTGCGTGCACGGAAAGAAGGAGAGGAAGGAAATCGTGCAGGGGAATCCCGAAAACGTTTGTTACTCGGGGGAACAGGCTCTTGGTTCGAGTAACTAGGGACCAGTTGTCAAGAGATCGACCGGAGGACGTATAAACAGTCGAAATGGGAAAATAATATAGATGAAGTGGCACTCCATTCTCGGAGGAACGCCCCGTGCTTCTGTAGCGAGAAGTTGATTTACCGGATGAAGCGTAGTTTACTTCGGCTCGAATTCTTGCGAGAAGGAGAGGAGCCTGCAGTGACCGAAATCGTTCGCAAACAGTCGACGAACCACTGATATGTATCCAGTTAACACACGCGAATATGTCGTTTGAAGTACAATCGCAATTGGGAAAGGCATAAACACACGCGTCGTAATTGTAAAACGAAGTAGACATTTGTCATACGAGGGAAGCTAAATTAGAATTGATCGTGAAATGTGTACAAAAGTGGATGAAATAATTTTTGCGTCGATTGTGTATTACGTTTCAAAGAGCTCGTTACATCCGCAGTGGCGGAAAGGGAAAAAACAGAGGCAAATGTCAATGTGAGAGATAATCCGTAATTTTGCAAAATGAAATTACATTCGACAAGATTTGATTTCGTCATTTAATTTACAATCGATATCGGAGTGCGGAGAAATACTGATTTTACGCTTCCTTCTCGAAATTAACATTTACAATTAACCGAATAAAACTTTCGCTGTTAATAAATTTATTGCAAACTCAGCGCCGTTCAGTTTTTCTCTTTCGAGCGAAAATGCTCGATTCGAAAATGCTTCGTTGCAGCTGGCTCGAAAAAAAGGGGGGCGGGAGGACGCTGCGTGGATGGAGGGAAAGGGGGTTGGAAATTCTGAAAAATGGTATCGAGACGGAACGAACGCAACGTAGCGAAAGAAGCAAAAGCAGAAACTATATGGCGGACAAAGGAGGTAAGAGGAGAGAGAGGAAAGAAAAAAAGAGAAACGGCCTCGTCGCTTCCATTCGCTGTACATAATTGATTGGCGCTTCAAAGGGCCCGGGAATAATCCGGGGCACGGTATAACGTTGATACGGCACTTTTTCATCCTCGGCGCGCGGAGCTCGTCCGCGCCGATAAAAGTCCAGCACGAGCATTGCCATTGATCCGGATCACAATAGCCGGCGATCTGACGTGCCCGGATGTTCTTGCACTTTTTCGCTCGCGAATGGGAAAGAGAGAAACGCGGGACAAAACGCGCGTTGCGGCCAGACACTCGCTGTTAAATAATAATAAACCTAAACGCAAACGGAGATCGCTCATTCGAGATCGTTTTTAACCCTCTTGGCCACGTCGAAATTTTTCACGAAGCTAATACCTACCACTGTGCGGCAAAACCTGACGCAAAGTAACAATGAAATTTATATCCGGCGATAATCACGAATATAATAAACGAAAGTTTTAAAATTAAAGGACGAATAAATACGTAGAATGGCGTATATCATAAGCTCTGTTCAACTGATTGTGAGAAACAGATGGGACCGCTATAGTGGTGTGTCTTTCTTTTATGAAGATGATACAATGGCGAAAGCCACTTTATGGCGTTTAGTAGCTAAGAGATTAGAAACGAGCAAATTCACGATGTTCCAAATATTTGCTATACTTTCGATACTTGATCTTGAGGTACATTCAGGTATAGAATTGGCAAGAACGATTAAAAAAAAGCAGAGCGATTTAAAGTTTCGAGTTTCGTGACTTACAGTTTGTTTCAAACTTGAATGAAGTAAATTAAAAAATCCAGTCCCATCTCTCGGAGAAACGCGCGAAGAAGTTTGCGTCTTTCAAAAAGCAAAAGATGCTCCAAAATTTTACCGTCGGACGAAAGAATGTAAATTTATCTGTAAACGAACGTTTTACGCAAATCCACGTTAAGCTAGCGCCGTGGACTACAAGCTTCGCGATCAATCGTGAAATCAAACCGAAGGAGATATTGCTAACGACAAAGAGAAAGAGAAAGGAAGAGAAGAGAGAGAGAAGGGGAGAATTCGCACCGCTCACTTCGCATTATTCTACAAATCGAGCAAAGGTGAAGCAAAGGGACGCGCGTCAGTCTCCGCGTGTGTCCAATTTCCATTGGCGAAATAACTTTGGCCGAGGGGATTGGAGCACCGCGCGAATAAAAGGGCCCGCTTGTTACGAGACTCGTAATCCTCGTCGCGAAACTCTGGCCCCCGGCATAATCGGCGCGGGCTGGCCGCGGGCTCTTGCGGCCTTACAGTTCAATTTGCAAAACGCCGATTCGAGTGGCTCGAAACGCCGCCGTCGAGGCATTAACAGAAACAAGTTTCGCGATTTACTCGGCAAAGGGTACGAAAGGGTCGGTGAAGAGCGGTGTCTCGCTCGTGCCTCGCGCCAGGCCAGAGCGAAAGAGAGGGATGGTAAGAGGTCGCGAGGGAAACGAGAAAAGCGAAACGGAGGGAACGAGGAAGGAAGGAGAGAGAGAGAGAGAGAGAGAGAGAGGTCCTTTATTGACCCTCGAAACGAGTTTAAACCGAGGGTGAAGCAACCTGATTGCCGCACCGATTGTATTTGGTGTGCGGCATAATGAAAATTCTTCTTGCGTCATCTGCCCCCGAGGAGGATAGTTTAACGGTATACTGAACTTCTTTTCGTCTCCCCCCCCCACCTCCTCTCCTCCTCTCCTCTCGTAGTTGCTGCCCGTTAGTTGATCACCGCTGTACCGTGTCGCGTCTGAAATTTTCTTTAATATCCTCGCTGGACGTGTCGCATCGACGACATTATCCGAGACAATAGGTGTTTCGACGTCAACTTCCGTGACTTACAAAGATACCAATATTGTCATAAAATATTATCATAATACTTTTACATTTGTTTTATAACTGCACAATTATAATCCCCTATATACTCTACAGTTGCCACTATTGGAGATAGTAAGAGATTAATCGAGATCTATCAGTATGCAGCGAACATCAGATTTCACAGTCGATCTGCGATCCCGCAAAGTCCGATCTGAGGGAAAAGTCGTGTTCGCTTGCGAAATCGGCGAGGTCCGGAAACGTTCGTGGTTGATTCAGGCTGAAGCTCTCTCTCTCTCTAACGCGGTTTTTCAGCTAAAAACCATAAGTAGCGACTCGAGCGGGGAGCGTGTAATACAATTCACCGCGCGTTGAGCTAAGCTAACATCATTAATTCCTCAAAATCAACCGGGAACCATTCCACGTTTCATTCGATCTCTCTCTTATGTCAACAAATTGCAAATTTAACTATTTTAAGCACGACGACGCAATCGTGAGAAGCTGTTCAACTCCGACAAAACATATTTACTCGGTTCCGGTTAAATCTATACAATTAACACCGCCGGGCACCCTTTCCGCGTTCCGCTCAAATTCCCTAGCAATACCCGCCAACTCTAATAAAATATCGTTCCCGTCGATTCGTTTCGTCCATTGTCGTCTTCGATGTCGGGACTTGCTTAACTTTGTCAAATTATTTCGGGCAGATTTTTTAACAACGAACAAGAGTACGAAAATTTCGCATATACGCGTATACAGGGTTTTGAATAGACAGAGTGTCTCAGCTGAAAGAGACGTTGTTGGTTTTCACAGTCATCTTGAAGTTGTCATTTGTGTATCAAACATGTTCGAATGTATTTTTTCATCCACAAAAAATGCTGGCGATGAAAAAAATCGGAAAAATTCGTATGTTTCAACATATTCCTCCTTCGAAACCATTTAAATCGTGCTATGAAGCTCTCTCGTAACATAAAAAACAAAAGAGATAATACCCACATGGCCTCCATTAGCTGAGACTACTTATGGAAACACTTTGCACATAAAGAACATTCTTCGTTAGTATTCTGTAAGATCATCGTCACAGTTTATTCCTGTGCGAATGTACGTACATTACTTTTGCGTACGGGATATTCTTCAGAAGAACACTTTGCAGAATTCGGGAGAATATTTTATACATAGAAATTATTCAAAGGTTTTTCGAAAATCCGAAAGAGCATCTCTGATCTTAACTGATTTTTCAACATTTGGTTTAACAAGACTTGGCTGACTATGTCGATTAGGAAAGTTACGTACAGATACACTTGCAAATGCGGATTTTTATCATTTTTTTATATGTCTCAGTTGTTTCTTTAATATTACTTTTTTTTATCGTATAAAATATGTATCTGTACTTGGGAAATTTTATAAAACGCTTTCAATGTACTCCAACGTCTTCGAGACTCAAGACTAATCCGAACCTCATCGTTGGTCGTACTCGGATCGATTCACGCTCAAAGCCCGTCACTGGCGATCACATTTTGCCGCGACCGCGCCGACAGAATTACGAACGAGTTAAATCACGGCGGACCGGCGACGGAATTGAAACGCCCGGAAGATCGAAGCGGCGAGAACCAACCGCGCCGCGTCGAGCCACGGCTAGACGTTCATCCGTTATTCATTCTTGGAAATCACCGGCGGATCCGCGGCTGTGTCTGTACACGGGGGCTAGTTCGCCGAAATCACCATAAAACCCGTGAAAATCCGCGACACGGGAAAGACACTGCACAATTCATAGAGTCGCCGAGCCAGGACGGTAACGAGAACGCGAAAGCGGCGTGGAAACGCCAGAGGAGAAAATTGCGTTTTCGCGTCGCCACGGCCGGTAAGAGGGTGGAAGCGGCACCGTTTCCAGATCTTCTTTTCCCCCCCCCCCTCGCCTCGTCTCGCGACCCGTTTCAGCGACTAACTTTTACTTTTACTTTCGACCTCTGTTTTCCCGGAAACACCGTGCTCGCGCGACGCGAGAAATCCTTCATAAATTCGCACGGAGCGTCGCAAAGAGCCTGAAGAGGCTGCGAAAATTCAGTTATCCGAGCCTCATAACCCACCCCTGTGTCGGTATGATTGCCAAAGATTCACAATCCGTGTCAAGTTTCAGACACGTTGCTTGGACAAGTTAAAGATCACAATGTGCATCAAGAAGTACGAAATATAAAAATACTCTAGTCGAGGAAATATATCGTGAAATTGTAGAAACATCCGAGTTTTCGCTCGTGAGAACGGGCTTTTCGTTGTAGAATCCGAGAAAGCAGCTCGCGGAATTTACAGCCACGCGGAACTCGGTCCACCGCAACAGCAGGAAAATGGGTAGATGGGTAGATGGATAGAGAAGGGAGAGATTCCCACAGTTGACGATACAAGTAGCGGTGAAACTTGACAGGATTCCGATATCGCGGCGCTGTCACGCCAGACAATTCGAATCTATTGATTATGCCGCGCGGCCAGGCTTTAATCTGACCCTGCTCTCCCCCGTAAATATATCGCGGGCTATATTTTTTACCTTTTGCTTAACGTCCCTGCCAGTTAGATTTACGCTTTTGACGGTTTCGCGAAACGCTTTCAATTATCAGCTTGCTCGAAGCGAAAGCCATTTTCGCTCCCGTTTCTTTTCCTTTTGACGACCCTTTGGGGGTACCACGTTTGTGCGTTTCGCCGAGCCGAGGCCGCTTCTTCCTCAAAGGACATTAATACCTGAATATTAAACGTATTTGCCGTGGTTGTCGGAGGGGTGTATCGGAGTAAATATTTACGAACGAATCAAGAACGTGACACGCGACAAATTAAAAACGGACTAACCGCAAATGCAAATGAACGAATAAAGGAGGAGAAACAACGCAGCTTGATTGATGACCAACGGTGAAAAGGCATTGACTCTTTTTAACTTCTTTGGCGGCGAGCAGTGACACGCACTCGTCGCGTAATTGGCGTACACTTGCCGAAACGTGGTCGTAAAGAGCTATCTGAAAAGAACGAAACCTCATTCGTTGAATGTTGCGCGTTCTACGAATTATTATTCATTCGCGTTTTAAACTTAAATAAGCATTGCTGCACAAGTAACAATATGAATTTGCTATAACACTCTATGTGACCATCGAGATCTCTCACTCACGATCAATAATAATCATTCGCTGATACACCGTGACTCCTCTTCAATTCTCTTCTTCTGAGTCTTCAGAATCAAGACAGATAACAAACACAAATCATACACTCGATATCATATTCTTTCTCTTCAAAATTGATTATGAATTTGAATTTACTAATGTAGATGTGCGAAATAACACAAGAAATACAAGCTATAGCTCTAGTTGTTCCGACAGTGATGCGATTTGTTACTTCCTCTAAAAGAAAAGAAAACAAACAGATTTTCAACTTCAAAAGAAATACAAGCGAACATTGAAAACAAATATCGAGCTCAAAGGGTTAAGATTAAATTTTCATCATTCATTTTCTCAAACAACATTCGTTTGGCCCGGGATCTTTCTTTCGGCGATTATTTTCGCCGCCGGCACTAAGCGAACGCGATTCGAAGAAAAAGATTGGATCCACTGGTGGACAAGTGAGTGGGTTGATACGCGTGATCCTGCTTCCACTCTTCAGCTAGTGGGATGTTCGACGGGTAGAAGTTCCCCGTGGAACTCTACGGGACAGCAGCCGGAAGATGTCGAATATTGTATTCATGAAGTGACGAGGCGTTCGAAGCGCCCTGAATAAATAAATAAATAAGCGAACACGCGAGGCTCGAACATGTGTACGAATTCGCGACTTGGAAACGTACAACGCTGTGACGTTAGATCATCGAGTGCTTCCCGCGATCGGTTCAACGTGTGTCATTGCACGTTCGTTTTTTCGATCGTCGAGTTCCTCTCACCGAGAATTTAACGTGAATCTTTACGAATTTATTTGTCACGGCGACACGTCGAAGGGAAGAAACGCGAACGCGGTGCGCAGAGGATTGGTAGCGTTTCGGTCGTCGGGCGAAATCATATCGCGCGTATTTATATAGAACGTGGAAGCGAAGAAGGAAGAGAAGAAAGAGTGAGAAGTGAAAAGAATGAAAGAGGGAGAGGGAGAGAGAGAGAGAATATAGTGAAGAGGGAGGCAGAAGCGGGGTGACCAGCAGTGGAGGTTGACAACTTCGAGAGCTCTTTCAATTTATCTCATCCCCTGAAGCGTCCTTTCCCTCGCCCATTTCCAGCCGCACATTTCTATTCTTCCTGCCGTTCACCTCTTTGTCTTTGTGTATATCCGCCTCTCGCCGCTCTCTTGCCGCAGTCTTACGACGATATTTATTAAAGCACTGTCACGTCGCGTAAAGGAGGAAGCTCGCGGCGAACGGCCAAAAGCTGTCGGCGCGTTTAAGCGCGAATCTATATCGGATCGCGCGTCATAAATCCGCACCGACTTCCTCATAAACGGCGCAAGCCCGGCTCAAAAAATATATCTATCGACGGGTTCTCTTCGGTCGTGATTTATCCACGTGATTTAACGCGTTTACCGGCGCGATTTCTGGGTCGGTATATATATATATATATATATCTTTCGGTCAAGTGTGTGCGATATACCCATTTGAATAGAAAATACCAAGCTTCTGAGATATTTCAAACGCGTGTTTCTGTTTCGTCTCAGGACGAACGTTAGGAATTATCTCTTTTTTACTCTTCGACTGCAAAAGAAGACGAGATAGAATTAATTCCAGAATTAAACGGTTGAAGATATCGGTGTTGGTATTTTTCCTCAAAAAGTGTATCTTTTGGACCTCAGATAATTGTTATCAGAAGATTGGAAACGCGAAAACGTTACGAGACGTTGTACGTGTCGTCGCAACTCGTACTCTGGCGTCCAAGGACAAGTGAGTTTTTAGTCAGCGTTGCAGCTACGTCAATTCCGCTCCGGAGTGGAAAGTCTTGTCTTGTTCGAACAAAATTGTACAGTATAATTTTTTAATTATACCCTCGCAACGTAACAACCGTTTCCGTAGACGGAAACCACGCGAAATGCCCCCCCCACTACGGATGGCCGAATTTGCATCACTGAGAACAGCCGTTCTCGTCTCGTCGCCTTTCACATTTTCCCTGGTGTGCTCGTTACTCGCCACAAATCACTCCCCATCTTTGTCTTCCTCGTGGGCGGGCGTCGCGCGCGTGAAATTAAGCGGTCGATGAATCGCTGGGCGATCGGCATCCCGGGAACGGAATTTAATCTCCATCGGGCGAAGCGAAAGTGGGAATCGCGCGGCGCGTCGCTGGTACGAGCGCCATTAACACGAAGCCGTAGACGACATTCGTAGTTTACGTAGGAGTCGAACGAATTAAAAATGGCAGCCGAACGTCGTTAACGGCAGCCGATCGCGGTTAACAACGATCGCTGTCGCGGATTTAACCGTGGACCGATAGCGGCAGGTTCGAGGGGCTGATGTTGTTTCGAAATTAAAGAGAGGGGAGAAAGAGAAAAGAAAAAGGGGGAAGAGGTATGGGGGGGGGGACGTCAATTATCGGCGCGACAGGTCACGCGCCATCGGAGCCGCGGCTCGCAATTGTTACCACGGTTTGCGGCCCTAAAATCGTGTAATTATACGGCCGCACCACTTCATGCCGCGATTATTACACAGCGTTCTACCCCTCCGCGAAATAATCGCAATAACAATAACAATAATTATGATAATGATAACAATAATGATAACGGTAACAGAATTACAAAACGTCCAATTTATCTGCCAAAACGTTGACCACCGCGCGTATTAATAATTACGCCGCCGTAATAATATTCCCCGCAACAACAGCAACAATAATAATTAGGTGAACGCTTGGTTCGCCGGTTCGCCGGGTTCGGTTGTTGCAATGCGTCGAAACCGCCATCGCTGCACGCCTACTCTCTGCTTCTCTATTCACTTCTATTTTAGAATTTTTAATCGATCGTTTCGTCGTCGTCGTCGATCGCTTAGTATCGTTTTGGGAGAAGCTTCCGTACGCTACCGCGACATATCCATATCGAATTTCATCGAAAGTAGACGCGCTACGTTTCGTGAAAATATTCGTTCGACGATCAAAGGACCGGAGGCGTAATATCTCAAAGGTTACAAAGGACCCTATAGATTACACGCTTTGATATACCGTGATTTTCCAAATTTACGTTCGCTCTCCACACCTCTAAAGGTACTTTCCATGTCACCGTATCAAATCTCCACCACACACGCGGCATCGACTTTCTCCCCCCCCTCCTCGTATCACTTTTTCCTTTCCTTTCTTTTCTTTTTTCTCGGTTCTTTTTTCTTTCACTCTTTTCTTTCTCTCTTTTTTTTTCAACAAAATACGTCGTTCCAGCGTCTTTTGCGAAATCCTTTCATCCGAAATGCCAGGACAGCGAAAGCTTCGGATTACCGTTAACGAAACAATACAAGGGTTGCGACCAGAACGGACAGCCTCCCTTTGTCCGAATCCTGAAAAGCTCATCCTCTTCCTTGTTCCATCAACCACCCCGCGTTCGTCCTGCTCCCGGCATCGACTAGTTTGTAATAAAATACCGTGCGAGCCCTCCGACGGATTATATTGCCCTTCACGGTCCCCTTCGAGTAACCCCTCCCCCGGTGGAATATCTGGATTCCTTCAGGGACTGGAAGAATGTTCCTATCTCGTGTCAAACTCGGGAGGCTCTTTAAGCACGTTGATATCGAATTATGAAGACAATTGCTCGCAAGTTAACCAATCAATCATTATTTTTATTTACTGAAACTATCGATCGATACTGTCTTTTTTTTTTTTTTTACCAAAAATTGTACAAATTTCTAAAAAGTGCACCGTTGTAAATGTATAAATTAAAAGTTGATATTAAAAAATCCCGAATTGGTCAACTCCACTTTGACAACTCTGGCGTTAATTACGTGGTTTCGAACTGTTTCGCACAACAACGTACATGAAAAATAAAAAGCTCTTTTGCGGCAAACGTTCAGACACCGTCTTTCGCGAGCTAGCCAAATCGATCTGACTTTGCAGATTTCCATTGAATTTAAATGGGAAAGTACAAATACAACTCGAATCGAATTTAATTAACATAATTAACAGAACTTGTTACTCGGCAGCTATAGAAACTCGTTGCAATAGTATCTTGACGAACGAACCACTTGCAAAATATTTAGGTATTAAACGGCGGTCTGTAAGCACTTTGAAGAACGAGCAGAGGGTTTTAAGGCGCACTCGTCTCATCTCGCGCGCGGCTCGTTTACGAGCAGCTTAAATATTTCACGAAATCTCAGCCTCGGAATAAAAAAAAAAAGAAAGAATCTCATCTGCTTGGTTTTATTCCGTTTGTTCGCGAAACGTCGTATCGTAGCTGCCGCGTGTAAATATTTCGAACATTTACTTCAAAATTTATGTCGAAATGTTTCGTACAACGATACAGTTTCCATGCAAAGCAGCTCGCTCGGTATCTCGTTGGTCTCGTTTTTCTCAGGCTCTTTTACAACTTTTAGGAACAAGCTACTTAGACGCTTAAATTAACCTAATTTAACGTACATACGTATGTAGCTTCAGTCTTCAGTAGCCTTAACAAGCTGGCTCTGTAAATTTGTACTTTGTATCAAAGCGATTTCGCCCCGTGTGTACGGAATAAATTAAAATTAAAAATCTTCCAGTATCTCCTATCTCCTGTCTAGAATTATCCGTTATTCGGATAATTGTTACTCAATATGTGAACGGTCAACGTTCCATTCATTTTTTTCTTTTTTTCTTTACAAACTACAGCAGACTCGAAAATGACAACACTCGACGAAAAGAACGTACTTTGCTAAACGCAATTCAATAACCAAGCTAGTACAAGGTTCTCAAATAGTGGAACAAACTGAGTAATTTCTCAATCTTCATTTGTACAGTGCGTTTAATGAGAAACGTGGAGGCTATTTCTCTGAAAAACATAATCTCGGGTACCGCGATACATGCAGTTTGATATTAAAGTGGAACTCTACTCTACGTACATTCACGAAAGACTTCCACAAGTGTTCGAACTCGTTCGCAAGCCATCTCACGAGGCGTCCGTGTATCGTGGACGAGTTACAAAATTAGCGAATGGCCGGAGCGTGTGTTCAGCCGGGGCAACTTTTATCGCGTGAAATTGCACGGGTCGGTGGATTTTTGCGAGGGGCGACTGGCGAGAGATCGACGAGCGACGGCAACCTTCGACGCGCCCGATGAAATACGACGCAACCGTTTGGGAATAATTAAAGTGCCGTGGCGAATGCGGCGCGATGCTGCATCGGCCCTAGCCTCGATAGGCAATTTTACGGGCCGTGAACGCGCGGGGCTCAAAGACTTCCATGGCGACGCAGCCCTGTCGGCACTCGCTGAAGGTCAATAACGAGAGGGGTTTACGCGGATGACGCGAGGCTTGACAAATTGCTACCTTAAGGTTGCGCGCCACCGTCCTCTCCCCCTGCCCCGATGCGACAACGGCGATGACTTCCGCTAAACCGAATTCCGATGGAACCTATCTGTCTGTCTGTCTGTCTATCTGTCTGTCTGTCTGTCTGTCTGTCTATCTATCTATCTATCGATTCGTCGGAAATTCGCGGCCGCCGTGCTATGCTATGCGGATATTAGTTGGGAAAGTGGGTTACTCGACCGAGATTTATCACGCGTTTCCGCTTGCCGCGGTCGCGCGAATTGGAGAACCGGTAAGATCTTGATTCCGCGTTACGCGGAAGAGATACGAGCTGCTCCTTTGTTCGTCTTTCGGCTTTCCACGGGGTATGTAACTTCGTCACGGCAGTCAATTTTGCAGTTGTTCACGGTTGAATCGCGGCTAGGGATTGACGGACGAGATGTTGTTTGTCGGAGTTTGGGCGAGAAGGAGCGCGCGCGCGCGCGCGCGGATGAATTTCTGCGAAACGGAAACGCGTCGTCTCTTGGTTTAAGGATTCATTTTGGACAGACTTTCGTTCGTTTCCCGCGAAAATTGCCGCGTGAAAGCAATTTCGAGAAATCGACACGCGAACGTGGCGCGCGACGTGTTATTATTTACGGTCCTATTAACCAGCATTCGCACGAACGTCGAGCAAGCGAACAGCGTTCCGCTGATTCGGCTTTAAAAATTCGCAATGACAAATCGAACGTCGCTTCTCCTAGCTCCGTGCTGGCTGCGTCCCTTTGTTAATCGTGATTGATTCGCGTTAAAAATATTTTTGGCCAGACATTTCCGTCAGACGCTCACTCTTGTTCATTATAAACGTCTTTCAAACCATCATCGTCAGATATAAGATAGTCAGCTGTTAAAACATTCGCAGGAACGTTCGCTTCTAAAATCTCTCTGTACGCGAAAATTAAAACGAGAACAATTTCTACAAAACTTTTCCACGAACTTTCTCGTCCGCAACTCCGCGTTCAATTTCTTCGAAAGCGTCGACTCAAGCGCCGACTCCTGCCGGCAAACCCAATTTAAACCAGTTAGCGTATCGACTGGTCCCCCTCCGCCGTTCCTCTCCCGGAACGCTTGCAGAAACGAAGGAAACGGGCAACCGATACGTTTCTAAAATCTGAATCGCGCGCGACCATCGCAACGAATTCCAGCGAATCTTTATTATAGCCCCCTCGTGGGCGTCGTCCTCGCGTAATTAGTCGCGACGCGCGTTCCAATTACGAGACGCGACATCGGCCCTAATGAGGCACTTGCAAGTAAGCTGGCAAGGGCTTTGACTAATTAAGTCCCAGCAGGGCTCGCCATCGGCGACCCCTTCTCAGCCAGCCGCTCTCTCGCAACCAAGCGCGTTCCATCCACCTTTTTCCACCGTTCTGCGTTCTCCGGAGAGGTGGGGACGGTTGACTCTCTCTCATCGTCACACCGCGGCACACCGTTCGTTCGTTCGTTCGTTCGTTCGTTCATTCGACGAGACGAGATTCTTCTCCAGCTGACGGCGCGGCATGCGTCGAGCAACTTTTATCCGTCGACGATGTATCGATTACGAGACGCCGGGGCGAACACGGTGCGCGCATTGTTTCGGGGGAAATAATGGACCGTGCATCGTCAGCTAATAAGGTACGACGACGCTCGGCCAATTTGTATACCGGCGAGAGTCATCTTGTCGACGAGTGGGATCCACGTGAAACGACAGGACAACGGGTAGCGGTGGCTGAATAGCAGCTGCCAGTGGCTCGAGCAGCTCCGCCTCGTCGGAATTGTTCGTTACGTATCCCCTTTCGTTTTGTATGGAAAGACAAAAATATCTCCATGGTCAAGGAGAGTTCTCCGGGCGTGTTCCAAATACGCGTTTCACCGTCGTTAAACTACAGGAACGCGTTGCACTGTCTGCGGTTCTAGCGTGCGAGAGTGATACATTTTTATTGATTAAAATGTAACCAACTTTATTTTAAACCGCAGATTCATTGTGTAATCTGACGCCTGATCGTTTGAGCTTTTTAGAAAAACGCAATACACGACGTTCGTTTGACGTTGATCCAAAGTGTATGACGAAGAAACCTTAGGACTTTCGTCGAGGAAGACAAGAGCTTCTTCCAAGTTGGCAAAATCGAACAAAATGAACAATACAGCTTTAATATGATATTTTGTCTCTCGTGAAAAATTCGCCTTTCATTTGTAAAACGAAAAACGCAATTATTTTTTGGTCAACCTACCGATTAACCTAATTAATTAATGGTCCTATGTCACAATCGAGGTAAAGAAATAAAAGTATCAGCTGGAAAGCTCCGAGCATTCATTTTTTTCTTTTTTTTTTTTTTTGTAATCATACTTACAATCACATATACGGATATAATATCGTAAATTTTATATATATATGTACAAAAAACTACATGTGTACAATATCATACATAAATCTGGACCAGTGATACTTTCGGGAAGAATACAGACTAACGACGTGGAGCAACTTGAGCCAGCATCGCCGATATTATACCAGGTATAATGGAATTTTACGATAATACGCCACGTCAAAGGCCACGTGGCGCGGCGTTGATTGCGTTAAAAACCACCGTGGCGTTCAAAACATCGCGACACTCCTCACGCGGTGAAATTGAATTAAAACTCGTTTAAAACACGGCCGATGAGAGCGATACGAAACAGCGAATCGAAACGTCCAATTAATCTAGGAGCGAACTTTGCTCCGAGTAAATAAAATGGATGCCTTCAGCTCGCGGCCGCGCCTATCCACAGCACGTACATACGTAATATATATCACACGGGAGGGCATCAAAGTATCATCGCAGTCGGCCAGATTCATTTTCTTACTACCATTCCGGAGGACGAGGTCAAACGAACGAACTTGCGAAATGCACGGAGCCTGGCAACAGCGTAAGGACGAGAAAAATAAAGGGCGAGACGGAGAAAGAAGAAACGCGACTCGCGACTCGATTCGAATTCCGAGCGAGAAGAGCAGACGACGGAGCTGAGGAGATACCAGCTGAAGGAGCTGAACGTTTGCTCACGGGAATCGAGAGGCAAAAGAATGACGGGACGAGAAGCGTTTCCTGCCTGCGAAGAAGGGCATCGTGGCTGCTCGAACCACGTTTCGCATCCGTGGTGCTCGGGGTCATCTGCATGCGAGACACGGCAAGATGTTTGCCGAGCAATTTCGTACGCGCGGCTCGATCGCCCCTCGATACCCGATCGAACGTCAGCCTCGCCCTCTTGATTAGCCGCGGAATATAAGCGTTCAAGGTAACGAGGAAGCAAGGACGCGAATCGATGGATAGATTGGCGTTCGATGGGTTGATATTCAATTTCGTGGCGGTGCCGCGTGTATCGCTCGACGCTTGAAAACGGCGGCCATACGCGTCGCGAAATCGAAATTCGATGTACGTACGTACGTACGTACGTACGTACAACGAGTCGCAGAAGTATTCGTGCCGCTCTCCTCCAACTTTACGAATGACTTTTACGATGAAGTTTCAGAATTCTCGTCGACTAGAAACGCCGATTAACGCACGTTTACGGCTTGAGCCGTACGACGGACGAAGTTTATACGATCGAGTGAAATGTGCGATTTGGAATGAGAAGAGAGTTTGAAAAATTGACTTTGGACTTTTTTATTGCTCCGTTGGAATTTATCGCGGAGTCTTAGAAATTCAGCTTATAACTGACAAAAGTAAAAAAAAAAAAAAAAAATCACTCGATAAGTCGCTCCAATTTGACACGTATATGGCAGACCCATATGATTTCTGAATAGTAGCATGACATTCTGATAATTAGTTTACAGGTTACAGTGGTTTTAGTAATCCCAGTTTTGTAATTTTCGAAACAATGGATACGAAAGAATTTCGTGCGATTGAACATTGTTTTTTGATGGGGAAAAATAGCGTTATGGAGACTCTGTACCAAGGAAATCAACTATTATTGACTAGTATGCTGAATATAAACGCGGTCGTACAAACACCGATGAACACCGAACTCTCTGGTCGCCCAAGATCGACAGTTGTTCCGGAGAACGTAAAAAAAGTCCACAAAATAGTTTTGAAAGACCGTAAAGTGAAGTTGCGTGAGATAGCTGACACCTTGAAGATATCAGAAGGTAGTGCGTTTACAATTTGAGCATGCGTAAGTTGCTTTCGGAGTGGACCAAACGCAACAACGCGTCGATGATTCAGGAGCTGTTCAAGCGAGATGAAAAGGATTTCTTGCGTCGGTATGTGACAATGGATGAAACATGGATCCACTACTGCACTTTTGATTCCGAATCAAAAAGATCGTCAGCTGAGTGGACAGCAGCCGGTGAAAGTCGTCCAAAGCGACCAAAAACTCAAAAGTTATTAAAGCTGGGTAAGTTATGGCATGGTATTTCGTTCATCGACTTTCTTGAGAAAGATGAAACTATCAATAGCGAATATTACGTGGCATCATTGGATCGATTGAGTGTATAAATCACGAAAAAACGGCCTCGTGTGCTGTTTCACCAAGACGATGATGCCCCGTATTGTCACAAATCGATGAAAACGATTAAATGAAATTGAATTACGCCCCTTCGAATTGCTGCCCCCACTCACCGTACTCTACAGATCTGGCTCCCAGCGATTACTGGGTTTTTGCAGACATCAGAAAGATGCTCCAGGGAAAAAAATTTGGCTCAAATGAAGAAATGATTGCCGAAATGGAGGCTTATTTGGAGAGCAAAAACAATCGTTCTACGAAAAAAGCATCGAAAAGTTAGAGGAGCGTTGGAACGAATGTATCACTCTTGAAGGAGTGCATGTCGACGAATAAAGTCGAATTTCTGAAAAAAAATTTATCTTTCTCAGCTAGACCGGAGACTTATCGAGCGATGAGTTATATTAATTAATCGTACGTTAATTAATTTTCATCCTCTTTTTTCTCTCAGTTCCAGATCGACGTATCTAGTTTATCGAACCATTCATAATTTGCCTGAATCGAAATCTCCGTTAATGGTAACCGATCACAATGAAAACATCCGAATACAAAGAACAATACGTATTAACAATTATAAAACTCTTAATCGAACGCTGTCCTCGGATTATTCCGCGCTACGTGACGCACAGCGGATATTACTCGCGGAATACATTCCGCTTCGTTGTACGATCGGCTACAATAAAATCCAGCATGCATTATCATTCGTAGAAATCTGGAAATTCCTGCTGCGGAAACAGAGATCGGTCGTTCGAAATCCAGAATCGACGATGAGTGGTTCCGCGATTTCTTCGAACGTTTCCGATTTCTCAGCCACCTTCGACTTCGATTCTCGAAGATTCGCCGCGTAGACGAGAAGTTTCAAACGAGTATACGCGAGAGTCCACGACTAGCAGACACAACAACACGAGGACGCGCTCATTTCGCGGACGCTGCAGCCGCGTCATTGTTCTCGCAATTACGCTTCGAAAATCCACCTTCTGCCGGCTCTAACGAACTTTCGGCAAACGCGATTCCCCGGGTTCCGCAAATATTTGCACGGCTCCGCGGCTGTTATCCCGGCGTCGCGACGATTCACCGTCCCATCATCCCCGTTTCATCTCCTTTCTGCCGTAGGAAGTCTCTGCAGCCGTGAAAAATTTCGCGCGATTATGATTTTTTCCCCAAGTTCCCGGCGAACGTGACCTGAAAAAAAAAAAAAAAAAAAAAGGCTCGGTCCCACCGACCGAAATTCTGGAAATTCCGCGAGCTAGCTCTCTCCGCCACGTTTTCGTTTGCGTCAAGCTGGCTGGGGATCGTTGCTTCCCCCCCGCCCCCAGTTACATATTTCCGTAGATCCTTGCGTCGTACATTCTTTTATTAAATCAACTCGTATATTTTTTTTGGAAAAAACGGGCATTCGATTAGTTTTTCTGACGCGTATTATAAGGAAAGCGTAGACTCGAGAAAGAATGCAAAATACGTGGAGTTGACTCTGAAAGAGTATCGTTGGCGCACTTGATTATTGACGATCGCAGCGTGACTCGCTACTAAAATTTGGGGCGTTTGATCCAATTTCAATTTAATTTTGAAATTACTCAAAACTCCAGTAATTTGATCCCAAGTTTAATTTAATTTTAAACTTCGAATAACGAAGTAATTAAACCGCAAATTTTTGAAAGGGTGGAAATACTCGCACTGGCTCGCGAGTATACGCGAATTTGCCCTTAATACGACGAATCTAAGACAAGATTCGCACGTATATCGGTCTCCGATATGTGAAAGTCCAAAGACACGCGAGCTCAAAGAGTCAACTTTCACTCAACAATTAATTACGAGAGATTGAACGTTGGAGGACCGCGGGAACCTCTCCCGTTTTCCCCACGAAGCATATCCGCCGAGCAAAGAGGCAGCCTTCGACGTAATTCACCGAGTGGCACCGCATACGTACATTCATCCGCCACCAAATTTTTGGTCGTACTCTCTGAATACCCTCTATTCATTTTCCGACCCCACGCCTCCGCGTCTTCCGCCTGCTTCCCTCTCCCCGCGGCCGCGTTCGTTCCATCTTTCATCCGGCACCACCGCGCCGGTTTCTCTTCTCTCTTCGAACTGCGCGAGACCGTGAAAATAGTTCCATTTGGAAAATGAAGTTCCCAGGCCGGTTTTTAGCGCGGATGGTGATGCGGTCTGCGAAACGGTGGCCGGGCACACCCGGCCCGGCAACATGGAAATGTTAATTGACGCGTACAACGAATCGCGTGTTCCCCGCGTGATCGATGGGCAAATATTTGCAAAATCACGCGAAACGATAACCCGCTTAGCACGGTCATTTGAACCGACGGCGTCGGCCCGTCGAAATTCATTTTTACCGCTTCCTCCCCTCCCCTCCCGCCGTTAAATGCCGTTGATGTCGCGTGTCGATTCTCACCCCCTCCCTCGCCCCCCGCGCCCCTGCGCTAGCAACCCCCCTTGCCCACATCGCGATCGATGCCGCACCCCGAACGAGAATTGAAACACGTTCGTTGCAGCCCGTTTAAGAAAAAGTCGCTCGTTTAACGCAGCGAGCTGAGTTTTAGCCCCCTTGATACACGAATTAAATCAAACGAAATTCGATACGACCAAGGAAATGATGTCTGTTTTAACATCATTTGTGTGAATTTAACGAGGATTATTTCACACTTGAATTTTATACTCTTATGTTAAAATGTCATATTACCGACAAACGGAATTAATAAAAAAACGATGGAAGAAGAAATTAATGATTTAACAGACCTTGGGAACTAGACGTCTGTTGTATGCCAGAGGGTCAAGCAAATTTTACGCAGCGTCCTTGCGTAATTTTGTTTCATTTGTCTGGCTTGGAACGATATCTCAACTGAAAATGAATATAAAAATGAAAAAAAATGAAAAATGAAAGAAACGTCAGGAATCTGAGAGATTAAAATTCAGAGTGTCGCTCCGACCCGAGTTCAGTTAAAAAATTACGTTGAAAGACCAGTTGGACATCGGGCAGAATGAAACAAATTTGATGACAAAGAGTACATCTCTTTAGAGTAAAGCTGCTCGAGCGTATAAACGGGTACGGTGATGTAATCTCTTTGAAATTTCGTTTGTTTCCTTTGACAAAATTAGAAATACAATCTCTGTCACGCGGATGCATGCGCGCGACATTGAATGTTTAATGTATTACACGTTTGGCAGCGAGATCACGAGAGGATGTCAAAGTGGGATTTTGTCCTTTTCTTTCTCTCTTTTCTGCCCTTTTAAGAAACGAGTTGGAGCGTAGAAGCGCAGATACGGAGGCAGGAAGGAGGTGCTCGAAGCAGCGGCGCGCTTCTGTTGAAGGGTTCATTGAAATCGGCGCGAAAAGCGCGTCCAAATGGCATTTAAATTCGGGCAGGAGGCTCGAAGCATCCACTTAACGCTGTCATCGAGCTAAGCTCGGCTCGAAAGGGTAATTAAATAGCATTCGACGACCATTTAGCGAGCATTCGTAATGCTCGTCCTCCGGCGAATGCATAAAGGAGCAGCAGGCAGCTCGTTCAGCCGGCACCGAGAAAGAGCAGGCGAGCGAAGAAGCGCGAAAACGAACGAAAACCCGAAAGACAAGCATTGGCTGGATTAGCTCGAGAAACGAAAACGCACTCGAAACAAAAGTTTAGCTCGAGGCGAGGCAAGTGTTTCTTCTCTTAGCGAGCATTCTCGCGAGATCGGCAAATTCTCGAAAGATCACCTTTCACGGCGATATTTTCTTTCACTTGCCGTAGCCTTAAACGGCAATCCAGTAAACGGAAGCGTTTGATCTCTGTTAATTCGTTCGAGACTGATTTACTATGAACTGACGCTAGGGCGTGACGTATCGCGAGAATCGCGAATTCTCCCCCGATGATATATCCTGGCCTGACATTGACCTACGAAGGTGCTTCGCTTTCTAGGAGTAGCGACGTCTTGCGTTTCTCGTTCGAACTTTGTAACTTGCCTCGTAAATAATAAACGAGAGCTCGAACGAACTCTTGTATTATACAAGACGCCGGGCGTTCCATTTGTTCCGCGAGAAGAAAGGAAAGTTAGTCGTGATAACCGATAATTCATCGGGGAAGGAAGAAACGCGCGAATATACCGCGGTGAAAGGAGCGCGGATTACCCTCGGTTCTTCCATTTCTAGCTCGTTTCCACCGAAGTATGGTGGAAGTTAATAGCAACCAGCAAATTCGCGTTTCGTTTGAAAAAGTTTGCATCGTCAAACTGTTCTTAACTCAAAGGCTCTTTGCACACCCGTTCTTTAGGCTAGAGACTTTATTCTACGTTTGACCGACAGAGAAACTTCTCCGCCCTCTGACTACTGACAGTGACTGGAAATATCAAAAATAATTGATAGAACAATGGTTGCACGACCTTTCGTTCGATCGTTCCCCCTTTCTTCGTGTCTCTCATCTTCCGGTCGGCCTTCCTCTCTCCCCCCTGCCCCCTCGGGTAGAGAAACTCGTAAACTAGCCAGAACTGATATCTGGCCAGAAAACAGGACTCTGACCTCCCTCCGGACCGGCAGACTCTCGTACCCTTTGGGATCGGCGCGGTTCGCGCAACCTCTTCCCTTCCGTCCAAGCCCGGGGTTGCTCGAAATTGCAGCCACTTTCGAAGCTATTCGTACGCGCCGGGGTGGGCGAGTTTGCGTTTTGTTTCCGCGGACGCCAAAAACCGTGCCGCCGTGCCGTGCCGTGCCGTGGCCGGATCGGCAAGAAGAGGGAAGGCTTCATTTTCGAAATGCAACCGGATACAGATGGTATTGTTCCAGAGAGCATCGCTCCGCTCCACTTGCGCGTCTCGAAATTTCAGACTGCACGCGCGTACTTTTAATCATCGTGCTGATTAAAGGGTGCCGCACGGCGGCGCGCGCGCCGGTATTCTCGGTTTCGCGGAAATAATTCGTTCGCTTTTCGCGCGCGAGCGAAACAGAGAAGGAACGATTGGGAAGATCGTGCGTGAAAACGAATTTTCATTTCGCAACAGGTACCGGGTATTTTTTTCGATTACTCACGGCGATTGCCAGCTGGCAACAAGCGTTACGGGTTATTTTTTTTCCGCGGCGCGACTAAATTTACGCTCCAACGCTTCGGCAAATGCGGAAAAATGCGAGTCGGTTGTTTCGGCTTCCGAGACGGATGGTTCGGTGCCGCCGATCGACGCGCGAAATGCAACCGAAAATAAAAGAGAACCTGCTTTTAGTACGTAGTACTAAAGCACGCTCTCGGATGACGCAAAGTTCTCGATTGAGAGTCGGATCTGATCGTTTGAAAATTAACGAACGCCGCGGTGGTTTGCCATTAGGAAAATAGGAGCAAACAACGCGATTAAAATTTTAGCCTGTTTACAGACGCAGGGTTGAGAAATTAAAAATAAACGATCAGAAATGCTAAAGTTGTGAGAGTTGCTTGATCCGTTATAATCGAGATTTTGTTTATCTTCGGAAGTAGAAAGTTGTTAATTAATTGTAGGTATGTTACAACAGTTGGGAGTATTGGTATTTTTCCAACCAAATGACCTTTTTGTAAATCAACCTCGCGTAATGATTTTTTTCAACGTTGTTGTAAATTTAATTTCTTCGGAGAGGACTCCGAGTGGAAAACAAGAAACGGTATCAGAGTATTGGACTGGCCATCCCAATCCCCCGATGCAAACCCAATCGAAAATGTATGGTCCATCATATAGTATGTATAAAGCTCTTGTTCGGCGTGTGTGAGAAGTTAAAAGTATGCCTAGACGGTGTGTCAAGCTATAATATAATCGACAACGGTGGAGATTGGGGACACACTGTGAATTGCGTGCGCATTAGTGTTTCGAACTTACTTTTGGATTATAAACAATTTTTTTATAAAAAAAAAGTTAATTCTTAAAGAGACATATCGCGTCCACGCTCTTGTGAAACGTACCGTGCAACATTCCCAATCGTAAATGTATCGATAGACTTTAGAGCTCGGTCTGTCCGACAAATAAAAAAGCGCAACTTTCTCTTCGGACAAACCGCAATCCCCTCGCGCGTGCAAACTGTATCGTATTCTATTGTAACGGTGGAAACAAATGCCATTCCGCCACGCAGACGGTACCCACGCTCTGTTTGATCTCGGCCAAGTTAAACTGCGTGTTCGACGCGTTTCGGTGCTTAGACGTCCAACTATCCGGCCAATGGCCGATGCTGGTACTGCCGGTTCAAAGACCGCCGAAACCTTTGAGTCGCCGGATAAATATCCACGGCGTTTCGATGCTGGTGATACGGCGAAAAAGGAACGCAGACGCGTAAGACGTCTCGTTCGCGGATCCGCTTCGTGGAACAACCTTGTTTCGCCCGGTTGTGCATTAAGAAGAAGCGCGCGATTCGTCGGTTTTTTTCACGCGTGAATAAAAAAAAAAAAAAAAATAGTTTCCTACCGGCGTGCGCTACGAATCCCCCGTAGCCCGGAAACCGCACTTACTTTCCCGATTATTCGTACGCTCTCCAAGAGCGAATTCGTGTTTCGTCATTTTTGCGGTTATACTCGTCTACACGCACTTGCAGATGTGTTTGCGCGCGTGTGCCTGGCACACAGCCGGAGCCTAAAAATGGACCGGTTCGTTTTCGAAATGCAACCCTTTTCGCCGGCAAATGGATATGAATCACCGCGAACCGGTGCCGCGCCGCGCCGCGCCGCGAACAAACTTTGCCATTTATCGGGACACGCGATCTGCTCGACTTGTAATTAGATCTGAATGTCGTTGATTCATCTGTTAAGTCGTTTGTTGATTGATCGTCGATGGAAGGACTGACTGTCGTGGTAAATTTTATTTTTCCACCCATTCACGTACCAATCGAATTTTTGACCCTTCGAAACGAAGAGAAACGATCTGTTTGCCAGTCCCGAGAATTTTCCTCGCTGAATTATCGCGAAGCAGTGTTTACAAACTGTCGAACAAAGGAGGAGCGAGGACGAGACGACAGGTCTCGCTCGATTCAAAATTCAAGACTCGTTACAGCGCGCGGTGTCTGTCGGCGGAACTTTGCCCCTCGAAACGGACCGGAGAGTCGGGGATCGTCGTGTCTTCGATATTCGGGACTGCCGAACGCTCTCGCGACGACGACGCGACGGGCGAAATTTATTCGTGCGTTATTAATAAAGGTAGCGGCGGAGTGACAGCGGCCGGAGTAACTCCGCCACGCTTCCCCGGCATTTGCATACGCCGACACTTACCCCTCGAGATTAGCCGAAAGGTTCATTTACGCGAATCAGACGCTTCGAATAATTTCAAACTTCAGCCTCCGCGCGAATATAGCATTCGAGAGTCACCCGTCCGTCGAACGTGCTAGTCGGATGACTTTGGAAAACTACCCTCCGCGAGACTGTCTTCTGGCTGCCGGGCCACTTCGAGTCGAGCACACCTGGGACACCTGTGATTTCGGGAAGTTGCCAATCTTGCTCTCTCTTCATCTTTCTCGCGATTGATCTCGTTGAGCTTCGCGGAATCTGCTACGTGTTTCACTAATAGTTGAAATAGTAGAAATCGTTTGAGTGATACGTCGTTTTTCGATTCGACGTTTCATCTCGCAAGCAGATTACTATTCTCGAAATTATTTCGTTAAATGAAGCAAGTTTTTACTTTATTTTGCATTTCGTCTTTGTCTGTAATGCAAGTAATGCAATAGTTACAATAGTAGATGCGTTGGTGCGACTGATTACATCGGTTCAAAATGATTATACCGGTTCAGAAAATTCGAAAGTGAGAGAAACGATGTTTCGCGTTCCAATCTAGAAAATTCGCTTCAATTTAAAATCTGGAAGCTGGTAGTAATTGTCACAAACGGTAAAAGAAAACTGTACGTGCATAAATACGTAGTTTTCGAGTTTATTCGCGCGATAGTTTCGATTAACTCGAAATTTGCGAACGGGGTGAAGGTTTTTTCGACGATTGCAGCAATACAGCTTCTTCCTCCGGTTGAAAATTATTCTCAGCGGTGCAATGCATCAAGCAGGGAGAAATCAGTGGAAAGAGGGAGGGCGAGAGAAAGAGAGAGAGGGAGAGAGGGAGGGAGGGAGGGAGAAAGTTTCTTTTGACCACGAAGGAGAAATTCCCGGGTGAGCAGGAAGCCGTCTAATACGCGTCAATTAATATTCTCGTTTCGTTTAATGCATCTCTGTTCGCTGATAATAGCCGGTCCGCGTATCGGTAATTGCGCTACTTTTTCACTTCTTCTTTCCCGCAGCAACACACCCGTGCTAGTCGGGCGTCGCATGAATAATGCGCCGCTATTAATTGCAAGTCGCCCACGGCGTTCGTGGCCGCCGATGTGTAGCAGGGTACTGCTCGTTCCCAGATTTCCCACCGATGAAAAACGCTCGCGAGCTCCGAGTTCTCTGACGGCTCACGCTCGCTCTTACGTAACAGAAATTTTCGACGGGGCTCGGTTCCCGGCGGCGGCGCCACTTCTCGTAAATCTCAGTGACGAAAACCTACACGGACGCAGCGTGACTGGAAATGGGCATCCCTATTTTCTTTTCGAGAAGAATTTTCTCGCCACGCGAAAAAGAGAGAGAGAGAGAGAGAGAGATTGAACGCGACATTTCTGCCAACGTGGTAATTTAATCGCAAACGACGAAAAAAACAATTTTTCACTTTTAAAGTCGTAATAAAATCGCTGTAGTCTTGCCGTGCCCGGGCGAAGACTGGAAACTTTTATAACCTTTCGGGCACAACGTTGGACATCGTTAGCCCGTGAACGGGAGCGGGAGCTCTTGAAAATTTGCAAGGCGAAGGAGATCGCGGCAACTTTCGCGAACGCTCGTTAATAACAGACGAGCAAATAAGCGGCCGGCGAATGGTCGAAAAGTTAACACCGGACCGATAAGAAATTCATTTCACGTTGCTAATTGCTCCGGCCGAAATGGAAACAAAAGTGTGTGCCCGCGAATTATTAAAATGCATACAAATTAATTACGCTCGCGAGTTTTTGTTAATTACGATCGATCCCGCGACGCTCGCCAATCTTCCCGCTGCGCGAAATGATAATTAATTTTCCACCGCCTTTGGCGATCGCGAATCACTCAATACGATGGTGGAGAGCACCCAGAGAGAGAGAGAGAGAGAGAGAGAGAGAGAGAGAGAATATTAAGTTCTTCTTACGATGTTCCATCGACTCCGAGAAGACGAACATTCTGGTAATTGGCCAGCTTTCCACCGAGCAGCTTATTAATTTAAGTGGTCCATTCAATTTAGAAACCAGTGACCGAGCGTTGAATAGTTCCGACCGGGTCTCTTCTTGATTTTTTAGTTTTTCCAGGCCGAAACTCTGCCATTTCTTCTCTATCCCCTTCCCCTTCCTTCCCTTGCCGGTTCACTCCCGGTGAATCCCCTTCGTTTGCCAGAAAGTTTTGAAGGGAAACAGATTCTCCGAAATGATTAAGAGCAGGGTTACTGTGCGCTGTTACCCGCGAAAAAATTTGGAATAGACGAAGCTCAGCCAGTCGTGTGGAACGCGTGTGTGTAGATATACTCGAAATATCTCCGAGAACTCTCTATCTACATAGCAATTCCTTGTTATATTTGTAAATATACGATGCTCGTTGAAACTTTGCTAGGACAACATTTGCCACGCAAACTACCCCTTGAAATATCGATACACCAGGAAATTAGGTCACTAATTTGGGTATCTAATTCGAAGAAGATTCACTTGCTTCCACGATACTGTGTAAATAGTAGAGCAGAATAGGTACTGTTTCTGGCGTAAATAAAAATAAACGTTGACGCAGAGAACGCTATAAAACGTTAATGCACAAAAATGCTACGGCCAATTATAAGGAAAAATATTTCGCAACAGAGCCGATCTTATCGCATATATTTTCGTTATTGGCGGAGATGGCTGATGCAAATACGTCGTTCGCAATTACGAGCGCACAAATGGAGGCACTTTGTTTTTATAACGCGCGTGAATTATTATGCCGCGGAATGAAACATTCGCGAAACTGTAATGAATATTCAAAGACTACCAAAAATACAACCCGAAACGTATAAATAAAAACACTAATGACTTTATCGACGCGCGATGCGGTAATTAAAAGTTCGCAGCCTGAACGAGATATGCCAAATTGAATTAATTAAAATGTGGTAAAACTTGCGCATCGACGAATCGAAGGAGGGATCCTTCACCACACTGTCTATCGCGAGCAGTTGAAAAATTCAACGGAACGGAATGCTCTCGAGTCACTGAGAAACCCAAATACAAAACCTAAATCTCACGTCCTGTTCTTGACAGACAGCGGCGGTTCAGGGTCGCTGTTCGAACCGTGTTCGGAATATTTCACGAGACGCACCCCTCGTTCGATCCTTTTTTGTTTCTCCTTTTTTACCGCGTTCCAGCGTCGTTTGCTGATTGAAACGTGACGTTACGCGCGATATCGATTATACGGCCACGTCGGATCTAACCGGTCGGCCCTGTACAAAGGGACTCGTACAGGGATACGAAATCCACAGGCGAGGCGGGTGGAGGGTGGATGATGGCCGATGCCTTCCCTCGGGACCAACCGTCTTTTCGTTTCCCTCGTCGACGCCCCGCTCTCTTCGCAATTCTTTTTTTTTTCCTTTCTTTCTTTCTTTCTTTTTCCTCCGGCTGGTCGGTTTCGAGCCGCGAGATAAAAAGCAATTCGAACGGCTGCCTTTTACCTCTTTCGTCGCTTTTTTCCCACCCCCCTCCCCGCTCCATGCCCCTCTTCGCCCGTGTTTCACGGTCGCATTGATTTTTTCTGCGCGCGGAAACGCTTTGCGCGAGAAACACGCGACGATACGACCGCGACGCGCGTTTGACGCGCTGCGTCTCCGACCAGTTCTCTTTCGCTGGAATTTGTTTATTGTCCGCTTCCGCGTGTTTTGTCCTGCGCTTTGTCGCCGGAACTCGCGCGCCAGCCGGCTCCCGTTAGCTTTCACTTTCAATTTCAATGCTCGCCTCGCCGCCGGATTAGATTTTCAGCGCAAAAGGCGTGGGAGAACACGGATTCGAAATATCGAGGATTCGAAGGTCCGAGGGTGCCCAAGAGAATCCAAAAATAAAGTTTTATCGCGGATTCTCGAAAGAAATCTCGCGACTCGAGATTTTCGGCACTCTGAACAGTGTTTTGAAGACTCGAGAATGTACGGGGTGGCTACTGAAAGACTGAATGATGTAAAACAAAAATAAGCTTGTTTGCTGCAGACATACTGTTTCTTTAATTTTTTATTACTTTATTTGGAAATACAATTAACTGATTTTTCGCAGTTTTTCACGTGCGAAAAACAACATCCCTCGGTCGACCACCGATTTATATTTATATATCACAAATGCCATTTGGCTTTTTCAAACCCTTCAGTTTTTCAGTAGCCACCCCGTACTTTCCAGCAGATGGCCAACGATGTGTAAATACACGTGTTCGCAAACGCGTTGGAAAAAGTTCGAATTTCCTCGAAATGTTCGCCACAATCGCAATTGGCCATTAATTGTTTCACATCCGTGAACGCGGACGAGACTCGCGAATCTCGTTGTCGAGATGACAGGCGATTTAGGTAGACTTTCTCGATGCGATATTCTCATTGAATGGATAATTTTAATGGCCGGCTAGGCCGGAAGGCCCGGTTAACACTGTTTGCACACGACGGGGCCGTCTGCCGCACTCGTCCGTGAATTTACTACGGTGGTTTATATCCCCGCGACACGCACCCGGCAGAAAAGTGGGTACAATGTGCAAAATGTGTAAATTCATGTCACGGGGAATGCGCGGCAGAGAATAATGACCGGGGCCACTCTTCGCGCGTTCTCCCCGCGCGGTCTACCTGTTTATTATTTATTATTCGATTTAAAACGCGAAGGAGCGCTTATATTTCACCGGGAGAAATTTTTACCAACGTTCCCCGCTGTCCCTTGTATCACCTCGCGAGCGTCACGCTACGCGCCAGTTTCCGTTCTCCAGCCAGAGAAACGAGTAGACAGAGAAAGATGCTCGAAACACGGGGAGAGACGCGATTAAACAACACAACGAGACTGAAGCAAATCGATTTTCGATACGCGTCCCAATACCACCCGTTAGAGGATCCCCGTTCCGCGGGTATTCTAAGATACGGCTATAAATCTGTTGCGAATCTAATCCGAAATAATATGAGATAGCACGGTGCACGCGCGTGAAGTCTCTCGGTGTTTTCTGCCTCGGACCACCGGGCCGATAAATTTCACGACACACTACGTTATTACACCGTGTGCGGAGATGATCCGTACATCGGCGGAACCGTAGGCTACGTTAGTCGTCTGTTTATCTTGTAACGAAATATTTCTCGCCGCAATTTATGGTCCTCCGTCGCTCTTTCTTCGGACCAGACGAAGGGCAACCTCCACGCAACGAAAATGCACCCAAGTATATACCGTGTACCCGATGCGTGTTGAAAATGTATTTACGATTGCGTGCCGATATTCGAGGTGAGAAACGACTTCTTCTTCTTCTTTGCCCCTTTTCTCTCCTTTGGTTCTCAAGAGGAAGAGTAAGTAAGGGTGGCGGCCATCCTTGAGAAATGAACGGGCAAGAGAACGAGAATTTTCGAGGTCGTTCGGCTTTAAACTGCTCTCGACCTGCTGGATGTATACTTAGGCACTCGGTCTCGATTGAATCGACACGAAAGACCAGAGGGAACGTTTGAGGAACGAATATTGCCGGATCGATCGGCACTTGGCAACTCGTAATTAATTGCGCAGCATTGATATCCTATCCTCGGTACGAGCATCGGCCAGATAAAATAGTTTAAAAATCATTTCCATTCTACTCCTGACGCCTGGTAGCTATCGCTTTGCTCGACGTTATGGCGTCGAGTGCGGAACGTATCGTTGTTACTACAACTGACATGTACGTACGCTATCATTCAAATTTTGGAGTGATAGCGTACGACTGTATTTTTTTTTTAAAAAAACAAGATCGTGTTACTAAAAATATTCATTTATTTATTTTTGATCAAAATGACGCGAGATTTTATTTCTGTACTATCCAAACTTTTGAAACTTTGCAATGTTACTACAAGTTTGACGTATTCTAGTTTGCACCGGAGAATACATTTTGTCAGCAACTCGTTAAATGTTGCATCAATCGTAATAAAGAAAACTTTGTTACGATATTCGCGAAAGAATCGAGCGATAAACTCCTCAACGTCGGACGTCGTAGATCCCATAAAAATAGCACGCCTTACTTTCGCATAACTCCGCGAGCGGCAGTGCATGTCCGCGTGAAAATTTACAAAACGGCCAGAACGAGCCGAAGGAGGATATTTGATTTTCGCCGAGCGAGATTAAAGCACGGCGAGAGGCAGGGTTTTAATCCTGCAATTAGCGAGAAACGAGCGAGAGTCGAGTGTCTCGATTCAAGAACATCCTTCCCTCCCCGCTCTGTTTGACTTCGTTTTCTTGGGCTTGTTTCCCTGAATTTATACGTGTAAGACGGGGCTGGGTGTATAAAGAGTGGCCTACTTTCCCAAAGGGAAGGGGAGACGCTCGCGTAATTAACGCGATAACCAGCCTCTCTCTCTCTCTCTCTCTCTCTCTCTCTCTTTCCGCCGAGACAGGAATTTCACGTTGTTTCCAGAGGGTTGCAAAAACTAGAAAGAGCGTCGTAGACTTTTCGCGTGACCTGTCTAGCATGAAGCCTCTCTCTGTTGAGACTTTAGCAGCCGCTGGCCGCGGCGAGCGCTCGGGGAATCGGTGGCAAATTGAAAAGCAAATATTTACGCGGCTCCTACGCCGCGATCTCGGATCTCTATTTGATTAATCTCCGCCGGCGGGTTGGGACAGAAAAAAAGAATGGAAAAAAAGGAAAAAGCGGGACAAACGCGATAGGCCAGTTTGTAATTAATTGCGGAACGTCGTGGCGCGCGCCAATGAAGCCCGACGTCGCGAATATTGCGCGCGGTGGTCGGCTGCATGGAAATCGCGAATATTGCCGCGACCAAAGAGCACGGGCTCTCCTCCCCGTCCGTGTACGCACGCGAAACACACGTACGTGCATAGACGGAGGAAAAACAACAGAGGAAACGGTGGAGAAAAATGATGAAAAGAAAAAAAGAAACGGGGATTGCAATTATCAGCCCTTTCGAGATCAAGCCGTGGTCGGCGTTTCCAGTGTAAATTCCGCCACGGCGAGCCACTTGTCGTCCGCCGATGAAATTCCTTCGGTTCACGGGGAAAACGTTATTGCCCCGTTCGTATATATAATTGTCAACTTTCCGCTGTTTCCTCTCTCTCTCTCTCTCTCTCTTCCCCTCGGGTCGTCATTGCGATTTTAATGAATTTTACGGTTTGATTTGGATAGTTCGAAACGAATATATTTGTAATTTTAGCCGCAGACGGCCAACCGACCGATGAAAATAATGCACGCGAAATTTAATTTCCACGGTACGATCGTCGACTACAGTGAACGCAACCGCAAACGTACGTGTCGTAGTTGAATTAATGATGCAATTTTTAGTTTTTCGATTTTGAAAATGTTTTTTTTTCTTTTTTTGTTGTTGTTGTTGTTGTTGTTGTTGTTGTTACGTGTAACAACACAATATTATACTTTATTATAAAATACTCGGCAATGTAAAAATTCTCAATCACAAAGTATTGAAAGGATTATAAAAATCACATATTGCCAGGTATTCTGGCGTATGATTCTTGGTCATAATTGTCTTGTCATAAATCTTTTCAGAACAACTGGATGTTACAATTACAAAAGTCTGAATTTATTTTCAACAATACCACACAGGCACGTACTTCGAAATGTGACTCGTTCACGTTAACGCAAACTTATTGTATACTATCTTTTAGGGGGAGGGCAGGGGAGGGATATTTTTTTTAACCGGGCGCTGAAACCAAAGTTTGGAATGAATTTCGCTGTCGCGAAAGCCACTTTCGAGACCGCGTAATTAATTAAAGCGCCTTGCAATATTACTTGTGTACTGGCCGCGGCACGGTATAAAGCAGGCGAATCGAAATGTTTTCGCTTTTTCGTCGGCAACAAATTGAAATTGGAATGAATTGGACGCGCCGGAACACAAAGGAAGAGCAATAACTATTTTAATAATAATATAATAATTCAGATACGCGATATCTCTCGGTGTATTTGATTAAAGTTTCTGACGGAAGCTATTAAAAACATCCAACTTTCCATGCCACGTATATTTTTCGTCATTTATCGTGCCCAGTATTTCCGTTCTATCGATCTATCAATCTGTCCATCCGTCTGTCTATTTAGTTTCTCTATTTAGTTCGATGCAGATATTTTTAAAAGATGTTGGACAGCGGTCATTCACGCGTAATCTCCTTTCATACTTTTAATATTACACTTTTAATATTAAACGGATAAACAGAAAGCTTTCAACAATAAAATTATTAACCTGAGTAAGATAATGTAAACGTATTTCTAGACAATCGTAAAGATAAATTTTCGATGGGTCTATATATATTAATGTGTTACGTTTTATTTTAATATACATAATACGTAGTATCATATATAAATATATATAAAATGTTATATTTTAATATATAGATATGTTTCAAGTGTCGAATCATGGTTGATCTTTAAAGCGTCTGACTTGTGCTCGATGTACGCTACTGAAACGTGTTGGCATTGTCTGCACACGTAGCTCAAACATATTCGATACTTATCGCAGCGTACATGTACTTTGTAATGCGATTGTCAACGTATATCAGTACTTTACAAATCCTTTGTTGTACAAAGTGTTGTTTAATTTTTTCAATTTTGGAGCAGTAGCACTCTTCCTGAGACTGTCGTACTCGGTGAAGTGAAAGATTTGAATTACGCCGTGTTTTTTCGAACAACGAAACGACGTCTAACTACGTTTAAAATAACTATTTTCCTCTCCTCTTCGAAAATATGCTTTCTCCTCGTCGTGAAATGTCAGATAAATTTTGATATTTTAATATTTAACCTCTCGTACTCGTGTTAAAAAACTCGAAATTCCATCTCGAGTTAAAACGTTGAAACTAATTTCGCCAGAAGCATCTGCACTCTTAATTCTAGCAATCGCGAAAATCCTGTCACTCGCACGCACGCACGCACGCACGCACGCACGTGACGTGGTAACTTCGATTTATTATTTCAGAAGGTGTTCAAAAGCGGAATAAAATACAGAACGTCTTAAACGATCATCATTTGAGAAGCTAAATCCACCGGGAGTGGCTGGTCCTGGCACATATTTCAAGTTTAACGTGCCGCCGGTTTTGCGGGCGAACGTTCGCTGGCTCGACGGTCGGGGAATATTCCGCGGCGAAATTTCAACAGGCGCGATATTACGGCTCTGCGCGGAAATGCGGCTGGCGGAATTAGGGGGAGCAATTTTCTTAAAGAACGCGTCGCGATGTAAATTCGCGTTGCAGCTTCTCGCGCGGCGCGGCGGCGGCGCGGCGGCTATTAATCTTGCCGCTTTTCGAGGGAGAGAAACGGCTAAATACTTGGTGATTAAATCTCTCGATGCGGCGTCTTAGCGGCCGCCGGAAACCGCGTCCCATTCTCCTTCCTGCCGGCTGATAAAGTCATTAACAACCGCATATTTTTCTCCCTTAATGAGCTTGAACGTTATCACGATGGGAAAGAGGCCGGTAATATCAATTTCGTGTCTCGGGATTACTCGTGTACCTTTCGCGATTGTACTTTATTTCGCTCGTCCTCCACCTCCGCACCACGCTGCTTCCTATCCTCGCTATCCTTGTTGCTTCTAAAACTTTCAACTTTGAATCCCGCGACGTTCGTGACAGAGAAGACTCTTTCTCGTCTCGACGTTGGTCCCACCGCAGCGCTACCGATAATTTTATTATAATAATTTATAAAAATCGATTTGATCGTGATAGAAAGGTCGTGAAAAAATTGTTATAGAAATAAAATGATTCAATTTTTTGATTATTTTGCAATACGAAAACCGCATCGCAAAATCATAATCCCTACGATTAAATATACGCTATCGAAAGTGCATTCGGTACGGGTATTTCTGCATGTGAGATGTATAGATAGGTCTTTTGGTATTCAGTACGTTCTTCTGACACATTGTATAAGTATACATGTAGGGCAATTGATCGATATTGTTTCGTCGATATTTCACGTCGGAAGAACGAACGTTGAATATTTTCAATGTAAGACAACGAGATAAAAACAGAAAAGACAGACCCCGGATGCAGCAATCGAAATTGGCCAATTTTTGTAGAAACCAAAGATAACAAAATTTCGCTGCCTTTGTTTCATTATTTTTATAGATGGCAAAGATAATCAAATGTTTCAACATCGCGAGCAATATTGTTAAAATATCGCGAGGTGTCCTGAGGTCAAATAAATCGACGATATTGGCAATATGCACTTAATTGACGACACGACTGAATTTTAAAATTGTTCATCTGTTAAAAAAAAAAAAAAAATAGAGAACACGCGAAAGGTTGCATGTTACGGTAAAATCGTGGATTACCACGTCGCGTCGAAATTGATGTTCGATTTTCGAACAGGAGACAGTTTTTCCAACGGTGTACTTGCGAACGGCGGAATGCAACGCGAAATGAACGAAATCCTTCCCCCCCCTCCTTTTTTTCGCGTCTTTTCGATCGGGCTGTCTTCTATTGGTTAATCGACTCATTAAAGTCCCGTGACCTCTGCCTCGTTCGGTGCGCGTGCACCGGTGCGCAGGAAGTGACGTTCATTTTGGCGAGCGGGGAAAAAAAGAAACGTCCCTTTGCCGGTGCTCAAGTAATATCCGGCCCCGCTATTAAATTTCGGCGAACCTTCGGCCGTCGCTGTGCCCGACTTTATTAATGTTCAATTAATTACTCCGCTGCGCCGGAACACGAACCGTACCGTTATTTACCCCGTGATTTTACCGGGCTGCCTGTTTTCCCTGTTCGCGTGCTGACACCATGCCTCCTCTTCTCCCGTTGCCATTTTACGCCCCTTTAAAATTGCGCCGAAACGAGAAAGTTACGCAGCTGAACGACGCTCTAACGATGCTCCGCGATCGGAGTCCTCCTTTTTGGTTTTGGTTTTGGTTTTGGTTTTGGTTTCCATTTCAAATTTCCCTTTGGTTTTCGATTTCAAGCGCCGCTTGTAGTAGTCCCCCGACGTAGATACACCTGCTAATTGAGTTTCGGGACGTTACTAATCACGAACGTTGATTGATATACGATGTTTCCGCGATAAATTAATTATATGTGCCGTATTGTAAAATAATTGTTATAATGAAATCTATGGAGGCGGCGCGCGGGCGCTGTACGATGCATTATTGGAAATTGATCGATTGTTTGGCTAATTGGCAGGTGTCAAATTAATTTCGGGAATGCAATATGCTGTTTTACTTGAAAAAGCAATCAGGGATTATAGATGTTTTCGAAAAAGAGACGGTGAAACGAAGTCCGGAATTACGCGGACACGGGGAGACTTGATCGTTACGCAGGTACAATTGGACATTTTAAACGTCGTTATCGTCGCGTTGTTGCAACGTCGAGGAGTTAATCGCGGCAAGTGTCAAAATTGACGTCAATAAATTCAACGTTGCTACGTTGCTTGAACAAGCAATCGATGTTTAACGATCGAGGAAGATACCGGAACGGAACCTCTCGGTCTCTTTGATCGGAATTTGTCATTAGCGAACGTATCGCTGCAAATTCGATCCTTCAAACGCGTTTATACGCAAACATTAATATTTACTCTTGCAAGTGCGAATACCTTGTGTCCGATATTTCCATAACGCGGCTGATGATCGAGGATGATCGTCCTCCGAATCCTGAAATTCATCAAGCCGTCAAAGAGTTAATCGGGGCAAGTGCAGCCGAATGAAATTTCGAATTATCAAAGTCTCTTTGCGACTCGGCCGATCGAGTTACAATTGGCCACGAAATCCGTACAACGCCGGGGAAATGACATTAATTTCGGGGCAACGCCGGGCACCGATGCGACCCGGCGCGAAACGGCCCCCGATTATACCTCCGATTATCGTAATTGCAACAATCGCGTTGCCTCCGGTGTGTTGGGGCCCTCCCCGTTGTTCCCCGGAAACTAAAGGTGAAAACACGAACGAATCGATCGCGGTTCGAGCACCCCCCAAGGACCCTCGCACGCAGCTGATCCAGTCGTATCAGCGCGTGTATTGTACCATCGAATTAACTGTCCTGTACGGAGGTATAATGTTTATTGTCTGCTGACAATACACTCGAGATATCTAGTCTCAAGGATGGCCTGCTGCTCCTCCCCCCCTTTGGCTCTGCTTCGTGGGAATTGATCCGTACGTATTTGATAGGCTGTCGCGAGAAACTACGCGGACGTTCGGTTTTTCGAAGAATGTGATTTGGAAACTTGCAAGCGGATCGTGTTTCATTTCATTTTATCTGTTGCTCGGAGGAGATGACACGATTCACTTTTCAGAGTTTATTTAATCTAATCGATGTCGCAAAAAGATTTATGTCTGTAAATGAATATTAAATTCTGTTCAAAAATCGGAGGCATCGAGAGGTTTCTTAGAAACACGATCAATCTGATTTGTCACAATTGGAGTTCATAATTCAGTCGCAATGAGGCTGTCGCGCGTTGGCATTCCGGACAAAGCTTTTCAAAATAAATATTTAACGTTTGATATCTAGTTACTTTCAACTGTACTACCTGATGTAACATCTAATACGTCCAAAGATATCTTGCGTGCTCTCTGGGACTCCAATCGGAATATTCCTTTGCTTACACACCCCGTCTACATCAAGTAATGATATAATTAATACGTGTCAGTACTTTGTCTTAACTTCATCTATCTATCAAAGTTTCCTGCAAATCGGGGCACAATCCTTTTCATTATTAGTGCCTGGTTGTATTATTAATTTCATTACGTCATCCCTAAATCTTTGCCTCTAGCTGCTCGTAAACCTGTCGACGCCTTTCACTAACAGCACTGCGATAGTAAATTGTGAAACAAATGCACACGGAGCTTGCAAAATACTCATGATGAGTGTATATCTATTTTATAACGATGATCGCATAGGATAGAATAGACGTTTAAAGGTATTTTTAAGCGTAGCGATTCAATAATCGTGATTACGATTGATAAAATTTGAAGCAAGTCCAAAGATATACAGAAACGTACAAAAATCATAATTCATAAAGATAACACGGAAATTTACCAAATTATCATGAAATTATTTGTTACGTGAATTATTATTGAAACCGATACCGGTATTAACGTATTTATTCGCGTATCCACAGATATTTGCAGCAAGTATCTCATCGCAGCGTTAATAAATAAAATTAAACAGAGCTGAATGAAACATCCCTGCGACGAGCGTTCGAACTCTTGCATCTTGAACGTGTTGGAACAACGCACGCATCGGAGGCGGAGAATCTGTCCCGTTGAATCGAATCAAAGAAAAGGGGTCGGGGGGGGGGGGTGAGGGGAGGGCAAAATTCATCAGCCCGGCGAATACAAGAAACGATGAATGAATAAAGTTGCGCGGATCGATCGGCCGCGCTTCATTCTAGTTTACCGCCCGTTGAAAACCAAGCCTCTCGCACAATGGGCTGGCACGGCGCAAATAATTTCGAAGGCTCTTCAATAAACAGAAATAAATGCGCGATAGATTAAGGGCCATAGTGAACAAGGCCGCGCGGCGTGCAATTTGATCGAATGGATAAATGCCGTTTTGAAAACGAACGACTTCATTTGTTCGCGCGTATCTACGAGCCTGTGCCCGGCCGTGAACAAGAGTCCTGCACACAGATCTCCCCCCTCCCCCCTCTGCCCGTCCCACTCCTCCTCCCTCCCATCCACGCGATACACATCCACGTGGAAACGAGCTCGTCGAGGATCGCATGCCCGGTCCAGTTTAACGAGCTTTCAGATAAAACACCGAAAACGTCGTCGGGATTAATTAAATAATTAAAGCGGCTAATTATCTCGACTCGGCCATCTGCCTACGTGACCCGACGCGCTAATAGAGTCGTTAGGCTCGTGGAACGGTATATCGTTTCTGGATCCCCGCGTCCTCCGGAATTTGACGGATCACGGTATATGTACAGCTCGTTTCTCTTTCCTCCCTTTTTCCATTTCTTTACCCTTCGAAACGATGGTTCATAGAACGACGAGAAAAGCTAAAATTTATTAGCCGCAGTTTGCAAAAGTTTCTTGATTTCGTGCGATTAACAAATCACTGCGTGGACTGGATTTTTATGCGTCTACCTATATATTATAATTAGAACATCGTGTACTCACAAGAGAGAACTATTTGCCGCAGTTTAAAATCTAGCAACTATCAACTGTACTACAAGTAATTTCTATTTGCAACGCTCGTCTATAATTTTCAAATCGCGCGATACGTTGTAAGAGAATTACACATGTACATGATCAAATATTCAGAGCGGAGTACTCGTTGTGATATTAAATGAACAAAACGAATCCCTGCTTTAAGTTTTATTATACCCGGTGGAGTTAGTGTTGTTGAAACACCTATTTCTGGTACAATACTGAATCAGTATTATTAACCAATGAATTTTCTTGCGTAACACGAACAATGTCCTGCAATTACGATATGTCTGTAAATTATAAACTTTTTTATTTTCGGCGTAAGGTTCTCGAAAAAAGAGAAATTTATACGACTTGTAACTTTTTTTAATTCATCAGTATTATCAATTTTATTGATACGCAAACATTTGAATCGATAGAAAACAAATTACAGGCGCGATCGCCGAGTACCAGACAACGCCACTGCTCGACTCGAGGTCTACGCCACGCCCCCTCGCGAATCACGTGACTCAAATCAACCAATCGCTAATTTTCGTTGCATTAGCGTTGCACCTGAAGACGTCCGACTTTCTGAGTTACCCCCGCTAAAATCACCTTCAGTGATAATACGACGAAACAAGCGTTCCGACCGCTCGCGGTCAGCGTCGTGTGCGTTGCGTGCGCTCCCTCCGCGATTTCTCTGCTTCGTCCCGCGAGGGGCACGAGCAAAAAAGTCGAAGCCGTCGCCGAAGCGAAATTCAGGCGGAAGGACCGAACACGGGCAATTCATCATCGGCCGCGCGGGTTTCGCACACAACGCGTTTGTTAACCTTATCGCTGGTAAACGCTCGAAATTTGTAACGGCGAACACGATCTAAATAGCCGGCCCCGCGCCAGCTTCTTGCACGGCCCGTTACCGTACTAATTAATCGCACAGCGAAACAAGTATATCTCGAGATAAGATCTGGCAAAACATTCGCCGGTTGGCGAACCTGCGCCGGACGGAAACTAAATTAATGCCGGGGGCTGGAGAAGGCGAAACGACAAAAGACGCTTGCGAGTTGTCGAGGCACGCGTGTCATCTACGAATCGTTTCGAGCGTCGTTTATCAGCGCGATCGCGACTGGGCGAAAGATGCGAGATTTAAAGCGATTCAAAGCCCATCTTTCTCGAGCGATTCGAGGTCGACGTCGGTCCCCCAAGTCGCTTGGCTGCTCCCTTATTTACAGTTACGCACAAGTAGAGGGTGCAATCGAAACCAGTAATAACCTCGTTAACGTCCGGCCCGACTTGCCCTTTCTTTTTCGTTCCGATCGTCCCTTTTCACTTGTCGACTCTCTCGCCGCGATCCCCCCCAGGGGTTGCACGGAGAGCCTCGACGCTGGTTACCGTTCGATGAAATTGATATATCGGCGACTGAACGAGGCAGCGGCCCTGAAAAAAAGGGACGCGTGTGCTCTTCCTCTATCGGGTGTCTCGATACGCGTCGCTTCAGATCCGTCACGTTTCCGTTTCCACGTGACTTTCTGACCTCTTCTACGAAGATTATATTTCGGTAGACGTTATTAACGTATGAAACAGTGGCGTATCATCGAATTACGAATTTTTTTTTCAAGTATCTCGTTTCACGTATCTTTAACATATCTTTCCTGTGATTTTACATCCAATCGGTGTAATATTCCGAAACTTGAGAAGATATCGATTAAATACAACTTCTGAAAAATCTGAGGTAAATCTTCGTATAATGCAACGTCATTTCTTACGTCACAGAGAGTCGTCTACGTTACAAAAAGAAGAAAAATTGCTACGAATTCAAGTGAAACGTTGAAACATTGATTGCCAGACTATGGATATATTTACGCATTGAAAATTGAAGAGGAATAAAACAGATGCTCGCTCGAGTCTCAGTTTTCAAATTGTCCGTTGAATTGAACAAAACGAACGACGAAAAATTCCAAAGCTCCGAATTCACATCGTGATACTTCAAATCACAGAAATTTCATGCTACGGGGAAGCTTCTACTGACCCCCCTCCCCCCCCCGCCTCCACAAAGAAAAGAAAAAAAAATCTGTCGCGAATTCCATTGAACGAAGAAGGCCTGATTCGAGCTGGAAACGAACGGAAAGGGAAGACGAGGAGACGGTCGGGCGGGCGAAAGGCTCGTGTCCCGCGGGTGGAACAAAGCCGGCAGAGAAATCAATTAGCGAGCGGGCGCGGCAGAATTCGGTGACACACACGGTGTACAGTTTTCCGGGGCGAGGCTGCCAGAGTTTTTTTTCCCACGGGATGTGTCGCGGCGACTGGCCTTCCCCCTCGGGGAAACGAGAATTCCCTCCGTGTATGTACAGTCACTCCAATCACGAGCCATACATCAGTTTGCGTCGTTGACGAGAAGAAACGGGGGAGGACGGAGAAAAATGTCCCGATTGTGAAAGTCCCGAGGGGATGAAACAGTGACGTGCCACGTACCTCGCCGGTCTACCTCGTTCCCTCTCGCTCGCGCTAAGTGATAGATGCGCGTTGTCTTTCTCCGCCGGCATTTCCTTTTTTTTTTCATTCCAGCTTTTTCTAACAGTTCATCGTTGTCTTTCGCGATTCTGCTCGCGGTACGCTCGCGGTGGACATCGAGCGTAGAGTCGCGAACCGATATATGATGGAATCTGATGTTGGATATTTATATTTTTTTTTCTTTTTCTTTTTTTTTCTTTTACGAACGAAACTGAGAAATGACACCTGTACATCTTTACATTTTCAAGTTTCTCACAAATGCCTAAAATATGACAATTCGATGATTTTAAATCTATTACTGGCGATTTGAACGTTTTTATTGATTATTCATTATCGTACGTAAAAGCGAATCGCATTTTAAAAATTTTTAGTAAGCTTTTAGTACGACGCAACGACAATAATCTTGACGATTCAATTTGATCGACATTCTCATCTGAAATTTTGTCCCTCTATAAACGAATATCTAGATGGGTTTTTTTTTTTTTTCAGCTAGAAATAAATATTAGGATACCAAAGATTCCGTCCCTCGAGGTACAAAATTTCCCTCTGTTCGATTCTGCGTAAATTGTCTTCGGAACGTTCGCGGAAAGTCAGCAGCCGCTCTGTTTCTCCGGAGAACTTCCGTACAACTGATTTCCACGTCGTTGACGGAATGATCAATGAGGGTCGAGGATGCGTCGCGAAACAAAATTAAAAAGTTCCAGAGATTTTTCGAAGAACGAGGTCGGTAACGAGCAAACAGAGCACACGAAAGTATCTTCGCGTCGAGTCCCGAAGGGAGTTCGCTAAGTGATAGATCACGAGGACTAATGCGACCGCCCTGTCGCGCTACTTCCAAAGCAGCGCGGTCCTAATGAAAATTTCGTGATCCGGGTTTCCGCTCGTATTTTTCCTCGTTAAGTTTGCCACATACATTGCCAGCTGAGGAATCGAGGAGATCAAATCGGCACTTTTCAAGAGAAGAATCGTCCAACCCCGTGGTTTTTTTCTACTTTATTCGCTCGAATAAGTTTCTAGCTCCGACACATTAAATTTTAATCCGTGTTTTAGTTTTTAACACGAGCGTCACCGTATGTATGTATGATCTCTTTGATTTAAGGTATGATGAAATATCCAAGTACATTTATTCACAAATACACGGCACAATTTCGGTTAACAAAGATGAAGAAATTAATTAAAATGATATAAAAAGGTATGAATGCGTCAATATTTTCTGGTTCGCACGTACAGGAGAGATTTCAATCAAACATTTCACATTCACGTCATCTCTCTGACTTTGAATGTTTCATGTTGTACATAAAATATCATATCATATACTTGTTTCGAGAATTACAAGTAAACTTATTTACTAAACTTTTTTATGCTGTAACAATCGCATGAAATTGTACTACACATAACTTCAGATTAGAACAAAGGTATGTTAATTATACGTGTATCTTTAATACACGTTCGAATCCTTATTATTTAAGTTCATGAAGCACAGTGAGTGCAGAAATAAGAAAAACAAGAGGAGAGCTAAAGTCGTACGAACAATACGAGACGATTTAATTTATTCCGGCTGTTTCATTTCGAGGTATAAATGACAACTTGGATTATGTTCACAGATCGATTCAAGCAGAGACTACTCGCAGGAGATTTACAAAAATCCGGCGTTTATCGGTATGCAAACGAAATTAAAACCCGACGGATCGATACAACGCGGCTGCACAGTCATTTTCTAATTAATCGCCCGATGCTGAAATCCTTTTCCATCTGAAATGATCTCTCGGTTATTATGGTCAGAAACTTGCGAATAGCATGTTTCCTCGAAAGTTTGCAAAGAAAAGGATGATACTAAAGAGCCTCGAGAAATGAAATCAAATGACAAAGTCTTGGCAAACTCCGATTATAAAATGAATTAACCGGAAAACTTGTTTATCATAATGTTAAAAGTACTTTAGTTTATTCAAACTTCGTAAAAACGATAGAATCTAGGTGGATGAAATAACGATGAGAGAAATATGATATAAACTTCGTAGTCACAGTGTGGAAAACCATAAATTGCCAGTGCAAATCGATTGCAAGTGGTACGTTGCGTTGCCACGGTGTGGTAGTGGAAAGTTTCTGGCCAGACAGATTTACCACTTGATATTCCAAAAGCGGCATGGAAATGAATTCCAACTGACGTTGGGAAACGTGAAGATGTGACAAAGTTGGAAAGATACAGATGGACATTGTTACGAGGTACAAATAAAAATTGAAATTACTTTGTTAATTGTCAACTTGGAAACGCAAATACTACGTACGTATCTACATTCTGTAGACATTTACACTCTAAAATATTCCATCCTCAGAGTCAGTCTAACGACTCTGAGCAAAGAATCGCATAAATCTCCACGACTTGTACCCCAGTCGCGATTCGTCTTCTCGTGAAAAGGCCCAGAAGCAACTGTTCTTACTAGGAAATGAAGACGATTTTATTGATATGCAAACATTTGAGTCGATAAAAAGAGAAATTACAGGCGCGATCGCTCAGTACCAGACAACGCCACTCCTACTCGAGGTCTACTCCACGCCCCCTCACGAGTCACGTGATCCAAATCAACCAATCGCCAATATTCGTTGCATTAGCGTTGCACCTGGGTTAGCCCCGCTAAAATCACTTTCAGTGATAATAATTATCGATTTAAAATCATACAGTGGCTCTAACAGTTCGCTTGCAAAGAAGCAGAGACGACGGGCATCCGAATTCGCTTGCTATCGAAGCGCAGTCATGTTTGAAGTTCAACGGCAAGCTTCACGAGTGGCCGGCCATCGAACAACGCAGTTCGCAGTTGGCGGGCAAACGCGTTCGTTCGAAATTGACAGCTTCTAATCGAGTTCACCGTGCGGAACGATCGAACGACTGCCGCTTGGGGGATAATCGCGCAACGCGGAGATCGCGGACGGAGCGCGGCGAAATTAGCAACGTGGCTAGACAGAAGCGCGGCTCGCAGACTCGTCAGATATTCCCACAGGTTCCCTGGATCCGGCGGGGGAAGGGAAAGGGAGGGTGGGCTGGTGGGTCGTGTACGTTCGATTAAGGCCGATGACGAGGTCATGCAACGGGAGGGCGCGCGTTTTACAGGCGAAACGCGTTAACGCACGCTAAGTAATGGATGATCCAGCCGGGCCACGGTTTATTTTCACTCGAGACTTTTGCTAAATAATTCAGCCAGCGCTGGATGTGTATCGCCACCTAATTGCCCTGAAATATTGAGCAACAGCCCGAGCGCGACAGCCTCCGGAGCTTGACAAAATTTCAACGAAATTTAAGACAGTCAGGCTGCCCGGAAATCCCGGGCGATAATCTCCACCCGCAATTTTTCGCAACGTGTTCAGAGATATGATTTTCAAAGTTTATTAAAAAAAAAAAATATTTTATTTATTTTTTTTTTTTTTTTTTACCATCCAACGAACTTTGATAAAAATTCCAAACAGCGTAAGAGCCACGAAATTATTTACGCGTAGCGGTCGGTAACGGCGAGATTTTCGTCGCCTGCTTTTAAAGTTAGAAGAAAACGTGACAGACGCTTGTGTAGGACGCTTTGCTTTACATTCGATGTGACTTTGTTCCGCACGCGATACTTGTTTGTTTCCAATAACTGGTTGGCTCTGCTCGAGCACTTCCTAATTGTGTCAAGCGGCGCAATACGACGCGAAACCGCGATCGGATCGATACGACGGGCAAAGATCGTTCCGGGTTCGCGCGGGCTCACCGGAGAGGAGACGCGCGAAAAGACGATGGAAAAATAATCGCGGCGGCGCCTGTTGCCTCGATTTCTTGCGTTCCGGGGAGGACGAGGCGCAATTACGACGGAAAGACGGTTCGGAATATGCGGGACAAGTGGCAGCCGAGTGGCAGCCGACGAAATTCTGGGAACAGGTTAAAAGTGATTCGTGCTTCCCCGGGCGGGTGAAAAAGCGGATCCTCTCGAGTGGAACGCTTGTCGCGTAATTTGGAACACACTTTGCCAACGTGGATACGTTCTATGGACGTAGAATGCTACTCTACCGACCACTTGTCACGACTTTCTCCTCCCCCTTTCCCCACCTTTCCTCGATGCTGTTGAACTCGCAACCGCGCGAACCTGTCGCCCGACCGATGCAAATCGCTTGCACTCGCGTCGATAGTTTCAAAGGTGAAAGAAAAAAAAAAAAAAGAGCGGAACGTGTGCGTCCGAAATTTCATTTAGAGAGTATTTTCCTTTACCTGGATGATGGATGTTTCAGATCTTTCTGTTCCGTCCGAATGACGAAAGATGAACTGCTTTCTGATTCGTCGTATTATCGGATCGAGTTGTGTACTTTTACGTTTCAAATCTCGTCTAACAACATTCATCAAACGGTTCCGTAAATAAAACGACCAAGTACTATTTTCCAAATTATTCTGATACAAGTTACTTCGATTAAAGAAAGAGACGTGTTTATAAACGAAACAAAAACCCACAAACTTGACGAACGTTTTTACAATTTTTACATTTGTCGCGCAATTACCCAATTATCCCCCTTATTCTTCTTCGAATGACTCTCACACCGTTCGAGATTCAAGCGCGATTGAAATTGACCGCGTTGTCGCGTTAAAGCAGTTGTGCGCTTCTCCATTGTTTCGGTGCAAATGCGTCTGACATATATAGAAAAAGTCCCCTTAACTCGATCCCCGATAGACGGGCTGAAAAAAAGGAAAAAAAAGGGGGAAAGAGAAACGAGCAAGGATTAAAAGTTCCGTTCGTTTTGAATTACCCATTCGTGGCTACTGATTACACGACAGAAGGAATCAATTGGCAAACCGCGTAAACCCGTCGGACGTGACGAGATAAAAAGTGCTCGTCGAGTTCGTCTCGCTAGTCCGGATTGACTTTTCGTCGTTGTTCGATGTTCGAACGTATCGAGAACGCGCGCTCAAAATCGGCGACGTTCGAAAACGTGGTGTTGGACGAGAGCGCGAGGCTCGAGAGAGGAGGAGCTGGTAAAAAAAAAAGAGAAAAAAAAATCGAAAGCTGTCATCTGATCGCGGTCGCTGGAATGCACCACCGTGCAGAATCGAATGTTCCAAGGACTATTATCAGAGACGGCCGCGGCATAGGCATTTCGACACAGAGGGAAATTCGTGTCAATGAATAACTTTCGAGTGGCGTGTGTCGGCCATCGGACGCGACCGGTCGCCGCGAATTTCGGTCATCGCTAACGTCTATTTCGAGGAATCGATTTCCACCGACCGAACGCGCTACAGTTGTTTCGTTTTCTTTTTTTTTTTTCCTTTTTTTCCTCGCGTCGAACGAATTAAGAGTGGAAATTTCGGCCAGCTGTCAGCTTCTGGGCCATCGTGCGCTCGTTATTAAATTTTTCGTTGATTTCGAGAAGATAGGAGGAGGCAAAACGGGAAATAATCTGGAGTAACGTGAAATAGCGAAAAGCGAATTGCTTTTTGATTCGTCGTATTATGAGATTAAATCGTTTCGAGTGTCTGAAATTGATAACGTCCTCTTGCGTTTTTTTCTTTTTTTCCTTTTTTTTACAAAAGAACAACGTTCGAAAGAGGTAAAAAAAGAAAAAAAAAAAATGAAAAATGTTTCTTTCACAAAATGGTTAGGTTGCGATTACATTCAAGTTAACTGCCAAGCAACGATTATTAACTGTTACATTTATTCAATAAACATCATCTTGCAGCTTTACAAATTTTGCGCGAAATCGAAAATCTTTTACCTAGTTCGACAACTGTTAAAAATCTTCGCGTGCCAATGATCAACGTGCTAAGGCTGTACATTGCCGATCCGACTGTCGCGTATTTCAAATAGCTACAACTGTAAATCGTTTCGAAATTTCGCCGCGATAACGTTTCTCGTCTGACAGAGACACGTCCGTCCCTCGGAAGGAAGTTTCAAGTACCGTCGTGAATCGTATCGCTGAAACGACAAAGCTTTTAGCGTCGTCGTGAACGCAAACACGCTCCCTCGAGGATCAGGTGTAGATCGGAACGCGACGGCTTCCCCGCTCGGCGGAAGGGAGGGAGGGTCGCGGGATGGATGCGGCGAAGAAATATTTTTCATTAATCTGATTATTTATCACCCGTCGAGCTTTCACGAGGGCTTCGCAGCAGCAGCCACCCTCTTACACGCTGTAATCCCGTGTAGCCGTGCGGCCACGTCGCGTCGCGGTTAGGCGTTTAACGGGGAAGGGCGCAAAGGGAACGCGAAAGAGGGGCTGGGGGCCCGACGACTTGCCGCCCGAAATCTATCGTTATGAGACGCAGGGACACGCGTTTCCCCATCGCCTTCCGCTTCCTCCTCCACCGTCTTCTCATTTACATATTGAACGCCCGAGCTAGCGTAAGCTGTTTGAAAATAGCTGGTGGTTGAGTTCCGCCGAGTCTTCGTCGAGGGTTTCTGATAAGATTTCTCGATCGATTCATTGATTTTTCTACGAAACGACGAGACTCTGCGAATCAGATTCGAGATACTTTGCAACTCTTGTGTTTTGTGGAAGGCTTGTTATCGACATCGAGTCTCGAAAGTCTTCAAGTTGTAGACTAACTTTTCCTCATTTTCCGAATGTAACGTAAGTAACACGTGGTATGAAATGTAAAGGTAGGGGTTTACCAGTTTCTCTTGTTAGAGACTGCCACTTGTGAAATATTCACAAATAGTCACTTGAGAAATTATTGTACCTTCGATCACAACGATGAAGACTTTCGTGCCTTCAAGAATAACCAAGACTTTCAGAGAGTGCTTCAAGGTATCGAGTGTTCGTCATTAGAAATATGTACCTCGTAAATCGCACGCGAGGCAAGAACACATCGCAGGCGCATTGACCTGACGAGTGGTAAAGTCTAAAAAGAAAAAAAAAAAAAGAAAATGCCCACGGTAAGGCGACCGAAGGAAAACCGCTCGACGGATTGGAGCTTCGTGTTGGCCGGCGATAAAGTTATATTTAGCCAGCTTTGAAACTTCTCGCTCCTTTATGTACTTTTTTTTTTTTTTTAAGAGGAAAAGGAACCGTTATTAGCTTCGAGAGGATGCACTAAGCTAAATGAATCCCCATCCGGAATAGACTCCGCAGCGGGCCGCCGTGGGTTGTTCCACACGATCGAAGGTGCAGGCCCCCCTCCTCCCCTAAGGAGAGCTCGCGTAGACAAACAGGAAGCACGATACACAAACACGTTCGGAAGCTGCAGTCAACGTAATCGCTGTAACGTGCAGCGCACGCGTGCTGTTATCGGGTATTCGCGTGGCGGTTCCGCGAACGTTCGTGAGCGTTTTAGCGCGCGTACGCGTATCTATTTCCGCGGTCGCGTGCACGGAATGCTCGCCAATAGGGATGGGATCAAGTCCAAATACTTTCCAAGTCAGGTTTCCATATCGCCGTGAGTTTCGCTCCATCGCGACTTTGGAAACGCCACTTGATCTCGTTCTTTCAACGTGCGCTTGCGTTTCGGCGTACGCAAACTGTACAATTTTGTACAAGTCGTGTTCAATGTTCGTCGGTACGTTTTCCATCAAGCATCTGAGATTTCGTTTCGTGAGAACTACTATAGAAATGCTTCGGTGAATATTTTCGCAATGCATTCATTTTGTACAACCTGGTCTCGAAAATCGAAACTCATAGATGAGATTTGAAACTTTCCGCGAGTAGCAGTAACAATCTCGAAGATCAGAATTCTACAGAGTAGAAAAACATATCGTGTTCGTTACATTTCGAAAGATATTCAGTTCGTTGTTTCCTTTGCCAATTCACCAAATCAAAGTTGCAGCGCGAAACTTGAAAATATATTTCATTGCAATCGAGACAAGTCCTAAAGAAAAAAAGAAAACTGAAAGTCACGTTAAAATAGTTGAAAGTGAAATGAAACATTGGAATCCAACGATGAAAGGTTCGAACGTTACTTGCGAAGTGCTCGATCCCATCTCTACTCGCCGGCACGTGTAACTTATCCGCGCGCCCCTATTAGACCGCCACCTCGCCTGCCTCGCCACCCTGCGCCATTAAATTTCCACGAAAGCGATGGCGGCGAACGGTGAAACGGAGCCGCGTAAATCATGCAACGATAATGTCGGATCCGCGGCGCGTCCGCGACGTTCCGCCGATACCGCGCGCCGGGGCCAGTCGTGACACCCAGTCCCCAACCTGCGGAACCTGCTGCACCACGCCGTTCCGAATTATCACGAGCTCAAGAAGACCTCTCTCTCTCTCTCTCTCTGGCTTCGATGACGAATCGCTCGAGCGAGGGACGGAAAATGGGAGGCAAGAGGCGGCGAGGACGTGCCGGATGCGAGATTCGCGGCGGGGGTTGTCGCGGTCTCGCGTCGCTTCCAGATTAATAATTGTGTTTTGCTCGAGAAGATTCGACTCGGCTGGGCGTGGCCCCCCTTTCCTCGTTCGACTAATCTGAAGACGTGAGAAATTGCAATGGCCCTGGCTCCTACGAGGGTAATGATACGCGGGAAATTATATTTATAATTTATATCCATGGTGATTTGTGACCCAGGAGTATGAGGTAACGCGAGTACAGGGTGAGCGAGTGAATGGTCGGGGAAATCGAGATTTTTCTCTGATAAAATCGAGATTTCGTTCTTTACGCGAACGATCGAGATGGTATCGGGTGTATTCTTATTCTTATTCTTGAATTATCGTCGGATAATGTTGTTGTTAAATGAGTGGTCATCGAAGAGTTTAATTCTTTCTGCAAAAATCCTCAGAATTAAACATCCTCGTATTACTTTGTACAATGTGCGTAATACGAATTGGTTCTTCTAGAGAAATATAAGTAATTAGGATGACACGGTAGAATGGCGGTGTGATTTATTATTACACGATGTTGATTTACGTGGATGAATGTTTTATTTTAAGTGAATCTACTGTGTAGTTGGAGAGAGCAAAATCTTTTTAATAGCAGTTCAGCAGTAGTTGAGTGACCAGAAAATTCGAATGATTGCTTACGCGTATGTTGTATTTATCGTCGTAGCTTGATTTCAATGTTGGAATTGTTCCCCAAACAAATTAGTGACTCGGAATTCACACGTGACAGCTGAAATTCCGTGATGAAGCGTTTGTGAGAGATTTAAATGTGCAAAGTCTGATCGCATTTTTTCATTACCATTCAAATCTCATCCAGTCGATCGTGGAGAGAATTTCACCGAGTCTGAATACCCTCTTCGCTCGAAATTTGTTTCACGAACGATCTCTCCGGCATTGTCGCGCAGTTCACGAGGTGAAGAAAGGACGCTGAATAATGTCGTCGCACTTACTTAATACAGGTACTTATTAAGGCCGACGTTTCTTGTTTCCGCGATTTATAACCTCATATCCGCTAATTAAATCAAATATAACTTCACGAAATTCTTGGTAGGATGGCTCGGCAACGCCGATCATCATTACGAGGGACGACTCTCGGCTCTATGCAAAGCACTTTCAAAGAACACCGAGACGCTCTAAAGGGAGTTGGAGATACGTCGAGGAAAACCTCGATCGATGTTAACGCGGCATGGAATTTTAACGAAATGTTACGTAACCCATCCTGCGCGATCTGGATCATTTGAGAGTAAAATGGATCGCACGTTGATAATTCTGTCTTTCACGAGTCAGAAATGATACGATTTCTCGCAGAGAAATTGTATCATTTCGAACAATTGAGCTGCGATGTAAGATCTTATTTCTTATTTCGTCTTATTTGTTTCAAAGCTGGGAAAATTAAATGATATTATGATACAACTACGTAAAAAGAAGGAAAAAACAAAAACTGTAGGTATATAAGGAGTGATTTTATATGTAAGGATGATGCTAGATGAAGATGAACATTATTGCACACTGAAATTTACGACGATTAAAAATTCTAATTCGGGATTAAATTTCGCGAACGAGCAGGCCAGATTCTTCGGAGTTTCTGTGCGCGTCTTCATCGGTATTTCACGGGGGATGCTCGCGGGCCCGATTTATTAGAGCCCGGAGCGTGGTTATTTCTCTCGCAGTTCTCCTTAAAACGGCCGTTTCGGGCGCCACCGCGAACAAGAGAGCAACGACGGGGTCTTCTCTGTGACATACGGTCTATTAGGACTAATAATAGTGACTCGGAGAGGCGCGGACACCCGTACAGTTCTCCCCGACCCACGTCGTACGTCTTTCCAGCCGGGCAGCTCAGGCTCCGCGCGTCGACCACCGGGAAAAACAGAACACGCCTCGTGAATTCTCACGTTCGATGCATGCGTCAATTAAAAAACGTTTCCTCTCTTTGAATCGTCGACTCTTGACGTGGATACGAGCCGCGGACCGCGTCTTATTTTGTTTGTTATTGGACCATTGCGCGTAAAATTATTTTTTTCGGTCAAATTCCTGCACGTTTGATTTTTCTTGATCTCTGAAGCGTCTACTACAGGCGTTGATTTATGTTCTAAACCACGAGACAGAAAGATAGCACGCTCTGACAATGATTAGATTTCCTTTTTACGATACAAATCATACGTAAAACTCTTTCTTCCGTAGCGTTTGTATCAACAACGAAGAAAAAAAAATATCGCAACGACAGCAGTCACTGAACACGAGACTGTGCGTGTTAAATATCGGCGTGAAGCAACGGTGAAACGCGAGCGGAATGGTAACGAAATTTTTGCCGGGAAAGTTGGCCGCCGGCGAGATTCGTTTGAAAGCGAAGAGCGGCTGGCTGGCTGACTGGCTGGCTGGCTGGCTGGCAAGTGGCCCCGGCGCGCATCGACAACTGGAACTTGAATTCGGGTTTTAAAGCAGGCATCTTCGCATGTTCTTCATCGTTGATCACGTAACAGCCTAATTAAAGCGCTCGTTCCCATCGGGCGCCCTCGTCGAATCGATACTCGAGACCCGGTCGAGAGGGCAGCTTGAAAAGGGACGAGCCTCGCCGACCCCCAACCCCCCCCCCTCCTCCCCGTTCGCCGCGCCGTGGCGGCACGTCGTCTGAATTTTTAAAATTCCTTCAGGAGCGCGTACACGGATCGCACGGTAAATCGAGGCGAAGGATATTCGGTATTCGATTGAAATATTCACCGGCCGTGTTCGAATTTCCAGATAGCCTCCCGATAACGCCCGACCACCTCGTGATTCCCGTGCCGTCCGTGAATGTTTCAATCGTCTCCCGCCGCCGATACATAAACCTCCGTTCTCCAGCGCGAGCGAGAACGATCAAGAGCGAAAATTTCGCATCCCGTGAAACGCGAACCGCCGGCCGGAATTCTCGTTCCCCTCGTTAACGGGGGATCACATCGGCCGTTTGTTTCGGAAGTTTTCGCTCGCTTTCTTTTACGCTCGACGCGTCGACAAATCTTCGGTTGGAAAAGCTGGAGGAATTGGATTTGTCCGTAGGAGGCTGCTGGGTCTTTGGATTAGGAGGAAAGAAGCTTCCCTCGCGAGGAAGCGACGCTCGTAACTCAAGCGATTAGAGCGATCTCCCTGGTAAACGAGGGATCCTCGGTTAGCCAATCGACTAATTTCCTTGCTCCCTCTTTATGCGTGTGTACATAAACAGAGACATAAACAGCCGCCACATGAATTGGACAAATATGCGTCTGGTCGAAAGATTCCCGAGCCAGTTCGTCGTACGATTGTTCGCAAGGATACACGACGATGTTCGAGTGTTTTCTACTTACGTCAGAACTCTGATTATTTAAATCGAATTTCAGTCAGTTGTTCAGACGAAATTTCACCGGTTAAATTCACGAATGATTTCACCCGAACGACGTTCCACTTTTAACGACAAAGACTCGAAGATTCTTCGAGGGACGAGCGAACAATCTGTTGGAGTGATCGATCGTTCGTAAATATCACTGTTGGTTTTTAACAACGTTCGAGCAACGTCTTCCATTACTTCCGTCCTAAAAACGTTCAAAGATGACGCTTCTCGTCCCCAAGAGAGGAGAAGAGTCACGAATAATCTATCGAACGATCATTTATAAACGCCACGGTTTATTTTCAACAGCCTCCGTGTCAAACGGAGGTAGTGCGATTCCGTCGTTACGGCCGTTCGTTACGGCGAATCCCGGACGATCGCGGGTAAAAACAAGATGACAGGAGGAGAAGAGAAAAAGACGCGTCTGGGAATTCGAAGAGACGAGCCTCGGCGCCTGACGACACGACAGATCGCATTGTTTTTGGCGGCCAGAAATAGCGCGGCGAGAACGCCGTGGCGACGACGATTACATGCGCGCGTCTTCTCTCTGTCTTCTAACGCGTGCAAAACGACCGCAGCTCGCCCTCTAGGCCCCCCCCCCCCACGCCCACTTACCCACCCACCTACCCCTTGTTGACCGCTGCAGAAACGTTCGACCATCTTGTTCCGATCTCGCCACAAAGGGGCCACTTTGGCCCCGACTATCTCGTCCGCTTGGGCGCCATCGCGATCTTCCTTCCCTCGGTTAACGTCCCTGTTCCGAACTTTACTAGTCCTTGCACTTGATTGTGCTGTAAACGCACCGTAGAGATCGTTCAACTATCGTAAAACCTCGCTATCGCCAACGCTCGGGCATCAGATTTCGCAGCGCGTTCTCGCTGCGACTAAGTAAATAATCATATACACCCTTCTTTCCCTTGTACGTTGACGTCGTTTGAAACTCGAACGATCCTCCTCCAGATTTGGTACCTGCCACTCGCCAATTTCCTACGTTCGCCATACTATTTTCGACTATTTCGATTATGGGAGTGAGAGAAACGCAGAAAATTATACGCAAAATACGCGATATTCTGCGTTTTATTACAATATCCAGCAGACAGAAACAAACTTCTTCTTCGTGAAAGTAGGACGACTTTTACCTCGTAAAAAGTAGAAGTTTGCACGTCCAAAGTCTAATCATATTAAAAACTCGAAGCAAGTGGATTTTTCGCGTTCCAAATTTTTTCCCTTCCCTTTTTATTGCCTCGCAGTAAAAGGTTGAGTAAACTGTCCTATAAAGGCAGTGAGTAACGGTACTACTCCTTCTTTTCGTTATTTTTCCAGCGTAGAGAATTGAAACCCGAGTTTCAGTTTCGAGCACATTCTCATCCGGTATTCGACTCGCCGATTTTCCACGTTTCTCGCATCGACAAAACGTGCACCTCTTGCCCGTGATTTCGCGATTCGAGAACGACGTTTACTTTCGACGATTTCCACGGTGTTCCCGCGTCTCGTGCAATTTTCGCGTTTGTACACGGCCGGGGCGAATGCGAAGAGGAAAGCGTACAATGTTGGTAACCCGAGTGCAGGCGGGGCACGTACCGCGTGTTTTAAGTAGGACGAAAAATGAGGTGTTATTTGGAAACAGGGGGAGATTTACGGTCGTTAAGCGGCCCGGCGGGACTTTGAGCAGTCGTTGCGCGAGGCAGCAACTGCCGAAAATGGAAATGGAAGAATAAAGGATAATGGAGAGGACTGAGAAACATTGAGAAATAACACGTATAAATTACGACGATTGGAGATCCATCTCGCGTATTGGCTGTTCTTTTTCTCAATTATCTCTGCATTTCGACGCGCGAACTTTTATTGGTTTAACATCAACCAGTTTCTCGCTGACACTTTCTCGGGACGAATCTTAATAAATTGAAAAACACAGGACAGTGACGATTGAACTATTCGGACGTTCTGTTCTATGTTTTTTTTATAGAAATGTATAAAATATTCAAAGCGACAGATGAAATTTAATGAACGAAGAGCATCTTTATTTTTGGTAGTTGTATTTTTCCAAGTATATTCATAAAACTAGAAACTTGCGTAAAGCGTATCGACGGTGTTACGAACTTTTTTTAAAAAATGTCGATTACAGAGTTAATGAAAAGTGAAGTTGATCAACTTAGTTTTCGAGAAAATATCTTCTGGGAGCAGTGACGTTAAATTTTGTTCCTCAGAACGAAATGACGAAATAACCAGATCTTTTCAGGAAAAGAAATGAAGGAAATTCGATTACTGGGAATCACACGTTGCGCATTCTAAATTCTCGACCACTGAAGTAGCTCAAACAGAAAAATGAATATTCCCGAAGGATATATCTGGCGTGGTATTTTGAACTCTGGCTCTGACATTTAAGGCGAGACGCGTTAAGGTTCTCCGGACGAAGAACAGCTCATCGTTGGGTATTGTTACGAGGCCGAAAATACCGGGATGTCGGGCAAAATATGGTCCAGCGACGAAAGATCGGTAAATTTAGTGACCGGGAACGGGACGTTTACGGGCTGCTTGGAAAACAGAATTAATCGCACGTCACCATCTTTATTTCGAGGACGGGTCGTTCCAAGCGTGAAACACTGGATGATGGTTAAATATATCCTACGTCGAATTGCACGTGGTCGAAAATATTCGCAGTTATAGTGTTTTACATTTGCATTCTTTTTGTACGACGAATATGTAAGAAACGAAAGTAGACTTGTTGCACTCTCCGGAATCGAATTTTTTATCAACTTCTGGAAAACGTACTTTTCTATGGTTAAGTAAAATTTTAAGGAGATTGTACATTTATTGCACGATTAGGAAATAAGAAAAAGAAAAGTACGATCAATTTCGTATCTGAAAAGAGTTTTCTGCGCGATATCAAGCGAAACGAAAGGGTTGAAGGGAATAAATAACCAGACAACGCTTTTGCGTTAATATTGCCTCAGAAAATGAGAAACACAGGCAGTTCTACAGAGTTTCAAAAACAACGTTCCGGCACTTGCCAGTCGAAAGCCGATGTTTAGCCGAGGGAATTCGCGCTGACCGTTGTTGCTTTTTCCTCGGCACCTGGCTGCACAATTCGTTGCAATTTGTCGATCGCGCTCGACGCCGCGACTCGACCCGAGACGCCTTTAACCGGCGAGAAATATCGCTGGATTTCTAGGTGAACGAAACTGCTGACAAGGTGAAGGATTTCCGTGGCTCACGAGCATTCCCTGGACCTGGCCTGTGCCTGATCTCGCGAGCTATCAGAGGGCGAGAGAGCGCGCGAACGACGCGAACACGATCCTCTACTTTTCTCCATCTAGACGACATCGACGCCGGAGTTTTTTCGCCCGCGCGCAATTATTTGTTGCGACGTGAGTTACAACCGGAGCGAGAAGGAGCTGATAATTTTCTACGATTCTTGAGATTTTTTCGCCGCGTTCTGAATGCCGCGAATGTCAAAGCTAGGTTAAAGAAGGGAACGTTAAAGAAGGGAAACTAAAATGGTCTGTTCGGTTTATCGTTATTAGAAAGTTGACGACTCTGAGTCTTTCGACTAGGATCGAAACGATTCTAGTTCATTCATTGCCTTATCCGAGTAATGTAATTGTAAAAGCAGGTTTATCATACAAATTGTAGACGTCGAGTAACAAGATTTATCTCAATCTCGTGAGTTTTAGGTTAGGTTAGGTTGAGGTTAGTAAAGTAATACTGCACAGATCACAGAAAAGGGGAACACTTTTGAATTTGGTTTTCACCGCGTATTATAAATTTCAAAGTCCATTCCACTGTCGTATCAGAGTCATCCTCTACTGCATTTAAAAATTACGCTCTTCCAGCGAATTACCGAAATTTGCCTAACGAACTGGAAACGTAACGCGAGCACATAAATCTGTTAACGCGAAATGAGAAAGATGAGGAAACTGAAGCGTTTTGGCGCTCCGTTACAAGCCAGCGACGGTACACGGAATAATTTTGTCGCGCGGAGGCGGGCGACTTTGAATTTTCTGTAGGACGCGCCGCGACGATTCGGTGGAGCCTTTGATCGCGGAAACGGAGAGACGTCCTTTCTTCTTCCAGAACAGCAGAGCGATTTAGGCCCTCGAGCGTTCCCGAAATTCCAGGAGGAATTGCTCGCCTCCCGTTCCTCCTTCTGCCTCGTTTCTTCCCGGCAACTCATAACGGAATGACAGAGTGACTCGTCACCAGCGGCGCTCTTCTCCTTCTCGTCTTTTCGCCTCCTTATTTCCCTCTCGTTTCATTCTTCGTCCCTCCTTTTCCTTCTATCCGTTTCTCTTGTGCAAGGCCGGTTTCGCACGATAAATCGTACGATAATTTTGACACAATTTTTTTCGCAATTCTGTACAAAAAATTTGGAGAACAGTAACTAAATTACTGACTATGGTCATCAGATACTTGACAATTTTTGCATAAATTTGCATCAAGTGTCCGGTGATTTGTAGAAGCGTTTACATTGGGAATCGCGGTTTTGAATGTCCACTGAAATACACGTATGTGCGTGCACACGCCGCGATATTATATTTTTAATACACGCACAGTCACACAAATATTGCGTTGGCGAGTTAAATTATCGCTCCTTTATGGGTATGGAAGTAAAATTTGATCGAACGCACTCGTTATTAATGCGGCAAATGCGCCAGTCGCTCCTAAATTCGTTTCCCCTCGCCCCCCCCCACTCGCCATCGGGCGAATTTATTTAAAACATCAAGATGAAACAACCGCGTGCGCACAGACGCTGCGGTAATTCCCTCGCTTTTCAATTTATAATCGAAACAGGGTTCCCCCTCCCCGGTGGAAGGTTGTCACGCTTTCTGTTACGGTCGGACGCACACAAATCGAACCTGCGTTTCGTGCTCGCTGCTCTTGTACGGGGGCTACACGCGAGAACGTTCCTTCCGCGGGCAATTAAAACAAGAAATTCCGAGAAAACGTCGTCGCTCGGAAGGCAGACACGTTCGATTTCCGGGCAATATCCGATTCGCTGGCCCGGGTGCCTCGACTTCTTCGTCTTCGGCCTCCAGCGGTCGCGCTCTGGATTAATTGAAAAATCCATCGGGCTGAAAACGAGGGCAGAACCTCCCCTGTAAACACGCTGTTACGCCTTGTATTCTATTAGGGAAACGGAGAACGAATTGGAGAAGCCTGACGAAGAAACTTGTGAGTTACAAGTGTGAATGTCAGACGTGATTCTTCTCTACGAGTTGCCGTTCCCCGAAAGCTGCGTCATTCTTGCTATTGAAAAGTCTATTAACTTCGAAAGCTGGAGAGACGTAGTATGAGTTTTCCATCTGTTTTCAGACGCGATTTTCATTAATTGTCAAATTCTCGTTTTTAAGGACGAGGAAATTGTACTGCGAACTTGTAAACCGTTAGCAAAACTAAACTCGCGTGGAAAGGTGAAGGGTAAATTTGCTCGAGTACAAAGTTGTTCGACGAACGTTAAATACAGCGGAACGTATCCAGAAAAGGCGAGACGACGCCAGTGCCTACTCCTTCCCAGACGGAAGGCTGCGCCTCTAACGCGTTTATATAGAAGAAGGTTGCAGCGGCATAAGCTCGCCACGAACGATAAACACGGGCACCCTGATGATGGCGCCGCGAAACGATGCACGTCGAAAATACCGCGGCATGCCAGCCTAACCGGAAACCAGCGTGTGTGTGTGTGTGAGAGAGTGAGAGAGAGCAAGTAGAGCGCGCGTGTGCTTGGCGAAGCGACGCGGCAAAAGTTCGCCAAACTACCGGCGTCCCGTCGCGGAATCCGATTTGTCTCGGTTTCAAAAGGGGCTCTCGAGCCCGCGGAGGCGGTTGCCAGAGAGAGACGGGGCACGAAGATTGGCGGAGAACGAGAGGTTTCGAAACTAGAACGGCCGAATTAATGAAGTAAACCGGGGCAACGCGGTCGCGGCAGGAGGAGAAAGGCCGAATCGATGAACGCGAGAACGCGAGAGCCGGGTGCGCTAACTCGTGGAGAACGGATGGACACACGGCGGCCTCGGTTCCGAGCTAATAAACCGGAAACCTAATGCGGTTCGGCCTAATAAACCGGAATTACCCTTATTAGGTGTCGGATCGTACGGTGTGTCGCGCCTACCTTCTCGGCAATAATGCGAATTTAGATTGATCCGGCCACGTGGAACGTAGAACGTGCCGTTCCCCGAAAGCTGCGAATTCCCGTCTCCCACTACTCCCCTCCCCATCCCTCGGCGCAGCCCCGAGCGACCTCGGGATCGATATAAATTTATTAGCGGCTGCAACAACGCCGCCTGAAGAGGGATGAATATAAATACACGAGCGAACCGTGCCGAATATAAACAGCGGAATTAAGTGCGCCCCGCCGGGGGAAACCGGCGCGTCGAGATCGAGATTCGACGCTCGATTGCTCAACAGATAACGGAACGCCAATCGCACGTGACTGGATGAAGATGACTTGTCAGAGTTAGCAACGAAAAATTCGCTCAAAATTTGACTGCGCGCAATTTCCAGCGAGTGATTATCTTTCGATTATCCTCGACCCCTTGAGGGTCGTTCTCTTCTTGAAAAGCAAATTCTTCTATCATTGTACCGCGAGGTATTACACGAGCAACTTTGAGTGTAGGAAATGAACCTCGAGATAACAAGCGAATTTTGCGGAATTCTTTTTCCCGTGCATAGTATCGTTTCACTTCTTCAGTCCAGGAACCAGGCGTTCCCCTTCGACGGATTATACGCAGTGCCATACTTTTATTACTTTTTTATGCTCAATTTTTCGCTTTCACCTCCCCCTCCCTCCCCCCCCAATTTTCCACTAAAATCCTCAATTTACTATTTTTGTGACTCGCCGAGTGGTATTTTAACGCGGGATACGCGCGATATTTTTTTAAAAAAACCGACTCGAAACTACGGCACAGTGAATATTTGTCAACACTATCAATTTATTATCCGTACGATCGCGTAAAATCAAATTTACACTAAAGGGGTGGCGGGAGGGAAGGAGGAAGAGGGCGAGGGCGAGGGGGGGGGGTAGGAGAGTCGGCGGAAGGGAAGGAAGCAGTCAAATGTAAAACTAAACAAAACGTCATAGAGGTTTGAAAACAATTTACGACGCAATCTATAAGAATTATGCCCGACACGCGAGATATAGTGGTTTTCCGAAGCGGCAAATGGAAGCAGAGTGAATCGCACATGATGTTTTCAACGGGGGAAGGGGAAACAGTCGATGAGTGCCGGTGATTTTGTTTCACTGACCGGCGATGTTTTCCGAACGACAGCGTTCGTTACGTTTTCACGTTTTTGTTATGTTCCTCGTGATGGTTTCATTGGATGTTATTTGCAATATCTTGCCCGTTGGATTGTAACGTAGCGATCGGTTCTCTCCTCTCATTCGTGGAAAATTTTTGATGGAGGCGACTCTTTCGGGAACAATTTACATAGATCGCGATTCAGTCGTTGACGGTCAAGTGACAAAATTCAATTTTGAGAAAAAAATATTTTAATCCTCGATTCTTTCTCTTCTCTTTTTATATTTTTAGAGACTTTTATAATATTTTAGAAGAACCTTTGGCGCAAAGTTGAAAATTTCAGTTAAAATTCTTTCGTAAATCTTCGCTTAAGTTTTTCATTGTTGGGAAAATACAGTTGGATTCGAACCGAACGATAAAGTATTAAACACACGTATTGTATAAAAGCGAAATGTTTTTTACGCGTAGCAAGATTATTTATAACTTTAAAAAGTTCGATGTGTCTTGTTTATAGTTCTGTTAATACCGAGTTATTGCGAATTTGAATTGCATAAAATACATAGAAATTGTTTTTTAACGATATTCCGTGTTATTCATTGAATATTGAAATAAATATGTAGCTTTGCTGTATCAAATAAATATACATTTGAAACAATGCAGCAATAGAAAGCTAATATTTTTGTTATAAGGGATTAACCATATCGATAATCGAAATAATTGAATTGTAATTTTATTTTATAGAAGACGCGGATTTCGCTTCTGAACGATATAGTATTTAATGGCCAAAAAGGGTTAATCGTCGGAAAAGCGTCGAAAAGCCACTGACCGAATTAGTCGTTACACGTCGTTAAATATCGATCGATTAAATGGCGATCGCATAGAGTTCGATACGTCAAAAAATACAGTATTTCAATTTATTATAACGTTTCCTGATCGCAAATTTAGCTCACCTCACTTTAGCGAGAAATTAATTACCTGGTGAAAATTCTCGAAAAGACTTCTTCCCTCGAACGCGAGATTTCAGGTTTCACAAAAAGGATGAAAATTTTTTTTAATTAACGTTTCAAATCCGCGACTTAAATCCTCGATTAACGATTAACAATTTGAAACGTTTCGCCAGAATGATTTCTGAAGATCCATCAAACAATTCAAACAGACTGTGAATGTTTCGCACTACGTGTAGTATAGTGTTCAGTACGCGAAAAAATGTATCCACAGAGTGTACAAACTCGCATTAAAATCCCGTAGAAGCCGAATCGTGCAAATTTAACGTTTCCGAGCGCCGCGCGGAAAGTCGAGGCTTAATTGAAAAATTCACGTCGGTAAGTTTTCACGACGCTCGCTAGGCACGCGAGAATTTCGAAATTCCCCGCGCGCGATCTCCCGTTCCCATTCCAATCTAATTCCAATTTCGAACGCGGCAATTTTCCAGGAACGCGCGCGAGCGAACACGGCCCGATCGTTAATCGCTTGACAGACGGGGGCTTCTGATTATTATTATATTTATCGCGCAGCTTGCCCGACGACGACGACTACGACGACGACGAGTTTTTAATTCGCGCTTCCGACTCGCCGCGCCGTTTTTTCTTCTGTTTTTGTTTTTGCTTCTGCAGCTCCCCCTCCCTCCCCTCACTGCGGACCGTTCTCTTTCGCTCCGCTATTTTTATGCACGGCCATTTAGCGGGGAAATTTGTCGGACGGTGAAATATCTCTTTTGTTTCCGGGGCGCGACAGGCGGTTCTCGATTATTTTGCCATCGCCCCGCGCCCAGCGATGCTCCCGCGCTGTGCGAAAATCTCACTGATCCGCTCGCGTCTCTCTTCCTTCCCCGGCGTTTTCCGCTCGCCGCCTCGGTCGTAACCGGCTCGAAAAACCTCGCCCGGCCGGCCGGCCTCGGCAACCCGGACTTTGCCCCCGTGTTTTTCTTCGCGAGGAATCGGCTTTCCAATTAACTCGCGCCGCTCCGATACGATATTCGTTCCCTCCGTTTTTCCAATTAACATCGCGGCACTGTGCGTTCTTCGACGCGTGACAGTTTCGCAGATGTGCGCGCGTGCGAATCTCGAAATTCTGCATTCGAAGGTGGAGAAATGCGCACGCGACGGGTGGGATGAAAGTTTGGGAAAGTAGGTTCGTGGTAATACAAAAATCCGTAGTTGCGAGACACCGTTTAATGGCGTTTAACGTGGTGGTGAAAGAACGAGGAAAGCACCGCGTACTTTGCAACGGGCAAGGGACGACATTAAAAACAAGAGACTGACTCGAGTTATTTCGCCGGGAGGTGGTTATTTCAGTCAGCGATGAGGTAGTACGCAAGAACAATGAGATAACTTCCAGAAATAAAGTCTTGCGGACGTGCTCCTGAATCGTGGTAATTGAAACGAGGACATTGGCATTAATTAAACCAACTTTTTACCGCTCGATGATCCTCGTGGAAAATTATAATCGTTGAAATTACTATATACCGAGAGAGTACCAGGAGAACGGGGAACAACGGATCCGCTGGAATTTTCCACCGTGTTTTCACGACATCGTGAAAAATAGAAATAATAGCTGTCCGGTGTTGGGACAAAGAAATTTCCATCCTCCCTACGTGAATCCACGCGAGCTGATCGTTCCCGGTGTCACGGGCGAAAAATAAATGACAATGAGTTGTACAAAATAAATTCTGTCTCGACAACCGTAAGAACGGTGTAAGAAAAACATGTATAGATCCTGAGAAATTTTTCACGACGATATTCGAAGAAGAAGAAGAAAGAAAGAAATCGTGAAAGTAAAAATAGAAATAGATATCCGGTTACCAAGGAGGAGTTGAAGAAGTTCCTCTCCCCCCCCACGTGGCCTAATCGTCGCTGGTTGAACGTCCTCTACGCTCGAAAACCACACGGTTCTTTCCCAATTCGCCGTTCATCCTCGTTCCTCTCGCGCAACGGGGACTCAAAGGGGCTAACAAACTACACGTCGATAATGAGCGAGAAATCAGAGATCCTCGGAGGATAAGCACGTCGCTCGGTTGCTCTCGCCTCTGGCATCGTACCAAAATACTTTGTCTCGACCGTTTGAAAAATGGCCGAGCACGGAAGAACGGCCGAGTCCCGGGGAATATTCATGAACCCCTGAGCGCGGCTGAAACTCTTCTTTCTTCTCTCCAACGCGCAACGCGCCGCGCGGTTGTTTGCATTGTTAACTTTGTCGCGCCAACGATCGATCTGCTCGCGATCATCGCGAGTTAATGGACATTGGTTTCTTTCTTTCTTTTTTTTTTTTTCTCCTGAACCGATCCGAACGATTTCGAGTCTCGTTATTTTTGCCATCCAGAGAATATCAGATGTTCGAAAATTAAATCTGCCTCTCGCGGCGATAATAATCGACATTTGGATTATTTACGTACTTACTCGAAATTGGATCGTTACTTGGATGAGTGGACGCTTACCTGAAACAAAGAAAATTACACGGTGTATTAAAAATTGGCAAGGATTCTTACAACTATTTCTGTACGTGAAGTGAAACAGTTTGTGTAAAATTATGAAAATAGCGGGATACAAATATAGAAAATTTATTTTCACCTACTAACAACTGATATTCCATGATTTTTGTGCATTTAATTCTCGACAAAAGTATAAAATTCTCCATTTTAGTCCGAATAGTTGGAGTTTGTGTCTGCACCGAACAAGACAATATAGTCAGTCTCCAAATAGTAACGTCAACACATAACGTAACGATTATTCGTTCAATTAAGAGCGTTAAATTTCCCGCGAATGTGCCAAACATCCGCAGTTGACGTGCAAGAAAACACGTTTCTAGAAATCGAAACGAAATAAAATGGAAACCCAAGAACAACCCTGAAACGTGACGACGCCCCAATTGTGGTCGGATAGGCGAGCGATAATCCAGCAGGGGGGAGAGAAAAAAAAAAGAACAAGTTGGAGAAAGTCGGCAATATATCGGAGCAATAAAATTCTCATTTACCCGGGACGCGTTAGCCGTGGTCGTCGGCGTTGCCGTCGCGTTTTCTTTTCCATTCTCATCCCGGCAATCCGCAAGGGTTTAAACCACGGCGTAGAAGCCCGGCGACGACTCCGGCATTCCGGCGAGTACAATTTACGAACAACGTTGCGTTCCCTTTCTCCGTCATTGCCTGTTCCTCGACGTCGAGGTCTGCCCGTCTCTGCCTCGCGGAGCTGTTTCGCCGGGTTTCGCCACGAGGCCACGCTCGCCCTCTGCATGTGCACGCGGGGGTAGTTTGTCACAGTCAAGTGCTCGCTAAGTATGCGCGACCATTTGTTCCCGATCTTCTATTCCGGCGCTCGCCGCAAACAGAATTAAACGTTTCTGCCTGGTGTTCCCTGTTCGCCGAACGCGCGTGTATCTTCTACGTTTCGTCAGAACCTGTGCATCCCCTCCACGCTCGTACGACGATCGCCATAACTGTGAAAACTTGGCGCGTCGCGTCGTCTCCCCCACTCCGGAACGAGAACGCCAGTTCTTCTCGCAAGTTTTCAGAAATTTTTGTCCACCGAATTTTTCTATTATTCACGGCGACACGGTCGTGCAGTAGACACGTCCGTGCTGGACGGGCGGATCTCGCCGGCGGAATTCCGCGTCACTCTCCGTGAGAAGCTGCTTCTTTTTTCTCGTGTTACCTCGCTAATATCTATTATCGTTCTCAGGGAACGACGTTTGTACGTTTCTGAGTAACGCGGCAGCGAGTCATTAAAATGAGAAGACTTGCATTTTCGTTCTATTTTTTGGTTCTGTCTTGTCTAAGTTGTCTCCTACTTCTGGAACAACACGATTTTCGCGTTTGCCTTCGAGTTGACACCGGTAACGAGTCATCAGAACGAGAAGAGTAATATTTTTGAACAATTCCATCTTAATTAATTAGAGCTCCATCGTTCCCTTCGTGCTGATACTGCTCTCTGCTGTTTAATTTTAATTTCAAATGGCCTTCTAAAATAGATTGTACGATATAAATTTAGCCAGATGATTAAAAAAAAAGAGAAAAAAAACACGAGCAGCTTCAAATATTCTTCCACTATATCTTGGAAAAATCAGAAAAACAGTGGAGAATAGAGAATTTTAATTAAAGAAGCAGAGAATTATTGTGCTTGTTTAATTAAAAGTGCCGACGTTTCTGCAACAAAAGCGATAAAAAAAGATACATGGACGGACACAAACGTATGATACTTCGGTTAAAACGATTGTCGAATCATTCTTTGTATCACGTCAATGGGGGAAGAAAAAAATTTGCACAAAGATACTGTATGAATGTTAATAATCTGTCATATATTACTTTCGGCAAATATATTCGATTCATTCTGCTTTCTTTTGCCCGTCATTGTTGTACGTGTTTCATCGCATTTTAAAATTTCTTTATTTTTGTTTTTCTCTGCCACGCTTAACTTAACGAGCAAATGAATTTAGAACGGAGAGACTTTAATCTGGGAACTTTTTAAATATATTCATTATGCAGTATCGAGTCTATTAACCATTTCGTCAGCAGACGTATAAATATTTCGTTCGCTTCGCGATTTCACTGAACAGGCAACGAACCTATAAATTAGTCACACTTCATCCTATTTCCGAAGCAGCGACTAAATAAGAAATTCGAGCGATTTTTCACCGAAGCTGGTGTGGTTCCAGAATCATTTCGTCGACGCGATAAATAGAGCTTAAATATGGAGGATTACCGGTGAATATAGCTAGGGTGTTGAAAAAACCTCGGCGATCGAATTATTTATAGCGTCATAGTGCGAATAAAACGATTTATACGACCGTGGTATAAAAAGTGCGTCGCTTTTACCGGGAGTCCATTAATAACGATTCGCACGTCGTACTCGTAAATGATCACACTTATTATTTATACTCGCCACCAGAGAAGATGGATCCGTTCATTTTTAACGACGACGCGATTACGCGCGTTGAAAAATCAATCGGCGATTACCGACGGCTCGGAATATAATTCGATCGAGACGGAGTAATTGCAAATGAGAAAGTCGGTGCATTTGCAAATAATTTATGCGTTGTAATTTTTTTTTTTTACTTACAGAGATTTGGAGTAACGACTAATGCAGAGGTACGAGAAGAAGGAAAGTGAGGTGAAGTATATTTTAAGAATAGGATAGTATTACGATTTCGCATTCTGGTACTACAGGATCAATAAATAACTGAAAATAATCGATGAAATTCGTATAAATCTACCAAGAATTGAGTTCTTCGTCAAATATCGCCGATTAATAGAGAATTACAGACCTTAAATACGCTTCCTACACGTTCAAATTATCTTCCCGCTCGTCGTGGATAAAACCTACTCCAAACATCGAGCCAAATACTGTTTGCACCATCCATTCTGCGCAGTTTCTATAATTCCATCGTATACACACGTCGAACAAAGTTCGATTACAAAGTTATCGCGCGTCGAATTTTAAAGCCTCGAGAATGAAAGAAGAGAGAGAGAGAGAGAGAGAGAGAGAGAGAGAGAACATCAAGTCACTTCTCAGGCAACGTGTCTCGAAGCGATCGCGAGCGATCTCCACAGGCAACGGGGGGCTTTTTCCGCGTTTCGTTTTCGACTTCTTCCGGTCTCCCAGTCGGTTCTTCCAGCAACTTGCTGCCGCCGTTCCCGTGCAAGTGGCCGTCAGATAAAACTCGCCGAACTGAAGTCCCCGCGGACGCGGGCAAGTTCTCGCGAGGAGAACCAACACAGCTATAAGCGATAAGAGTCGCCGTGACGTGAAAATTGCTCGGTTTTCCCTTTATGTTTTAGTTTCAGCCTGATAAATTGTTACTCGTCCGCGGGAAGTTTCAAAGTGACTTTGCCTGCCCCTTGTCTCTCTCGGTGACATCATAATGACCGACGCGATGCTCTTTTTTTCCCCGCCGCGACCGTGTCGTTTGCTCGAGAAACTCGACTCCGGTTTTCTCGAAAAAGGAAGAGAGAGAGAGAGAGAGAGAGACAGAAAAGAAAAATAATAAAGAGAACAAGGAGAATTCACGGTGGAAAGTTTCCGCCGCGAAAGGAACCGTTAAGCAAATCCTCCGGCAGAACTGGGCCAATTTGCCGCGGTTGTACGTAATACTTGCGCGCTTGTGGGTCGAACTGTCTTCGCGAGTAACCGTGCCGTAGGAAACAAATGCGGATAATGAAAGAGGAATCTGTCACTTTCAGTTGGCCAAGTTATCTCTCACGAAATTAGTTACATTCGTGGTTTCCTTTGGTTCGCAGACGCGATACAATTATCAAAATAAAAGTGCTTAATCTCCCGCAGAGACAACGTTATGAGATATTTTATTGCAACGATGGAGGAAACGACGCTATGCGAAAAATAAGAAGGAGCGCTAAATATCATTTGCTTTTCCGAGGAAACATCAAAGGAGGAAAAGACAAGAAAAATGTGGGAAAACCAATTCAACATCGAGTGACGAATTTTGGTATAAAAAAAAAAGAAAAAAAGAAAAACTTGTATATACTATATACTTCAAAGAATATTATGTAAAAGAAGATGGAATGTTTGAGACAGATTATGACAGATTATCTAGACTATATTACTAATGCACATAGAAATTTACTTCTTTCAATTTTCAGACATTATTGCGCCTAATTACAACTGAACTATGGTCGAACTTTTGATTGAATTTACTTTCTTGTGCATCGTTGTACCTCTTAACCTTTACGTATTACGTGTAGGTGATATTAAATATTAAATATTGTTATATTAATCATTGAATATTATTAGATAATATACTTGCTTGTATTAGTTTGCACTCGTGACAGCTAATTATACGTACATACTGACTCAGAATACGTAGCATGTGACAGAAATAAAAAGTCACGTCGATCGTAAAGCTCCACGTTTGTGGAAAATGAAAACGAGGGGAACGAAAGCAATACGGGCGATCGTCGCCGCAAGAATCGAATATCTGGGGGTGGGACGTTGAGGCGCGGGCAGAATTGATATTTCATACGTAGAGAAACAATAACGGGGCTGGCAACGCGAACCCAGTTCGGGTCGAGCAGATTTAATTCCTTAAAAGCTAGTGCATTTCGAGAGATCCCGCTTTTACTCGTGGCACGTTGGGCGTCCATTTGCTTTGCGCGCGCCACGCGAGAGGAGCCGTCGCGAATGAAAGATAACGAGAGCCGCACAGGCCACGGAATAAATTCTCCTAATAAAAATTTGTCGCTCCATGCTTCACCGACGCGGCCCCCGTCTCACAGCGACCGACATGCCGAAAGAAAGGTGAAAAAAAGTACCCAGTACTAGGCAACGAAGACGACTTTTTTGCCATAAAATTTTTATTGATACGCAAACATTTGAATCGATAGAAAACGAATTACAGGGGGGTGCGATCGTTGAGTATCAAACAAAGCCACTCCCACTCGAGGTCTACATCACGGCCCCTCGCGAATCACGTGACCCAAGTCAACCAATCGCTAATTTTCGTTGCATTAGCGTTGCACCTGATTTTCTGGGTTACTCCCGCTAAAATCACTTTCAGTGATAAAACAGAAAAGTGGATAATGCGTGTTCTTTTTTAAAATTACTTCGAAACAAACGCATTGTAGAATGCAGTGTTGCAAGCTTTTACCCACAAACTTTTATCCAGTATGGAAATATACACGAAATCGTCCTCAGAATAATCATATTGGCTTCTCGAATAAATTATCGTTCTATTTTGTCGTTTAGCAGCGTGAAATCTTGATTATCGAGAAAATTTTACCATTTCAAATATAAAACGTGAAGCACGGACCGAGTGCTGTGGCGCCAAAGTTTAAAACAATCGAAAGAAACGGAGTTGACCAAACTTTGGCAACTTCTCTACCGCAGACAATAACGACTGTTATTGAAATGTGTAATAGTTGAAATCTGAATACTACACGTATTGTTTATACTCCTAAAACGATAAATAAATAAATGATGAAACGAAGGAATACAACAACGTTGAACGTTGCGAGTGTTCTTAGTGTTCAAGGGGGGGTTGTACAACATCCTAGAAATACAACCGTGCGAGTTTCCATGATTCTAATCCCGGCGACGGTGTCTCGGAGGCAGGGAAACCGTTTCCAGTTCGCGGGGACCGGCTTTTGTCAATTTAAACCGTTTAAGCCGCGAGAAACTCGGGCACGTGAAAGGCGACACAATGAAACGGGCCGAGGCTTGCAATTAGCACGCTCGTTTACGTCGCTGCACGCCTTAATAAAGCGAGGATATAATCGCGCCGCGACGTAACCCGCCGAGGTAACCCGGCGGGGAAGGAAAAAGAGACGACTGAGGGGAGACGCGTCGCGTCGCGCTCGGTCGCAGAAACGAGCCACAAAAGTGGCCTCGTTCGAAAAGGACTCGTAATTAAGCGGAGTGGAGACGGTGGTCCGCGCGCGTCACCACGCATCGTCCGCCGTTTGTCCGCGCTTTGATCTCGACTCGCGACGCACAAGGCGCGTCCCGCCGCGAGATCGCAGCCTGTCTTCCCTGCAGACCGCCTCTCCGCGCGCGTTGCAACCGCGCGTCCGGTTAATTGGCAAATATTCGGGAAATATTCAAGCTGCACGTGGCAGCAGCCAACGTTTTCAACGTTGTCCAATGTAAAGGCAATATCGTACATTGTACGCGGCTTTGCCCACTCTCCGGCGCGGGGCAAAATTGGAAAAAGGAGAGTTTGTTTTAGTACCAATTTGATTACCGCGTTCGAACCCTTGAAATTCTGTTTTTGTTGTTCCGCGTTTGTTGTTCGCACGCAATTCGTTTCGTAGATTAAAAAATCATATTGCTGCGATGAAAGAGGGTAATTGCAAGTGCGTGCAGAGAGGATGTTGCTTTCTATCTTTGACTGTTCCTGATTGAGTGAGCTACGACATTGCGCAGACTTGAAACGTCAATGGCTAAAATTGTCAGCCATATCATTGACCAGATAACTGATTCGACTACTTCTCGTTTAACGTTTCTTCAATACGATGTAATTTAACAAACTGTTGGAACGGCTGTGCGTTTGTATCGAATTATCGTCGAAAATCCGACGACGAGAAACCGTCATCCCCGATATGTTTCGCGATCGTGAGGACAAGCATCGCACGCAACAACTTTCCAACAAATACGACCCGATCGTCGTATTTGTTGGCAAGCTTTGTCGTCGACAAAATTCGATAAAAAATTCACCCGCTGCTGAAACGAACCTCCAAGCGAAATTGAGCAACCCGGTCTCGCGAATCAATCATTTCAATCGGCTTCTGTTCATTCTCGAGGTCGGATCAAAGTGTTGCTTCAACAATTTCCTCTCGATTTTGCAAATAGCTTCCGGAGAAACGTTAGTCTATTCGCGATACTGTTGTTTGTTTGGAAAAGACTAACGTGTCCCCGGATGATACCAGACTGGGGTCGTCTATTTAAAATATCTTGGGACATTTACTATTAACTGTCGCCCCACAGACATTGAGGATCACTGTTGTCCAGTATTTTATATTAATTTCATACTCCATTGTTAATTTTATATTAATTCCCAAATTCGTATTCAACGAAGATGCTATTTAATCGAGCTTGATTATCCCAGGATATCAAGAATTATCAAACTGAAGCTTTTTTTCAAAAACTTGTGCTTTAAGTAAATTTACAATAACGTTCGTGCAGCAATAGGATAAAATAAAAATAAAAATGAAATGAAAGAAAAAGAAAAAAAAAAAAGAACAAGAGAAACCGTGCTTCTTTTCGACACCCTGTTTTCTAAAACCCTATTAATCTGACGGAATTACCATGCAACGTTTACCCACTCAGACGGTCCATTTCCCCGCTAAGCAGGAATTGTCTCCAATCGTATAACGAAGTTGGCGTAACAACAGATTCTAATACCGTTCCGAAGTGCATAACGTTATTGCGCCCGACGGGAACTCAGCAGGCAACAACCGCGACAAATTTTCGCGGAATGGCGTGGCGCACGCTCGCCGGCACGACAGAGCAATCCGCGGGGTTCATTGTTCCACAATCCTATTTCTCGGTAATTGCCCTAATCGGCCGGCGTAATGCGGGATTTACGATACGCGGAACGGTATCGCGATCAATGGAAACGCAGCCGGAGCCTTATTGCTCTTTAGCACGTGGCGTCGCAATCGTCGTCTACGGGCATCGGTCTACTTTCTCCCTGCCTTTCCAATTGCCGCGCTCGCTCTTTTCTCGCGACTCCGCCGAAAATTCAAGGGCTCTCCGGGGAGTCGATGGATCGAAACCCGCTCGTTCAGCCGTTTCGCGCGCGACACGCGCTTGAATTTAAACGGGAAACGTTGATTAGCCCTCGAACGTTTTTGGAGACGACGCTGCGTTTCAAGAGGCAACCGCTTTACGACCCGTGCCAATTCACCGCCGTTTGCGTCGTTTCTATTTCGCGTGTTCTCCGTTTCGTTCGACGACTTCGATGGGGCAATTCAATATGGCCGCGGGGTTGAATCTCGGTTGTCGCCGACAGGGCGACAATTTTATTTTTCTGAATGGGATGTTTGCAACGCGTTCTTTCTTAACCCTTTCGGTTGTAACATCGAGTAACCCGCGGTTCGAATTGCGATCTCGATTTGAAAGAAAAAGCAAACTGTAGTCCTATAAAATGTGAATTTGAATTTTAACTCTTGAATGTAGTTTGTAACTTTGAAACGACAGAGGAATTTCATTTGGGAAAGTTAAAAGGTTAAAAAAGGATCTCAAATGACGTGTGATCCAGTGTGCATTTTTAATTTTTGGCGAATACAATTGAAGAGAAATGAGAGTTAAGTAGAAGTTCGTTTTATTCTATTCTACTTTGGATACTCTCTTTGCACAGTTTGCAACATCTAATTTCCCGCGAATATTATCATATTTATTTCGTTCAGTTAATAATAACTTTCAAATTATTTTTAATTATATACGAACGTCGTATGAATTGGAATTATATATCAATTTTAAACTTCCTTTTATCTTTTTTTTGATAACGAATACACTATATGTTTGAGCATTGAATTATCCTACATACCGCGATACGATACATCGTTTTAATAAATCGATAGCGATGTAAGTATCCGATTAGTCGAACGTTCCAGCGTGACGGTAAAATCCCGATGACAGAGCTGCCCGATTTTTCCAATAGGCGTAAACTATGAAAAAGCATTTGAAATGGAAAGAGTAAATAACTTTTCAACGCGAATTTTATTTATTATTATATCCCGTTCTCGACAATCACCGATCTCTCGTTGTGTGATTTAACAGTCATCAAACGCTCAAAAATACCGTAACGAGCAACCATCCCTGAAACTACCGCTGAGTGGGAATTTATTTTGTAGCATCATCCAATAGATTTATAAAACGAAAAATGTCTATAAAGAAATATCGTCAAAAATCAATTTCAGTAACCTGGTTTTTCCCCCCAATGGAGCCCCGGTCATTCATTATTCCCGCGTACGCGTTCCGGTTGTATAATTTTCATAATCGATTTCTCCTAAACGCAAAAAAGAAAGAACAACGAACCTAAATAATAATGTTATAATAATATAATATTATTATATTAAATAATAATATTATATAAGTGGAATTGCTAATATGCGATTTCTGCGTCTCAAAACTCAATCAAAGTCTACACAGGTCCGCTCGTAGACGTCTTTCGACGAATATCGCAATTTGAAATTTCATTGATACCGTTAAGAGATCGTCGCCTATCGTGAAATTTGAAACAAATCCGAAAATATACGTAGAAAATTACAAGGTATATCTCGCAGAGATCATCAAAGTACTCAAACGATCGAGTGCCAGGTATATTAATGAACTTCAATAATCACCGGAATAACATTCAATCACATGTTTATTATTTATTATTTTCAATTGCACGCTCACCTGTGATTATTTTTAATCACATGCTCGTTTTATTACGTTTAATTACACGCTCGTTTCGTGTTTAAAATGATCATGCTGTGCTCTATTTGTCCATTGTGGAGTAATTATTCACGTTGCATAATTTTACTCGTAACGTGAAATTTTTTTCCATGTAGGGAAGTTTTTTTCGTTAAATAAGCAATGTTTGCGATAATTGTAATTTTCTTGTAATTTTCGTGTACGTTCGCTTGAAATTACAACGCTCGTGTTTCATTACACGGTGTTAACGTCCAAAAATGTTTCGCGCAATACAAACAACGGCGGACACGATAATTTTCTACCCCATTGACGATGGCCGAGTTTCGCGGAATTTTCACTTCTTTTCTGTCAACGACCACATTCTTTTTCAAACAAAAGTTACGAGAGTTACCGTTCTCGTTGGCTTCTCTCCTCTTCGTTCGCGTAATTTGGCAGACGCAATATAAGCGGACAAAATCAAATGAAAATGAAAACCGTCCAACGGCGCGTGGGGACTGGCTCATCGCGCGACTAGTTCTCGAAACAACGACTCGCTGAACCGAGTATTCCTGGTACGCTCATTGTCGGTTCTATATTAGACACTGAGGACAACTTGCAAGCTCGCAGATGGCACTGAACCTCTTATTGTTGCCTCGTAAGAATCTTCCACCTTTTGTTTTTCGAATTTCCCAGTTTGTTCTTCGGTTATATTTGGAGTCTTCCACCCTCTTCGCGACGTGCACGTTAATGGTTAATGAGAATATTACTATTTTTACGTTTTAAACGTATCTTACTTATTACACGTTTGTTATTTGATAGGTGGCAAGCAATGAAATATACTATTATATTGGTAGTATACTTTTAAGGCATACTTTTCATTACGTTGACGATCGAAATTACGAGCTAGACTACGCTCTATACAATTATCGCGTACGCGGTTAATTTCACCGGTGAAATAACGAGGAAGATATCGTTCTTTACGATCGTCTTAAGAAGATATTTCCATTCATAATATTCCTATTCATCCTTTAATAAATGTCGAGTAATATTAGCTCACTTGCACGGGAGGGAACATTACTGATAACGTATTCGGTATTTTACAAGCGTTCCTCCATTTCTCAAATGCGTAATATGTGACATAAAAACGAGTAACGCACGTTGGATGATGGATTTTAATTCTCCAGTAACTGAAGATGCCATCCAGTAACGTATCGAATACGCGTCATCTGTCAGAATCGTCGTGGCTTTCAACAATCGGGATTAATTGAGAATTTAATTTTAGGAGTTTCAGTCAGGACCAAATCGCATTCGAATTTTTTTGCCACGAGTTCGAGAACTCGAGATTGATCAAGACTTTCAAGAATCTCAATGCATCTAATCACATTCTGTGTAATGAAAATTTTCACTTTCACTGAGAAATTTCGAAACTGGCTGTGAGATTCAAACGTCCGTCGCTATCCTATGTAACAGTCTTACGTACGACCGGAACGAATATAAGAACGGATACAAGAACTCGAGAGTCTGGCCGAAAGATATTATCTCCGCGACGGCCTTAATTCGCCGTGAGGTCGAGATCTCGCCCTGGCGAGAATTTTTTCGCGAGATTCCGCTCGCGCATCGTCGGGGATCTGGGTCAATGGGCGGCTGCACTCTTAAAGGGTTAGTGGTGTCACGATAGTGGCGTCGTTTTGGGGCGCTGCAAATAAAATCTCGACGAGACGCGGGCGCAACTGTAAAAATTGCACGCCGCGATTGAAAAAAGCAGCGCGGTCTGGTACTTTGAGATTTGGAGGGGACAGGAGAATTGCGAAGAAAATTGTGAAAATTGTCATCGGGTGACTTTGCTCCATCGGTTAACGATCTGAACACGTACGCCCGTTCCGATCGTTCCGGCGAATGTACAACGAAACTTGTACTCGCTCGTGCACGATACTGTCATTCCGCGGGATACTCGAACGAGAAATTGAGGCGATCTCTTATCCCGCGAAGGGATCAAATCTTCCCTTAAGCACTTGCTTCGATCAGAATGGTTCGATGCTGTTGCTGTAGAGATCCTTTCAATCTTTCAATTGGCTGAGTAAATTTTCGTAATCTAAAGGAAACTTTTTTTTTCGAGTTTCTTTCTGAGATTTCAAAAGCAGATTTCTTCGTCGTGAATATGATTCATTTCGTTACGACAATAGAAACAAGATCTCTCGCTGTACATATGTCCAATATGGAGCAGCAGCGGTCACAATAATAATGATTCGACTATCAAGCGGCAAACTGTATGTACAAGAGTGACAATATACTTCGTCACAAGTACGTACGTACGTACTCTGTCACGAAATACACCATGAGCGCGACAATATATGTTTCACCATCGTACGGTAGTAATTAACTATTCCGAATGCAGTAATTTCAACATTGGCAGTAAAACATTCCCCGATAGAGAGAGAGGACTAAATAAAGAGAGAGAAAACGAAGGATAGTCGGATTTGTATCTGAACAGAAACGGACATTCGTGACCCTCGTATCAAAAGCTAACACCGACGAGACGAGGATAGAGAACAAGCGAAACAATGAAGTTTACATCGAGAGAGAGAGAGAGAGAGAGAGAGAGAAAGGAAATTCTCGGTTGCCTGGTCGCGAGAGAAGCCGTATCTCTTCGGTATCTCTGAAATGCGACGGTGTTTCGCGCGTAAATAGTTTTCCAGAGACATTCACACAGCGGAAGTTGAGCGTCCGCGCGGCACCACTGGCTCCCTCTTTCTACCTCTAACAACTATTTGCTCTCCAGGTGACCTTAATCTAGGAAATGGTCACTAAGAGGTGTTCTCTCTGCGAGAGTAAGCAAAGCGAAACACGGACAAACGACCGGGCAGACAGAGAATAACGCCGGTCACGCGAAACGGCGAAGAAGCCAGACAGAAGGCTGGGGGGGGGGCCAACAAAACGGAGAAAAATGACGGACAGAAGAGGAAAAAGCAGAGCGGAGAAAGAGGAAACGACGCGTCGTGGCGCGTGGTGGTGGTCCTGGCGGAGTACGCGCGCGTTTTCCGTTCTCCGTGTGTTGTACTTCGTCAGAGAGGTGGCATGCGTTGCGCGAATTGCGCGCCTTCCCCGAAATAAGGTCGTGTAAATTCAGAGGCAGGCTCGTCCTTCCCCTCCCCCTCCCCCTCCTGCCCCTCGGTAATTCCGGGAAATGGCGCCAGTTTGCATTAAGCCAGCGCCGCGCCGTTGTCTCGCGGATCGGTTATGAAACGGTTATGCGTCCACCGGATTCTACTTAGCCCCGCGTAAGCGGCGGCGAATTAAAATGTAGCTCGCTTCAAGGCATTTCGAAAATTGTCGTCGGATCCGCGCGGATTTACCGCGGCCTGTAACGATATTCCTGCAACCTGCGACACCACAGTATCGTCACAGTAACTCTGGCAAAAAGAAATAAATAAATAAATTTCTTTCTGCCAAAAGTAAAAATAAAAGGGGAATAAAAGATTATTGCAAAAGACAAAAGAAAAAAAAACTGCACGACTTGTACCCCAATACGATTCGTCTCACTGAAAGGTCCAGAAGCAACTGTTCCGACTAGGAAACGAAGACGACTTTTTTGTTATAAAATTTTATTGATACGCAAACATTTGAATCGATAGAAAACAAATTACAAGCGCGATCGCTCAGTAGCAGACAACGTCACTTCTACTCGAGGTCTACCCCACGCCCCCTCACGAATCAACCAATCGCTAATTTTCGTTGCATCAGCGTTGCATCCGAAGAGGCCCGATTTTCTGTGTTACCTCCGCTAAAATCACTTTCAGTGATAAAAAAAAAGCAAGTTTCACAGTTCCACAAAAGTAATATCGTCGCCTTTTTAACAGTCGGAACTCGGTTGCGCAAATATTTATCGCGCGTCGAGAGGGTGGTCGTCGCCAGGGTAGTTTGCACAACAGGGAGTAGAGGACAACGATTATCCCGGGAACTTCGAGTTCGAGACTCGTTATCCCTTCGACTTACATAATTTAAAAACAAGGCTAACTGGGTCGATCGTCCAACAGGTTCTCGATCTTCGTTTCCACGATTGCGAAACGTTCGACGACACCGGCAGCATCGGTTTAAACGACCAGAATTCGAGCGAGATGAAAACGAGGAGCGTCTCGGTCGTCGAAACGAGGATACCCGGGTCCGCGGGGAAACTCGGTCAATGACTTAACCAGATTTACCCGAGGAAAACTTTCGGAAAATTGACGAGGGACGCGGAACGTCACTGTTCTCTCGTCCTCGTTGTCGTCGTCGACGCCATCGCCGCCATCGCCGCCGTTGTTGCCTTTCGGGACAAAACATCTTCGAAACGGAGTTTTCTTACCTCCTTGTCGGGAGCTGAAGGCACCGGCGCTTCCAGCGATGATTAGAAGCAGCAGCGGGCTTAATAAAGCTCTCGAGGAAGGCAGCATCTTTCCTGTACTCCTACCGGCGCCTGCGCGACACAGGGTCCTTTAACCGGCTTCCCTCATCACAGCCTCCCTGTAAAAAAGGAAAAGAAGAAAAGATGATGAATGATAAGAAATTGTTGCCTGAGAATTCTTCGGACGATTTATTCTATCGTTTAACTCTTTGGGCCGCGTCGTGGCTTGAAAAATGTCCCGTCCTTTCAATGGCCCCGATATGCACGATGGGATCGTATATTTTTCAACCTGGCCAAAGAAATTGAAATAAGTGGAAATATACAGAGGATCGTGTCGCGCTTGAATTCAAGGCTTTTGTTCAACGAAAGACTTATATTGTTAATTTACCATTAATTAATATTGATTTCAATTTGATTCTTAGTTTGGGACTTAGTTTCGTGTCATTTTGCACGTTCGACGACTAAACTGATTCTACCTTTTTATATTTCATTATAATGGTATGAGATTTCTGTACAACTTGGAAAAATTTCCTGCTTAGAGGGATTCGTTGCGCGAATAAAAGCGTTTGCAAGCACTTTTATTTTCCGACGACACAAATCAGCAAATGTTAATCAAAAATGTCATTTAAACAAATTCAACGACCTCCTTCGGTAACATGAAACGTCTTCGCGATTTAATTCGAACTTGAAGCAAAATATAATAAAGTACTTTCTTTTTTCAATTTCGTTCAATGAACAATTGACCGTTCGTACTCGAATGAAATTACAGTCGTTCTCGGGTCGAATGCCGCGATGATGGACTGTCTCTCAGGCACATAATCATCTTCCTGGCAACGAAAGCGAGCTATCGAAACAAATTTTCGGTGGATTATGCACGGCGCGCTCCTCGGCATCGGCAAAGCGAAAGTTAACCCTTTGTTCCGTTCGTCAATTGCAATTATCCGGGCTGCTGGGTGATTACCCGTGTAATTCTTTTTCAGCCAGGAATATCCCACGGGTTGAGGCAGCCGCCGCCTCTCTTCCTTCGCTTTTCGCGCCGATCCGCCGGGTTAATGAGCCCGGAACGTTTAATCCGGCGTTCATTAAGGCGTCAAAATTTGTTACCTTGGCCGCGCGGCGGAATAAAGCGTCTCGCTTTTCCCGCGTATCGCGCTGAAAGATCCCGGCAATCGTCGCCAATAAACGGCCAACGAACGCGGCCATTATCCCACCGTTTCCCCATGAAATATCAAAAAGCTTGCTCTTTCCCGTCCCGATCGATAAATCGTTTCGCCTCTCTAAACCTAAACGTGCCGCAAAGCTTCGTGCCTCTTTGAAACAGCGACGTCGAGGAGAAGCTTTCGCGGTTTGACGATCGCATTTGGTTTAATCACCGAGAATTCCATTTTCGCTTCGTTTCAGAAAGGGAGAGTTAACTTTTGAAGGAAAGAGCGAAATTCTTGTCCAATTCTTTTCATTGTCGTTTCGTGACAACCTTGGAAGTTCGATTGATGAATTTTTGTCAAAGGATCAGAAAGAAAATATGACTCGTTGATGTAATAGTTCGCTGCAGTATTTATCGTCGCATAAAAGAATGCTCTGACAAACGGGGACACTTTCAAATAAAATTGGCAAGACCTAATCACGATGCGTTGTAACTAGACTGTGGATTTTTGCGCGTTTTGTGCGGAATTTAATGATACATAATTGCACAGAATGCATATGCAGCGGCCTAGGATCCCTCAACTACGAGTTTCGAACACTGACTGGCACAAGTCGCAAGTGGCTGCGCGTCTGGCGTGTCGAGGTCCTGTCGATCTCTGACGTTGAGCAAAAACAGTATGCGGAACCCTAGGATGGGTGGATCGGGCCAGCAACAAACAACAAACGTCTCTCTTTTTCTCTCTCTCACATACAATGTGAAAAAGTTCGAATTTACAGAACCTTTTGTGGCATTTGAAAAACAATTTTCTATCCAGCTTCGAGTTTACTTAATTATATTTCCAAAGCAGCCTAGTTGCAACACGCCAGTTAACGACGCAGTGTGAAATCCTTAGATCATCGTTCACCCCGTTAGACGTTCGATCCGCCGCGTCGGTGATTTGTGTATATTAATTAAACAGTGTAATTAACTCGGAATGTTATTGGTCGTTTGTTATATTTCACTCGTCGTGTGCTCCAGCATCCAATCTGCCCGCTGATTGTCGCCGCTCGAATTAAAATATAATGAAATTCCGCGCCGGTTAACGATCACGATCATTTGTGCCGCGTAATAAACGTTACTTGCGCAAATTGCGCAACACGATTCACGGGAAATTTCGACGGGCAAGCCCGTCCTCGGAATTTTGAAAAAATCACCGGCGGTTCTCTCTTTTTCATCCAGTCACCTTTCCCCTTGCGCGTATTCGTCACGACCTCGACCTCCCTCGATCTTGGCCGGGGGTTCGGTTATTTTTAACTCGTCATTAGGGGTCATTAAGCCCCAGCCACCGGAGGGAGGAACGTCGACAGTGACCCTCCGAGCCAATTGCGGCTTCGCCGCTGTTAAAATTAAAATGTCGACCCTAACGACTCCAGTTACGAAGAAAGGAAGCGTGCTTGAGCTTTTTATTAGAAGACTCTATATGGTGAAACCCCTCGTATTCGCGGGGATGAGTATCGAAGTTCATGGCTGTCACGTGCCATGTAATCCACGGACAGTAATCGCGCGTATGAATTTCACTGCGAAAAAGAAAAAAAATTTTATCTGTTGCTCGGTTGATAATAAATAAAAATAAAACGGAACGATAAATGTGGTGGTGAAAATTATGCGACGGCAGGGTTCGGGCAGATTTTAATTTTTGAAAATGAAAAGATGAAAAAGTGACAGTTTGAAACAATTCGTGTGTTTTAAAAATGAAAATAAATCACCCGCGAATAGTCTTTCGTTCGAGTTGATTCACTGAAACGAAATAACAAATGACCCCGGCTCTGTCCGATAATGTCGGTACAACGGGGAATTGTTTGAGGAATTATTCGTAGAGACCAACATCGAATACGAAGTAAGAGAAATTGTCTTGAAAGAATCGAAAAAGAAAATCATTCGCGAAAACATTTCAATGTAACATTGTGTCGGTTGAACAATATTTTTTTATTCAAACGATACTATCTCCGTTCGAACGATCCTAATCAAACGAATTTAGCAACTTTCCATTTAATCCTGCGAGAATACCGCCGATGCGAGAATTTCGTCGAGCAGGTCGGACAACAAAGTTTTTTAAGGTCAACGATTGTAGACGATTGTAACCTACTGTAGACGTGATCCACTCACGTTGCGGCGCAACTCGACGTTGAACAACGCTCGAAACTTCCTTTGCCCAAAGCTCATCGATATACGAATATAACGAGGCAACCGTTCGAGACGCGGAAGCAAGCGATTCCATGATTGGGCTGACCCTAAATTCCGCGAACCACTCGTCGTCCATCGACGAGGTCGAATGTCCGGAAGGAGAACCGGGACGTTCGTCGAGATCTCGCCGGTCCACGGGACGGATCGAGCGTCGGTGTTTGCACGAACTTGTTTATTTTTCCGCGAAAGACAGAGCTCGGCCCCGGGATGCTATAGCTCGGCGCTGCGGAAAGAAGAAAAGGGGGAGAAGAGAGTAGCGTTGGCCCCGAGGGCGCGTTGGATTTCCATTATGCTAAACCGCAAATGGAGTCCTGCGATCGAGTGTCTCTCTGCGCCACCCCTGGAGGCGCACAAAGCCGCTGGAATAAGGCTCCTAAGGTGTAACGTTACCGAGAAATTAAATTCTCTCGTTCTCTGCGACCGCCTTCGCCGCCGGCTTACCCCATCGTCCGATTTCCACCTCTCTCTCCCTCCCTCCCTCCCTCTCTCGCTGTTTCTTTGCTACAGGCTGTTTCACGAACCGTCCAGGGGATTCCTCCGGCAAAAACAGAGCGATTTTGTAACGCTGCTTTCCCAACAAGCTTTCTCTCTTTCGAGCTTTTTGCTCGCCGTCACTCGCAAATAAGACAGAATGGCCATCGTTTACACGTACCGAGTTAAAGAAAGCGTTGGAACTGTTGCAAAAGAGACAATTTTTTTACGTGTTTCCTACAAGATTACAATTTTTATGTGCGTTATATTTTTGTTTTCTGCTTCGATCGATATAATTTGTCTCGTTGCACTGTTCAAATGAGATTTCAAAATATCTTTGCGAGTAATTATCGGCGCGTAGAGTGTATCGTCGGTGCAGCCGTAATAATCGTATCGTTTGATAAATAGAGGCAACTCTAGAAACGGTATAAATTACTTGACTTCGTCAAGCGGACGCTGATTAAAATTTCATACAAATCGTACATTCGCTCTTCCACTCGATTCCGGGTTGTTTAAAAAGTACCAGATGGATCGTTTCAAAACAAATTTCTTAAATTTCTACAAACCGCCCAACTGTCGAACCGTCTGTTCGAATCGCTGCAAACGGTGTACCAGTCGCATTGAACGTGCTGTACGACGTCTCGCGTTCGCGCAGCAGCTTCCTTGTCACCGCGTAAATGAACCCGCGGCGCCCTGTCGCCGGTGTGCGCCGCGCCGCAATCTGCACACACACACACACACACACACGCGCGCGCGCGCGCATACAACATACACGCAAACAAAAGGACTCGCCTGACATTCGAGCTTTTTGCGGGAGAACACGTCGTCGACGATGATTTTCTCAGGTTTTCAGCACGCGCGAGCCGACCATCCTCTCCCCCGAGTCGTCACGGTGAATTACGGTGAAGGGCTGCCAGTGAATTTTGATCGCAACGAAAGACGCTCGGTTGCTCCCTCGACAATACCACGCCTCGAACCAAGAACCATTTCTCCTCGGCCTCGAATCGTTTGGCCGTCGAATTCGATCGTCGCCGAACGGACACGAAAACCGACCTGCTTTTCGCCTCTTTGTTCCGCGCGTGTTGATCCCGCGAAGATCGGACGTTCGAACGGGTTGGAAGGGCGGCGAAAGGGTCGAACGAGCCGCGTTCCTTTTTTGTGTCGAGGTGTCAGCCTTCTTCTTTCGAAGTAGGCTTTCGAAACTTCTGCGAAACGCGGCAGAAATACACGAGGCGGCAGCTCGCTCACGTTTCACGTACAGTTTCTCCGGGAACTTTACGGTATATAAATATTGAATGTCTATTAGCGGTGGCGAACTTTCTGCCGTAGGTTAATTTCACTGGCTACCGAATGAAAAATGTTTCCGAACTTCCCTTCTTGGGCCGAGAAGCAACGCGATAATTTTTAATCCAGCGGAGTATTCACTTTTATCGTCTGTTGGAAGTGTCATCGTGATTCGCTGACGATCATTCTACATTTATCGTTGTAAATTGTTATCGTACGTCGTTATCTCGTCGCAAAGTACACTCGAATTTAAAATTTCAGAAGAGAGTAATTCCCTGAATAAACAAATATTTTATTTCACTGCGTCAGGCAGCGTCATAAATATTCTCACGACGTGGACCCAGTAGGATGCGGTATCGTCAGGGCCACGAGGCCAATTGTCAAAAACCTCTCATGGGCCTGACCATCCACACTGCAAGAAAACAGACGCTTTCCAATCCCTTGATGGGAAAGGACATAGTGAGAGTATAAAAGGGCTGACTCTAACGCGTCAACGCAGTCAGTTACCCTCGGTATATCATTAGGTGGTCCACGTCTTGCGAGTCCTCTCGCGTGTGCAGCCTGATCGTGCCTACTTTAGCGGATATTAGAAATAATCATCGTTGATTGACATTGTCTTTGTATACTCACGCATCTCTGTATTTGTTATTTGCATTAATAAAAGTTAGTGCATATAGGTAAAACTGTCCAACTCGTCCAACTCGTCCAACTCGATACGTATCTAGTTTTAATTTCTCAAATTATCAAACTATCCAAGCGGGAGTGTGGCAGATCCACGTAGGATTACCAGTCGACGAAAGGCGTCGAGCGAGCTCCTCAATTAAGGTATTACTCCGGCGACTAGGAATCAAAGACGGTGCTCGCGGAATTGTAAGACGATTCCGTTTGACGCGAGAGGAAGGGGGGGACCCGTCACTGGAAACTGATCGAACAAAGAAAATTCTCGACCAACTTTGGAAACCCGTGAAGTTCGAAGCGTCGCGTCGGAACGCCGGACTCATTACCATTCGTCGTATTTCACCGGGAGATTTTCTCCTTTTTCCTTCTCAGTTTTCTTTTTTCTTTCCCTTCGTTCGTCGTCGACGTTTCCGTGCCGCGAACGGAACGGCGAAAATTAAGGTACGCCTTTCATCGCAATACCGCGAACGCGGCACGAACGAGATTAGAGCAGCCTCGGGGGCGTGTCTCGTCTTTCGAATTAGCGCGAAACTCATCTCGCTTGTATCTGCCGGGGAACGGGAGAAACGACCAGCCGACGAAACGGCTGGTACGAACGAGAGGGGGGAGGGGGGAGGAAACCGCGAACGCGCGGATTATTAAAAGTTTCCTGTTTTTCGTTTCCCATCGGGTCTCCCCTTTCCGGTTTAAACGGATCGATAGAATTCAGAAATTCCGTTGGGCTTGGTTTTAATTCTTAATAGAGGCGTGCTTAAGCGTGGAATTCACGGCGGATAATCGTCGCGGGGCGGACATTTGAAATGGACATTTGAAAAACTTCTTCATTCGTTTGTTAGTTTTAAATTTACCTTGGAAAAGGATATTCCGAGAGGGAATTGCACTGGATCGATGTGACACGACGATGCGAAATAAGCGTCGAACGAACCGATCGAACTGAAATTTTACGAATTTTGAATTTCGTCCTCGATAACGCGACATCGAATTTGCCTCTCGGTGAGATTCTCCGCCAGACAAATAAAAATTAGCCAGAAGAGAACGGAGGTGGCAATTATCGGTCTGGTGTTCCACTTCCAGCGGACAAAGAAGCGTGGGAAAGCGTGGGAAATTCGGGGGAGGAGAAAAAGGAAAAAGAGAAAAAAAAAAGAAGGAGCTCGCGGCATCGAACAATGCTTTTTAATTTCCGAAAAAAATGTCCGCGCTATGCAAGTTATGAGCGGCCCGCCCTATCGCGGGTGACGGAGAATTTATCAAACGAGATCTCGCCGAGTCGAAACTCTCGCGCTCGTTCCGCTCGTGAGAAGCTGAAAACAGTGGCGGCGGAGGGACGAGGGGGTAGGAAGGGGACGAAGGTGGTCGTTGGAGGAAGGACAACGAGGAGGACGCGGTATGCCCGGCCGCAAACAATGGAATTCTACTCGGTGAAAAATTTCCAGCGTGTCGCTGGCTCGGTGATCCCGTCAAATTACAGCTCCCTCCCTCCCTTTGTGTTCAGCAACGTCCCGCGCCCCGTCCCACCGGTTCCCGGTGTTCCCGGTGTTCCCGTCATATTTCGTAATATCGCGGAATCTCGAGGCGGGCCGTTCGCAGAGCTGACAGGACACGGTAGCACGGTAAATCGTTTTCAAATGGAAAGGAAAACTTGTTATACGGTGGAAGGAGCGGGAAATGGAAGACGCTCCTTCTGGCCAGGCCAAGTGAAATGTAACGTCGAATGGCGTGGGCGAAGTAGGAAATAGAGCGGCGCGAACGCCACGGAGAAACACACGCCGTTGGAAAAATCACGAGTTACGAGTCGTGAGAGCGGTCGGACAGGGACGTGGAACTCGTGACCGATCGCCGATGCAGCTGGATGAAACTGATTATTCGAGAAATTATCGCGAATTATCGTTGCAGCTCACTACAAAAACGCACGTTCGCGGTATTATATGTATTTTCTATTCGCGGTTTACGTCCGTGGTTCGTAAGATTATTATTATTTTAGAAAATTAGCAGCGATAATTTTCATTGTTTCGTAACGAACATACCTCAACTTTGTAGGAAATATTTTCAGATTCAACGTGGACGTGTTTGGATCTGTGAGAGACTCGTACGCGAAACGTTGAAAAGTTTTAAGACATTGAGAAATCTAATTAACAATTCCTTTCATGTCAAAATACATTTACCATCGAACGCAGTAATTGCAATTCTTCTGATCGTTGTCCGATTTTATCTTGGAAATTTAAAGCGCGAACTTGAAGAGATAACGTTACCTAGCAGTTCGAGAGAGGTATCGATTTTTCGTCGGAAAGTTCGGCACGGAGCAGAAAGTGGGAAGCAAAAAACTGTGATATAAGAAAGAACGTGTTAGAAGAGGAACGCCTGGCCGAGGAACAATACGACCATACTATACGAGGTAGTGAACCCTTTTTCTACGGATTCGCGGCTAGAAACACACGTCAAGGAGACTTCTTTTGTCCCGACTGGCAAACGGTACCACGGTGCACGGAGATCGGCCATTTGCCAAACGAGATCGAAGATTTCCGCCGTCGCGCCGATTCGTCAGTTATTATCGTCGACGCGCACAGATGACGACTAAAAGAAATAAGGACACGATCTTTCGTTTGCTAGGAGAAAGCTCGAAACGAAGATTCACTGAGTGAAGCACGCTAGGCTGTAAAAAAAAGAATATGCAAACACTTGAATCGATAGAAAACAAATTACAGGCGCGATCGCTCAGTACCAGACAACGCCACTCCTACTCGAAGTCTGCGCCACGCCCCCTCACGAATGACGCGACCCAAATCAACCAATCGCTAATTTTCGTTGCATCAGCGCTGCACCTGAAGAGGCCCGATTTTCTGGGTCACCTCCGCTAAAGGAATTTCTTTTTAATTTTACAAGTAGCAACAAGAATACTCGTTTCTCGTGAAAAATTCGCCTTTCATTTACACACCAAGAAAAAAAAAAAAAAAAGAAAAACAAAAACGCGAGAAAACTGTTTGGCCAAAAATGAAAAAAAATGTTTGCCGAAGAAGACTGAGAAGAAAATTATAAGGTAAATGATTATCGCTCAATCTTGACACGACGTCGCAACCGAATTGATAAATCGCGTCGAGTCGAATTAGCTGGTAATCCCGATTCGCTGGCGAACTTGCGAATAAAGTCGAGATCAGGGAAGATTCGACGGCAGCTCGCGGTGTAAATCGAATTTCCATGGAGACGCTAGCCCGGAAAAGCTTGCCGTCTTGGTCCTCGCTATCTGCCACCAATTACCGCGTCTCCCGTTCTCGGTAGCAATTAACATCCCTCTTTGTTGTCTTTCCCAAAATTACCGGAATTCGAGGGAGGACGGGTGCGAGAGGGGAGGGGACGGGGTAGTGAACGCAACGGAGGAACAACGGAGCCGAATTCACGACAATTTGCCACCACGCATCGAGAGTCAAACTCCCTTCAACGCTTTCCCCGATTCCGGCATCCCCTTAAGATTCCACGAATTGAATCGACGCAGTAACCGGTGTAACGCCAACAATATCATCCCCTCGCTCGTCTCAGCCGCATCCTGCTTCGTCTCCCCTTTACTCTCGTCGTTGTCGTCGTTGTCGTCGCTCTCGTCATCGTCGTCGCCGTCGTCGTCGTCGTCGTCGTCGTCGTCGTCGTCGTGGCTTACACAATTTCGCGTGCCGCGTGGAGCCAATTACAACGTAAGAAACGTTAACTTAGTTTGTCAAGCAGTTAACACGGGAGAGCTCCTTGAAGGGGCGAGGGTGCGTGCGCTCCGATAGCACCAGCCAAAGAGATAACTAGTTTGAGCTTGAGCCAGCTCTGATCCCTCTCCTGCACTTACGCGCGCATTCGTAATCTACGCGAGTATTCTAGTCCTTCCTCTCTTCACTTTGTCCCTCTTTTCACCGTTCTTGAAATATACATGCGATACACTGACCCGTGAAATACAATGTTCGTCAATTTTGCGAACGATCTTTTGTTTAAGACACTGTCGTCGTAGAGTCGTGTCGACAAAGAAACCTTCACTCAATAGAAAACAAAATACATTATTCCTCTCGTTTCGAAACATTCATTTCGTAAAGTTCTTTGTTGTCAATCGTGCTTTTGTACGATTAACGTTACAACTACCGACGATTAAACCATAAAATTTCCATCAGAGACATTGACAACGACAAAAAAGTAGAGAAACTTGATGATACGATGGAACATGCGAGCTTTTATTATTTCACGAAAAATTATTTGAATCTTTGAAAGTACACTGTTTTTGCGTCTATAAAATGTCCAACGAAAGTTATAAATTGGTTATTTTGATCACTTTGGTGGTTCCAGTGTTAAAAAAATTTGCATTCAAGAAACAAAAATCTTCCGGTAAATAAAAATATAGGTGGTTTGCCTGATACTTTACGACTCGATCTTTCTAAACGTAAAAAAGAAAAAAAAAAAAAAAAAACGGAATTCTAAATAAAACATTGCGTTACCACAAACGGTGATCAAACACCACAGTGACGTAAAAAGCTTTCAAATCGCTTCGAATATGTATCAAGTGTAAACTCGACGCCAATTAAAATAAAAAGAAACGCGAAACGAACAGTGCAAATAAAACCCGCGCAGTAGTCGAAATTCGCCGCGATCTCTTTGACTCTCCAAATTGCCTCCTCGATATTTACCCTCGGGGAAGATGGAAGACACAGTCTGTATGGGGTTGCGTGGCCACGAAGCCCCGAGTCCGCGTAGCTGCGTTCGAGGAGTCGACGGAGTGCTTCGGCAGCCTGAAATTCCAGCACCGGGCTGCTGTTCAGGTTCCGACAGTTCGGCGCGAAACCGAGACCCGCCGCACGCGTATCTCGGATGTTTGAGTGCGTGTGTGTGCCACGGTAGCTAGGAATTCCGCATGCACGAACGATCGGGGACTGAGGGGGGTGAGGGGGTGGGGGGTGGGGGAGGGGGAGAGCAGAAGAGAGAGGATCCGAGAGCGGCGGCCGATTATTGCTCGTCAAGTTCGAGATCGAGTGTGCAGTAGCATGAAGTGACGAGGGTGGAAGAGTGTGTGTGCGCGCGCGCGCGGGCGCCAGGCAAGACGTTTAGGATCATTATTTATCCTCGCGCGGAATAATTTCGCGGCCGCGCTTCGGTCGGGATGGCTGCCCTCCGACGGAAGTTCGTTGACCTATCGGAATTCCTGACATCTGCCGTCAACGGGCATTTTCATTAGCGCAGTTAATTAAAGGAGACGCGAGTTCTGTCTCTTGTCCCCTTCTGGTCGGCGAATATTTTCGCGCTGGCCGGCCCATTAAAGCGGGGCTCGCTTCGCGCGCTCGCCGGCAAAAATTCAATACTCGCGGTATTTCGACGAAACGGCGATGAAACGGCGACGAAACGCCGGTGAAAATGTCGTCGACGGGGAGGGGGGAGGCGGAACAGCTGCGAAAGCCTCTCGATTAAGACACGTTGACGAGTGAACGTCAATAACGTGGCGGCTGAACGCACAATGCGTCCAGAAATAATTCTGTGTCTCGTCGATGAAAGCGTCGCAAGTTCAGAGTCTTTTAGATCCAGAGATGTGAAACCTAAAAATTCAAGTTGTCAATGTATGCATTTGTTCGTCACGCACTTAGATACAAGTGTTTCCCGATACCCTTGTTTGTTAACTCGTCGTTTTGGTGAGTAATACAGCGAGAGATCTACTTTTTGTTGTATACGTTCCCAAAATTAAGCTACTTTAATCTGTGTATTTGAGAATAAGTATAAGAGAATGTGATCACTATGAACGGAGCCAAGTTAACCTCGATACACACGATTTTTCGTTCTCCAAACGTTAAAGTGGAATGTACTATTCCGTATTGTTACCTACGACGTCTGTTCTTCCGAGCGAAATTATATTAAAAATTATAGGGATCGATTCACGAAGACGTCAATAATTACGCGTGCGTTTGAGTATATATATATCCCTGTAACAAGAGATTTCCAATCGTAAATCACGAGCTGAAAATTCACAAAATTCCTTAACGCTCGAAGATTTCTTATCGCGTGTACTTGCCCCAAGATTTTTAAACGAGGGTTTGAACCAGCTGCAATTTACAACCCGGCATTCCCAAGCCAATCTCTCGCCCTCAATTAACGCCGCACCCTTTAAAAATCACCGTGGAACCACGGTTTGGCGATCGCCGACCGAATAACCATTTAATATTCCTTCAGCGCCTTTCGCGGCGGCTGTTTCGAAAAATAATCCAAAGCTGAATGGCGAATCGGCGAGGCAGATCGTCAAGTCGGCGAGTGAAACGAGGGCGAAGCGAAGGCAATTACGTTTCGAGGAATTGCGTTTTGCCACGAGTTACGAGCTCTCGACGGTGGCGCGTCGACGAAGGCGGGGGCCGGGGGGTGGCGAGAGGCGTGGCTCGAGCGACAGGCGAGATCTTGGTTACAAACTTATTCGAGTTATAACAGTTGCGAGCCACCTCTTGGGCATCGTCAGCGGGTCTTGGGACGTTGCCGCGGCGCGGGCTTGCAGCTCGTGAAACACGGGGAGGGAAGGTGCCTTAAAGTGCGCAGGGACTGCGAAACACTGAGCGAGTTCACCTCCTTCCCTGGTATCGCGTTACGCCGACGTATCACCTTTTGAGCACGCACCTGCACTAACTCGTGAATCTGCTTTCAATTAGCTACGCCGAGTCGCGGCGCGCTGCGCTGCGCGTCAGGCGTCGTAATGCCCCCCTTCTCGCTTCCTAATGAACTGCAGCCCTGTTCCCTGCAGTCGTTCCCCAGTTTTACGAGCCCCTAGAGTTTCCAACCGCCGTTCGAATCGATCATCAAAAGCGAATTCCTTCGGCGATCGCGACTCTTGGCTCGTTCTCAGCTACTCTTACTTACAGTCCAGTGTGTGACGAGAGGGCAGTTTTTAGACGTTAACAATTTAATCAACTCGGAAGTCTAGGAATTTTGCCAAAATACATATGTGCATGCTTGATCGATCCTGGCGAGTGAATTTCTAATTGGATGAACGAACGATACAGGACATGAGCGCGTACGTGATAAAAATTTAGTTGAACGAAAGAAAGAAGCAAAATAATCACGGGGAATCTGCTGCACTTTGTGTATATTCGATACCTCGAAACACGGACCCACCGTAACCGTACACTTAATCGTTCTGAATCATTAAACGGAAGAGAAACGGTTCGAGACACAAAGCGGAAGAAGGGAGAAACAACTGCGAAAAGGAACGAAGTAGCAACGGCAGTAATTTCCATAGGAGGGTCACGATACCGAGAAACCGCGAAAGGGTATGATACACGCGCGCGAATACTTTTCCATCGATGCATTTGTATTCATAGCTGGGGGCGGGGTTTCTCGCGGTGTGCGAGGGAGGAGAATAACAGAGGGAACGGGAGAGACAGCGTGAAACAAAAGCAAGTCTCGAGGAGAGGCAAGAGAGAGAGAGAGAGAGAGAGAGAGCAAGAGAGGGAGGATAGACGCAGAGCTAACAAGTCGAAGTAGCGAGGGGATTGGCGGTGGCGGAGGCAACGGTGGAAGGAGATGAACGAAGTCGTGCTAAGCAACTTAGATTAGTTGAATCGACTGGCCTCCGCTGGCGAACCGCCAGGCCAAATTGTCAAGAGAATTGCTCTCCAGTCTTGCCGCTACACCGCACTGCCATTCCTCACCATCGTTTTCTTCCCCCTTTTCTACCGATGTGCTCTCTCGTGCGCGGTAAAACAAAACGAACAACCGTGAAAGCCCGTCGCTCGCCCATATCCCGAAGAAATTTCACCAAAAATCCTGTCGCTAGCCGCCCCCCCCTCGGATAAATACAATTTCTTTTTTTTTTTTTTTTTTACCAATTTTTCATATCCTCGCAAAGAACGACTTCGGACTAACTCGCTGTCAACCGATTCATCGCCGCCGATCGCTTTGATTCGCGCGAACTCGCGAGCACGCAATGAAAACGAATCGATCGGCTAATCCGATTGGGAACCTCCGTCCGAAATTCCGAGATACGGGAAACGATCGCGCGTGTCCCGGGTCGACGGTAAAAATAATTGCTCGAGAACTGCCGCAAGTTGGCCGAGCGGATGCGGATACGTGTTACTGCACGTCGGGGGCGGTTTTATCTCGATCCTTTATTTCCTACGCGGCCTTCGATCGAGACCTGTGTATAGCTGCTGGCACGCGGTCTCGTTTTATTGGATTCCGTGCAAGGGCGGCGCCAGTTTTTCCAGGTTACCGGCCGACGGAGGAGAAGCAGTCGTCGCGTCCTCATCTATCATCCGCCTGCACCGGCACCGAAGTCATTTAACAAACGTCTCCGTCAGATTCCATATTGCGGCCGTTTTCCCTCCCTTCGAGCCTTCCGTTCGATCTATCCCGAACCGAGGTCCTTCTCTCCTGCTTTTTCTCTCTTCTTTCTTCTTTTCTTCTCTTGCCCGACGGTGGTCCCTGGCAGATTTTCTCTTGGTCGAATCCTTGCGGGTCGTCGTTCTCTCGCGACTTCTACGTGCGGTTACGCGGAAAAGACAATGGTCACGGCCGCGTAATTTCGTACGTTCGAACAATCCCCCCTAGTGGCTCCGTGCCGTGGAGCGACTAGGTACTCCGCGGAATTTGCTAAGTAAAGATTGCCATAAATCGGCGTGGATTCGGGTCCAACCAAATGGCCGCTAAAGTCGGTGTTACTTAACTCGTAACAGGCTATTATATTCTACTTATTCCTTGAGCCTCTACCCAGAGACTATTTCTCTTTCCGACAATCTGTCAGCATTATTACGCGCGATTTACAGCTCACTCGTTAGTTCATTTATCGTAACAAATTCTAAAATAAAGGATTAAGCTTTCACGGTAACTTTCGATTTATGCAGTCGATCAGTTTAAAGTTATTCTGTACATGTACGTAAAGTACTTTTGAAAGAGTGCCCATTCCTTTTACTTTACATCCGCAGAAATTAACCCAACATTTTCCCCTTCGATTTTCGCCCAAGATTTTCTTCATCCCTTAAACATGTACGTTCTTGTTCAGCCTCTCTTGTCCGTGACCATAATTGTGCGTCGTTCGTCGGACGAAAAAGTGGCCAAGGGCAGGACGGCAACAACTTCCAAAGCGACAAACAGCCCAAGGGCCCCCTTGTAATTTCCCGTGGCCCGATATCTTTATTACCCGGCCGGGGGATAAATCAACGGTTATCGCGAGCGGTGAGGCGGCGTTTACGCCAAAAATCAAGATGGAAAGTCCTCTTCTGGAGGACAGGACAGAACGCGAAAATTACTCCGGCCTGATAAATGCCGCCGGCCGGGCGGCTGCGGCGGCCGCTGATCGATAACAAAAACTACTCGACAGGCTGTTAATCCGAAGGACAATTCTCGTATCTCGTCGCGCTAACAAATCACGACCTCTCCTTTTGTCCGCAGCGTGGCTGCTACCACCACCACCCCCCCCCCGCCCGCCCCCCTGTTCGCCCGCCCGGCCAACGACAATGTAGATATTGTCCGGCGAACGCTGCCCAGCGGATGAGGCTTCCGGTGGATTGCGGCTTTGTCGCGAAACTCAAATCCTTACAATAATTGGGAGAACCGGAGTTTGACGTTGGCCCGCTTGAAACTCCGCGCCGCCTTCGTGAGGGTATACTTTGGAAATTGTGCCAGTCTAATCCGACGTGTAACCAACGTGGAAACGTTGCGCAGAAACGTTAAATCTCGACCGCTGCCTGGATCGATCTGGGAAAGAAACGCGTCGAAGTTGAGTTTGCTGCGAGGCAGATGTTTTACCTACGGTTTTGTAATCTCCGTTGTCATGAGAGACAAGGACAACGTACGCGTTGAGCCCGAGAGACGGTTAATCACGACTCGCTGCAGCGTGTCTGTATTGTAAATTAATGCAACACAGCCGCGTTTAGATGGATTTAGACTCGTTTAGTTTAATTTAGTCGAGAGTTAGATCGTATCCGAAATTTTATCTTACGGAGCGACTGAAGCCGTGAGAGTAAAAGGAAAGTCGGGCCTCATCAGGTGCAACGCTGATGCAACGAAAATTAGCGATTGGTTGATTTGGGTCACGTGATTCGCGAGGGGAATAGACCTCGAGTGGGAGTGACGTTGTCTGATATTGAGCGATCGCGTCTGTAATTTGTTTTCTATCGATTCAAATGTTTGCGTATCATTTCCTAGTCGGAACAGCTTTGGGCCTTTCAGTGAGAGTCGTGCTGGGCTACAAGTCGCGCAGCTTTTGGTCGTCCTTTTATAGGAAAGTCTGCAGCTGGTTGCAGCTAATCAGATTCATGCAAAGACAGATGTCTTTGCGGTTCGGTTCTCGGATACGAATTCAACTCACGCACGGTTTTTCTCTCGAAAACCAATTTTAGGAATACTCTTTTGTTTTAGGGTGAAGGGTTAAGATGGATAATCAATCCTTGAAGTCTTAAGTCTTAGGATCGTGCAACCTACTATTGTCACGTTCTTGCACCGACAATACGCAACGAAACCGCGATAAGAGAAAAAGCAGAAAGCAAACTTCTGAGAGATCGTTGCGAAGGGAAGACGTTTCTTTGCAAGCTTTGGAACGATCGTGCGAAAAAGAAATTTTTTAAAGAGTCCTTCCGTAGGATTATTGTTTGAATTTGTAAAACTTTGAGAAAAACTTCGGTTCTTCACGCTGCCTTGTAAACACGATCTTCGAAGAGATTGAAGGATATGAAAGTAGAGACTCGATCCTTCAAACGCAGGTAGGATTGTCGTGCAATTTTGTAACGCAGGAGTAAGTTACATGATTCTCCTCGATTACAAGTCACGAGGCACCGATCCTTTAATTCTGTCGAGTGGCGTTCCGCGGAGTTAACCATCGTCAAGACCAATCAAGACAGAAGTTAACCAGTAGCGACATTCGGTCCTGGGAACCTCGGCCGCAGTCCACTCCGGCTCTGTATTTAGACACGTAGTTCACCGTAGGTTCCGCAAGGCTTATTGAATTTCCGTGCCAATCGATAGCGCAAACCCTTGACCAGCGTTGCTGAGACAATGCCAAGAAGCATCGAGGAACCGCGCGACCCGGGGAAACGCCGAGAGGAAAGAAACAATAACGGGATAGAGCCGCGAAGAGCGACGGAGGAAAGAATCGCGGCGCGTGTACACGAGGAGAGAGGAGGAACACGAGAGGTCGGGAAGAAACGAGCGTAGTGCAAGCAGATTTATCGGGAGCACGGTTAAAAAGTTGCGGTGGCGTCGTTTTCGTTGGCGCTCGCGACCTCCCGTTCCCCACCCTCTCCGCCCCATTGCTGGAGGAACGTGCCACGGACTCGAAACGAGATAACAGCGCGCAAAAGGGATTCCCCGAGATTACCCTCCGGACAGATAAGGATTTCCAAGCGGCGATAAACCAACTCGAGACAGCGTCCATCGGTCTTGGACGTCCCGTATCAGTTTCCTCCTGGCAACTCGTCGAAACCACGGCGCCGATGCATTTGTCGATGACTCGCCGAGCGAACGCCAGCTTGAACGCGAAAGGTCACTGCCGATGGATCGTGAGACAACGAACGTTTGGACGTCGCTTCGAAACAAACCACTAGCACTCGCCTTTCGATTCTCTCGAAAGCGATGCGTCGCTCGAACATTACGTTCTAAGAAGTTACGATGCACAACAGCGTGACCGTACCAAAGACGGTGAAAAATTGTGGACAATTTCAACTGGCATGATTTAGCGATAGATAGTGCAACGATCCACTTTGTGTTGTTTTAAAGAGCAAAGTTTCCCCTTCGCAATGATCGTTGGATATATAACATTTGGATATTTAAAAAGAACAAAAATTCAAGAAATCCCAACATTTTGACATCTAACCCTAACGTTCCAAGTTCAACAAAATCGGTGAAATAAATAAAATCGTGCAGCGAGTTTCGATTTTCAAAACCATGGTAAATTTAGTCGGACAAAAATCGCTGTTTTTTGAATTTTTACAATTTTTTCGGCGAAACTGTGTCTTTAATTTTCCATCCGCTATGTAGAACAAATTCACGAGTAACAAAGTAGAATCATCACGCTTTGAAACGAGACCAAGCGAGTCGCTATACAATCTTTTTTTACCAAGTTGTACTGCCTGGAATTATCGACGATTTTTCACTGTCGTTGGCGCATTAAAGGTAATTAATATGCGCGTAACCAAAATAGTGGACGAGTCGCCAACGTGCACCTGATCACGTTTCTTTTAAATAGAACGAAAGATACGAAACTGAGAAGGCACAAGTCATTTTAAAACTCGACGCTAGAATAAAAATTCAACGCGCAAGAAAATTCTCTGATTCAACTCTTATCAACTCTATCTCAACGCTACTCATCGCACAGTTCACCAAACGCCGAAAGGTAGTTCGCGCAGCATGCTCGCATATTGAAGAGGAACGCGAACACGTTCTACATCCATAGAATTTCTCTGCAAGTTGATAAACGCTCGCGAAAAATATGACCGAGGTCCTCGAATGGTCGCGCAATGATAAAGTCGAGATGTCGATAGAAACTGGTCTCCGCGTAGGGGTTGAATAGCCAGGATCCGCCAGGGTACGTGCTAAATCATGTTTAATATCGGCGAGCAGCACGGTTCGCCGACAAGATAGATTTCGGGCATTTTTAGCGCGGCAGGATTTCGCTCCGATTTTTCTCCTTTCATACATATTTTCTCTCGAACGTGATTTCTCTCGAACGAGATTCAATTTCCTGCGTTGACAAGGGTGTTAGCTGTGCTGGCTGCTTCTTCGGAAAATTTGTGCCCTTCCTGGAAACGCGACTCCAATTGCGCGACGTAAACTCTTTGCTCTGTCTGTCGGTCGTTACAAGATCCCCGGGTAATTGACAACGGAACAGACTCGTCCGGAGATAAGGAGAAGCTTCCGCGATCCCTTTTCCTTTTCCGAGGACGTTAATGGGATTTGCAAATGTGTCAAACGACGCGATGGCTCGCTCGAGTTTCTCTCTCTCTCTCTCTCTCTCTCTCTCTCTTTCTCTCGTTAAAAATCAACGCTCGAAGGAAGAAATGTACGCACAGTGACTGTGCGACAGACAAAGGAACAAAATTTAGACGAAAATATTAGTAAAACGTACTTTTCTTTTATATCAACACATTCGCCGATAACGCAGCCCTACGTCATTTCAAACGCTACAAAAGACACGCGTAACAATTACGAAATTAACATTTATACAAAAATTCATACTATTCCGTGCAACTTTCTGTCTCACTGAAAGGCCCAGAAGCAACTGTTTCGACTAAGAAATGAAGACGATATAAAATATTTTGCCATAAAATTTTATCGATACGCAAACATTTGAATCGATAGAAAACAAATTACAAGCGCGATCGCTTGTAAGTACCAGACAACGCCACTCCTACTCGAGGTCTATCCCACGCCCCCTCGCGAATCACGTGACCCGAATCAACCAATCGCTAATTTTCGTTGCGTGAAGAGACCCGATTTTCTGGGTTACCACCGTTAAAATCACTTTGAGTGATAAAAAAGAGTAACAACGAGTGAACGAGCAGATGAAAAATAAAAAAGGGAAACGCTAATCGCAAGCCCCTGACATTTATTCAGCTTGCATTCTCGAATAAAAATCTAGCCGCGATTACCCGGAAGGGGTGGTTCACGTGGAGCGATGTTAACGACTTCGCCGCAACGAAGAAAAATATATTCCTCCCCCGGAGGAACGACTCGTCACGGCAGCCTTTGTTTTCGTTTTAAGCGTCGCCGAAAGACTTATTAAATTATTTTAGCCGCCACTCTCCGTTTCCCCTGCGGCTTTTTCCGACGACTCGCTTTCGCGCCTTACTTCCCGCTTATTCGATCTTTCTTGTTTCGTCCTTTTGCCCGCCACCACCGCCGCATCCGCTGCCCCACAAACCGGATTCATTCGCTTTTTCCTTCTGTCCGTCTAACCCTGTCTCGACGTTTCCACCTCGGTCCTTTTGTCCCGCGCAGCTCTCCTAGTTTCATAATAATCCCGTATACCGTTAAATTCCATTTCGACTTTATTTCCTAGGAAATAAAATGGGCCAACGCTTCCTCTTCCCTCCCGGCTGTCACGGATTCACGCATTTTCAATCTTGCTCGCTCTGCTCCGCCACGTTGCCTCTCTTTCTCTCCAATTTCACACCTCTCTCAAATTTGTTATCACCTGTTAGTTACCGTTCCCTTCTCTGCTCGTTGTCGCTCGCCACGCGTATCAACACGCGTGCAATTGTTTCAATGAACAAATAACAAAGAGACATACTTTCCGACTTGTGCTGCAAGCCGCAATTCGTTATCCGTGTCATAACAGATAACAGAAATCGTTCAACGGTGACTCGAGTTGCGCGATTAACGATTAACAGCGAGTTAATTGCAGTGGGAAACAAAGGTCGTTTGCTTTTTTCCCTTTCGGCTCACGGCGAAATTCTCGCGCAGTAAAACGATGATCGACATTTCGGAATTATGAAATGCTCGGTGGTCGGTGCCCTGACTCCGAGAGAGAGAGAGAGAGAGAGAGAGAGAGAGGAGATTGACGAAAATACTTGTGACGTATATTTTAAAAGCTCCAAACGAGATGGTTGAACTGTGTGATTCTCTACTGACCGAGAAATACTCGCGGGAGTAGCCAGAGCCACTTGGCGGCGGATACTCGATGTAAATCGGTGCATCGCGACCCGCAAAGTCAGATTTGTTACCGCGAGCGTAAGCTGATTTCGCTGCGGTGCGAATTTCCGCTCGATCTTCCTATTTTGGTTATTCTTCCAGTGGCAGTAGCACCCTCGACTCGCTCGCTCGTATTTCGAACGAATCGGAATACCGGGGTTGCGAATTACGATAGCGGGGGCTCGACGCCCGTGTAGCATTCGATTTCGACTGGAGATCGTGATTTTTTACGCGCATTGGAACACACGTGACACGTGACACATTGAGAAATTAAAGACGTGCCAGCAACCGAGACGATCTCGAGATCGGTTTAGCTCTCCACGGTCCCAATAAACTTGAAAATTGGCTGGGAAATACCAGCGAGTGTTTAGAAAAATGTCATGATAAAGAAACGGACCTTTTTGTGGCACCGAGTTTTTGTGGAAATAAATGAGTGATTTTTTGCTGAAATCTCTTGTTTTATTTTCATCGCGATGCAGTAAAATCAGATTCGCGGGAAAATTTATTCAGATTAATACGGCACCCAAGGGATTAACTGATAAATAAAATGTCTGAAATTCTTCATTTTTTTTAGATACTTGCAGAAATTTACAGATATATGTAAACCATGCATCGTGCGACGGTCTAATTGAGACCAAGACGAAGTATAAAAATACTTCGACTATGCATGTAACATTTGACATTTTTGTTAAAAATCAGACAATACTTGTATTAATCATACAAACTATACTTATAAATGAAGTTAAGAAATGGTATTTTCAACATGTGCAAACAGAATAGGAGAAATATTAGTATTACCATTAGGACACTGCATTAAATGAAAAATACTTTTTTCCTATTTATATGTTCGCCACTTGATTCTTGTTTCCCAAAAATATTAGTACAAATAAAGATATATCTGTTAATAGATATAACCGTACAAGACTAGAATACTATTAGAAGAATAACTTAACTGATCATTTAATTAAAATAAACAAATTTATACAATCGTGTTTCTGTTCAAAAACAGAAGTTAATATTGATTCCGACAAAAAATTACAACAGTGAAATTAAAATAATACAATAATAAAGTTGTATAGATACAATTATTTATGAAACTTCTGCAATGATAGCTCCAGTAAATAATATTTCTTACGAGTCATTCCGCACGAGATCGCGTGCATTGAAAATCACAAATTGAAGCCCGAAATTCGTTCCGGCGCGCAGGGACCAGTTCGAGGTTCGACCCCCTCGTCTTTTTCTCTCACGTGGTAAACACGCCTCGATCGTTACGCGTTTACACGCTCGCACGAGTGGCGGTCTCCCTTGCGAAGAAAAGGAGGGGCTCGAAATTAATGGATCCCTTACAACTACTCGATGATACCTCGATGCCCCCTTAATGCGGCCATTTATCCCTCGGCGCGATTGTTCTCGTGTATATACAACCGACGATTAAAGAGGTCGTACGTATTACGACCGAGGGAGACCTCTCGTGGAAATACGAGCGAAGAATTGAAATTGTTGAACAAGGTTGTTGCGTCCTTTGTCGGGGAGACGATCTCGGGCGAATTTGTCATCGTGAAAGGAAAAAAAAAGGAAAGAAAGAAAGAGAGAGAGAGAGAGAGAGAGAGAGGGAACGTTTCTGTATGCGATTGAAACTAAATCGAATCAGCATGCAACGGCGCAGCACGGTTTTTTGCATAATTCATGTCGCGAAGGAGAAAAATCTTATTGTGGTCGACGGAACGGGTGTAGTACTTGGCGCAGCCGCGAGTTTTTCTTTTAAATTATTCAGCGTCAGGTGGCGAGTATTGCGAAACAATCCTTTTATAAAAGTCATTTGCGAGACTGCATCCAGCAAACAAAGAGCCCCTCGAGCTGCACAGTTCGTTGGTTTTGACGTATCCCCGCCGTAGTTTGTTTCCTCGGGTCCGTGTCTTCTGGATTCTGTGGCGCCTCGCTTTTGCTTGCCCCCCGCTCCCCCTCCACCGGCGAACGCGTTCCAACGCGATTTGCCGATCGGGCAAAACCCCTCGCCCCTTCGCGTAACCTTTTCGCTCGGCCAGCGATTTCTCCTGTGAATAATGACAAATTAAAAGACACAATGCGCGCGGGCAAACAGTCGACGCGGCCTCGCGATTGAACTGCATTGAACGGGCACTTTTGTTGCAATCGTTCGATCGTGTTCCTCGGGAACGCGTATTTAAAATGGCGGCTGGCCCAGCCAGACCCGTTCCCGTTGTAAGCCGACGCGTAAATTTATCGAATCCTTTATGCCGGCAAAATTGCTACGCTTCGAAAGCCAGATTTCTGAAAGCTTTCGCGTTGTTGCGCCAGACGGATATTTCATTACGTAAAATGTTTCCCGGATTGTTTCGACATACCCACGAGGTGTGTAATATCGACGGCATTAACGAAATTTAATGAAAAGGTGGAGGAGCGTAACGGTAATTACTGTAAAATTGCATAATGCGAAAGTACAATGGAGCGGCCCCGTGTCGGAGTCGAAGTTACGCGAGTACAAACGGAATATTTATAGACAGACGCCTTCCGACTGTGCGTTTCATATATTTTTCGTCAAATCAACGCACGATTTTATTGAAAAAAAAAAAAACAGAACAATGTTCTTCGGACACGTTGCAAGAGATTAAAGTGACAAACGAAAATTACGCGGACGAAACGCAAATTCGAAGAACAAGGAAAAGATTTCAACAGTTTGACGCACAAAAAAGAAAATGTAACTGTACGACCTGTAATTTGGAAATCAATTTATAATTTTTCTTGTAAAATTTCTAAAGATTCAAACGATTTTTCGCAAATGTATTTTTTAAAACTTCTCATGGAAGTTTTATGCTGTATCGCCAACAGTTCTAATATTATTTAATATTACTCGATATTCAAACATAATCCTTGACCACGGTTGCAGCGTGTACGAATAAAATCGTCTTAAAATTGTAAGTGTCATCTCTTCACGCGAGAATTCGACGTAATAGTGTGCTGTTTTTTAAATACACGACAAGCAAAGTCGGATCCCGATCGAGAGTCTCCGCGCGCTTCTTTCTCCGTCAATTCTGACCCTGTGTGGTCCGCAATTCCACTGCTGACGTTTAATTAAGTCGGACGGGACGATTCGTCGGGGTGTCCCGAGGCGGTCGACAAAGCCGGATAACGGAAAGAAACGGAGAAGAGCCGGCCAACCCGAGCTAAGGACGATAAGCTGCGAGAATCGCGGGTACCTATGCCTCTGGAAATTAATTACCGGCCGCGTCAATCCCGGCGTTAATAGCGCCGCTAAGTGCCAACGACAAACGGGCATCCTCGCGGATTCCTCGCGGTGGAAACTCGCGATCCAGTCGTTTTCACGGACGATTGCCGAGCCCCTGGGCTAATCGACCCATTCTTTAATCCGTCTGGGAATCATTTCAAGAATTCGCAAAGGTATTATAATTCGTCGCTCGTCGGGATTGTATCTCGTTTTACTTTTATCGAATACAGATCGATGTGTGATATCGTCGATTTTTTATCACTGAAAGTGATTTCAGCGGTGGTAACCCAGAAAATCGGGCTTCTTTCAGGTGCAACGCTGATGCAACGAAAATTAGTTGATTGGTTGATTTGGGTCACGTGATTCGCGAGGGGGCGTGAGATAGACCTCGAGTAGGAGTGGCGTTGTCTGATACCAAAAAAGGTCGTCTTCGTTTCCTAGTCAGAACAGTTGCTTCTGGGCGTTTCAGTGAGACGAATCGTACTGGAGTGCGGTTCGTGCAGTTTTATTTTTGCTTTTGCACGTATTGTATGCATCACAAGGAAAACTATCGAAACAATTTGCACGAGAAAAGACTGGAACGTCAAAGTAAAATTGTCGGTGCTCTTGCTCGAAGATGTTTTCAACGACAAAAGAAATCTTCTTCGCGTGGAATGTAAAACGTCAAAATCTAAACGTCAAAGACACTTGGCCAATTATACAGTCAAACGTGTTAATGCATTGCGCTAAAAACTCGAGTCAAAGTGTTGACGCTCGAGTGTCGTAAAAAAAAAAAAAAAAAATACGATTTCATGGAATAGAATAGTTGGCGCAGTTATCGATCACGTGAGGTCGCCGACTCGATCTCGATCGTTCTCTCATTAGCGGCGACGGTCGACGGTCGACGGTTTTTTCGGGCGCGCGAACTTCGCGGGGGCGGTTTCATCGATCCCGGGGCGACCGCAGGGACCGGATATTCTTTGCAGGTTCATCCCGATGCCGCAAACCAGACCGCCGCGCGCCTCCTCGATCCTTTTCGTTCGCGTCGCCGGTCCTTTCGGCCCTTAGCCGCGGTCGGGGCTGCGGTTGCCAGCCGTGCACCCCGGCGATCCACCAAATCACGAGCCTCGGAGCTTTGCTCGCCCTGCGGGAAAGAACCGTGCGGACCGGGGCATCGGCGGAGTAGCCGACTAAGCCGATTTCTCGATACTCCGCCGATCCCCGATACTCTTCCCTTTCGCCCGCGTCCCTTTCATCCCCCAAAGTGGCACAAAGCGTTCTCGAGCACGCCACCGTTTACCAGACAGATCGGTGTTCTTCTTCCTTTCTCTCATCTCCGAAGGGAATACGACGTCTTCGGAGGAAACCGCGGACGCGACGAGAGAGACGCATCTCGAGAATTAGACTCGACGACGCGTGAAAAATTAAGATTTCCTTGCCGGTCGCGTCGGATATCGATCTGGCTGGCGTACGTGCTGAAATATGTATGCCGCGCGGGTAAATCGCGCGACAAGAGAGAGAAAGAGAGGGAGAGAGAGGAGACTCGAGACCCGGGATCAGCGAACCGGAATTTATCGAGTAACAGTCCGACTTGCCGGCTATTCTTTCTAACCGCGGAGTGCCGGATCGAAACGAGAGAAGCAGCCACGGTTAATCGAATCCGAGTTGCGGAGGTCGCGAGGGGGAAGAAGTCTCTTCGAGCCTTCGAGGCTCGCCCGACCAATTGCCGGGTTGTTCCATTATCGAGGCAGCAGATTATCGAGATTGAAGTTCTCGCGACGCACGAGCACGGTGGATAGAAACACAGAGGGGGCGAGAGTCCTTCCAGGAGACTGTCGATTCTTGCCGGGCCATCGACCGCACCATCTCCCGCTTCGTTTCACCAAGCGAAATCCCCGGGACTCGGGGATGCTGCTGTAGCATCCGCGAAGAACACCACCGTCGCGAGGGACGCCGTCGTGGCGGAGTAAGCCGATTTTATGGGGGTTTTCCCACGGGGGAATACCCGATCCAGTCTGTCTCGGACCCCGTGGAACCGCTGGGCCGCTGACACCCTTTGCAAACGCGCGCAACGAGTGCCTCCGCATCGTCTCACGCTCCATGAAACATCGAATTTTATCCGCCATTTCGCCGCACTTTAAAATTCGAACGCCGGTTTAAATTTAATTTCGTTTGGCACGGAGGATTCCGGTCCACTCGTAATTCCAGATACGCCTCCTCCTCCTCCTCTGCCCCCTCTATCTCCCCGGTCGCCAGTCGAGCGTGTATCCGTTCGTTCTGCGAGATTATTGCCTCTGTCTCTGTCTCTGTCTCTGCCTTTCTTCATTTTTCTCTCCTTTTCCCTCCTTGCCGTTTCGTTCCGCGTCACTCGTTTCGCATCCCCGTTTCGTTGTTACACTTCGAGGCGTATAAAGAAGCTAACTGTGTAAGGAAGCGTGTAAGAAAAAACAAAACGGTGTAGGTGTTTTATTTCTCGAAGCTTCGAAGAATGCTTCATACTCTGGGAACTACACGTAGAGTGTAGTATAATCAGAAGGAGGACGAGTTTACATTTACAGGAGAAATAAATCGAAAGTAGCCAAAGTAATGCGAAATGTTGTTTCACATTTTTCCGAGAAAATTAAACTTCGAAATTTATCAGGCGTCTGCGAATTCTTCACTGAACGTATTCAAATTCTGTTTCGTTGAAAGTGAGACCACGGACGGTGAAACACGTTATCGCATAACTTTCATCTTTTCCATCATTGATCAAAATTCAGATAGATGATACCTGCTCCTACCGCAATCAGATCTTTTTACGAAAGGAATTGACAGCTAATTGCCACTTTGATACAGGAAATACAGTACACGAAAAGTAACTTTCGGAAAGAGAAATGAAATTTTGCATTTTTTTTCAAAATACGTATTTCGACGAACGAAAGAACACAGAACTTCAAGTCGAATTTCCAAGTCGATCGTTTGACTGAGCAAAAGAGAAAACGTCGTTCCTTCCTTTCAACATACTTTTCAACGCTGAATCATCCGCTGATCTTAGAGCGATTTTGCAGCGATACATTTACTGCGATGAACCTCCTGTCAAAAAGAAAACCGCAATTTTTGCCGATTTATCGGCTCGAAACACGGGCAAGGAGTTTCACGGGCGAAAGGGTTGAAGATTTGCGCCACGTAGAAGGATCGTTGGATCCTCCAGCTGAGCAAAAGTTCGAGAAACCTCGACGAGATGGATTTTACTTTCCGCGTTCGAAAGCGCTTCCTTCGATTAAAATTTTTCCTCCCTCTCTCCCGACCGATCGACCGGCGAATTAATTCCTCTCCTCCCCCTCTTCCTCAACCCTCCACCGTCGAGGAACGGCGGCAAAAGCTGGAAAAAGAAAATCGATCGTTGTAAGGTTAATAACCGCGGCAAGATCGGTGGAAACGTCAAAGGTAACAGCGGCGAGCGCGGAGACGCGCGCGTTTCAACGTGGAAAAACCGATTGGTTCCGGGCCGGGTGTTTGTGAAAACGCACAGAGCAGATAGAATCGAAACGATCCGGGTTGATAAGCGGCGGCCGGCTCGAGTCGTGGAAATCAAATCTATAACCGGTGGCCGATTGAAACTACAAAAGGAGGAGCGCGTCGTTGAAAATCGAGTTTTCGGCTTTACGTTAATCTCCGGTAGCGTATAAAAGAGCGGCGACGAAACGCCGGGCCGGTAATTTCGCGCCGGGGGAATCATTTCGAGCGGCGTTTTTCGCCAACTTCGTTAACCCTTTCCGCTCTCTGACCCGCTCGCGTGCGCGCTTGCGTGGTCGTCCCTTTTTATTCGTTTCGCGCCGCAACGTTTTAAATCAATTCCCCGGAGTGTATTTTCGTCTTTCCCTTTGTGACGGCGGCGACGCGCTGCGACGACGAACAAAAAAAAAGAAGAAGAACGATGAATCGTAGAGCCGCGTTTTCGTGCTACCGACGAAAATTGTACGATTGAGAAGTATTTGCGACTCTCGTCCCGTTAGTCTCTGCGTGATTCGACCGGTTGTAAACTGTAAATTATGTCGCTCCGTCGTGACTCACAGTTTCTCGCGAAAGTACTCGAACGCTGATAGGGAAAACACTATGTGAATATACGCACGTTGCGTAAAACATTTTGGCACTACGGTGACTGTGACATTGGTCAAACTCAAAATTTATTACATACGACATGTACACGTGTATACTTTGCATCGAACTGGCATTCGAATAGCCACAATCCATTATACTCTAATATTCAGTTTAGCACTTATTTACGTGCTTTTATACACATATGTATCTTTAAAATGTGTATAAATGTATAATATATTTATATTCAAAAATACACGTTTTATATAAATTTTCTGGCATGTATTTGCGCTATCTTCTAACCTTTGTATACATTCTTACGTAGGTTTGAAGTTTCATGAGTGCAGTCTTGACAGACTATCGTTACCATATATTATAATCTTAATAAAATTTCAAAACGCTTCCTATCCGTACAGTCAATGTTTACATCCATAAAAATTCCTCTCTGCTGTTCGAATGTTCGATTTCACGAGCCACCGTATGTGACACACTGTACCTCAACATTCCACAGACTTTGCATCTTATCAACGAATTTTTTATTTACGTGCTTTTACGTCCTGATGAACGAAGGATCTCTAATCCTCTTCGAGAATTATTTCTCGCTTCTTCGGGGAAGGCACGGTTACATCACCTTCGTCAAAACTGAGCGACGTAACACTCAACGAGAGTGCGAAGCGCGGCTCCAGTTAACAAAGAGAGCGATGGGGGAGGAAAGAAAAAACCGTCGATTCGATGGCAACGATTTCGAGCGAGCACGCCACTTAATCGGAGTAATCGGTCGACCTTCCAAGCTCCGTAAAGAAGACCCCGGCGAATCGAAAGGAAAAGGACCAAGAAGAAGGGGGTGAAAAAAAAGAGAAAAGGAGGAGGGGACGAGGAAAGTGAAATCCGGCGTTAGTCGACCGTGATAAGACCTCTAACTTCGTTTCCGAAGTGAGAAGGCAAAGTTCGCGTCTGGCAAAGTCTTAGCCTGACTCGCCGCGTAAGGAAAAAAAAAAAAAAAGAAAGAAGAAGAAAAAAAGTGGAAGATCGAGAAGGTCTGCCGGATGCAGGCAAGTTTCTTCACGGATCTGCCGGGTTTCGTGGGGCAAAAATTTGATCAGCACGGATCTCGATGTGAGAGGGAACTGCGAGGGCAGAATAGGCGACTCGTGAGGTCAGCTGCGAACAAAGAACGCGACGAAGACAAAGGGGCAGTAATTATTGTTGTAATTCAACGTGACTTGTTGAAATACTGCGATACGTTGTTATTGACGTGTAGGTGGAAACTGGTCCATAAAAGGTGAAGACAGTCGGTCAGTGTTTAGCCACGCCATAGACGAGGTGGTCTATGTGAATAGACATCGCATACTATGTATGTAACTTTAATGTTTGTAAAACGATATCAAGCTAAGAACTACGCAACTTACAGTTCAGTTTAGATCGTGCAAATTTCTTTCATTTTTTTTTATTTCACGATCTAAACTGGACTGTAGGGACAGTTAGTTGACAAGTAAACTATTAGACCCCCCGCGGGACGCCGTGGGACGACGAAGGGATGCGTGCGGCTTAACTTTAAATTGCGTAGATTTCTATATTGCGTGTATCTGTAGATTCAATGTAAGCATATTTTATATAATGAGACACTTGTTGCTACAATATATGTGAAACAATGTTTATTCTTTTCGTTAAATATGTAAAATATTTCAAATCAATTATAACTTAGTTATAATTATTTTCGATTTAAACTTTGATTTGCATTTCAATATATTGTGCTTTGGTTTTGGAATTCATCACTTTTCAACGTGATGAATTCAGGACAATCATTGTTATTTGTGGTACAATTACTAATCGCATTACTGCGATACAATTATGAATTGTATAACAAATAATATGAGCTAATCGGCTGCGAACACGATTTGTTGAATTGTTGAGGAAATCGTTGATTTTTAAAATTGTATATTGAATTCTTTTTATAATATCGTACAGTACATTTTTAAATATTGTAGGAGACCGTAGAATTTAGATTTCAATGGATAAAATGCAACCTATATATGTCTCCTGTTTGATTAAATATCAGGTGCATTTGAAATATATTTCGTCCCCAAATATATTTCAACAAGGCATCTTATTACAAATTTTATCATTTCCAACCAATCGATGAATTTGTAAAATACAAATAGAGCTCTTTCCAACACACTCATAAACAAATAATAAAAAAAAACTGCACGACTTGTACCCCAGTACGTTTCGACTCACTGAAAGGCCCAGAAACAACTGTTCCGACTAGGAAACGAAGACGACTTTTTTGCCATAAAATTTTATCGATACGCAAACATTTGAATCGATAGAAAACAAATTACAGACGCGATCGCTCAGTATCAGACAACGCCACTCCTATTCGAGGTCTACCCCACGCCTCCCGGCGAATCACGTGACTTAAATCAACCAATCGCTAATTTTCGTTGCATTAGCGTTGCACCCAAAGAGGCCCGATTTTCTGGGTTACGCCCGCTAAAATCACTTTCAGTGATAATAGAATAATTTTAAATACTAATCTGGAGATGCGATTAAACATTTTGCATGTATCATTTCACTTGGTATAGTCACTGGCGCATATTACATACCAAAGTTCAATATTTGAAATTGGTTTTGAGACCAGAGTGGAGAACAAAAATCAAGATGGAAGTGCAGTGCCATCGTCAACGACGGATTTGTTCTTGATAATTTTCGTCGCACCGTTCGAGACCGAGAAATCGAGAACTGGGAAACTCGAAAGTTCACGGTGCAAACAATCGGTTTTGCACAACGAACGTTTAGAGAGAAGACACCACGCGAACAAGATTCTAACTTCAGAGGAAGCTGACCCACTTCTCGTCTCGCGTCGCTGATCATCGCAATTTAATCGTTCGAATGCCTGGGAATCGGTATAATGCACTGCGTCGCTAGTTTCGCTTTTCCTGCAGATCTCACGGGATCGGATGGATTTCGCGTTAATCGAATGTCACAGTTTGACGTTCGATTGAGCTCGGAAACGAAACAAAAATAAACGACACGATGGTCGCTTGTCTTTTTTAAATAAACGATGTACGACATAACTACATACATTTGCGAGATTATTGTTACTCTCTCAATAGAATTAAGAAAGAAGAAAAGAATAGCTCGACGGACAAAATGGAAGTACTTTCATTTCTGGAAATTTATTTTCATGCAACGTAATATTTTTCTAATAATGTAATTTCCGTCTGTTAAAATTTAACTTGGAGTATTGCCATAAATATAAAACACGAACAATGGTCGAGAGTTGACTGTCAACTTCTTCCATTACACATATGGAGCGAACTTCTCTCGTAGCCTACCAAAAAAAAAAAAAAAAAAGAGAATGGTATCCCGAATTCATTTTCGGAAGAGCCATTTACAAAGGTCGCAAGGTCGTGCCCACAATGGCCAACTTTTCACGCAGTAATCTGTAGTATCTATCGTTTCGTCTTTTCAGGCGAGGAAATCCTCCCGCTCGCAGGAGAACTTTCGAACTTTGTAACTGCAAGAAAAATCTCCCAGCTCCCGACGATCGAGTTATGCGAGAAAGTTAGAAGGAGAAACGAATGCTTCGTCAGAAAGTGTCGGGGGTTTTTAAAGATTAAGGGATTTGACAAAAAGATTAAGAGACGGAAGGCAGTCGGAAGACAGTTAGACCAAGAATGACGACGATTTTAAAGAGGGATAAGAATGGCAGCTCTGTTCTTTTAGAAAGAACAGGAACGATTTGATCTACGCGAAAGATATAACTATCGGTTGAAAGCGAAATACTTCTTTATTCACTTACTGTAAATCGATAGGAAAGATACAATTGCATTCTGCTATGCCAATGTCAGTCGACGTTTACCAACACGATCGTTTTTAACTTCAACTGAACATGCACATTCTCTGTTTGAGTAAAGTGTTAAATTCTCATAGGATTCTGCTGCGTTATTAGGGAAATTTGATACAAATATTAATAATACAAACGTTTCCAATATAATACAAATATATAATAATTTGAAGGAATGTAAAGTGAGAAGGAGAAGGAAAGATGCGTGGAAAGTATTTGAGATAGTTGAGAAAGAAAAAGCGAAAGTTGCGTTTCGTCTCGGAATCACTGCCTAGACTCATCAGTGGGGCTGATGGCAGCGATTCCTTACCCCAGACGCTTGTTATTGTAACTAACCCTATCGATAAGCTGGCCCGATCACCCATCCTAGTTCCGCACACTCTGATTGCTTAACGTCAGGCAGTCACCAGTGAAGGAACAGAGATGGACGTATGGACTTGGACTAGTCAGTGTTTGAAACTCGTAGTTGAGGGATCCTAGACCGCTACAAATGTAATGTATATTAAAAAGTTTCTCTCCTTATGTCGCCAAGTTAAGACAATTTGATCCTCTTTCTAGGTTTAGGTATTCTCAAAATGACTCTCAATCCCTATGAATCTAAGCTATAAACGTGTTTATAATTCGCAGTTCCTCCGATTCACTCAGATTCATCATTCTCGTTGTGTTACGGCCGTCCAGTCCGAAATCGTCCACGTTGTCCAAGAAACGCAAATGACGATGCGGTGATCGTCCCGTGCGGTGTGCGTCCCTATAGCCGAGCAATTCGCCATCGAGGTGGTTGCGGTCGCTCGTAGCTGGCCGGGCATCGGGGCTAACTGGATCGGTGGTGTTTCGTATCGACGATGGGAATTGGTCGGAGCATGCGACGCGAGCGGCGGCGATTTGACCCGGTTCGGCTGAAACGGTCTTTGAAAGACGCCTTAATTAAGATCCGGCGCTTGAATCGGGGGTCTCGTAGACGAAGGCGGTCGTCGCTTTCCCGCTCGTTCAACCGGAATAAAATAATAATTCGCGGCACGTACGAGCTGCGCAACGACTCGCGGCGGCCAACGGGGGTTCGCTCGTTCGTTGTTCTACAAAGATAATGGAGAGAGAGAGAGAGAGAGAGAGAGAGAGTCGGTGAAAGTTTTTACCTGAAAGCAAATCCATTCCGAGGCTCGTTAACAAAAACCCGATGAACCCGACAAAGTTCGTTAACGAAGCCAGCGGGTCGGGACGCGCGCGCGCTCCAACGTGCGCTCAAGTACGACACAACTTTCTCTCTCTTTCTCTCTCTCATTCTCTTGGCGAGTACGTAAACTCTGAAAGGCGGTGCACAGAGAGCGCGCAGAAAATAATGACGCAGCCAGTGGTGAGGAGAAGTGATTTTCGGCGGGGCCACGAGAGACGAATTTAATTCGCTGCAATTATGCAGGCCGTCTGCCTCTGGACGGACCCCTCTTGTTCCTTTTCCACTCCTGCTCGACAAACAAACGGGAAGAAGATGCCCGGTCCTTTGTCGGCCTCTCGTTCCCCTTCTTTTTCCAGCGTTTTCTCGTCCGTCGCTGGCGCAAAACCCGGGCAATCGACTCGATATGGGGGGAGGGGGTTCTCTCGTACGCCCCCGGGGATAAACGTGCGACTGGTTTTTCCCTTTTGCCAGAAAACTGCCTGAATCTGTAGAGAGGGACGTCGAGCAACCGGAGAAATCGCACCCAAAAGTGCAAACCTAATTGCAGCCGGTCATACTTCCGCTCACGTTCTTCCACTGTCTCGTTAGTTCGTTCTTAAACTCGGATTAGCTCAACGTCCCTCTTCGTGCAACCGTGTCCTTTCGCCCTGTTCTCCCTCTCTCTCTCTCTTTTTGATTAAAAATGTTTCGCAATTAAACAGTCCGCATCTAGAGAACTAACCACGTTACGTTCTCTTTTCTTTCTGTTTCTGCTGCGGTTGTCTGATTTTTCTCTGACGATCGTCGTACGCTTGGTTCTCTTTCAGCGATGACTGAGATGAAGGGGAGAATAATTTCGAAGAGAGCCGAAGTTGGATGACTTTGAGCGCCGAGTTCTCACAAGCTCCTCCCCAGAAGAAGGATAAAGGGACACGAGACCATCTTCGTAAGCGTATGACACGTGCGATCGCACACTGGGCCGAGTTTTTGCGAGCAGTCGACCGGCCAGCCGACGTATCCAACCAAGGGTTCGATGCTTAACAAGGGATAACCTCGTTAAGGACCACAGAACTAGCTTGTGTGTTTTACAAGTTAGGAATTACGTTGATTAGTAGCAAGTCGAGCATCCAACTAGCGTGAACGAGTGTTTCGCTATATTGAATCTCGATCTCTCGGCCCTGTATCGTTCCTTTGTCGTGGCTTCCTGCTCGAGTACGTTCTTCGTACCTTTGCTTGGCTTTCGTTTTACAATCGTTTCGTTACATTCAACGAAAGAAGAACTACGAGTGATCTAATATTTACGGCTCAGTCGGGTTAAACGAAAATCTGTTGACCGTGGCGCTTTATACACGGAATCCGACTTGATTGAGATTGAGTCAATTGAGAATGATCAAGAGCTGCGAAGAAGCATGGGACAAAATTCGCCCGAATCTCAGTGAAACAGTGAACTGTTTGATTTCAGTTGGGAAAAGTATTGCTCGTTCTACAAAACTGACCACGAATCTCATTCGTGCAGAAGAACGAATAAAGTAAAACGAAAATGAAAGAAGCAGTAACTGTAAAAAAACTGCACGACTTGTACCTCAGTACGATTCGTCTCACTGAAAGGCCCAAAAGCAACTGTTCTGACTGGGAAATGAAGACGACTTTTTTGCCATAAAATTTTATCGATATGCAAACATTTGAATCGACACAAAACAAATTACAGGGGCGATCGCTCAGTACCAGACAACGCCACTCCTACTCGAGGTCTACGCCACGCCCCCTCACGCACCACCTGACCCAAATCAACCAATCGCAAATTTTCGTTGCATCAGCGTTGCACCCGAAGAGGCCCGATTTTCTGGGTTACCCCAGCTAAAATCACTTTCGGCGATAAAATTAATTGTTTCTGATCGCTGAGCGTGACTATCTTCTTCTGAAAATTCCAAATTACGATCGTATCTTTGTTCGCTAACGTTTAAATTAGATTCAAGAATGACCACTGACAAAAAAAGAAAAGAGAAATTTTCTTCTTTTGCCTTTTGCACGTAGCGAAAATTGTTGAATTCTGAGAACGTCGGTGCTCCGATGTTTCGTGAACGACGTTACATCCTTGCAGGTTTAATGGAGAAGTTACCAGAGCTGGGTTTCTTGCGCGTTGGAGGAAGAATCCGTAACATTCTGGCACACTCCCAACCGAAAACTTGCAGGAGGAGCAACGACGACACCAGCTCGATCCAGACTTAACATAGTTCTAAATCCTTCGAGGTTCGAACTGTTTACTCGCTGCTTCTCAGGCACCGGGTTGCTGCTCGTTTCGCAAATAGTTGTCGAAGCTCTCTTTCACGTGGCGAAAGAGTAAAAAGAAAAAAAAACACGAACGAAAAATGGTGATACCCAGTGATATTTTCAAATGTCTGCTTCGTCGTGAAAATGTCGCTTTCTATTATCTAGTTCTTGGCTATTTCTCTGAGTTTTTAATCAGAACTAAGATATTTCAAATAACGATCAATTTCATATAATTTTTTAAACAAACGTGCAACACACAGGTTGATCAACGTTCATTTTCAACAACGATGTTTGCGTTGAAATTTGGTTCTTTTTATAAAAATTAACTTGCCGATTAACTTTGTATAATAGTTTGCGAATACTTAAACTAACTATTTTCAAACGTATTTTTCTCAAACGCAAAGCTACTCAACAAATTCAGAAAAAAGAAAGAAAGAAAGAAAATGTTATTCTTGCTTTTTTTTCCTTACTTTTACACCAACAACCCGGTTGCATCGTTACAGATATGCGGATTATCCGTGCAGAAAGGTTTCACGAGTATTCGACATGGAAAACTGACTGCAATAATCTGTTTCGGATAATATTAGCCTGCGGAATATCCGACGAGTTCTTCTTCACTGGCGAGACAGCCTGTTTCAAAAGACTGCTCGACGTATCGATTATGACGTCTATTTACAGAGGCGGAAGGCGTTAGTCTCGCGGCGCGAACTTTAAGGTCGAAAGTTTCGCGATAGTGGATCGTAGACTTGACAAACGGAGCCGGAAGGAGAAACAAATGGCGCCGTGAATCTCGCCGCCCCAGCTTCTGCTTTAATTCCTTTTTTCGCGCCACGTGTTCCGGCAGTCGATCTTCAAACGACTCCCTCCCTCCTTCTTCGGGTTTCTACTGCTGGAATCACTGCCGCTAATTCCACCGCTAAATTTCATTGAAATTTGCGAGGCGCTCATTGCTCGACTGCGGAATAGATCGTTGATGGTCGCGTGTCGCAGATACGTACACTCTTGCTAAAAAATTTCCCAAAATTTCCAAAGAGACAACAACTTCTTCCAGGGAACGAAGATACAGTAGAACTAGTCGAATATCCGACGATCGATCTGAGAGAATCGAATGTACGATCGTGTCACGAGTCAGCTAGAAATTAGACAGTTTTCAAATACGAATGTTCATTGCGTGAAAGAGTACAGCGGATGCTGTAAAATTTCCAGGATCTTTTCACCTTGTGTATAATTCAGCGAGCTTTCTCTTGAATTAATGCAAGACTCATTTGTACGTACACAAGCTCTTCAAGCTTCTATACAGATGAAAATTTCTTTTATTGTCTAAGTTTCGTCTCACTGAAAGGTCCAGAAGCAACTGTTCCGACTAGGAAATGAGGACGACTTTTTTGCCATAAAATTTTATTAACACGCAAATATTTGAATCGATAGAAAACAAATTGCAGCACAGCGATTGCTCAGTACCAGACAACGCCCCTCCTACTCGAGATCTATCCCACGCCCCTTCGCGAATCACGTGACTATCAAAATCAACCAATCGCTAATTTTCGTTGCATTAACGTTGCACTTGAGGAGGCTCGAATTTCTGGGTTACCCACGCTAAAATCACTTTCAGTGAAAAAAGGTGTTTGGTTCTAAAAGGAAAAAGTGCTTGAAATTTTTAAGCCGGAGTGTGCATCGAAAAAACGACGGGACGAAACATACCAGACGTTCCAACGTGCAACGAAACAGTATTCTCTGCCCGCCGGTTTGAAGAAATTTTGTCGCGACATGCCAACCAACTGTGGTTCTGTGACCAACTCGTTCGAACGTCGTGTCTGATTCACGAGGGCCATTAATTTAACGGGAACGAGACTCGCTGCGTCATCAGACGAAACACAGCGACACACGCGCGCGGATGTACACACTCGACTGCTTAATAAGCTCGTTGCTCCTCGAAGAGCAACATCTCCTCGGGTGTTGAGAAAGAAGAAAAAAAGAAGAAGCGAATGCGTGTTGGGCCATAAAGGGACGATAAAGGCGCGTTTAGAACCGCGTTAATCCTTCGGGGGATTAAACGCGATAAAATCCGCGTGAGAGAAACGTTTCGTCGGGTCCACCGACTCTTCGCGCCTAATCCAAAAAAGCCACGACAATCTAGCCTGTATATATTTTTCGTTTGAACGTGATAAACGTTTTGTTTGTTATTACGCTTTAAGTTTGAGTTACGTGCCACGCTTTGTTACCTTCTCACGGCGAGTTATTCGTACGTGTTTGAGTAATTACTCTGTCCGGCAGCGAGCGAACGATGTTATTTTTTGTTGTTTTTTTTTCTTTTTTTTTTTTTTTTTTTGAAATTTCAGTTTGAACTTTCTCGCTGTAAAATGAAATATTCGACACTCGCGGCAACAATGCTGTTCTCCTTAGTTAAAACGCGCTCTGTCTAGCATTTTTCCCGGCTTTTATTTCTTCTCGTTTTTTTTCTTCTTCCCCCCTCCCCCCGTGTTAAAATACACGAAGTTCCCCCGGCGCTTTCAAATTAAGCCGTTGCGAAATAATAACTAAATGTTTGAAATTAAGCTGCGGCTTTAAAACACGGAGTAATGACTCGATACATTAGATACATTGTTGCGAAATAACGGCCAAGCATTTCAAATTAAGCTCCAGCTTCGAATCGCGAAATAATAGTTAGAACCTACTGTACGTACTAAATTAGTAGTACGTGCTACATTGTTGTAAAATAACGACCGCATATACGTTAAATTATATTACCCTCTCGACGAGTTTCTGATCTACACTGTTAAATCACGCGCTGAAAGATACAAACGTTCGAACGTCGAATTACCCGTTTGAATTATCTCTTTGACTCTCAACGTATTCGCGTTTCGTGTTCTTAATTCCCCACGGAAGGGTTGTTTTCAATCAAGGAATACCCGCTTAGCAGGTTAATCGGTCCGACTCGGTGTCAATTAGCGCGGAAAGCCGCGCCTCGCCGTCTGCCGAGTCGAGTCCCAAACCAAGTAAGACGCAACTCGACGCGGTGCGAGTCGCAACGCGAAGGAAGAACGAACAGAGAGAGAGAGAGAGAGAGAGAGAGAGTGAACGAGTGAATGAAACAGCGAAGGGAAACGAATTTCACGTGGCAGGTGGAATCGTTGGGAACGCACCTTTAGCTTGGCTCGTCGGCCGGTTTTGCTGTCGCGGCGGAGGAATATCGGGGTTGCGGGGCCGCTCGAAGCCAGCCCGCTTTACCAGCCAGGAAATTACACGTCCTTCCGTGCTATAAGTTCAGCAAGCAAGGGGGCTGCTGCACGGCCTCGTGTGTCTCGGTCTGCGCGAAGACGCGCGTGGGTCGCGCGCGTTTACCATCTTGCTCTCGTATCCTTTCATTCCGCCCCGGGTCGGTATTAATTGCTATTCGTGTCTTCGACGCGTAATTAATTGCCGAAATTTGTCATGCGCCGGTATAATCGCTGCTGGGCTTGCCTCGAAATTTCCTCCAGAACCGAGGAATCGCGTTCCTCGGAAGGAACGTTTTATCTTGCTCACGCGAGCCGACCCCGTGCATCCACCAGCGTGTTTTACGCTTCCCCTCCGGCTGATATGGCCGTGTCGGCCGAATCCGGTACATCTTTCGTCTCTCGAACGCCAACGTGTTCGATATCGATGTCGACTTGCAAAATTCATGCTAATTATTCCGTAAAAAGAAACTTGACGATCTCCAGGGTGTACAAAGTGGAAGAGAAACACTCCGATTATTCGCTTCCAAAAATACCAAAATACCTCAATTAACGAGCGTTCACACAGAGTGGAGCGTTCGATCAGCAATTTCTCAACGCTGCAGAAACGCACAAAACGACAGCCGCGTTATTCAACCGCGGGGTTTAATGGTCTGTCGCGGTGAAGGCTGATTATCCGCGTCTTAAATATCCACGGCTGAAGCGTCGCGTCGCGCTTGTGCACATCGCGGCTGTGGAAAGGGGAAGTTTGTCGCGGTGCGGATGCTTCCATTCACGCGACTTATTAACAATGGCCGATCCACGCGGAAAATCGGGACTTGAGAAGAAAGTTGCCGGGCGGTGGGTGTCTCGGCAGGAAACGGCGAACGCGAGCCAGCTAACGAGCGGTATTGGGGATTCCCTCCTTCGGAAAGAAGTAACTGACTAGTTCCGGTGACGTTGTTGCGTCGCGTAGAATCTTGCGGGGAGGGAGACCCCCCCCCTCCCTCCCCTTGCGAGGGTCTCACGCGTCTGCCTCTCGTCGAGATTAATTATTCCGGAAGCAAAGAGCCGCGCGCGGTGTAACGGTACGCGCACGCGGCACTCGCAACTTCTCGAGGTTAGGTTCGTGCCATCGAGCTCCGTACCTAGCAACGCGTAAACGACGACGTGTTTCGCATGCTTTCTCCGTAGTTTCGCGTTGCGGTTGTTAACGTTTCTTCGAATAGAATGCTAACACATCCTCGGGGCTCGGTGTGTTTTGAAAAATCTCTCCCCGTTTGCCGAGTACCATTTCTCCACTCGCAGTGGAGAGAATTACGCGTCCATTTAGCAGCTGGCGTGATTAGAAACTAATTCGGAGTAAAGTTACGATTATTATTGTGTTAGATATTCAGATTCATAGAACGAAAAGTAAGCGAATGATCGAGAATGATCATAGTCTCGTTCACGAAGATATTAAACTAAGCGTGTGATATTTTATACGTGTGTTTGATTAGCTTCTGCGTTTTTCACACAATACTTTAGAGACCTTATTCTGGTTCACCAACTTCGTCAATATGTAGACTGACTTATTCTCGATTAACAGACTGAAGAATGTGTTAAATTCACGTAACGAGCACGGAAATTAGGCGTTAGAGAAAAAAAAAATTTCAGCCGCGAGTGAAAGCTACGACTGGAGCTAAGGCTATACGGTCTTTAAGAGACGTATCTCTTACGAGGGAAGAGGAATTTTTCATTTTATTACACATTCTCCCCCGGACGACATCCGGTAGCGTAAAGCACGAAATGAATTTCGACGCGGTAACCTGCAACGTGGCGTCGTAAAGTATGAAATTACGTCCGAGTTCAACCCCTTGACACTGTGATATATATACATATATCATATATATATATATATATAGTATCATTACATATATATAAATGTTCATTCAAGTGGTACCTTCTTTAATAGTGACGATGCAGAAAATATTTTTCGCCCAACATGAATGGTATTGAAAGGCCAACAAATAATAAAAATATTTCCTTTTCTTATTTTTATCAATCATTTTTTTCCCCGGAGATTTCAAGATCATTGACGTTTCTTTCATCGCTGAAAGTGATTTGAGCGGGGGTAACCCAGAAAATTGGGCCTCCTCAGATGCAACGCTGATGCAACGAAAATTAACGATTGGTTGATTTGGATCACGTGATTGGTGAGGGGGCGTGGGGTAGAGTACTAGAGTAGGAGTGGCGTTGTCTGGTACTGAGCGATCGCGCCTGTAATTTGTTTTCTATCGATTCAAATGTTTGCAAAAAGTCGTCTTCATTTCCTAGTCAGAACAGTTGCTTCTGGGCCTTTCAGTGAGACGAATCGTACAAGTCGTCCAGTTTTTTCGTGTACAACTATGTATATTATTTTTATTGCACCGTGTAGCTGGTAAAAAATACATTTGTGATATTATATGTACATATACACACATATGTACATGTAAGACAGTTATTCGATTCGGTGATCCGACCGTGTTAACAGGATTAGAGAGATATTCGTGGAAATCAAATTTAACATTCGTCTTACGTCGAGTTACCGCCGGTTGACAATCCCTTTCCTGAATTAAGTGGTTGATCGATCGCGCGAAAACGGCCTTTAAATGATTCCATCTCTGGGAAATCGGGTTTGCCATTAGCCTGCTGTCAATCTTTCCCTCCTCTTTTCTGTTATTTGTGGATTTGGTCGAGTTCAAATCCCCCTCTTGCAACAATCGTCGAAATGATGGAAGTAAAAATTAGATTCACTTCTCGTCCTCGGCGGATCGAGTAACATTCGCCATCGGACAACCGTTCTCCGCTCTTTCGTAAATTATTCACAACGAGACTGCGGATTTTTATGTATTTGCGAACGATCTCGGAAACGCGAACGCGCAAATGCAAATGACACGGGGGAAAACTATGGGGAAATGTTTAAAACGTAACGCCCCTTACAATATTTAACCGGGTAGAAATAATTTTCTACCTGGTTAGCATTTTTTTAATTATCCTCATGAAAATGCAACGTCGCGCCAACATTTATGCGCACGTGGAAAAATGGAACGACGCCGGAAGATGCATAGAACATGCAAAAGTATATGAAATATTCAAACCATTTTTGTAATATTCATCGTAACACATGACGCGAGTCAATAAGAACTATTGCTCGAAACAACTCGTTTCTTGATAGTTGAACGAAAAATACAAATCTCTTCGCAATACGCGATACATGACTCGTTCAAAAATTTTTTTTAACTCAGACGCGTAGTTCTGTTTGCTAGATAGATGAAACGAACTGTTTACAAAAGAGTCGGCACTCTGTTGTGATTTCTAGAAAATAACAGAATTACTTGCCAACGCGAGGGGAACGATCGAAGACGCAGAACGAGTACAACGATGGAGGCGTCGTCGATCCTGCCGTCGACAAAACGCGCATTGGTAACGATGGTTTTTATGGGCACCGGCTGCTCGCGAGAATAACACGGCAACCGGGAACGAACGAAACGAAATGTCAATAGCAGAGATAGCCGTCTCACCTTCGGTCGCGTGCAAGCCACAGAGGCGTAATTGAATATCGGTAGACGGTGTTCCTTTCCGAGCCTCCGGTTATTAACGCTAATGATTTTACAGGCCCGCGGCTGATTTAGTGGCGACGTCCCTTTTCCTAGTTTCTTTCGTTTTCCATATTCCCCCTTCTCGTTTCTCGCTCGTTGTCAATGGCTCCGGCCATTACACGCGAACGATATTGACCTCAAATTACCACAGCGGAACGAAGGAAAAACGATTCCAGGAAATCACGATGGAATAACGCGTATTCGTACGGAACAATTCTAATCCCGGCTCGGCGTCTTCTTTATTTCGTCAGAAATTTCCAGCCAAGCTTTCGATAAAAAAAAATGTTTGCCAACGACGATTCTTGTTATCGTTTCACGAAAAATTGTGAGTGGAAGGGAGGCACTTTACGAAGGATCCGAGACAAAGTTGTTCGAGACGAGTAAAGCAGGGAGTTTTGAATATTTTTCGTTGAATTGGGATTGAAGTTTCTCGAATTGGGATCGAAATCACGATGACGAAATCAAGATGACAACGCAACTTGTTTGGTACTCGAAGCAACGAGTGGGGACTGTTAATAAGCGTCATTCCCGACCGTTGAATTATCGCGAGTCAAATCTGATTCCCGCATTCCGGGGCCTCTTTCCTACTGGTTTATATCGGCCTGTTGTCGGTCTACCTTCGATACACTGCTCGATGCAGCAAGTACCTACTACGTACCTATCTGCCATGGCTGTAAACTCTCCGCAGACTCGTAGCGGAATCGAATTCGGCTCGGCACGCTTCCGGCCCCTGTAATCGAGACCTCTCGGAACCTCGACTCCGTGCACCCTTTGCGCACGATCGATGGAAATTACGACGTTCGAATTCGGTTTATAACCGTGTTGCGTGGCCTGGAGCTCGGTTATTCAACGATTTCTCCGGGTTATCGCGTTCGTATGACTTGGATTAACAAGCCCGCGAGTAGAGTAAAAGCGGATGATAATAAGCCACGTCGCGTAAAACGCTGATGAGAATTACGATACAGGGGGAGGGGGGGGGGGAATTTGTAGAACAGCGCGAGCGAGCAACGCTCGCTAATTATATTCCTCGAGTTGTAGAAGCCGCGTCGTCGTTGTTGAACGTCGCGTCGATCCAGATAATCGGCTGCGCCTACACTTAATGCAAACGCGGCTCAAACCGCTATCTTTCGCACCCCAAATATTGGCACGATCGATTTTCTAAGCCAAATACTAGATCGTTGATAATCAACGGTGGCGCGGCGCCGTCCTGTTTGCGTAACAGCGTGGCAAAGATTATTTGATTATTTGATTTTTCGACGTTTTGTAATTCAACCTTGAACTTGTAGTAATCGAATCCGTCAGATTTCCTGAGATCTCATTTCCATGCGACATTTTATTGCTTTTATTTGACGGATGACGGATCTAAAACACATTTGTACGTTACGTTATAGTATATACGTTGCACGTGAAATCATTCACGATCGAACTTAGAGTTAGAATTTCACGAAGCGACCGCAATTTTCAGCGCAATAACGATTTGTTTGTCTTAATAACGTTTGTCACAAACAATTTAATACACACGATGACATTTATCAAACGTGACGTATAATTCTTTAGTTGTCTCTTCTCGACTTCTTAATTATTACGCGAAACGAAATTATTTTGACGGACGCGTGTTCTAATCGAATGGGAGAAACTGTCCGATCAACGAGCGAGGGACGGGCTATCGATCGCGGGGAGCAACGCGTCTATCGGCTATTGAAATTGACGAGCAACAGTGTAATTAAATCATTGACCAACGACGCAGGCTTTGCCCGCGAATGCCGCGCGACATTGCAATTTTATTTCGACCACGGAATTTCATTCGTCAAGCACGCCGTACAACGAATCACAATTACACCCCGCCTTATGTATTTCGCGCGGGATCGCGCGCACGTATGCGCTCGCTCGCTCGCGAAGCTCGCTCGTCAACGTCCACCACCGACAGAATTCCATTTTTGCAAATTATTCCTCCACTTCGTGCCGTGAGCACGCGCTCTACACTCTCTCTCTCTCTCTCTCTCTCTCTCTTTCTCTTCTCGTGTCAGTGGCACCGAGCCACGGGGACATAATAAATCATTCCTCTCGTTCTCCCTCGCGACCTCCCCGCCTTCTTTTGTCCTCGACTAACAACGCGCCTTTCATTTTCGATAACAATTAAATCAAGGCGGCGCGCGTACGTTTCGGCGTTTAATTGTAAATGGCATCGAAAAGGACAACGGGGCCCGGCGTGCGAAGCTTGAAAATTTTCTGGATACATGCAATCTGGAGATGCCACGGAGGGAGGGCATATCGTATCGTTTCTCCTGTGGGAAATACACAGCGCGGAATATGTGTGCGTATGTAATATGCAGTATTATCCTATGGGGTGGTATGGGACGTGGCATTTTTAATTTGCTGGCATTGCGCGTAGCTCGCGTATCGCGAGACAACGCAGAATCTAGTGATTCTTAATTTGTCAGCATTGCGTGAGTTGTATCGAGTTCTCAGCTACCGCGAAACTATGCTACTTCTGTACGGCAAGACCTGACGCAATCTAATTATAGAATAAACTTTGAACAAATTAAAATCTCGAAATTGAAAAAAAAAGAGAAAAGAAAGGTCGTGAGCTGCTATAGTTTTTGAAAAAAAATTGCGTAGATGAATATTGAACAATTGAGTCAAAAACTGGACAGAAAATGATACAGAACAGTGCCTGCCAGGAAACTTTTGTATTTACACGCACAATTTATAACTTACAATTTTGTTTCGCATTTATATCTATCTTTTTATGTTTATAATTAGGAGAGCCCGCGTGCGTTTAAATCCGTCACGGTCATTATTGGTGAGCTTGCACCAGGACTCGTTGTCCTAAATCCACGTCATACAGCACAATGCTGGAAAGTTGTCCAATAGCCCCTCGTTATCACGCGTTGTCTCCAGAGAAATTCGGGTAACGAGTTCGAAATGGTTATCAACGCGAGAAGTTTCAGTCTGTTACGAACGTTCCCCAGTGCCAACTGACACACAGAGAGAGAGAGAGAGAGAGAGAGAGAGAGAGTACGTAGAGTCTTCTGTCGGGGACGGGTCGCGTGATAAGACGCGGAATAAAATCAGCGAGTTTTCTCGCATCTTTGTAATTTTCAAGTAATTCCCAAGTACGCGAAGCCAGTCGCGCTCTGTCGATTAGGCTGGCGCCATTTTCTGCCTCGAGAGAAATTTTTCAACGCTTTCGCGATTCTGACGTGACAATCTCTCTCGCGTTAGCCAGATGTTAGAAACGCGTGGCTGAGTTTAATTTAAGGAGATAAAATTGCTCGATGCGTGGATCTCGCCGAGGATCAAGAGCGAAAATTGCTGCGTGTAGAAACAAACGATCAATCATTCCTATCCTGCGGAACAAGCGCGATTGCAGTTTCATCGTAAAATCAAATCACGTTATCGATTTGTAACTGTCTTTTAATATCTTCCCGCTTGTGACCACTGCATTCTTGACCCGAATGCAATCGAATTGAATAAATGAAAAGGGACGTTCTAATTCTACGATAAATAGATCGAAGGCCTGGTCGAACTCGACGAACGAAATGTCGGATAATAAAACATTCTCAGCTGCCTTTAAAAAATAAAACAGCACGAAACAATTCGTCTGCTAAATTAACGCTGCGTGTCAATTTGCCACGAGTCAAACGCGAACCTTCGATTGGGTGTTGAATCCGAAGACCGAAGGTTCGCTCGTCGAGGAGCTCAAAAATGAAACGTATTCTCCGAGCGGAAGCGAGCACGTTTGTCACGGTGTTCTTTCTCCTTCTACCGGGGCGTTGTCACGTTTGTACTTGTAATTCTGAAACGCACGTGCAATGTGCAACGCGCACGGTCCACGAGTTGTCCCCCGTTGTTCTCCGCGCACACAATTTCGCCGGGGAAAGAGTTCGGATATGCAAACAACCGGGCAAAGTTATTTGCCGCGGTCAGAATAAGTGGCACGCCTTGTACGCCGAGACGTAGCTACATACATAAATGCATACGCGTGTCAGCGGATGGCCGCGTATATACAAATGCATACGTAAATTCGCGGCGAATGCACGCGGACTGCACGGAGGAGGGATCCAACCTCCGGGGGCCAATTAATATTTCAATTTGAATTTTCCCCCTCGCGACACACCAACGATTCGCCGATCGTCCTCCCGCGGTGAAAATTTCATGCAGGAAAGTTGCCAGGTTAAGAACACTGACACTTTGACGTTAATACGAAACTCCGTGGCGTCTGGTGAAACGTTTGAGCGTTTAAAATTGAAACAGCAGCGGGGGAGGAGACAGAGGAGCCGCTATTTTTAAATGCGACGCAAGAAGAAAACGACCGAGTGGATCGTACGCGAGACAACGTACTTTGAATTAAAATTAAAAAGTTCAATACATTTGCCGACACGTTTGACTCTCGAGTAGCGTAAAAAACGTTATAATAAATTCAGATAACTTTAGATAACTAAACTTGATCTTGAAATTAGGTTCTCGCTTAATAACAAAGAATTTGCAGCTGATGGCAGCGACCCCCTTTTTACCCACGCTGTTTTTGTAACTACCCCGCTAGGTTAGGTTGGATTGTCGGTCACCCATCTTGGCGGTGTTCCGCACTTTGCTTTGCTTAACGTCGGCTTGTGCTAGTCAGTGTTCGAAGTTGAGGAATCCTCAACTAGGCCGCTACAAATTTTATACATCGGCAGGTATAAAATTAAAATACAAAATGATGTAAAGCAGTCCATAGTAGTTAAAAGTTAAAACGTGCGTTTCGACGTTCCGTAACGAGTACCCAATACGTTCTATTTCACTTTGGACGTGAAAATGTTCGTAATCTGTGCGTCAGAACTAGTTTCGTCAGATAAGATTCAGAGAGTGAGAAATAAAACGTTGCGCGTGATGTAAAACAACGACGTTACAGATCAACATCTTGCGCGGTAGAATGAACTGACACTGTTCATTGAAATTTTACAAGTCACGAGTTGCCAGTAACAAAAGTCTTACAAACGAAATAAATATCTAAGTATTCCTTTCGATGAGAAATATAAAAATATCACAAGAGAACAGTCTTAGATAACGAACAGAGACAGATAAGAGAACTGATAATGGAACAAACGCTTCCGAGATTCCTCGTGGGAGGATTCCTCCCCTCAAGGAAATTGTCGTCGGTAACAGTGCTAATCACGCGAATGAAAATAACGCGGAGGGAAAAGGGACACACGCGAGGGCGAAACAGCATCGAGCCACGATGTTATTTCTTTCCTGAGAAGGTAAAACTCGAGCAAAAAGGCGTAACGCGAGTCGGCGCATACCGATTACGCAAGATCTCGCTACCGTGCAATCTACTTTCGTTTCAAACTCGTCTACGTTTTTTAATCCCCGTGGTTTCCCCCTTCCCCTACGCCCGTCCGTTTTAAATTGGATTTTTCACTTTCTTTTTTTTCCTCTTTTTTCTCTCTTTCTTTCTTCTCTCTGGGAGAGAGCGCGTAACCGTAACATCAACCTCGTAATATCTGTTTTCCGGTTACACGAGGCTCGTCGCGAGACTCCGTTCGTGGATTCGAAGATGAAAATCGCTCTGACAGCAAGTGTGCGTAAATCGATCCGAGACGCGCGAAAAAGTGTCGATTCGTTGAAAATGGACGAAAATTTCTCGAAGGACAGGAGCGTCGCGGGCGGTGCTCGATCGATCGATCGGCAGCCACGTGGATTAATTGCAGCGAACGAGCGAGCGAGCGAGCGAATAGAGCGGCCGAGCCAAGGCAATTAAGGCAATCGTTCTCGTCGATGGAAAGTACACGGCCGAGTGTAGAGGGGCCGATATCGAAAAGTATCGATAAGTTTTTCCGTCGATTATACCGAACAGCCCGGCCACTTAAAAAACTTCCTCGCTGTGTAGCCGCTGCCTCGACGTTCGCCGAGCAGCCACCGATTCACCGCTCTGTATCGATCAGCCATCAAGCGGCAAATTTCCCGAAAAATAATTCTCCTCCCTCGACACGGTCCCTTTCGATCGCTTTCGATCGCTTTCGATCGGTTTGCCGGCACTCGTTAAGCGGTGCTCGCGACGTAAAGCGAGAAAGAGCCCGGTCAGTTACAAGAACCCCGGGACAGACCGCAAGCACTTGGGAAAAGCTTAAAGTCGTCTCGATGTCTGTTTGCCCGACGTACTTGCCGACGGTTATCCGATCGGACGACGCGACGACCAGCTCTCTACTCTTCGACCGGGAATATCGACAACGGCATTATGGTAATTGCGTTAAAAGAAACTTGTCCCTTAACTCCGCCGCTTTCAGCCGCTTCCCCCCGCTCCTCGAAATTGATTCTTTCGCTCTCGACGTACTCGAGTGTTCTGGGAATTAGCGTTGCTGCATCGGTGTACACACCGTAGGCGATTGATTCGACGAGGCCGTTGTGTGCCAACTCACCGCGACACGATCCGTAGACACGATCCGGTAACAAACCTCCGACTCGTCGCAAGCAAACGGTCATCACCGACGAACATTTTGCGTCAGATCGGCCAGAAAGTAACTGCGTTTTCTCCTTCGTGCGAGACTTGTCAACGTTCTCGTCTTTCTCGACAAAAAGAAAGTAAGTTCCAAGTACAATTTCATAACCTCGTCAGTAGTAAAATTTAGCAAGCGGATTTCGACATTAATTTGAAGAATTCGAGTAATTTTTTTAGCAGCTTGCACAATGTCTTTTTTCGAAAATGTTCCTTTTTGAACGATTTTCTCTTTCTAGAGTCAAATATACACGTCAAGATGCGTTTACTTGTTAAAACAAAAAGGACAATAATTTTTCGGTATTAAAAATATTTGCCTCTGCCAAGAATGTGTGTATACAGTCGCACAAGTCGCGCAATTTTACGACGGAAAGATCGTAAATTATTTTTCTTTGTAACTAATAGCAAGATTACAGAAATATCATTCATTCGCTGTACTCTCTACGAAGATCGCGCGACGCAAAATTTTTCGCGCGACGCACGCGAAACCTTTTCGTCCGTGTACAGCTGCGGGCAAGTACGCAATCGGTTTCCCATCCCGCAAACGAGACCAGTTTCCAATCGGCGACCAGAGTTTATTCATCGCCGCGAACTGTGTTCCGTAGTCGGGATATTACTCAAGAACGTGACAGATTCGGCGGGACATCGCGGGAGAGCGGCGAACGACGCGGCGCAGCTGGCGTCGAAAAATCCGATCCCGATAGATTTATCGCCGAGGTTTCCGGTCTGGAGCCCCCAATAAAATTGATTACGGCCAGCTTAAACACCGTTAAACCGTAACCGTGCATAATAAAGGGCCGGCGTACAAACTGTTGCGCACCGTGTGCGCGGTTATGCTGAAATTTGCTTATAAATTTGCATCGCATTAACGAAGTGTAAGCGGAATTATATCTATATCACGTGTGCACGTTGCGCCTGGAAATTGCGACTCATCGAGCATGAAAATTATTCTGGCGCCGGGCCGTTCGTGAATTACCGAAAAAAAAAAAAAAAAGAAAGAAGAAAACGAAAGAAAAAATAAGAAGAAGGGAGAAAAGAAACGACGCGTTTTTCCGATGCGCCATCGTCGTTCCAAGATTGGACGATGTTCCGGTGTTCGCGCGCGATCAAACTTTCATCCCTCGTTCGTCTTGCGCGATAATACCGCGCGGCGAATTCGCGCGGTGAGACGACAGTTTCATCGCGCGATTTATACGAGAGGTTCGACAACCGGTACGATCGTTACCGTATTACTATTCCCTTTGTTATTATAACGGGCCGCACCGTAGCTGGAATCGATGAGAGCTGCGCGCAAACGGAGAGAATCTTATTACCATGTCGAGTGTTATTGCTTTTATGGGGGGAGGCCGAGCAATATCGTGACCTTATGCGACCAGCCGAACCTCGTGCTCGCCAAGCTGGCATCATCTCGCTGGCTTTTCCACTGTTTTCCGTTGTTTATGCGGGAATCACGCGTCGCGCCAGGTGTTCCCTACTCAAAGATTTTCTTCGCGAGGATCGCGGCCGTTTCTCCTCTAGAAATTTATTTGCGCAACGTACGCGTTCGGAGATTTGCACGGAACGTCAAGAGCAGTGAAAAATTCGACCCTCGAGCGTTGCTGAATTATATTCAATTTTATGCCAATACCAGGTGAGAATTGAACTATCTTTATCGATATATTTCATATTTACAATTTCGATCATATTTCCAATGTCTAATTTGTCCGTATTACCAACTTGACACTTGCGTACTCGAAACTTTTCCAATTTTTGCTCTAAAAGTTTAACGAGAAACGACGAATAATTTCGCTGTAGGATAAACCAGCGACTTTGCTTTGAACGATCAGTGACAGCGAGTAAAAGAGAAATTGAAATAGTCTCGGGATCGGTAAAAATATACGCGAGAAAAGGCTCGCTCGCAGTGGTACAACTCGATGCTTTCCGCGCAAGACTCTCTCCCCCTTCCGTGCGACACGATGCACGAAAGGGCTATTGACCTTGATACGACTCGAAGTTCTAGAAGACTCGACCTATTCTCGGGCCTGTCGAGCCTAACTATAGTGTAAGGACAGAGGGAAATTATCGATACAAAATTCATAAGAAGCTAACCTCCATGCGACAGTCTGTCCGTCCGTGCTCCGTCCAGCGGCGAGACTACTTTCGCGAGGCACGGATTCGAAATCAAAACCACTTTGGCCTCTCCTTTCCCTGTGCTTTGCTTATAGCCCCCATAGAAGTAGCAAAGAACTATACCCACTCGATACCACGTTTCGTATTTTCCACGATCAATGTCAAACATGACAAAGATATTATTGCACTCCACGGTATCCACGGTATCCGTGGCTCTCGTGGCGGGGAACTCTCGTAACGTGACGTAAGCGAAGCCTGAGAGATTCTACGGTTCGAAAGAAGACGAAAATTGAGGGGAACAAGATTACGTCGGAGGTCTCGCATTCGAGGGAATCGAGTTTGAAAACTTGTCAAGCACGCGTGAATTTGCTTAATTTCCAGCCGGAGAGGAGAAATCCTTCTTCGTGTGAGAATTGGTCGTGCGAGGATACGTAGGACAAAATATTTCCGAGAGAATCGAACTTGACTGATGTATCGAAACTCTCGTCCGTCTCTTCGAAACGAGGTTCTTGAACGATCTCGAGTTTTCTTCCGTATCGGTCGACTTAATTTCGCACGTGGAACAAATGATGCGAAAAAGTCAATAGAAAATTTCTGCGAAATTGTCGCTCTTGATGAGACAAGCGATCCATACGAGTATATTCTAGCCGTATATTGTTACCTCGTATTCCCGACGAAGCTTCAAAGTGGACTTTCTCAAAAGCAGAGCCATCTTCGATCGACTCGATACGCAAATTCGCAAATTCGCCGCGTCTAAATAAGATTGTCGGGCGAGATCGTTTCCGGCGAAACGAACGACAAAGGGACCAGAGGCCAGAGACGCTCGCAGAGAGCAAAAGGAATTACCGTGGTCGCGTTAGCGCTCGAGTACGCGTCGGATCGACGGTGCCCGGTGTACTCGGCACGCACACCTTAAAAAACCAAGCCCCCGGAGTAATCGTTACTGCATTAGAGCGCTCATTGTCGCGTTGGCTGGCGGATGACGACGGCGACGGCGGCGGCGGCGGCGGGTGACGGTGTTGAAAAACGAGAGCATTCGCGCGAGTGCTTTCGAGTGCGCGAACGCTCGCACCGAGCACCTGCGTGGGTCGAGTGTTCGTCTCAAGTGCCTATGTACCAGTGCCGGCGATCCTTCAGATCCGAAAACGCGACTCGCGGGTACGTATGTCCTGGGGATATATGCGCTCGTTCGACGAAAGAGAGATCGAAATACGGATTTTTCGGTGGATTCGAGCAGTTCAAGTTTGCGTTGAAATAAATTTCATTCGTTTCATTTTTTAACCGGTCACTGATACATTCGAGAACGCGGCGAAAAGAAAAGTTAAATATATACCGTGGCTTTACGTTGCGTCGATCGATTGTTAGCGGTCGTGCCTGGAACATCGCCGCCGGAAACGTCGTGTCAGACGTCTCGTTAAGAAAACACACGTGGAATCAGGGGAAGAGCCACGCTGAATTTTTTATTCGCGCCCCGACAAAGCGGATGTTTTCAGACGCGGAGAAAAGAAAAGAAAAGAAAAGAAAAGAAAAGAAAAGGGGAAGAAAAATACAGAGACGAGTCGAAGCATGAAAATTTCCAAACGGACGAACGTGTTCGGCTTTCACGGAGGCGCGCGCCCCCGACGAAAGTTCCCCCCGTGCGTGGAGGAGCGTTCGACGAGTGGAGGAGGCACTTTCGCGCGATTACGAGCACCATTGTCGAGGCGTCGCGCGACAAGCGTTGGAGAAACCGGAGGTGGAATCGGTATCGGGGAGCATTAAGTAGAAGATGCGGAAGACGCCGACGAGCAGGACGAAAGGCGGGAGGGTAGCGGAGGGGGCAGGGCGGGCAGGCAGGCAGCAAGGCAAATAGAGTCGTCTGACAAGGCTGCATCGAGGCCGCGGAATTATTAATTTTAATTACACAACTCGAGGCTGCGTTCAGCGCGTCGAGGAGGCCCGGCTTACGTAATAAACTTACAGGCAACAGCATCGGTACCACCGTCGCCGCCGCCGCCACCACCACCACCAACATCGCCACAGACTACTACTATCACCAGCGTCGTTACCACCGCCACCACCATCGACACAGACGCTCTACTTCCATCAACACCGTCTTTCCCGCACTCCAGCATCGCCATCATCCATCCGCAGCAGCAGCATTACGTGGGTATTGATTAAACGCAACGCATCCCACCCCTTCGACCGGCTCTCGACCGCGTCTCTCCACGGCACGAGCAGGGGGAGGGAGGGAGGAGGGGGGGAGGGCAAGTGGGTGCTTTTGGCACGGGAGTTGGCCGACAATTAATATTATTTATCGACGTCTTAATCGGCTGGCCGCATCTAACCGCCGTCTCTAACCCCTCGGGTTTTCCAGGCGATCGAGGGGGAGGGGGGAGGGTTGGAAACCGACCTCGCTCGTGTGCAGTCGTGGAAGCTGACCCGACGGTATAACCCGAAAGCCCGAGGGTTCGTTTCGTTCGTCTCACCCTTCGTCTCCTTCGGATTGGTCAGCTTCTACCAGAGTGCAAGGCGAGAGGAGGGGGTGTAGACGCGTGACTGTGCGAAGGAAATGACAAATCCAGCCTGTTGACTGCACGCGTACGGAAAATTTCAATTGCCGCTCACGGGGTGAGTTACGAGTCGACTGTAATCTAATAAACGTCGAGGTGGGGCGTGTGCAATGACTCACGAAAGTTACTATTTTTATGTAAAACATTCTGCAACTTCATTAACGAGCTGCAGCGAGAGATTATGAATAGGCGATGAGCGATCGAGCACCGATGTCTGACTAATTCAGATAATGTGTCATTTGCGTACCGATTTCGCGTTCCTACAGGGATCAAATCAGCCAGCTTTGACGGGGGGGGGTCTTACCTGAAACAAATGAGGAGAAACTGTTTTTAATATAATTTTCCATGTTTTATTTATCATTTTCGTTGAACTCGCGAGGGGGGGGGAAGGGACGAATTATCGTAAAAGTCAATTTATTCTTGCTCCGCGAAAGCAATCGGCTTTCTCTCCCGTTTCATTCTTCCCGTCGCTCCCCGTCCGCCCACTCACTGTTTATCCTTTTCAATGGCCATAAGTTATTTATAAAAGTTAGCGGAGACGCGGTATATCGTCGTTGATTGTCCGTTCAATCGAGCGAAAGTTTTCTGCTTGACAAAGAGCAGAGAAAAATTCCAAGAAAAGCGGAGGCCAGCTACGAAACCGACTGAGACGAAAGTGTACGGAGGATAGTGGAAGAAAGGAAAGGGGGGAAAAAAGAAAAAAGAAAAGGTCATGGAACTTTGACCGATCTTCCACGGAAATCTTATCTCTCTCTCTCTCTCTCTCTATACGCTGCATTCATCAATTTAACCAGACTTCTGCCTTTTACCTTTATTCCTCCTCGATATAAATTAGTCGTTGACAAAAATCATTCTACTCCGAGCTCGTTTCTCTCTGTGATTCGAAAATTCCTGTGCTCCTCTCGTCTTTATCCTTCCTATTCGTATTCTTCTTCTCGCGCGTTAATTGAAAAAAAAAAAAATTATTCCATCCACTCTGTCCACTCTGTTCGTCAACAATTCGTTTCATATCGCGAAATTGACGACAAATTGTCTTCGTCGAGAGGTAAAAGTGAAACGGCGAAGAGATAAGAAACGACGTAAGGGTGACCGCGTACTTTCGTAAAATACCCTTCGTCATCCAACCGTGGTTCCAACAGGACACGCGTGACCCTCTGGCCTATCCACCTCTTCGTCTATCGCTGCTTCGCTTCCTTCTCCTCGATACTTTTTCTTTCGGTCAGAATATATTACGTATAGAATATGTTCTCTCCTATAAACGTAACTCTAGAATCTACTGCGAAGTGGTACGCGAATATTGTGCAAGCTGGAATTTGTCTGCTGTCGGATGTACGCCTCTGCTTTTCGAAAACTCGCTACCGAAACGTCGCGTCACTCTGATTATTCTTCTTGCAATTACTTTCGCAAACCGAGTAGTACATGGTCGGTCTCTGGCACGCGAACTCAGGAATATTCTCTGCTCACTCGGGGAATCTTTCTACATCTGTGTTTGAAAGATTCTAGGAACTGATGGAGAATTCTAATTCGAGATAGATTCACGTATACATACACACATATATATATATATCACATGAATCTGAAATTATGTAGAATTCTCCATCAATATTGATGAGAAAATCTACTATTTGTGTCAACATTTTAGCATTATTTAGTAAAACGAATGCAGAATAAAAAATTTGAATGAAATTGAATTCGTATGACGTAAATTCAACGAAGAACGAAATTACACAAATTCGTTCTAAGTCTGTGACGATAGTCGATACATTTGCACAGTAAAGAGTACAGAATAAATAAAAATGTTTATCGTATGTCAATTGCGTATGAAGTGATCTTCTGTGATTAAAAATATATAAATGTTGAATATATAAATAAACGAATGAAGAAATATCAGCAATTCTAAAAATTAAAAATATATGTATTTAACTATAACTACACGTATATATATACATATATATTTGTTTTTAATTTCTAGATATTTGATATTTCTTCATTCATTTATTTATTGGACGGAGAAAGATGAAAAGTGTCAATATGCGAGTGACGTGATAGGAGAGTGAATAATCAATCACTAAAATCCATTATCCAACAAATACGAGAGATGAAAGACGACGTGTTTATATCAGTTTATTCGTCAAATTCAATTCACCAGTTTAAATTTACCAAGTCTTGGAATTCTTCATTTTCTGATTTTAAATATTACCCTCGAGTTTTGTTCTCTTGTTTGCTACTAAAATTCTGAAAAAAATACTGTTCCAAAATATATTCGAGGTAACTGTTTTTTCAACGATAAATAAAAGTAACTTTATACTTATAATTTTCATATCACTTTCGTCAAGAATAAATCTCCATTTTGACGTTCATTTCTCTAGATCGCTTCAGGTGAAATGCGAATGAGAATGATGTTTTCCCAATAAAGAAAATAAAAAAGAAATGAAACATAAATGCCCCTTTAGATTTTCAACGTGCACCGGAATAATTCAGTTTCAATTCAGAGTAGCTAATCACGCGTTTTTTATTGGAATTCAACGATAATATTAATTACACGTATGCAAACATACTCACTGGTCATTCTGGATGAAAAACAATCGCAAAATCATCTGTCTTTCATTCGAAGTGATTAGCGAAGGAATGTGTCTCCACTTGGTTAAATTATCGTTAAATTCCAACAACGAAAATATCAAACGTGTATACTACGTACCGTACGATACCAAACATACGTTAGTAAAAGAAACCGCACGACTTGTGACCCCTGAAACGCCCAGAAGCAACTATTCTGACTTTTTTGCCATAAAATTTTATTAACAGGCAAACATTTGAATCGATTAGAAAACAAATTACAGGCGCGATCGCTCAGTACCAGACAACGCCACTCCTACTCGAGGTCTACCCCAAGCCCGCTCGCGAATCACGTGACCCAAATCAACCAATCGCTAATTTTCGTTGCATTAGCGTTGCACCTAAAGAGGCCCGATTTCTTGGGTTATGAACATTCCCGCTAAAATCACTTCCAGCGATAAAACTAGTAAAATTAGCGTCGATTAAAAACGACGAGAGGAAAGCACGCGGAAGAAACATCAAACTGGATACTACAGTTTCCAACATCCATCAACTTTCGCGACTTCCTGTCCTCCTCTTTCGTTTCTGTCCATCTCGTCTGGAATTTTCGCTCGTTTATGAGCGACGAGCCCATACACGAAGCGTCGCGACGATGCAGTAAAGCGCATAATACAGAGCGGACACTGGATTGACTGGGGGGAGGGGCCACGTTCCGAGCCGAGGTGGAAGGTAAAAGCACTACGTACGCCCTTTTCGGAAGAATGAAAGGAGAACGACTGGCTCGCCCACTCTGTAGATTCGTGACTCGTGACGAATCGTGAAAAGAAACCTGAATTCGAGAGAACCTCCCGACCGTGACGCTTCGTTTACGTTTCACGGAGTCGCGGAGATAAATCGTTCCTATTCGACTCTGCGACCTTATATAGAGAGAAGAATATTTTTTTCCTTTTCTTCGTTTTTAACGACCACGGTGCGTAACTAACGAGATTAGCTCTGAATCGCGCGTTTTCACAATTCCCTCTTTGTCGTTTTTAGGCAGACATCGATCAGTTTGATTCGCACTCGAGACACGTTTGAAAAGGAAAGAAAAGAGTCGAGGAGCTCTTGTTGAAAACGTACCTTCCTTCTTGTAGAAAAAGTGCCAAATTGATACATTTGTGTGTATTTTCACAGTGAATTCTGCTCGAAAATTAATTTTATTTAAACATTTTATTCCATCAAAGATTTTTAGTTTACTGTACGAGTAATTTAGGACGAATTTTGACAAATTTAAACGAATCGATCGTCCTTTGCAGCAAAGAGATGGCCATGAACATAACTTTCTTTTTCAAATTGGCGTTAATTCCAAAAAATTCGCGTTATTACTTTGCCACAATAAATTTGACAATAAAAAGAAATGGCACACTCGCAAACCTGGACAATGTGCTCCTTCCTTCTAAAAAAATTTGTTACTTCCTACAGGTGCTCTTCAATTACTCCCTCGCCTATTAACCACCGTTCCTGTCGATTCGTAACAAAGTCGCTCATTAAGCCGCGAGCAAAGTATTCGCGAACAAAGTTGACTCGTTACCGTTGCATCCTCGTCGGCGTGACGAAGAAGACAGCGGCCGAAAGTTCAAGAAATCAATTCGCCGATCGATACTGGAAGTATCGCGGCTCGTTAAATCGAACGTCGAGAATGGGCGATGCGAGAACGCGAGCGATTGAATCGCGTCGGTAGAACCGGCTGGAAAATTCGCCGTCAGGAAGATCGGGGAACGGGCGATCGCGCAGGTGGTGTGCGGAGCCAGCAGAGCTCGGTGGTCGACGATCGGTCGCCGCGCCGCTCTCTGTTTCGACTCCCTTCGATAACAAATGGTCGCACCGCCCCCTGAAGGACAACGCCGCTGTGCCGGCAGTTTGAGCGTAATTCTGCGCCCGGCCGACAGCCCCCGTAAGTTACCGGCTCAAACGAAGCGTCGAGGTATTAATTAGAGTTTCAGTCCGGGAACCGCGATCACTTATCACCGAGCCCAACCTAATCTGCCGGCTGGGTTCTTCCCCCTCCTCCTGCTGCCGTTCCACAACCGCGTTCACTGCTGCCGCCGCCGCCGCCGCCAGCCTTTTAACCGGCTGCGACTTAAACCTTCTGATCGATGTCTGCTCGATCGTCGCCGCGACCGGACTAATGAGTTAGGATCAAGAGCTTTCTTAACGGTACTCGCTTCCAATTCCTTTTTCCTTCGTCGCCGTGTGTACGTGTGCGGTGACGATGGTGGTGGTGGTCGTAGCGATAGCCTCGCGAAGAATGGACGTCTAACTCTCGTAGAATCGCGGAGGAAAGCGGCGGTTCATTGTGATCGACCGGTGACCCCGTTACGTTGGCGGATCATTAATAAAGCGAGCGGCACTCGGCGATTGGAAATTTTTCATGAGCCTTCGCATCGACCGCCCTCTCCCCCTCCCTTTCGAAAGTTCAAGAAACGATGAACAAGTGCGAAAGTGTCTCGGGAGATCTCTGAATTATTCCATTATTCGTATTAGAATACGCGTATCCTCTGGCTTGGATTCGAATTCCAAGCGAACACAAAGTTGTGTTTTTTATCACAAATAGAAAGTGATCTTAGCAGGGGTAACCCAGAAAGTCGGACCTCTTCGTCGGTGCAACGCTGATGCAACGAAAATTAGCGATTGGTTGATTTGGGTCACGTGATTCGCGAGGGGGCGTGGCGTAGACGTCGAGTAGGAGTGGCGTTGTCCGGTACTGAGCGATCGCGTCTGTAATTTGTTTTCTATCGATTCAAATGTTTGCGTATCGATAAAATTTTATGGTAAAGAAAGTCGTTCTTCTGGGCCTTTCAGTGAGACGAATCGTACTGGGGCACAAGTCGTGCAGTTTTTTTCGAGGGACTCGGTCGACGATCGAATGCGTGTCACGTCGTTGGTGCTCGAAGAATTTTGGCTATCGAGAGAAGAGCGGATTGACGTAAAACAGGAACGGAGACTTCTTCTCCATCGGGAACACCGAGTTTGAAAATCCGTGTCTTGAATTATTGATCTGGAATTTCGCGCTGAACGAGACGTAGAAGAAAGTTAATCTTTCTTTTCGACTTGTGATCCAACGTCGAATCGTTATGTAAATTTATATTTTCGAAATCGTGCAATTCGAAGTTATCTCGTGGCTTCTGTGCGATTTTGCACAGAATTTCACTTTAAAATTTCCCACAGATGGATGAAAATCCTCAGTCTAAAGTCCTTTGGTCAACCGAATGATACTGCATTGAACACTCGGGTGTGCGCGCGCGTATTTTCTCGACAGGTGAAGTTTCGTTTGCGGAACGGTTATGTAACGGTAATCGGCGGCGGCGTTCGTATAATCGGGCAGTATCGGGGATTCATAAAGGGAGCATCAACCGAAAGAAGTTTAATGAGTTAGAGCTGCATACGGCTGGTTAAAAATTCGGTGCTAATGTTGCGGCCGATGGACGCGGCATAAAAGCCGCGTGACGTCCAATTAAACGCGGCGAAGGTACAGACAGCATTGGATATGGACTTGTTCGACAAACCGAAGCGGAAAGGTTGTTGCTTTCATAATTAAAATGCGTTTTAATGCGGACCACAGTGAGCCCGGCGCTGTATTAAACGCATTCGTTGATTAAATTTTTAACCAGTAATTAGATGATTCAACTTCTGGCAAAACCTTTGACGATCGTTCTCCACTCTCCCCCTCCCATCTGCCGCAAGATTGAAGAAATTCTCTCTCTCTCTCTCTCTCCCTCTGTCTGTCTCTTCTTGGAAGCGAACTTTGCGAAGCCACAGAATTGCCCATTAAACTTGATCCGCGCCATCGATCACGCTCGCGCGGGCACTCACGCTCTGCTCCCGATTTGATTAAATAATATTCCATTGTTTGGATTATTTTTATTTTATATATATATATAAATCTTGTGTTTCTCTATTTTTAAAAATCGTTAGTAAAAGCTGAAGGCTTGTTGTACAATCTGCGACGACAATTACAAGAAACTTGAAAATAGACGTGGGAGGAAATGGACAAAAGACGAAATAAAAAGCAAGCTCTGCGACACGATAACCGAAACTGAAACAACCACGACATAGTCGAAGAGGAAATTTCGTTGTCGACAGAAGCCGGAGGATTTATTTACGAGGTATCGTAATTTCGGGACGCGGTCGCCGAAGGAAAGATCGATTAGAAAGCTCGTTTCTCATCCGGCAGATTGGAAATTCTTCGTTCGCGCTCCTCCACGTGTTTATTTAATTTCGCTCGTTTCGAGAATAAAACGATCTTTCGGTCAGCTGTCGAGCTCGACTTTGAGAGTCGATTAAGAACGAAGCGCCGAGAATAATCCTCGTGGTGATCTTCGCGAGCGGAAGTGAAATTGTAATTGAACCGCGACAGAAACGGGGGCAATATCGTATATCCATCTTTTGCGTCCACAATTTTGCAATTTTCTTGCTCGTGAATAAATCATTCGTTGCAATTGGACTGCGGATTTCGTATGTTTATGGACACGACTGTAGAAATAGAAACGACGATTGAGGTTTGACTTGTTTACTGGATTGTCCAAATCTTGGACCCAGAATTTCGTTCACTCTGAGAGAGATTGTCAATTTTAATTTATTCTAATTTACCTCGATCCAAAATCGAGACAAATAGTTACGTGTCGTTACAAAAATTAATTATTCGGTATTTTTGCGACGGTGACATTGATTGAACGTGATACAACAGCGAAGCGTATTTCTGTAATATAGAAAATACGTAAGTTTCAAATTATATATGGTGTTACAGAAGAATCGGGTAATCTCTCTTTTAAAATCTTTCTAAATAATATATTCTAAATAATAGTTTGTCAAAGCAAAATAAAGTTTCATACGTTGGAATTTTAATTAATGCTCGATCAAATGATCTACCGATCTAGTTGAATCCAATTACAATACGTACAAACAAGAAATCACCAGATAGACGGTATGGGATATATCAGTGAGCTTCTATTATCTGAACAGTTTGTCCCCCGATAAATGAAGTTCCATTGTACGTGTCACGGGGGAATATGCGCCTCTAACGAGATTTAAATGCCGATCTAGCCAAACGTACAATTTTGTCGGAATGCCGAATAATACAAATTATCATTACACACGCGATAAAGAGCAGAAAGCTCTTCTGCATCGTGCTTTTCGTGCGTTTTTTTTTTTTTCTTTTATCCGATTAACTAATCCGGTTAGTCAGCCTGGGTATAACTTTTGCCCTATTACCTGGATATCGATGACCCGGAAACTGTTTGTCTGAATACCGTGCCACAGCTTGCCTGCAATGTTCGGAGTATCATACCTACGTAACAATGCTCTGCATCGTTCCACATGTGTTATAGCCTCCACGATGCCATTTTACAACTCGGTTGACCTTTGTCGAGATAGGAAAACTACTCGAATAAAGTGGCACCGTTTCTACCGCAGCAAATGACGAGAGAGAACTTTCGTCTCGGTTATCGAACGTATCTTTCGGAAGAACTAATTGTTTCAGGTCCAAGTCACAACCGGACTGCAGACATTTACGCATTTATAATAAATTCGAGGATGCAAATATAACGAGAATATGTCCAATATAACCCCTCGGTTTATAACGCGGCATGATTTATAAAAAGTCAAACGTTAAATTTAAATTTTTCAAATCGAAGGTAAACAAGTTACGTATATTATTTTTGCGCAATAAGTTTTGATAAATTGCACGCAAAAATTAACGATTATCGAAAAAAAAAAGAAAAGAGAAAGAACAGAAAAAATTGATACGACAATATGGAACATTATGGAACAAAAACATTCATCTACGTACATTTTACAAAGAATTACTGAAACCCCTAACCCACGCCATTGCAAATCTACAAAAAAAAGTCTCTCCAAGAAATTACGAATTGCGATCATTTTGATAATTCTACTTGTTGATCCCTCGAGTTTACACATCTCAAGCTCCAAGAGGTTTCTCGAAGAAATTTTCAGCTCCTTTCAACCGCAGAGGTGCAGGTCGCCAAAGGCGACAACGTTCCAGCGACGAAAAGAAGGAACGAGCGGCATCCGGGTACCAGCAAGAGCCGGGAACCGACTCCGCAACAACACAGCGTGTCTCTACATTAATTATGTCTGTCGTCAGCAACGGCAAGCTGTCGTCTCGGTTTCCACGGCAGATGCTATCAAGTTTATCACGGTTCCAGATATCAGGAGAGGGGAGGACCACCGGGGGTGGTCCCTGTTCCTGTCCCTTGAACTTTGGATATCGACGGGTGCGGAGAAACTTGCCGGGACGAACAGTCACCCGGTAGAATGGCACCGATCTCACTGCCGGACCGAGTCTCTCATTTTGGAGTTCGAACTGCCAGGACGTTCACCGTTTGCCCTGACCGCCACGCTCTCACCCTCCCCCTCCCCTTTACGTAGAATTGCTCTGACCACCGTAACCTGCTATTAACTCGGCTGCGAATTGATTCCCCGGTTTACTGCCATTTACAGAAGCTGGCCAAAGCTTCGAAAGTTACTTCCCCCCTCCCCGTTCGAGCTGAGATTTACGTTCGCCACGTCCCAAGTTTCTTTATGAAAAGCGAACCGCTTATTTGACTTATGTGCCTTTCAGCCAGCGAAGTCCAGCCAGCCACGTTCCTCCAACGTGTCCGCGTTGTTTGTTGTTGGACGCGAGACGTTTCGGAATTCGTTTTCGTAAGACTTTTCGACTGAGGTATCCGAGAGAGAGAGAGAGAAACTCGATAGAATTTGACGAGAGAACTTTGGGGCAAAATTGTAAGATACCGTCTGTTGTGAATTTGTGATATTCTCGCATATTCAGGAGGAAGAAAACACAGATCTTTTTGTAGATCCTGCGTGCCGCGTATCGTCTTCAAAGTGTCAAAGTTGGAGAAACAAGTTTTCACTTTTGCCTATTTTTTTCAGTTACACGCATAATCCGTAATTTGCCGTTCTTACGATTTCTGTCGGTAATTATCCGATTGCAAATAGACGTGGAAGTGCGTAGAAACTGTCATTGCAGTAAATCGGTTCGTTCGTTTGGAAGAAAGTATCCAAAATATTGAAACAGGAGTAGCTAGTTGATCGCGCTAGTTTCATCGAGGTTTGGCTGTTATTCACTGTTGGTTTACAGTGTTGTACTCGAGAATGACCAATATCTATATCCTTCATGTTACGCGGGGGGTTGAATATGAGGATAGCGGTGAGGTAAACCGAGCCGCACAGTAAAATCTATCCAATGTATTACAGTGTGAATGTTTGCGAATTGGCGAGGATACGCGAGAAAGGCGGCGTGTAATAACGATGCAACTAGAAACGGAAATGTTTATTTCTGCAGGCAGAGAACACTCGTAATGGAACATTTGTAACGTAGAATATTCGTATAATTTTTTGACGTACCAGCTCTCACATCCGACGGGATATTCCATTTGGAAAAATATTTTTACGCTTACTCGGGATATTTTCAATGATCAATCTTTTTATCATTAGAACTGACTGTTTCTTAAATGAAGCTGACGTTATAACTGGTGTTATAATTCAATTATTTATTGGAAAAATATTGGAAAATCTACAAAATGCACGTACCACGTAGAAACTTGTACATCGATATTTAGTATCAACTTTCATTCCTTCAGTTGCGTTTACGAAAGTATAAAACTGCATACATCTATGAAGTCTATTATAAAATTTTGAAACACGAGTCGAGAGAAGGATATTAAAAATAAATAGATATTAGTAACTAAACTCCCTCTCTGACAAAAAGTTTTTTGTCACGCGTAATAAAATATTGAAAATATTCAAAGTAACCAGAAACATTGAAATCCTTCGAGTATGAAATAGTCATGCGAGTTTTTAAATATTCAATTTTCCAAATTACAATTCTCGAATATCCGAGGCTTGAAACTTTTAGAAACTAAAAATTCAATACTTTATAATGCTTAGAGTTTTTTAATATTTCACTTTTCAAATTTGAATTGTTTGAAAACCCGTGTTCCGAAGCTTCCAATCTTTGAAAATCAAGCCTTCAAATATTCAGAACATTGCATGTTTAATCCTCCGAATTTGTATTTTTATCACGTACATCCCAAATCCTCGGACATGCAGGTTTTTAGATCCTCGATCTCCCAAAATTTAAATTTCCAAGTATCCACATGAAGATTTCAATTGTTTCGAAAACCTGCGCCCGAGCGAAAAAAGTATTAGTCCTTGGACGAGAAACGCGTCACTGACGACGATTCGAAAACTATCGTTCAATTTATCCACTCCTATTGGAAGTGCAATGCCACGGAAGCAGAGATTAAGACGAAGAGAGATAAAAATGGCGGGAGGAGGAACAAACCTATTTGTATAGAGTACTTTGAGAAGGAAGCAGACCTCCCTGGCAAACTAACCCTGGTACGCATCGAGCCGCTGAAACTGATGGTTGAAGGGAGGAGTATGCGTGGGCGTTTTACTCCCAGGAGAGAGAGAGAGAGAGAGAGAGAGAGAGAGCAAATGAGCAGGCAAGTGAACGAGAGCGAAAGAGAGAGACGAGGAGAGAACGGAATCGAAAGCGGGCGGGTGAAGCTGGCCGTACACGAAACAGCACTTACACCCCCGTGACTGGCAACCCTCGACCTCCGGTCCGCCTCTGGGTAACGGTCGAACTGTATGACTGGCAGAAGTACGTCTAAACTGCAGCTACCGCGCATACCAGTGGCTTTCAAGGTGAACTTCCATCGTCGACTTTATTAATATGTATACGCGACCAGCCGCCGACGTTCGAGAAAGTTTTAAACACTAAATGATAATTGCCAACCGGTCCCTCCGCGGTCATACTACCCCGAGGGTCAAAGAAATCCGACCGCGACTCTTTGACCCGGCAAGTTTGGTAATTTGTAGATTGAAACGTTCGGCGATTTGGAAGCTTCTCGAGCTCGTCCTCCGGGGATGTGTGAATTCGGAAGATCGAGGATCTTGAAACTTTAATAATTTGTCAGATAAATTTGAAAAATTACAGGATGGCCACTTTGTGTGAAAAAGAATTGAAGATTCCAAAAAAGTTGCGAAACGTTTGAAGCGTTGTACGTTGCGAGTTGAAAAGGTTGAATATTTTACGAGCTGAATGCTCGAAAATTGAAAATTCGGAAATCCTCGTATTTTTGCGTCGATAAACGACGGAACAATATTTGATTATTGTTTCGACCGTAATTGCGTATATGGCAGGATAAATTATTTAGGCAAAGTCCCTCTGATTCGAAAGAATTCCAATTAAAACAACGGGGCATAATTCGCAAAAATAAGTTACGCGACGATATATTATATTCGAGCGTACGAGCGAGCCGGTCGGCGACCTGTCGAAAAAAGCAAACAAGAATTGAAATAATTTAAACGTAAATGACCCACTTCTCGAATCACGGCGGCATACCGTGACGATTTCTGATTTCGTCAATATTTATACAGTTATGCGAATAATTGCGCCCGGATGCTACAGCTCGTATTTAATAACTCTATCAATGTTTCATTTCGAATTGTCGACCCGCCATCGCGGACGTTAAAATGGGGCAAGATTATTCGGAAAAATATTTCAATAATTTTCCCCTCTCCCAGCGTGACGCGGTTTTAATTTTATATAACTGCCGCTATTAAATTCCAATTAGAGAGAGAGAGAGAGAGAGAGAGATTGCCTTTTTTCTTTCTTTCTTTCTTTCTTTTTACTTTTATCATGGCTGCGCACGGACGTAGCAAACATCCCTCTGCGCGTTTCCAGACGATCGATTCCGCGAATAACGGAAAATATGAAATCCACTGGTCGACACGGTAATCCACGGAGGGTAAGCGTAAAATCACTCCCCTCGTGCCTCGGGAGACGACGCCGCGATCCTTCGCTGGAAACTCCGCCGATACGCCACCGCTCGCGGCTGCTTTTCACTCGCTGTGCTTTCTCGCCAAGTGGAATTCTCTCGTGGACCGAGAGTCAACCCTTCCATCTTCACGGTCTTTCTACCCCACGGCCGAACCTCAACCTGAAACTTGCTCCGTAACCTCGCTAATGAAAACGAATCGTTCTTCTTCCACCGGCGGCGGTGGGGGGGCGGGAGCCCACCACCCCATTTTTACCCCACGAACGCATGAGGCCACGCTCGGATGAAGCGAGACACCGAGGGTTGCTTTCGGTGCTCAGGTAGAGACAGACACCGGTACACACGGACGTGTACACGCGCGTTCATCGAGAAGGTTGTGTTGTGTTTTCGTTTCCCAAGGGCTTGCCACGCGTAGACGCGCGAGCGAGACAATTAGGGGATCGCGTGCTCGCACGACTCTGTCGCTGAGGCGAGGTGTTCGATGCGTTCGAACGAGGGGTCGTCGTTATCTTTCTGCTTCTTTCTCTGTTTGGACGCACGTACATATTTAACGACGCGGTGTCTAGGAAATGTATATGTACAGAGAGTGGCGGCGAAGTATCAGTCTCGCACGGTTGTCAAGTTTCAACGATTCGTATCTATTCGTGACAGATAGCAATTGGATAAATAAATAGACAGATGGCTGGTTTAATTGAATTATTTTAATGTCACGTGTCACTGGGAAGAATTTCGAAAGATTGTAGAATCGTAGAATCGTACACGGGTCGTTTGAACGAAACGGGGATCCACGAAGGATCATCGTGAGATCATTTGCGTAAGTTTGTGAGATTATTTAAAGTTTTACGAGTTAGCTATATCAGAGCTAGAGAGCCATTTCTAAACGCGCGTGATACACGATAATATACGAGAATAGTTCATATTCGTTTCATGACACGTGCATGAACAACATACGAATGCAATGTATTAATAAAATGATCGTGATGGATGAAAGCAACGTAGTTGGCAGTATACGGTACTTTCCGATATATTTTAATTTGCGGAAACTCGGCCTAGCGACAGATGTTATCCGACGACGCCATTGTCAGCTTTTCAATTTTCGAATTACACGGCAACAAAGTGGGGGCAGCTGCACGTTCCGTGATTCGCGAAAAGGCTGCTCTCTCCCAGAGGAGTAGGTCGAGCCGTTTTTCTTCGAAGTCTGCCACCTGTCCAGAGGCGTCAACGGAGCTCGAGGAAAGGAGAGCGGCGAGCAGCCAGGGGTTGGCGGGGACGAAGAAAAAGTAGGGAAGAGGGTGATTCGTTTTCATTACCCGTTCCACTCGGTAACTTCGATGCTGCCCGTAACGCACAAATTTACATCATCCTGCCGTGCCGGTATCCTTCATCTTGTCCCACCGGTCTTGCCACCAGGGCTAAGATAGGTGCGCGGGTGGAGAACGGCGCAAGAAATGGGCAATTTCTTTTCATTAACGACCGCGCCGGCAAGTTCGACATCGCACTTCCCATCCAACCGCTAACGAGTCGTGATGTTCGTCGTGGCTGGTTAAACGACGATGAACCGATGTTGTCGCACAAGCTACGAACGTGGGGAATAACAGGGGACAGAGGCAATTCGCTCGAACGAACTCTATTCGTTCTTTTTCCTCGTTGAGTTTCTTCCATCTCGAATTTTCATCATTTTAGACTCGAATTTCTCGGAGAAATCACACTATTAATGAGACTAGGTTGTAGTCTAGGTTGGTCAAAATGTAACTGACGTTTTAAACCACAGATTCATCGTCTGATCCGATTGTTCAAGCTTGCTTCAGAAAAACGAAACAAGAGTACGTGTGTATAACTACGACAGTGTTAGAATTTTGTTAAATTTTACTACCGTAGATAAGAACGCTTAAAGGATGGCAAAACGTAATTAAACAAAGTGATCAATATATTCCAATAGTTTGCAAGTTTTTGTTTCTCTCGAAAAATTCATCCGTCATTTACACACAGAAAATCGTCAATGATTGATTTTAACGATTGTTCCTTTATCCTACGTAGAATATCAAGCTTTTATCTGTAGTTGAATATCCCGTCGCGTCGACCTTGATCCTCGGAATTCACAACCGTGACGTCGCGCACATCCAGATCAGAGAGCCAAATTTCCGCGTGAGACGCTCGTCGCCGATGCGTGACCACGAACGAACCAAGGATTCTCCCCAGCCTGGAGGAGGAGGTGGCACGCCCTGGAGGGGGACGAGAACAAGGAACTGAATAAACTTCTATTTTTGCGGATGAAAACGCGCGCGAGCAGGCGAGCAGGGTCGAGGCGAGAGCGAAGTCAGGGATAAAGGTGGGGTGTTTCCGCACAAACGCACGAAAACGGTCTGCGGTTCTCGAGGTGTCTACGAGAGGCTCGGCTGCGACAGACGTCATCAGCGAAAGAAGAAAGAAAAAGGGGAAAAAGGAAGGGTGGGGGGGGTGAGGCGGAGGAGGAAGAAGAAAAAGAAAAAAAATAAGGGAAGAAGAAGAAGAAGAAGAAGAAGAAGGAGGAGGAGTCTCGCGTTCATCGCCGCGGTTCCCTGGTAACCCTGCGCTTTTTCCAGCTGTCAGAGACAGTTCGAAAGTTCAGCGGAACGAAAGAAAGGCGCGTGTGGCGCGTTACGTCCGCTTGTACGTTCACGTTTTCCAAGTCTCTTCCTCGTTTTCTTGTTTCTCCCCTCAGTTCCCACCCTTCGTTCCACCCTCTTAGCACCGGGTACCGCGTCTAATTAGGCGTCCTGGACCCTCTTCGTGTACTACGGCACAGTCTGAAGAGTTCTTCTGGCACCGCGTTCCACCCTCGGGCGGGTCGTCGAAGAAATGCCATCGGTGTAGAGACAGAGACAAACAGAGAGACAGAGAGAGAGAGAGAGAGGGAAAGGAAGAGACGAAGAAGAAAAAAAGCAGAGAAGCGAAAAGAGGTCGGTGGCGCGCGATGCTGGTCGAAATCAGTCGGATTAAAGTTCGTGATTGCACTAACGAAGCTCTCTCCCGGTTCTCTGCTCTCTGGCTGCAAGAATTTCCGGAAACCGCGCGGCTAATCCGAAATTGAAATCGAAAATCGTCTCTTGCGGTGTGTTGCCGTGACGCTGCGAGTAACCGATAGTTTCGTTCGAAATTGTTTTTTCCCCCTTGGACGAAATCGTGGTTTGAAATTTGGCTCCGGAAATGTTACCGGAGAATTTCGACCCGAAGCGACTTTGAGGCTGTCGCATCTCAACACTTTGCCGGCGGGAAATGTTTGAAAACCGACAGCTCGACCGTCACGAAAGTTTTATAAATAATCGTGCAATTTTATTATCATGCTGTAATTTTATTAATGACTTTTGGACTATTCGAAAGATACGATTGTGATTTAAATTATTATTTTATTTTAATTTATTTTAATTTGAATTTTGACGATTCGTAGAATATTTTAACGTTAAATAAATTTTCATTTACAAGCTGAACAATATAAAAGTATCGAAAGAAATTACAAGATACGCTTGAAAGTGTCGATTGACATTCAAAAAAAATGACGGCAACCCTTGCTCTCCCGTTTTGAACATCTGAAATGCGTCCGATAGGTGTAGGCAAACTTCCGTTGTTGACCGGACTACTCTGGAAAGCCCGACGAAGGAGCTCAACTATCGGCAAGAATAATCGTTCGGCCACGGTGACTGAATGAAACGAGCTCCGGGAAGAGGGACGCTATTAACGTGGTCAAGGCAGACAGACGTCTTGCCCGCAGTGGACGCAGTCCGTCGAGGACTCGGTCGAATCAATTAAAAGCTCGCAAGCCGACTGAAATTTATGCGGGAAAAATTAACAAGTCAGATGTCCCCTCTGGCCTCGTGTTCTCCCGCTCACACGGCTGGAGACACCACGCGCAGGCTTTCGTCGGATATTAAATTAACGAAAATAATGAAATGATAACGGAGGATCTTTCTCTACACCGTGCCGGGGCTAAAGCCCGAGGTAATCCCACGAAAAAGTCGGGCCGAAACACCACCGCCGAGGAAAGATTACGTTACACACGATCGTCTCTAATTGCGGATAAATTGCTGGCGAATTCACGACGTAAATAATCGCAAATCTTTCAAGATCTACTCCGCGAGTAATATTGTCTTTAATAATAATGACACGTTAATAATAATGTTTCGACAGGAAGACGAATTCGGGCCTCTTCAGATGCAACGCTAATGCAACGAAAATTAGCGATTGGTTGATTTGAGTCACGTGATTCGTGGGGTAGACCTCGAGTAGGAGTGGCATTGTCTGGGTTGTGTATCAATAAAATTTTATGGAAAAAAAATCGTCTTCATTTCCTAGTCAGAACAGTTGCTTCTGGGCGTCTCCTTTCAGTGAGACGAAATCGTACTGGGATACAAGTCGTGCAGTTTTTTTTCTTTTTCCACGTTGTTCCATTAAAATACGCAGAACATTCATTCAAATATTCGTTGCCAAAATTTCACCGGTTGCGTCCGAAATTATTATTGAAATTTCATGAGACAAATTTCGGACAATTAAACACATATACAGCGGGTATATTGAACGTTATTTGACTGAGTTTAGTTCGTACGACAAAAAGTAGTCGATTTGAGACATGATTGAACGAAAGGAATTAAACTGAAAGGCACTCGTCGAATTTTCCCTACGCTCTGACGAAAGCGACGAAAAACAGGGACGAGTGGAGAGGAAAATTCCAAACACGATGGCAAAGATGAGCAATTAGCAGAGTAGTTGGTACCGGGTATAGCAAACTTAATCGTACCGTGCAAGGTACACGAAGAATGTGAGTCGGTTCGATACCGGTCAGAGTAATTAATCAGTGCCATATGGTAAGCTTGAACGTCGCCAGGATCCGTGGACAGAGGCAATTAATAACCCTTCCGTTATTATCAGTTGTGCGTAACGATTACCGAGACCACTCTATAACGGGCTTAGCGAGCTTAGAATGTAAACTTCGGCAACGACTTTTCGTTATTAATGACTACGACATCTTGCCCCGCGAAGAACCGACGAACTTATTTGCCAACTTCTTTCCACCGCTGGCGAGTCCGATCTGAAATTCACTTACGCTCGTAAAATCGTTCGATACGGCAGCGAAACTTTTCGCTTTTCCAAACTTTCGCGCTTAATTATTTCGTGATATTTCGTTTCAGCTGAGTTTTTCTCTCTCGAATCATAAATTATAGAAAGCGGTGGAAAAAAAAACAGAAGGAAAACGATTCGAGTGAAAATTAAAATCGTCGATGCAGCACGCTCTGATTTTTCCAAACGACGCGAAAAACCCTCAAAGGCGCTCGAGCTTTCAGTTACAGGCTCGTTTGGAGTTTCCCTGATTTTCGCGTGTTTATTTAGGTATTACGCGGGAAAATTGAAGAAATTTCCTTCGCAGAGAGTGCCGTAACTGATAAAATCTTGTTTCTCTATTGGCCGAGCGTACAATTTTATTTCATTTAATATACAATCGAACGACCGCGTATGTTGCATTTGCGTGGTACGTTGAAAATAAAAAAAAAGGGGGAAAATATTAAACGAGTATATTTTTGGTTTCCAGTACGAGTAACCTAGGAACAAACACAATTGACATTTACCACGGTGTTTTTCGCAAATTTAAACGAACGCCAGATTGAGTTTCCTCTGCGACAAAGAGGTGACAACAACCACGATTTTCTTTCTCACGAATTTCGATTGATATCAACTCGAGAAACAGAAAATTTCTCGATTCACGCGGATTAGTTCCACTCTCTGTCATGTCTGAATCTGATTCACCAGATGAAATCAAATTTCGCGAACAATTTGAAGTTGGGTAATAGTTCCACTGTTCCCGAAATTCTTTACAAATTCTTCATTGCGAAGAAATGAGATCGAAAGGAAATTATGCTCGATTGATGAACCAGCGGTCAATCGGTCGTCGTTCGCCCTCTCGATTCCTGGCACGCGAGTGTCGGAGTCTACGTATTCCGAAAGTTTCACAATTCTCAGGATTTCCGTGGTCTTCTCCCGTGGGAAAAGAGAGGAGGAATCAGAGCGGAGAGGACTGCCGGTTTTCGCGCGGTTTCGCCGGCGTAATTAGCGTCAAAAATTCAGCCCCGACCGAGGCGATGCGTCGCGAGCGAAGTAGCAGGCGCCGCATAAAATATCGCTGCTTCGCGCTGCGGGAGGTAATTAGTGGCACGTGTTCGCGGTCGCGAGACGCGCAACTAGAAACAATTAGTAACGAATCGCGAAAAGCGACAGCTGCGACGAATATTTAGTCCCCGCTCGCCGTAGAAAAATGATCTAAAACACGTGGAGGTAATATCCAGATACGCAATCTGCCCTACGTTACTCGACGCCCGAGTCGACTCCCTGGTCGCTGGTCGTTCTCCAACATGGGGGCAGGGGAAAAAATTTTTTAATTTACGTTTTACATACCGTCTGCCCGAGTATATGTACGTACACGTACGCACACGAGCGTGCAGTATCTTCGACTCTCGAAACGCCGTGCAAATCGAACGCAAATTCTTTGGTGAAAAAATATTTGCGAGCAACGCGCTCTACGCGGAGAAACGCACGCATACGAGCGCGTTGCAAACTGCCACATGCCCGTCTATACGAACCGCGGCGTTTTCCCGGTGAAAACTCAATTATACGCCGCTGCTCGAAAGTATGCGGAAGAATGCGTGCATGAAACTCACGGCGAGTAATGCGCATTATAATGTTATCGTTAAATTCTTGTACGAGCACCGCCGCGCGCGAAAGTCTGGAGAATGTTGGAATTTCGAAAAAAGCAGAGCTGATACTCCGGAGCAAATACAAATAATAACGTTTTCACGCGTTGATCGATTCTGTTAACAAACGAAATTTATTTCTCTCGCGGAAAAATGTACGCGTATTTTCGAGCGCGCGCGTTATCCCGACGTCGTTTCACTTTCGTTCGACAAGTTGTTCGACGGGGAGTGTTCCTCCAATATTTCAACGTTCCGCCTATCGTCCCGCGAATTGCAAATTCACTCGTCCCACGACACGGTTGATTGATTACGCTCGAATAATCCCGCGAAGCGGTGGGAGAGAAGCGGTCACGTCGTCGGATTATTCACCGTGTAAAGAGTCCCGATGAATCACGGCCCACCCGGTAGAGACGGAACGAGCGCAAACGCGAAGAAAGCCAGAAGGCTAAAGCGGCCCGCGAAATGGCACGTAACGCGAATGGTTCGCCGCGTTGGCCATTTCGCGTGGTCGGAGCTCGATAAATCTGACATCGATTGAAATATTGCCTTCTTCGATATCCCTCGCAGCGCTGATTTCAGTCCACCCCTCTCGATTCCTGCCGCCACCCTCCGCCCCAATCTCCTACCACTCCTCTCTCGATTCGTGTTTAAATCTCTCTCTCGTCCCTCCTTCTGCTACTCTGCGATCCATCCATTGGGAACGTACGAGGAAAGAAAAGGGGAAAGAAAGAAACGGCGAAAGAAAATAAATTCCAAAGTGAAAAGTAACGACCACGATATGAAACACGATGAATTTCGCTCGTCTTTTTCCCATCTCAAACGCGATTCGTGCCGTTTCTCCGTCCGACGAAACGTCGATACAGCGTCGTCGTCGCTTTCAAGGTCGCTGAACGTGTCTCACCCCTCGCCTTTAACCTCCCGCGTCGAATCGATGAATACATCTTCTGCTAAACAATCGCTCGTTTCACCGGCTACGCTCTCTCTCCAATTTGAGGCAAACGTTTCCACCGAGATGAAAGAATCGAGAGGAGAGGGTTTTCCCACCCCCGTTCTCGCACTCGGTGACCGCGAACGTCGTGTGGGAAAAAAGTGCGAGGGTGTGGATGGTGACGAGGGTGGAATCGGGGGAATGGCGCGCGCTAAGAAAGCAAGGCGTCGTACAGATATAGTAGGCGGATTGGGTTGTTGCGCGTAAGGGGTTGCTCGGGGCGTTATAGCGTTCCATAGGACGCGATAGAGAGGTAAAAGGGCCAGGGAGAGGGGAGGACGCGGAGACTGAGAAGAAGAAGAAGAAGAAGAAGAAGAAGAAGAAGAAGAAGAAGAAGAAGAAGAGGGTACGGGCGGCGGAAGCGCGAGGCTCCGGATCGGCACGGAGGTTCGAGGGTGGCTGTGCTTCGGCAACTCGCCGGGGCTCGGCGAGGCATTGAAATTGCAAATGCGCATTATGGATATTTCCCTATAGAGGGTCGAATACCACTCGTGCGTCCTCTCTCTCTCTCTCCTCGTCTCTTCTTCCTTCCGTCCTTCTCCGTTTCGTGCGCGCGTGTACATTCCAACCCCCCTGTTCTTTGGCTTTCTCTCCGTACGCTTCTCTCTGCTCGCGTACGCGTTACACCGTTCCTTTCGCTTTTCATTCTCCTCATCCCACGTTCTTTCTTTTTCCGTTTCTTTCTCGCTGCCCCTCTGTCCCTTTCATCTTGCTCTCGTCTCACCCTTCGCGGCTACGAATACTCGACGCGATGTACGCACGAACATCCCTTAGCCGTCATCCTCGTTTCAGTCGTTCTTACCGTGAAAGCAAATATCCCGCCCCCCCCTCCTCCTCACTCCATTTTTTTCCCTCCTTTCGCTCTCTATGCTCGATAAATAGGGGGCGTGGATATCTATTCGCGGATGAATGGCCGAATTAAGAGGATCGAGAAATGAATTTCAAACCAGTGGTGGAGGCCAGTGAAGAGGACAGGGACCTGACGCGCGCGTCGTTTCAACGTTCAGAGGCAACGGACACCGACGATCGAAAGAGCTTTCTCTCACCCTTCTCCCCAACGAAACACACTTTCGCGGTAAATATTTTTCATCCCGCCGCGTTTCCCCATCGCGCGCAACAAAGTTGCGCGACTCTTTCGGCCTTCTGTTCCTTGTCTCTTCTCGTTCCAGCGTCTCTCTCCGCGCTCCCCATTCGACGTCTCTGTCTCGTATCAACCCCTCTTCAACCACCGTAACGCGCCCGCACCCGCACCCGCACCCGACGCACGTTAGGTTTTTTCAACGCCTTCTCCGTCACTCCCTTTGCCCTCGCGTTCAGCCGGCATCGCCGCGTTCCATCTCTGCACATATCATCCTTTTTGACGCGTGTCTGCGTCAGTGGTGCGCAAGTTTCCCCGAGAAAATTCTCTTGATCCCATAACCGCCGGCGGCTTTCGTATTCCCTCGATTTTTCCGCTATTCTTTCTCGATTTTTCAATATTTCAAACACGCCCCGGAATACAAAAATACGGCGGGGATCGCGCGGGTTCAGGACGGCAACCGAGCCGGCTGCGTCGTCTGTCTGGTCGAGGAGACGAGGTCATTCGCGACGATCCGAACCGGTTCTTTTCCTCTTCCTGTCTTCGGACAATTGGCACTTTGATTTTCAATCCGTAATTTCGTCCCACGAATCCCACGTTTCTTTCTCTTCTTCGTTCGATCCTCGTCGTTCGATGGTATAACGTCGCGCAATTCGAAAGCTGTACAATCGGCTGTAGAATTCGCGTTTTGTCTACTTGTTGCTTCGCCATTGTGCTCCGTCGACGCGACGTTGCAAAAGTCGAACAGACAGAAAATTATTTTTCAACCGTGAAATGTGAACGTTTCTCTACGTGCTGTGAACAAGAATAATTAAACTAATTCCCCGTGCAAATAACCAGCTAACTTTATCACTGAAAGTGATTTTAGCGGGCCACTTCACGTGCAACGCTAACGCAACGTAAATTAGCGATTGGTTGATTTGGGTCACGTGATTCGTGAGGTAGATCTCGAGTGGGAGTGGCGTTGGAGTCTGGTACTGAGCGATCGGTATCGATAAAATTTTATGGCAAAAAAGTCGTCTTCGTTGCTTCTGGGCCTTTCAGTGAGACGAATCTCACTAGGGTACAAGTCGTGCAAGTTTCTTCCATCACTTTTATATACTCGTTTGCGTATCCCGAGATAGTTATTATTGCGCGCGAGCGAAACTTTGCGTTCACAAAGGGTTAACGTCTCGAATTGTCCCGTTTCCCATCGGCGCAACCAGGTTAAATAACGGGCAGTCGCAATGCCGGCCGGTATCAGGCTTTAATCCGTCAAAGCGCGGGTCAAATCGTCGACGAACGAAACCCGGGGCTCGTAAAACAACGTTAACTGGATTCGGCGCGCGGACTGTCGCGTCGGCGGAATCAATTTGAGCGTCACTGCGAGTCCTCGCGAGGTAACTCGTCAGGGATTTCAGGGACCTGGGAAGATCGAGGGGTCGGGGCAGACGACGGGACGAATAGGTAAGTGAATCTACTACATCGGTTCGACGATGGGGGAGAGAGGGGTGGTTCCGATTGCTTTGGGCCATTCTCTCCACCTTCTCGGTTCTGCCCCCCCGCCCCTCCCACTAGTTTGCCGCCCCCTTCCACGCGAACGCCGCTTATTCCAGCCCGGGGAAGATTCCAGCTCGTAACGTGGTCACGCGTTGTCGCTCGATCATCGAAAACAAAGCGGTCGCTCCGATGGTTCCCTTCGCCTGATCGACTGCTTCCGCGCGATTACGTTCCCCGGATGTGACGTTCCGACGGCCGGGGGTATTACGGCCGGAGTGCAGACGTTTATACACGTAGGGAATTCATATTTTGATCAGAGTCAATCGAAGGGTTCGACAGAGATATTTGTACTCTCGGATATATCGCAACTGTGGAATTCGCGTAGGGACGTACGTGAGAGAACGCGAGAAGGCGAGTAGCGCGAGCTTCATTTCGTTTACGTTTTATCATTTAGTTGCATTCTGCAAATTACTGCGCGCAATTTTTGCAATTTGATCGCGACCGTTTGAAAATGACAGGAGCGCGCTATTAATTGACGCTTCACGAGGTGAACAATGACAAACTGTAACAAGGGGTGAAACGACGCGCTTTCAGCAAAGTCTTTTTTCGTCGTATTCTATCGAATAACGAGATACGAGCGCGAAAAGATAATTACTCCAGAGATGAATGCGTTACATTCCCAATTCATTGGCGAGCATGACGCGAGGAGCAAATTCGTCCCGCTTAACGGAGAGCGAGTTAAATACTGAGAAAACAATCGATCTACGAGTCATTGAACGAATTGAAAACTTTCAGAAGGATACAAAAAGAAGAGGAAGAATTTCAACCAGTCGAATGCTACTATTTATTTGTCTCGTGAGCAGTGACGCGCTCGATTCACGCGACTCGGTTCGGGTCGAAATGCTGGCCGATGAGAAATAAAATTCCTCGTGTTTTCGCGCTCATTGGCCTCCGTTAATTAGACCGGCGTTCGTCGCGCGTTTTTCCTCGGCCGAGTAATTACCAGGGAAAATTGGCGTCGTGGAAACCTCCTGGCTCCGGCCAGAGCGAGCAGCGATAACCCCGTCGCCGGACTTGGAATTAATATTTCATCCGCGCCGCGCGGTCTAATTTTGCGAAAAGCGATTATTGCCGGAATGGAAAAACATCCGGGCTAATCAAGACACGCGGGGCAGGGGGGGGGAGGGTGAAACAGAAGCGGAGGCCAGCTCTCTCGCTTTTCCGCGAATTAATATCAATTAGAGAGCGAGACGCGTTACGAATGGCCAGAGAACCATCGAGATTACCGAGGCGAGTTACACCATTTTCGCCCGACGATCGATTCTAATATCGGCGACATTTTGAACACTCGGTCGGCCGGTGCGTTCCCTCCGGCCTCTTTCTTCTCAACGAGGGAACTGAAACTGGTCGATAGTTTCGCGGGGGACGGAAACTTTCAAATCGGATTTCGGTCGGTTAGGTCGGCCATCTCTTTGTCACGAATCGCTGTATCTGACAGTTGGCCAACTTTCTTGCGGTACTTTGTCCCTATTACCATAAACTTACATGATCCGCGTTCGTAATTGAACGCGGGCACTTGTTCGAGCGTCTCGATCTGCCGAGAAAGGTTTAAAGAGCGAACGAAATACGAAACAGTTTGTAATTTTTCTGGAAATGGGATTGCACACGTTTAATTTCATCGTGAGAACGAACATCGTTTCGTTTGTAAAGTCTTTCCTTTTGATTTACTTACTCGTTGGATTTTGCTTCTCAACATTGTGGCTGCGAAACAGAATTAGCTCCGTTCGTAAAAGGAACGAGTACGATATCACAGCTTGGATCGATTACCATGATACCAATGTGGATCAAAAAATTGCCAATTCTGGTTCCATACGTACTATATATATATATATATACCTGGATACATTACTTATGCAAGTACTAATTTTGAACTTTCCTCCATGTCATACTAATACTCGTGCTCTACTTATCCTGTTAATTCCGGCAGGCCGTGCTATTGTCGTGTCGCACTGAATTTTTCAAGTATCCGAACAGCGAGAAACGTTGCTCGGCCGAATGAATTTTTCAAGTTGCAAGTTTCGAGAGTTCCTAGATAAAAATTTTTTCTTCCCTCCCACTTATTTTGATATTTTTTTTTTTTTTGAGCTGCATTAAAAACTCCCTTTATAATTAATCCACGCGAAATTCCATACGCGGAGAAATAGAAAAATTCTTCACCGCTGTAAAAGCTTGTGCACCGAGTTGAGTAAAAGTTGAGTATCCGACCGAAAACGAAAGTTTCTCAAAATTTGGCTAAAAGTCAGAAGAGGATACAACCGAACGAGCAGTGTCACGTCGACGATAAGATTCGAGTTCGACTCGAAAGCGTCGACGACCTCCTGCGAGCTATCTGTCTGGGTAAAAGAACGGGAAAAGAGGGAAGAGTCGCGGCCCTGTGCGCCAGTTTTCTCGTCGATAAACTTGGAAATCGGGTCATCGGAATTATCGGAACAGTTCCTGCATATCTTAAGCCGACGTTGTTATCGAACAGCCGTAAGTAAGCAAATCCGCCGGTGTCCCCTCGTTACCCGACTGCACCGAAAAGTTTCGAGACCATGAGCGCCGGAGAAATTCATCTTCCCGTTTTTCGAGAATTCAAAATGCAGGAAGAAGACGAAAGAGAGACAGAGAAAGACAAAAAACTGCACGACTTGTACCCCACTGCACTTTTGTACGATCCGTCTCTCACCGAAAGGCCCAGAAGCAACTATTCTGACTATTTGAAATTTGAATCGATACAAAACAAATTACAGGCGCGATCGCTCAGTACCAGACAACGCCACTCCTACTCGAGGTCTATTCCACGCCCCCTCGCGAATCACGTGACTCAAATCAACCAATCGCTAATTTTCGTTGCATCAGCGTTGCACCCCCGCTGAAATCACTTTCAGTGATAAAAAAGGAAAAAGATTTTCAGATCGAGAGCGTGTGAAGGGTGATAGGGGGGGATGACTCCTGGACGATGACTCTCGAATCGAAGAAGTGAAAAGTGATCTTTGCTGCGAGAGAATAAAGTCGGCACAAGCGACGAGGGTGCTTTAGGTGTAACGTGTACCCGCGGCTGAAGAACGTTTTAATAAGGCACGTAGGTGGATGGACGAGTCGGTGGCAAAGGGGAGGAAGGGAGAAAGCTTCGCGAACGAGAAAGGGACGAGAGAGCAAGGAGATCAGGCACGCGAGTACGAGTGTAAGCGCGCGTGACGCACGTACGCGGAGGGTTCCGAAGAATCGCAAGTGCATCTCGTTCGGAGAGGGTAAATACTTAGAGGAGGCATGTCGGTGAAAGAGAAGAGAAAATGGAGAGAGGGAAAGACAGAGAGAGAGAGAGAGAGAGAGAGAGAGAGAGAGAAATTCGATAATTCGCCGCGATTGTCTGAAAATTTTGCCCGATCGGTATCTCGATTCGCGTAAAATTCGTTCCACGAGAGATTGTATCGGCGAACGCGAGCTGAACAATTGGAATTGTCTGCTCGCGTTCGCGCCGTGGAATATCGCGGCAGCCGAGGAATTCCAAGGGGCGGCAATGGTACAGCGATACGTATGCATCTGACAAATAGTAATTCGGTATGCGGAGTATTTCAGTTTCGCTACAGACTGGAGAAACAGTAGAATAAATATTCGTGCCAGCTTTACGAATTCTATTAACTCGTCCGTTCGCGCGCGCTGTGCTTCTTGTTAGGTGGGCCGAGTACCACTCGAACCGGGCGAATTCGCTCTTCGACACGTGGATATATATATATATTATACGTTGCCCCTTACGAAGACTGTTTGAACACTTATCCGCGCGCGTATTGTGTTACTTGCACGGAACATTTTGAAACTTTGTTAACGCTGTAACGAGATACGATTGCCACGATTACATTGGATCATATCGGAGCTAATTTGAAAATATACGCGTGTATGTGGAAATTGCAAGGTATTCAATATTGCGCCAGAGAAATGTTTAAACAGTTAATTATACGTTATATTACACGTTAATTATACGTTAATTCCAATGTTCAATCATTGGGATTATTTTTAGGGAATTTAATGGTACATAAAATTACACGTATAATAATTGTAATAATATTTTATAATTTCGAAATGTTTCACATAATAGATACTTCAAAAAAAGTATATCGGCAAATGTCCGTAAAATATAGATACGTTCACGTTTCATTTATCACTGTCTCTTGCTCGATAAAAGTTATTGTGACGCAACCACGCTTCGACGATACGAACGAATAAAATCGAACAATATTCGGTCGAACGATCTACGAATAATCGAGAGATGCTGCTGCGTAGTACGGAAAATGAGCGACGAGAGAAAACTCGAAGCACGTTGATCGAGGATCGAAAGCGACGCGTAGAGTACGTGTATTCGGCGCGCGAATCGACGTCTGCGATCTCGAGCCGATAACAAGCGAGCGCCCAGTCTTTCCCAGGGAATTTTCACGCAGTTCGCTAACGCCGCGTCGCGACCGTAGGCCCGCCGCGTCCACCGAACCCCCCGATGCTTCACGGAAAATTGAATTAGAGAGCTTAAGCCGCCCCTCTCTCTCTCTCTCTCTCTCTCTCTCTCTCTTTCCCCTGTTGGTCGTTAGAATGGTCACGGTAATTGATAATCGAGCGACGGCTACAACCGAGCACGACTAATTGGCTGATCGCACGGTGATTTAAATGTGGAGATTTCCGCGCGACTCGCGGATTAACGCGAATTATAGCCGAACGACTAATTGGGGAAAGAGCGGGGCGCGAGACGCCCTCCTAGATTCAACACGCTGCCGCGCGTTTGCCAGCGTGTCGCGGCCGACATGGCAGCTAGAGATGGGATCGAGCATCTCGCAAGTAGCTTCGGAACTTTGATCCGATTGGATTCGAAAGAAGGAAACGATCCTTTGTAAATAGTTCCAAGTCGGGAAATGGGACAATTTTTTTACGTGTAAATTAATACCGTGGAACGACTTTTATCGACCACTCTTACAATTCTGATTATTATGAATTGCCCCGATTGCGATGGAACATTGCAAATTTCACCGCGACTTTGCGTTTGAGAAGCAATAAACTGACTTTTATCATCTTTACAATTTGTGATTATAATTAAATATTAATAAAGAGGATAATAATACTAGGGAACAATTGACCGAACACGACTTTTTAATTTAGATGGACGATTCTGCAGTGTGACAAACATCCTGTTTTTCTATACATATTTTCTATGTATATTTTATACGCAAGTTCACTCATTCCAAGATACTGTGCCATGAACTGAAGATACTTTGCAAATGTTACTTTCGAGTATAGTCGGACTCGATCCCATCCCTAACAGCGATGGAACCCCTCCGTGTGTACGCGGGCTCCTCGTGACCTCGCGAAAACGAGAGACAGACGGGAAAACAAACAGAGAAAGAGAAGAAATATCGATCGACCGGCAGAGACGCGGGGGCTCAGATTAATTACCGAGCTTTCGTGCGAATACGAATAAATTTGTCCGAGCGGTTCCGTTGGTGCTCGCGCACGGCACCAACTTGAATATTTTCGAGGCGATTTAGCCGCGGTCGATGCCTGCGTAATGGCCGCTTGGCTCGCAGACCGGACGCTTTCCATTTACATAGATCGTACTGACGTATTAACCGACAGATCACTGTCGAGAGCAGCGCTGAGCACCGGCCGACTCGCGTCTAGATAAACGATGCCTCGCTTTCGATCGCGCCTCCCCCTCCCTCCCCCCGTCAACTGAAACAACCCGCGCTGTCCCGCGCTGCAGTTACCGATCGACCGTTAACGTTGGTAATGACCGAGTTCGAGCTGTCGGGAATTACTCCGACAAGTACGAATGTTCTTTATTTCAAAACGCGACTAAACCAAAGACACTATAGACATTTGCGACATTGACCAACTTTATTAAGTGGCAACTGAAGAAAGAAATCTGTTTGCACTTTTTCAGTGGACGTCACGTTTTATGCATGACTTTAACTGTCGATTGCGATTTAACTGTCCCTTTGGCTCACTATATATCCAAGATCTAAGACGTTGCGTTTATTTAAAGTACAAAGAGTCGATAGTGCAAACTGCGGAGAAACCAATTCGGTTGCCAAGTGTAGGTACAATTCTTTCCATTCTAAAAAGGATCGTTTCGGTTCAGATGTTCACACTGTGAAGCTAATTTCCCTAAACGGTCGGTATTGAAAAATGTTTAAACCTAAAAAAACGATTCTTTGTCAGTACGGTTCAAAGGATGATACACGCGAAAGCCACTGCAGCGGGATGGCGACCGATTTCGACAACAGGCTCATAGATGAAAACACTTTCGCTGAGTCGCAATGAGCGGTTAGGACTCCTGATAAGCTGTCAATCTAGTCACGAGTCACTAAACAAGACGATAAACCTTTCGCACGGCCAGGAAAGCATGAAACCTGTCCATGGCCGAATAATCTAAGTCGCTAACAGAGTCATTCCGTTAGTGAAGTCAAAGCAAAACAAAATGCTCCAATCTAGAATGCACCGTGTTGGAGCATCTGCAGCAAGTATAATTCTCATTCTTTGAGTTGTTCGAAGCACGCGATATTGTGTTTGAAACGTATCCTACCTCGTGTAAAGATCTTCGCTTCCATCGAAAGTTACTCTCAGTCCATAGATTGATCGAACATGGAACAAAACCAAACGTGCATCCCGAGCGTGCATCTCGGACTCGACGAACTCTCGCGAAAGCCATTCGCACAGAGTGAAACGACGCAATAAGCGCGATCCGATGGAGCTCGTCATGCGTGTCTATTCTGCCAGACCGATCGGTCGAGTCTTCCTTCGTCCAAGCGAAAGCTGGACGCACGGATGGCTTCAAACGTCGCAGGAGTCTCCGACGAACGAATCGTCCCCCGTCATTCGGAATTTTTACGGCCGATCGGATAGGTAGCCGAGGTAGAAACGATATGAACTGCGCTACTTGGTCTACACTCGGCTCTGGTGTGTAGACACGCTGTGGATCCCAAAAGGCTGTTCCCGCTTTCCACGGGAATCGGGTCAAACCGATCGCGAGCCGATCCGTAATCTCGCGCCGCAATTAAATTCGTTCGATGTGTCGCGAGTCGGACGATTTGGCGGCACGTTGCAATTCTAGGTGTTCCAACTAGAATTGCCAAGCTACAATTCCTTCCTGTCTCACGTCGTGCCTCGCGTATCGCTCGAGGATCGTTCGAACGTTCCGATCGTTCTGTCTAGCGAAAATCGTCTAGCCTCACCTGGGCTAATTTCCTCGGGTTCGTTTCTCGTCTCACGAACGATCATAAAGACCAACGCCGAGAAGCGCCGAATTTTTGCACCCTCCTAACCTAACCAATTTCCTCGGAATTAGGGGAACCGAATGAAATTACGGAAATCCTTGAGAGGAGCCCGTGAGAGGAGCGGTTACCTCGCCTCGGCTTTCTTTACGAGTTTCCCTCGCACGCCGTCCGGGTAAACGGAAATTATTGTTCCAAGATATGCGTGAAAATTCGGGACAGCCTTGACTCGATTTTTGGCGAACACGTGTTCTTTCTCCACTCCGATTGTCCGAAAGAAATACAGACTCGCCACTCGAGAAGAACACTTTGACAGACTCTTGCGCTAACGCACGCCGCAGAAGGAGGCTATAGGGAGGAACAGGCTCGTAAATTGCAACCATTTTGACGGCAGCAATTATTAAGAGGCACACGTGGGGGGCGCGCTTTCTCCGCGAGCAGCAGCGTAAATAACCTCGCGTATGCTGGTCACGGCATTCGGAGAAAGAGGCGCACCGCGACGCCTTTAGCCCTTTCTCGATCCCTCCCGTCCTCGCATTTTTCACACTCCCGTCCTCCTCCGCGTTCCACGAAACCCTTTCGGACTTTGACTCACCACGCCACTCTCGCACACGCGACCTTCATACTCGAGGAAAGATACGGTTCGAACGTGACGTTCGGTGAGTAACAGCAAGCGTGAGTGTAAAGCCAGTTTCACACTCTCGCACTGATCAGTCACCGACGATTGAATTATGCAATAAGAAGAGATCACAGCTAGGAACAAAGCACGCTGCGACAAGCTACGTTTCCGCCGTATTTTATTTTTCGACTTGTCATAAACCAAGTCGGAATTTCAAATTTTACGTCTTTTATACATTTTACGTGCTTCATATTGAATAGCGTCATTTCAAACTTTGTCTCCATTCTTTCTTTACGACCTCTACGTAATAAGGTGTGTGCGCGTACGTGTGTGCATAGAATATTTCTTCTTTCTTTCTTCTTCTTTTCCAAAGAAAACTGTAGCGGCCTAGGATTCCTCGACTACGAGTTTCGAACACTGACTGGCACAAGCCGCAAGTGGCTGCGCACCTAGCGTCGAGGTCCTGATCTCCCCGATCTCCGACGTTAAGCAAAGCAGTGTGCGGAACCCCGCTAGGATGGGTGATCATCGGGCCAGACTTAGCTGGGGGTAGTTGCAATAACAAGCGTCTGGGATAAGGAGTGACTCCGAGACGAAACGCATCAACCAACTTTCTTCTCCCACTCACATACCTCAAATCCATTTTTTTTCCATTCGTCCTTCCATCGTGCATACCTTAAACCCTTCGTAACAATTATTACAATATCCATTCTACTGAACGATCTCTGCAATACCCTCGAGTTTGATCTTTCGTCGACCAGCGTGTAACTGGCCTAAACCAAGTAAACGGTGAACCTATCAGACGGGGGAGGGGGGGGGGGAGCAAGTCGAAGAACGTTCTCCTTGAAAAGATTTCCGCCCGGTCGGAGAAGATTCGCCATCTCGGCAGCGGCAATTTCACGTCCGTCGATTCTTTCCACCCTCGGCACTACGACTTGGAAGACTCCGGGGTAAGAAGCATCGGTCATCGGTCCCAGGGTAGTGAACAATGGCCGATGAAAAACGCGCGGCACGGCGTTCTTGCCGCGGAGCCAAACGACGAAACGGCACCGTGGGCGGTCTCGCATTTCCATGGGGTTCGCGAAACGCCGCTACGTGTACACACATAACACGGGCCAGCGTCCGGCAAATAACCGTACACTCGAATACACAAACAGCCATTCGATTCGCCGCGTAGATAGGGGTAGTTACAGGAATCTATTGTGCTCTCGAGAGGTCGCAACGGACGGAGGATAGTTGGGCGGATGGGGCAAGAGGGTAATGCAGAGCAGTGGCGAGCGAGCGAGCGAGAGAGAGAGAGAGAGAGAGAAATGGAGAGAGTGGATGGAAAGCGCCTCGATGAATGGCGGCGGCATGGTTGCTAGTAGTGGTGGCTTTTAGCTGGGCGCATTCAACCGCGAGGGTTAACTGAGGGGGGATTGGGATTAACGCATCCACACGCGGCGTGCGTGCGTGCGTGCGAGAGCGTGGCAGTTGGATAAGCAGAGATGGGAGACGTAGGCGAGGGAGAGTCGCGGGTTTCGCAAAATCGTCCATAAAATGTATTACTCGCGGTGGCGTGTGGCACCGCGGCCACAGAGACGGTGTTTGTTTAATTTACTTTGACGCACGACGAGAACGACGACGCACTCGACGCCGCCCCTTCTTGATACTTTTTCTCCCCCCCCCCACCGTTTCGCGCGTCGCGTCGCGATGTTCTACGACCGGTGACAAATAGCGACCCTAGTTTCGAAACCCTCGTTCCGCGTCCTGTCTCTTCTCGTCCGTTCCCTGCGTTTCCAAAACCGACCCCCCAAGACCGACCCCGTTCCCCCGGAAAATTATTCACAGGGAGGACATTCACGGTTTCAAAGTGGAACTGAACGGCCTTTTGCAGTTGCTTCTTATTTGTATCTTTCATAGTTGTCGATGCGCGGTTTAATCCGAGGAACGATCGGTAAATTCGGGGGGTGAATTCGGTTTCAGCCGGCACCACCACCGCTGTCCCGAACCGCGAACGGGCTCATTGTGTAATTCTTGACATGCTAATGGTCAACGTAATTCACGCATTTGTCGCGTTTAATAATCAGTTACACGCGCGTTGATACCCAGTTAATTTCGCTCGTTCAATTTATTCCGTTGTTTGTCGGTTAATGAGATGCTCGCAATTATAACGAAGTTGTCTCGGCTTTAAAACATTTATTCCGCCTCGTAATTAAACAGCGGTCGCGCGGTTGCGAGAATGTGAACAACAACTGTCCTTTCAACCGCCCCCTCCCCCCGTCCAGCATCCAGCTCGAATAAAAACCTGTTTCGCCTCAAGAGGCAACGAGAGAGAGAGAGAGAGAGAGAGGAAAGGAAAGAAAGAAACGGAGAACACGTTAGCTAGATTTTGATATCCACTTCGAGAACGTCGAACGACGCGTGAAACAAGGGATTCAGCGCGAAACGTATTTTGCAAACTCGAGCGTAAAACACGATAGCTGCTCCTGCAGTTTGTTTTAGCAAGTGTTGGCGCAAGCTCGAATAACCCGCCCGGTTTGTTAAATTCGGTTTAATACGGAGCCGCCAGAGCGGAGTATCGACCGGAGAACGGCCCACTTTCCCGTCGGCTTCGGCTTCGTCTTCGTTTCTTCGTGGGAAATGCGTTCAAACACGGGTTCACTGGTCTCTGAAAAAGGATTACAACCTGTCTGTCTGGCTCTTCCCAGCAGCGGCCGCGATAATCGTTCGAAACGAATACGACGCAGTCGGTAGGCACGAAACAATTCTTTTTCAATTCTCGCAAGACGCGCAAGACGACTACAGCTGGCAGCCCTCCGGGGCGTTCCACGCAAATACCTGCTCCAAATAGACTTTTTTCCACGTCGCGAATGAGCGATACAGCAGCACGTATAATACTTTATTAACGTACGCGCGTTTCGCGAAACGAAACATTACGCGAAGCTTATTACGCTTTTATTACGTTGCGATGCGAATTCATATTTAAAAAGAACGCAGGATCCAATTATACAGCGTTTTGTGTATTTTGCACATCTTTGTGCATTACGCGCACTCTTTCTCCTTTTTTTTTTTATCTCCAAATTTTCCACGAACGCGTTAAAATCCGCGGTCTAATGATTACGTCGTTACGTTTCCACCGAATTAAAATTCGAAAGCATTTCACTCGAAACGTTTGGAGCTGAAACCTGGTGTCGATAAACAGCTGCATCGGCGCATTGGCTCAAAAGAGAGAAAGAGTGATTCTATAATTTCAACAATTTCGCCCTCCGTCGGTAATAATAAAGAAAATTATTTCCAAGGAAAGCTGCCTTCGCGTACGAAATTCTTATTGGCAGTTCGACCGGCGTCCAGACGATTTTAACGAATGAATTTTTCCGCGCTGGGTCTCGTTGTTAAATAAATTACAGGGAAATTCCCTTCCTTCCGCTGGCCCGTCGTCGTTGGCCGGCGTCCAACGCACCTCCTGGACCCCCCGGTCTACCCCCGACAATATACCCTGCGAAATAGCGGACGAAACGTCGAAAACTGCTTTCACGGGATACGAAAGTTTCCGTCGATATTCCCGGGGAAAAAAATATCCAGACTGTGATCGACAAAGAGACCCACAGAAATCACATCTGCGCGCGACTGCCTCTGAAAAAACCTTCCGCGTCTCTGTGTTCCTATATTCCGTTTGCCTTCCGGTATTCCTTTTGCTGACCACGTATATACTCCGCGGTGACCATCGACCGGAGGTGGAGATTCCCATTACATAATTTTTTAAACGCTGAATTCCGAGTTGACTCCTTTGCTGGGGTCGCCAGGACTAAAGTCGACGGTTGGCACGCAATTACCAGACTTGAATTAATGAACGCGATTAATCTTTTATTTTTTGCGATTCAACGAATCACTTCTCTCGCACGTTGGAAACACATCGGTGTCCCTTTTTGTCACGACTCGTGGCTATTTTCATTGAATCTCGTAATAAATAAGGTAAGACGTGATCGAGAATAGCGACACAGTTGTTACACGAATTCGTTGTTTTGAAAAAAACACGAAACGTCGATTTCTTGAAGAAATTAATTAGTTTAGTTCATTTTTACTGACCATTTTGCACAATGGTCCTTGTCACGCCGTGTGCTTATCCGCCATGTAAAACGAGACAAACGGATGTGCTCCGTTATAAAACGCACGTTACACGAGGACTACGCTACTGACGAGCCTCTTACTCGCTTGCCGGGGAAAAAGAAAAGAAAAGAAAGAACCCACGTACAGTTATCAAGTAAATCAATTTTTCAAATTATCAATTTTCAATACTCGCTCGGAGCGAGTTCCATTCTCCGCTCGGGACCCAGAATTATTCCATTCTCGACTACGTGGCCTACTGTCCGACCTCGGCTGCTCGACGGAACGTCCGGCAGCGCTTTCAACCCTCCGTTCCGTAGCTCGCTCCGCACAATCATCTCCGACACATTCATCTCCTACTTATCCTCCCGCTGCTGATTAAACAACCTCGCCAGCCAACGTACACGCGCTTAATAATCGCTTTAATGATCCGGCCGAAGGAAGTCGGGCTTTGGCGGAGCTGGGTAACCAGGAGGGAAACCGGGAGGTGAATCGCGGCATGTTTCATCGAGACTTAGAAACCAAATATTTGCTCCCGCGCTCCGCCTCAGTTTACACGACGAAACTCGCGAATCCTAAATACTCAGCATTTACCGACTCGTCAACTCGGGGCAGAGGCAAAGAGGGGTCGAAGGTGGAAGGGATCGAGACGAGGAAGACGCGTGGGCCAGAAGGAAAGAGGAAGGGCCGAAGAAGCACGAACGGAGGAGTAACGAACGACGGCAGCGCCGAACCCCGCCAGGCCCATTCCCCGTTCGTGCTCCATGCAAGGGTTAATTTGCTGACCGTCGGTGTTTATAGAGATTCGAAAATCGCAAGCCACGCGATTATGCCGGTCGGCTGCGCGTGTGGGAGATGCGCGTGGGCGGCTCGGTCAAAATAGCGCTGAATCAGCGGCCATTATCACCGGCAGCGGCCGTTACTGTTGCGAGTTAACTCGTCTAAGCGTTTATCGTCCGTAAGGACTTACCACGGGGTACCCCTCCGTGGTAATTGGCGCTACGCGCGACGCAACGATCGTGAGAATCAAAGTGAGCGGCGCAAGTCGCGCGTCTACCGTCCCTCCCCCCTCCGACGGATGGATGGATGGAACCGCATTTGATCCGTCCGTCCATTAATCTATTCCGACGTAATCAGCCGTACGAATCTACAATCCAGAAGCTGCCCATTGATTGGAATCCATCCTTGGAAATAGGCCATGTAAGTGAAATTACGATAATGGCGCGCTCAACCACCCACCCCCATCCCTCGTTCCGCGTTATAAGCTACTAATAGCTGTTCCCTCTCTCTCTCTCTCTCTCTCTCTCTGTCTCTCTTTTTGCCTTGACGTGCACGCAAAATTTCGAGCCACGCGCGAATCGCCGTCTAGTAAGCTGCCAAACGAATTTCCGAAGCCGAGGCGCAGCGTAGAACAAAGATTTGAATAACCATGCCAAGATTAGATAGTTCCGTCTTGAAACAGCGTTAGTTAGTTTGAACTAATTTTCAGCCAGGGTTAATATTTACCGGCCGAATGGAGTTCTCCGTACGTTATCTAAACCGCGATGAAGATTCCCCAGCGGTGGGTAGAGCTTCAGCCCGGTCGGAGAATCGCGACGCTCGACGGAGTTATCAACGCTATCCGAGCACGAGCTTACTTGCCAGCAGTTACGGGCTTAATTGAGAGAATGTTTCGCCAGACGAGGATGACGAGGATGCGAATGAGAAATGCCCGGTGATTCGACCAAGGATCGTCCGTGGAAAAATTCCGCGGAATCTTCCTGATCTTCCTAACCGACCGGAACGTGCGTATCGATCTCCCCATTTCCGAAGCTAATATCGTACAACTGCGTATATCTGACTCGCGTAACCCACTGGCCGCTTTTTCAGGCCATCGATATTACACGCGAGCCTCTCCAACTAATAAACGGCGCGGAACTAATTTCGGAAATTGGAGACACCGGACGCGGGAGCACGCGGTCGATCTTTTGCGTTTCAACCCCGGGGGAACCGATGTTGCTTCGACGTGATTACAGGATGTGATACAACCGACGATACTGAATTTGGCTCGTACCGGGCAGAAGTGAACAATCTACGAAAAGTAAGTAAAAAGACAGACCCCTCGATGCGATTATTAATCGGGAATTAGCTTTGACAGATTTTTCACCTTCCGGCAAAAAAAAGAAAAAAAAAAAACATCAACTCCACGTTCCTTTCAATCATCTCTTCGCAGGTGGAACAACGTACTTGTCGATTGGTCGAAATTCAAATGCTACGTGTAACGTAAATAAATGCGCGACGCAATCTTCCGGCGACACAAAGTTGAAAATGTCACGCGGATGAAAGATCGTCGCGTGCACTCGTGCCCCCGTCGAAGACAAATCGTCATCTACCTCGCTGGAGGGGAGGCGCTCGAGATCGTCGAGGAGCCCGATATTCGGAATGGCTATCGGCGAAATATCGCAGGCTCGCGTTAACTCGGCGATAAGGAGGGTGCGCGAATCAGGCGCGGAGGAGCGGGCGAGCTCGTTTCGCAGAGGGGGCCAATAACGTTTCGCGAACGGCTCTGGCAGCCGCTTCGATTTCCGAAATGCCGGCAACCGACGAAAGGGGGGGGGGAGGGGGAGAGGGGAGCTCAGGGGGCGGTGAGGGAGAGGGTGAGGAGGAAGTACTTAAGTAATCTGCGTATCGATGATGGCTCGATGTCTGCATCCAGCTGCCGTGCCCCTCTCTCTCTCTCTCGCTCTCTCTCTCTGTGTATCGATTCTCGACGTCTCTACGCCGTCGGCCTGGTTGCTTCTGTCTCTGTGCCATTTACCTACGTAACGTCGTAATAACTGCTGCTCTCCGGGCTCGCGTGCGCGATAAGAGAGATACGCCGCTCGCATAAAGACACGGATACGCGTCTACCTACACACCACGCTTGGCGGAGCGTGTAAGTGAAACGAGTAGGCGAACTAGCCAGTTCGGAGTTCGAATTTGAGTTCCCAGAGAAACCGAGCGAGAGCAGTGGAATACACACACACACACACACACACATATGCGCGCGGATGGGCTTGCACGAGGATTGGTAATAGGTGGGTTTGCACACTGGCGCATAATGACTGGAACGACTGGAGCGAACTGAATATCGCCACTCTACGCCGTCGTATATGTTTATGGGACAATCGATGATGTATTAACGTCAGGGATGCGGTCAGAGACAGCTAATCGGATGGACGAACCGATCGCGCGAATTGCACTCGAACGTTCGACGCGCTCGTCAACGCGCTCGTCGATGATTCCACCTTGTTATTATCCGAGTGCGAAAAATTTGATGCGTCGTGAAAGCTCGTTGGACCGGGGAGATTAACAGAGTGGAAAGGAGAATCGCGATGTGAAATACGTTGCGCGATACGTTTCAAGGACCGTGCGCCAACGATCGAACTCGAACCCTGCAAGAAACTCGGTGAGTAACTCTGGCGAGCTACTCGGATCGACTTAAAGGGGAGGATGGGAGAAAAAATGGATTACCGTTCGATTTGTATCATTCCGTCGAATGACTTTGCGCTCCCGTTTTGCGCATTAGAATCGGTCGTATTCAATTTCCGCGTTTTTCCACCCATCTCCTATTACGCTCCGATTCGATTTGGTTTTGGAAGGGGACATTGGACTGTTTGTAGAAGTTAAAATATTAAAAGAGACAGAGAGAGAGAGAGAGAGAGAGAGAGAAGAAACGACTGACGAACGAGAAAAAAAAACAGAGCAGATAATCGACGAGTGGGAGACGATTGAAAATTTCAACGATAGATATCGTTTGCGACGAACAGCCACGAGACAGATTCCATCTCGGTTGCTCGTCTTTGCTCGCAACCTTTCGCAGATATCTTAAAGTTTAATAGTTCGATTAAGCGGATGCAAGGGAGCAGCCGGGGAAAAATTCGTGTCGCCTCGCTCGCGGTGAGAGGGACTGTCTGAAGAATCTATATAGCTTCGGTACGGTGTTCTCTTTTGGACAACGAGAACGGCCCGGGAGAGCGGATCGGAAAAGTTTCGAATTAACCATAAACTCCTTGCCGCTTTCGCGACTTTTTCCCGGCGGCGGTGATCTGCGCAAAATGAAATCGAGGAGGGCGGTCCGATTAAAAATTTCCCTCGGTCCGCTTCGCAGGAGCTTTAATCCTCTTTAACCCGCCGATCGAGAGCCGTGCGAAAAAAATCTGTTTTTTCACGTTTGTTGGTTATTATCGATGCATAAAACGCTGGATTTACTGTTATTACAGCGTGTAAATATTTGAACGTTTCCTAGCGGAGGTGAAAATACGCCGGCCCACGGCCGCGAGGATTCCGATTGTTTGCGAACGGAGGAATCGACTAAAAATCCCCGTCGATACGGCAGTCTCCGTGTAATGCCTCTGCACACACGCGAAAGTCGTTGACGTACTACTACCTGGAATATTGCAATTTTGTCGTTTCGCGCCAAATGATGTTGAAATTCTTTCGTTAACACGACGTAGAGCGACGTAGAGCGTAAAATTTGCGGGCGAGAAGTTAAAGCGCATGGAACGAGAAAAAGTCCACGGTACGACCAAAGATCACGTTGATACGTCCGAATGACGCTGGTCTTCGATCGCAATCGAGAAAGTCGTTCTATCAATGTTACACAGTGGTGGTTGTAAGTTTTTCTTTAAACAAAAAATCAGAACGTTGATCCGTCGATGTTCACTCCCCGATTCTTCGTATCCAGTCGTACCGGAACGAAATTAGATGTCGTCGCGAGGGACGATAATCGCCGACGATAGGAACGACGAACGATTAAAGGGATGCCAGGGCTAATAAACTTTTAACGCGACGTCCGCCGGACGACGTTAACGAACTGAGCGATACGTAAGACGCTTTGCATCAGAGGCGAACGTCGAAAACGGGACCCGGGGGAAGGATCCGTGCTCCTCCGATACGGCTTCCTTTCCCCAAGATTTCCCCTCGAGCGGGCCGAGAAAGTTTCAAATTGACCCCGGGTCGGTTTCGCCGAACCCCCTCGCGTCACTTCCACTCGAGACACGATCCGCATCAAATAAACTCTAAATAGAGAAGACGAGGACTACTGTCGAGGAGATCGGGAAGCAAAGAAGACGCCAAAAGTGGTGGATAGAGACAGAGAGAGAGAGAGAGAGAGAGAGAGTATAACGGTTTCCGTTGCGGGCTGAATTTCTCCATTAGCCACCCCGTATCTGTGCGGGCATGTGCGACTCTCTCTCCGCCTCTGCGTGCACCTCTCCTCTACGTGTATCCTCGTAAATTCGTGCCTGCGTGTGCACTCAGAGACGGACGCTCTGTGTGTGTGTGTGTGCGTGCGTGCGTGTACTCGCCGGGCGTACACGCGGCCTCAGACACCCGCAAAGATGAACGGGGACACAAATCACCGACGCAGAGAGGGATAACATCGGTAGGAGGTTTCTCTCTCCCAGACACGTGCGTAATTGAATCGGTCATATTTCGAGCCGGAGATTCAGTGCGTACCTTGTACGTGATGTATGCGGCTATCGTGCGGATATATATGTGTGTGTGTGTGTGTATAATATATATATATATATATATATATATATATCGCGGGGAACCAAGATATTTCTTTCTGCCGAGCGATCGATCGTATCCGGTCCGTATCGTTCGATCGATTCTCGTTTCGACGTACGGGAGATAAAGTCGAACCATTACGGTACGACGGCTGTTCCATTAAGCTTCCTTACGTTTCTTTCCGTGCGTTTAATACAATTTGCACGTTGCTTCTGCTGGTATTTATTACGGGAGAATCACTCGAGGAGATTCGGATCGTTGCTAGATCCGAGTACACCTCCGCCGGGAGGGGCTTTCGTCCGACGCGAACGAATCGTCGTCGTTTCGGGAGATGTTTCTTTCCGAAAATACCGAGTGTGGGATGTGTTTCTCTAGACGTTTGGTGATTGACCGAGGAAAAAAAGTCCTTATGAATTCTACTACTACCAGATACCTCGACTCTCGAGGCTTTTCCCCTTGAGTTTTACATGCTTGGAGCAATTCTCGGAGTCGATACATCACGGACGAGTCGAGCTCCTCTGATTTGCTCGGGTATTTTATGTCTCGATCGGAGATTAAATTTTTCGAAGGAGCACATTTTTATAAATTCCACCGGATAGCGACTTTCGAGGCGTCTCCCCTTGAGTTTTTACACGCTTCTATGACTCGGTCGGGTATTTTGTGTTCTAAATCCGAAACTTGGAAGGGGACTTTAGAACGAACGTCGGGTCGTGCAAAATGCATTTGGTATAATATTTGCGACATTCGAGAAAGCCTGTTGTATGAGAAATTAATATAAGTTATACACACAGCTGCTGTGCTTTTCGAAAAAGCATCGAAAGTTTTTGCTATTTTTAACATTATTTTTAATATTCGGCGTTTCCCGCGGATAATAAAAATGTTAAATCGCAAAACGTGCGTCGTGTGTACAACTCTTAATGTACCAACACTTTGCGCAACGTGCTATTTCATTTTCCTGTTTCGAAGCAAATATGGCACACCCGTGTCTTGAGACTTACGAGCGGTGGTACGTAGCGTGTGCAGGCATGGAATCAGTATGCAAGTCTACGCGTTTCTCTCGCTCGGCTTCACAATAAAGCTTTTCCAAAGCTCGCGTTATTATGTTCAACTCAATCAAGAAGAAAACGATAGCAGCCGTAATAACAAAGGCGCCACGTGTACGCTAATTATTATTTCCTTTTCCCTTATTCAGCAAGTAACAACGGTAACAGAGAACAAGAAAGAGAGACAAACGAAGAGAAACGTGACGATCGCGCAGAGTTCCACACACACGTACACGTACACGTGCACGTGCACGTACACACACGCGCGACCGTTAAAATGAGAATCGCTTAAATAAGCTGCTGAAAAATCCCTCGATACGCCGGCGTTCCGTTTTACACGCGAAAACGCTCGAGCCACTCGAAACAGCTCCGTGCCGTTTATTTTACAAACACCGGCCACGCGAGAAGGTCGATATTTCGGTGGACCGTTGCCGTGCGTAATATTTATTTAGTCCCGGCCAATCCGTACACACCTGCTCGTCAGGCCGCGCGAATAAAACGCCGGACGCGAGACTCGAGATTTTTGAAAGCGCGAAACTCGCGCGGTGCGCGCCGCGAGGAACCGAACCGATTTCGAGGAAATCACTTCGAGGGAGGGAGGGGGTGTGTGTGTGTGTGTGTGTGTGGCTAGAACGCGGCAAGAGAAGAAACAGGTCCCCCCGTTGGAAGTGGAGAGAGTATCGAGGTATCGAAGAAATTCGCACGAAGGGCGCGAGAGGGCCGAGCATTTTTTTAAACGGTTCGCGTGACCAGGTTGGTCGAAGCAGGAGGTACAGGAGGTACGCAGCTACAGGGAGAAAGGAGAAGAAAACGGAGACTCGGGGAGAAGGTAGACTCACTCACTGAAGTGAGAGAGAGAGAGAGAGAGAGGAGCGGGGGAGGGGGAGGGGAAGTGGAGAAAGAGAAAGAGAAAGAGAAAGAGAAAGAGAATGAGAAAGAGGGTGCAAAGGGGTGGGATAGGTGGTCGACGTTGGTTCTAGGGCCGCAGGGAGAGCGTGCAGGGGAAGGCTCGCGGATCGATTCAGCCGCTCGAGTCGAGTTGAGACTATGCTTCGGGGCTGTACTGTGCTGTGTGGCCTCTCTACGTATGCGCCGTATCTCCTCTTGCCCAAAGTTCTCTCTCTCTCTCTCTCTCTCTCTTCTCTTCTCTTCTCTCTGCGCGCCTGTGTGTTTCCGCTTCCGTGCACGTTTCTGTGTAACTCCGTGCTACGTGCACGATACCACGCCGAGGCGTGTGTACACACACGTGCGGCGAAAGAGCAACGAAAGTTAGGATTATTGGACGGGACGGGAGACAAAGAATCCCCGGCACCGCGGAGAGAAAAAAATTTTCGAATTCTAATTTGTCAACTGCCCTGGCCGCCAAAAGTTGCAACTGGAAATCTTGCCCCTCCCCCCCGACAGAAAATTGAGAAAAGGAAAGAGATTGACGGAGAAAACTTGGATCGCAACAACTGAATGCTTCGTTTTGTTTTAATCATTCATCAAGTTTGCGATTCGTTCTCTGTTTAACCCTAGGGTCAGCGGGCATTCTACTATTCCATAACACGATGGCGTTGTAAAGTCCGTTTCACCCCGCGGTAGAAATTTAATTTCTCTTTAAAACGTTGAGGAAAGAATTGCATCTGGTAAATACAATTTGTAATACGCGTTACAATTTTTATAATTTAGAAGGCTAAAGAAGCCGTTAAACAATCGTATTTGTTACCTTTACTGTATCCTTTGTTATCGGCTAGATTGTGTTATCCATGTTAAGAGAATCTCAATAATAAGTACGGATCTTTATTTGAATGGGTAAAAAGAACGAAAAGGAGAGAGAGAGAGAGAGAGAAACCGCGAGGATCGTGAAAAATATCCTATTCTTTGGCTTCTATTGGATTTAGTCTGGTTTAATCGAGTCCCATCGAATTCCAACTGGTTCCGCGTATGTAACTTTTCAAATAACGAGTCGGTATCGCGTGTTGCGCCGATCACGATCTTACGCCGATTCGGACTGGGAAATATTCCCATTTCGTCCCCCGGAAGTGTTCGCCCGGTGTATCTAAACTCGCGTGTTGCTTTCATTACGGGAAAGAGGGTGAGCAAGAAAGAAGCAAAAAAAAAAAAAGAAAAAAAGAAAAGAAAAGAAGAAAAATGATGTGAAAAAAAGGAATCGAGCGGTACGGCGGTGGGGACCATTTATTCCGGGCAGGGAGGATCGGTAGACCGAGCAAAAACGGAGAAAGACGACGCCGCTGAAAAAAAAAAAATCTCACCCTTCGGCTTTTATAGAGCTTAATTCGCCGCCATTAAGTTTTAATTGGCCGCGTTTAATCGATCCGCCGTTTTAATGTCCCTTGTAACCGTCCCGAATATATACGGCTTCGCGGTAACCATAAACCCATATATCGCGCGAGTAACAATCGCCCCGATATCAATTTGTATCGCCTGTGAAATCACTCCAAAATACGCGGTGCCGTTTCTGCTCGACCCTCGACCTTTTATTGCTAGTTTATAGAATTGATTCGAAATTTGTTACGTCTCCTCTAGGATATGTTGCAGCCCAATTGCTACACGCCGACACGTGAATTAAAAACAACGTCCCATTAAAACGAGAACAATATTTCTGAACAGGTGGACAATTGTAGAAAGGGCTACGTTGTGTCAGCAGCAAAGTTATAACTTCTTAGTAGCTGCCACTAGTGGACACTGAATCAGGACCACTTGGAATTTCCAATAAAAAAATACCAATCTCGTTGCTTACTGCTATAGAGAACGATAAAAATGGTGGAATATCTGTCTCGAAAAAGAATTAGAAACACACGACTCTCCTAAAGAGATACCGCGCTCTGAATAGTCGAACGTCCACGACCTGCAACGCGACCGTAGACAAAATCCATGAGATTCGAAATACCCCCGAAACGCGTTTCCCAACTACCTTCGCGCTTGCGGCCGCGTTTCTAACAGCTCGATGAAGCGCAGCACGAATAACAGGCGAGAGGACGAGCCGCTCGGACGATTCGCAACGCGCGAGGAGAATCGCGATGCGAAACACAGGGGACGAGGAGAAACCCGGGGATCGCAGCGTCGCGCACCAGGCAGTGAGAAACGAGCGGCTCCGGATAAAGAGGAGAGAGAGACACGGGGACAAACGGCGAAACAGAGGCAGGCACACGATCTCTCGCCTCCGTAAGCGCTTCTGTCAACTGTATGTTCGCCGTTGGCTTCGCGGTGCATCCGCATTGCTCACGCGCTGCAGGGCCCCTTCATACCTCGAGTTACAGCCACGGCGCGCAACCGTGTGTTCGCGGTACATGCCGTTTGTCACCATTCAAGACGCTGACGCCGAATACCGAGCGAGCCTCGCTCTCGACGTGGCGCGACGCGACGCGACGCGACATCGGGGATTCTCCGTCTGTCGCTCGGACGGCCGCTCGGACGGGAGGAGCACCGCGATTATATTTCCAATTTCGATCGACCGATCGCACTCGGAACCGGTTTCGTGGATCTATGCAACGACATTTTGCACGTGCCCCTCGGTTAACCACCGACCGCTGCTACTCTACGGAGAAATTGCATTTCCGTGTAAGGTGTAAAAAGTAATTAATTCGTTTCTTGCGGCAAAATTTCATCAAAGCGTAGATGCAACGAGTTATCTGAGATAATTTCTAATTCTTTCCTGAGACCTGACTCAGATTCTCGAGAATTGCACTACATGTACGTTATACAAAATGTTTGCATTTTAAATTCTCTTGTAAACCTTTCTACTTTCAGAATGTACGTTGTGCAGTATGATACAGTCGATTAAATTGTACGATAACATGGTTATAAATAGTAAATGACGAAATGCGTCTTCTCCCAAAATGTTTGCATTTTAAACTCCCTTCTGTCTGATGCTCATAAACCGTCCTATCTCGAAAACTTTCATCCAGTCGCTAAAAGAAAAGAAGAGAGAGAGAGAGAGAGAGAGAGAGAGAGAAATAAAAAGACAATACCGACTGCTCTCTGTCTGCCCCGGCAACGACGATAGTAGATAGATACTGTCGCGTGTGCGCCGAGATCAAAGTATGCATCGAGGCGTCTCGCGTCAAGCCGCACCGCGGCGAGAGTACCTCGGTAAATCAACGACGCGGACGTGGAGCAACGCGAACAAAAGCTTACTTTGGGCGGTCGCCCAATTCCTGGCTAAACTATTTAAAAACAGTAGCAGTTGGTACTTTGTCCCGCGGATATACTTGAAAGCGCGGCGAGACAAAGGCTACCGGTTGATCCAATAGAGGTCCTTCTGCCGGCCCAATCTGCGCCGGCTACTACTCGCTATCTTGCAAAATCAACCGGATTATCCTTTAACGGGGCTCGACCATCTGTGCTCCGCTGTCCTAGCCTGACGGCGATTCGTTCGTTCCCGCAACGCTACCGATTGATCGTCTCTGGCTTCAGAACGTGACGGATTAACGCTGGTGGATCCACACCGGATCCGATAACGTCCAGCAATGATCGTGGTTGGCCTGGCCGGCCACCAAGACATCCCCATCGCGGACAAAAATTTTCACACGGTGTTCCGTGCAACGATAGGTTTAAGTTACGTTCAAGTTAGGTTTCTGAACGATTTGTTCGTGGTAATTTTTTGAACGAACGAGGCGCAGATTGTGACACCACGTCCCTTGATACTTTGATCAATTTGTTAATAATATTTTTATTTTTTATTACTTTGATCCACGGTCAGTTTTTCCTACAGATTTTGAAATCCAACTGTTTATTATGCGTACAAACGTGCGTAAATAAATTCATTCGAGAATTGAAACCTGAAATTCGAGTCAAAGCAATCCTGAGAAATATTGTAATTCTCGGTCAACGCTGATACTCTTGATACTCTCTTCGTGGAGATCTCCAACTTTCCAAAATCGATCTGCACCCTCTACACGAGTCGCGTTGACAACAAAAATGCGTACGTACGCACGTCCAAGACCTTGAAACGCGACGTAATTGCACGCTTTCAATTAGGCGACGTTATCTTTGTTGATCGGTGTCTCGTAACTTGGTGGACGATAACCGCGCATCGAGTTCGGGTCCGTCGCAGTCGCGATTGTCCCGGTGGCAGCAGAAACACGGAGCACGTCTGTCACGCGCAATGACGTTAAGATAACGCGAGCTTTATGGCGGTGCCGTATCTTCCGATCGCGGCACGCGGTCCGCTCGTGATTTCCGTGATAACGGGACGCGACGCGACGCGAAATTTTTCGCGAGCGACTCGAACGTAGAAAGCGACAACCGGTTTTTCCGGGTTATTGTCTGGAAACCGCGAATTCGCGGTCGAACGCGAGAATTTGCAAAACCGTGCGCCCGCCGCGTATCCGGCGGCTGGCTGCTTGAAACACGATAGTAAAACTCTTGTAAATACCTGTCTCACGATGCACCGATTTGCACTGCGGCGATCCGTGCTGTATCTCGTCCTCTCTGTCTGTCTGTCTGTTCTCTCTCTCTCTCTCTCTCTCTCTCTCTGTTCCTCTCGCAAACACGCGCTCTGGTGTACCTCGTGCCGCCGGATGCCGTAACTACACTGAAACAGAAATATCACCAGGGGTGGTCGCGTGAAAAATGCCATTCCGCTCCGACCAGCCGGAAGCGACGCGCGTATGTACGCGCCAGGCGGCAATAACGGAACAGCTTAAAAAGTCGGCCGGCTTGACGGTGCGTGTCTACTTAACCAACTTAATAAACGTAACGTGCGAGCAACGTCTGGTGAATGGGCCTGAACGCTCTTTTATGTCGCCTCTCCGGCGGCTTTGTGCCCGGGTGTCGTTTTGTCGCGCGGCTCGCATTCACCGCGGTAACAAGCCGTAAGCAGTCGACTAAACTAGTCCTATTGAGATACTTGAAAAGTAATCTAGCAGGGATTGACCCTGTTGCTCGGTTCGCTATTCGTGAGTCGTTCGTTCCTACTCTCTCTCTCTCTCTCTCTCTCTCGCATTCTCCGTTTCTTCGGCGTTACGAGCTTTGTGTTACGAGGGAGGATGCGACAGATGAATCGAGGGATTCGTTAACGCTCGAGAACTATCGACAACTAAAGCAGAAAATTCATAGCAAAGAAATTGAAGTGCAAAGATTACAAATTTCTATTTGTATAGTTTGGTAAAAATTATTCAGATACTCTGAAAATACATTCACTTTCCATGGAAAGTTATTAGCCACTTGGTAATCCTGGTCTTAACGATCGATACCTGTATAATTAGTACTTTGTTATTTTTGTAACTGTTATTATCACTGAAAGTGACTTTAGCGGGAGTAACTAACCCAGAAAATCGGGCCTCTTCAGGTGCAACGCTGTGATGCAACGAAAATTGGCGATTGGTTGATTTGGGTCACGTGATTCGCGAGGGGGCGTGGGATAGACCTCGAGTAGGAGTGGCGTTGTTCAGAGTACTGAGCGATCGCGCCTGTAATTTGTTTTGTATCGATTTAAACGTTTGCGTATGAATAAAAAAATTTTATGGTAAAAAAGTCGGTGAGTCGAATCGTACTGAGGTACAAGTGCAGCTTTTTAAATTGCAGTCTGTACTGTTGTTTTACATGCATCTGTACAACTATAATACACAACAACGACTTGTTACAGTTACAGAAAGTTATTCACGCTCACTTTCGTAACGTTGCACGCATGTACAATTTTAAGAAATGAAATTTCTTGCCGCAAAGCCCAGATCCTCCGCTCACCGACCGTGTTTCAAACGGCGCAACGTGTGTAATCAATCGAGTAACCTACCAAATAAAATGCCGACGAGCACGCGAGGAAACTTTTCTGTAAAAATTGCAAACAACTTGGCGCGGCAAATTAAAAAGTATCGAACGATGGAGTGATTGAAAATCGTTAGGACGTCGAACGGGACGAAACGCGCGATGAAAACGACAGGATAGGAGGGAAAACGCCGGCGGGGGAAGTGGAGGTTCGCGGAGGCGAGAGGGAGGTATACAAATCCGTGCGACGAAAATCCATTCTTCGCGGAAGCGTCGTCTTGGCGTTTCTCGGCTGAGCGAACAGTGGATTCGCCAGAGATACGTTTAACGCGTCCCCTAATGGCTCGTTACTATCAATGCCACCGCAATCCGTATCGGGGACCAACTTGGCTGCCGCGTTTCCCTCATTGTGCCATCGGTAATGCGCTCTCCCTCCGGTTCCTCGCACAAACGAGGCCTCAACCTCTGCACCTCGATAAGGATGACGCTTGCACCGGAGACAGAATCGAGAGCCTAATAGCGCGTGTGAACAATGGACGCGCGTCGTCATCAGTGCAACTGCCGCGGAAAGTAAATTGCTGCTGTGACCAGCAGCGCGATGTCTTTGTCGATTCGACGCAGCTCAAGACGTTGTCGACTTTCACCTCCACTCTGTTCTGCCTAATTAATCACGATCGTTTCCGATTCGTTCGCTGCCTCTAAGCAGCGAATTTAGATTCGAAATCTAAAAATTCGAATGAATTTTCTTGTTCTTCATTGTGTCACGCGTGACATTATACAGAACTAATATTTTTTTAACACGTGAGATGTTTTTGCTGTTTTATTCAAAGACAGTTTCTCTATCGTTACGATCAAAATTTGCTTCTCAACCAAGGCTACGTGATAATTTCGTTTTGAATGTTAAACACGAGAATTCAAAAAAAGGAGTTTGAGATTTTGCACAAATGCGATACTACAGGTATCGGCAAAGAAATAAGATTTCGAAAAATTATTCGTAAAACTGACGACTGATATGACGATGAGTTTATACGACCGACGACAGATGATTAATCGATTAATATGACTAATAACTCTGACTAATCAATGATCGATGGCCAACGATCGGCGACTAATCACTTAAAAATAAATTTTGACCAACTATTAATCACTGATTAATCGATCAATTTCAAAATTATTTCAGTCAACTATCAACTATTTTCAATCTGAAGAATATTTCAGTCAATGTTTAATTATCTCTAAAATTATTTCAGTGAATGATTAGTTAATCAGTCAATCTTAAAATTAGATCAATTAATGATTGATTAGTCGAGCTCGAAATTTCAGTCAATTATTAATTGATCGATCTTAAAATTGTCTCGATTAATTATTAAATTTCTAAATTAATAATTAATAGGTACTGCCAAGTTTCATAACGTGTCCTATATTTGAATGTTTCGAACGTTTTATATATTTTCGTGCATTACCTCTGCACCTTTGAATAATAATTCAAATGTAGGTACATGAAAATTCACGGTCTAACAGTAATTACTAAAAGTCTTTTCAAGTCTTAAACCTTTTAGGATTACAGAACTTTTGCAAGAATGCTTACAATATTAAACTTGAAATTTTCGTGTATTTAGAAGTGGAAAAGATATCGAAGTAACTAACGTCAATTCCAATGAAATTGTACTTTAGAAAAGTTGCTTTCTTCTTTGCGAGAGAATTATTTGTTACAGCAAACAGTAAACACGAAAATTTGTAATTTTGCCCAAATGCAGTTCACACGATGCTAACAGCGGAGCAATTTCTCTTTCTTGCTAAAAGAAGCGAGTTGCACATTTTCGGAACGTCTCAATATCCGTCAAATTCAATTACCAGCCCCTTGCCGGGCATCAAAGATGGTTTATTTCCTTTGAGAGAACTCATCCCCCGTCGCAACGGGGCACGCTGCCAGGCCAGGCATTAAGAAGATGAAAACCGGTCAGCTATTATGACTAGAAACGAAGCTGCGCAGTTGTAAGTAAAACAAACTCTCGGCGAGGAGGGTGAAACACACTCCTGATGCCGGCAATAATAATCGTCGCGTGGCGAAAGGGGTGCCCCGCTCCCTCTCTCGTTCTCTTTCTCTTTCTCTTTCTCGCTTTGCAGCCCTGTTTCGACCAGGTCGCCGTTATTAATACCTAGAGAACGAAACAATTTCGTAACGTAGCCTGGCTTATTATAATCCCGCCTTTATACGTTCTGTATATACGAATCTTCCTCTTGGCTCGGTCGCGACCCCTTTTTCGTCCAACGTACCAAACGCCCCTTGTTTCGCCTCCCGTTCTCGCGCGCTCTCTTCTTTTCTTCCTTTCTTTCTTTCTTTCTTTCTTTCTTTCTTTCTTTCCACCCCGCCGTGACACCAAGGATTACGCGCGTTCCACCGTCGAGGTCACCGAATTATTTTGCCTCGCAACAGCCCAGGGGCTCCCTTTCTCGGCTCAGCCAGCTAACACGGGAATGTTCATTTCACGCAGCCCGGCGATCACGAGTTTTTTTTTTTTTTCCGTTCTTTTTGCCGGGACAACTGCGTGTTCTTAATCCGGCTCGAAGCATCGAATTTTCCCACCCCGTTGCCTCCCATCGATGGGGGGGACGCCGGGTCCCGAAATTAACCGAATGGAAACGAGCGGAAAAATTCGCACATCCATTATAGATATAAGGGAGAGAAGTAATACCGACCATTTTGAGTTTTTTTTTTTTTCGCTGTCACGTCGTTTGCACTGGCCTTCCTTTGTTAAAAGGAAATTTGAAGAAACTGATTTACGAAATAAATGAATTTTGACAGAAGCGTGCGGTATATTTATACAACGATACTTACACAGCTTGCCAAAATTCAAAGAGTCGAATGGTTTCGACCGATTTTGAGTTTTTAAATGAATCGATATCCATCGGTAATTAAATAAATCGATCATACTGAGAGGAGGAGAAAAAATTGTTATTACACCAGCGTTGGAACGAGAAAATAATTTGTATTCTCTCCCGCACGCACGCGCATAGACGTACACAGGCTGTTCTCCTGCAATCTTTGGAAAATACCGATCGCAAGCCGATGTTCGTTAAACGAAATAATTGTTTTACCACTGGATTTCGGGACCAGTGCAAACGAGACCAGCTGTCGAGCGGTTAATTAAATTATTTCATTATTAATCGTCTATTACCGTGACCGACCGCTCGGGCCAATGAAATCGTGCTCAGCCAAAAACAGATTAAGTGGTTGATTGCTACTATATAATTAACGAACTAATTAAACGGAGGATTACAATGTGCTGTTTATAGAGATTATTTCAGTTCTACGGCTTAAACTGCTTTTATAAAACGATCTCCAGTTGATAGCCTCTTTTCTGGAATCCTCGATGAGCGTGCTTCCCCTTTGAACATTTGCAGCGACGTTGCAAGGTTCAGTTCGATCGAGACTATGTTTACAAATTTGAAACAAATTTGAAACAAAATTACGAGACATTTAATACAGGTACATATTTTGCAGACAGATTATTTAAACAGCCATAATACGTTATATCATCTTGTTAACGAGTCTTCCTTTGGCAAAACAAAAAATGCGAACGTTTATCCCCAAAAATTCAGAATGGTCACGAATTTCACCAAATTGTCGTAATTTCAGCACGGCATTAACGAAATTTCAAAATATTTTGCGCGACGCGAAAGTTCTTTCGCAGTAATTGCACTTTTGTGAGCCACTGTGAGATACTTCCGAAATGATTTATATTTCAAAATGAATTTACTCAGACTTGCTATTCGTCTGGTTTTAATTTCGAATGTGATTTAAACATCAAGTATCATCGAAATAACGAGGAATCGCGCCTCCTTCCAAAGATCGATCCACCAGACTTCGAAATGGGAAAAGATCAATCAGCAAAAGTTTCGAACGATTTATAAAAATCGTAACCGCGTAAGATACGAAAGGGGATATATTCGGCGAATGAAAAGCCGGTCAAGTGAAAAGCGGAAGAGCGACACCGAGTTAATTCGATGAAAATCATGGCGATCAAGGGGGCGGCAATTTCGTGGTCGGCCGAACCGTCGAAGGCACTCGGATTTTCGCGATACTTGTCGCTTATCTTCGCCCGTATCACGGGGGACGTATCGGCTGGCAATCCATTAGCGTAGATCCCACGCGTGACCACGGACGAGATCGTGTGGTCGGGCCAGGAATCATGGCTTGATCTAGAATCCTGGACGTTCTGGTTTCTGGCCATGGCCAGTCATGCCTTTGCCATCAGCTCTCTGTTCAAATATTTAAGGCGGCAGAGTGCAATACGTGCGTACACGGACATAATAAAAATCAGCTTCCACTCGCGGCATTGATCCCCGGCGAAATCTCGGGCGAGTCGTCGCAACGTTTCGGAAATGTAACGCCGACTTTCCAACGAGCTTTTGGATAACAGCGGAGCTTCGAGTATCGAATTTGAACGGTATGCCTCCGTTTATCTTTGGAAATTTCTTTCTGCTAATTGACTCTTTCTCGAAGCACAATACTGACTTTTGATTAACCCGTGGACAGTGCTGTTTCTCGTCTTGCAGTAAATTCAAATCCCATTGCAAGAATCGCTGATGCAAGATGGAAGCGATCCAATTCTTACGAGACAGATACAAGTACCAATTTGAGATAGTTCCAAGCAGAGATCGAAAGCCGATATATTATGAGGTTTCGATATTTTACCGATACTTGAGTTGGTAATAATGTGAAAGAACCGCTTTCTGATCGATCCTATTGATACCGATATTATGCGTTTAATGTTGGTATTTTTCTATTATTTTTTGGCATCAATACTAAAATTTACACCGGTATTCTATTCTAATATTAAATAGTTTTGAAACGAGTGAAGAAAGAACATACACTGAAAAATTGAAGGGTTTGAAACCCTTTTATATTATCACTGAAAGTGATTTTAGCGGGGGTAACCCAGAAAATCGGGCGCAACGCTGATGCAACAAAAATTAGCGATTGGTTGATTCGCGAGGGGGCGTGGGCTAGACCTCGAGTAGGAGTGGCGTTGTCTGGTACTGAGCGATCGCGCCTGTAATTTGTTTTCTATCGACTCAAATGTCTGCGTATCAATAAAATTTTATGGCAAAAGAGTCGTCTTCGTTGCTTCTGGGTCTTTCAGTGAGACGAATCGTACTGGTCGTGCAGTTTTTCATCAATCTGCTTCCAAGACGTATGCAAGTATCTAAAGCCTCGTTTGAAACAATTGCAAAGTCAATTTTCGAGTACAGTTCGAGGAACATACACTGTCACAACGAAATACAATACAATTAGACAAAATGATAAAAGAAATGCAGGAAATTTCAGACACGTGGCAAAAAAAAAAAAGAAAAAAAAGAAAAAAGATGCGTAGCGCGAGAACCGTCGCTGTCGTAAAATTTCGTGCTCCGACGGTCTCGACACAGCCCTAACGCAGATCCGGGAGGAATTACGAAGCGTTTCGTGGCTGGCAGAAAATTCCAGCGGAGAAACGCTCCCTTTGGAAGATCGATCGTTTCGAAAACGAGCGAGCAACCGACTTCCGATAGCATTCATCGTCCGTCACCGCACTCGCTCGCCGGAGATACGAGTGTTGGCAAGTTTCGCTGACCCCCGTCGTCCTCACCCTCCCCTCCGCCCCGGAATTTTCCTAGACAGACCTAAAGCCATCAAGCCCGAATGCCTGCCTCTGGCTTCTTCCGCCAAGACCCTCCGCCGGTTCACCGGCCGTGTACCGTTCAGCTTCCACGGATTTGCCGGAGAATGTTTACTTAGAGCAGACCGAAGTCGAAGGGAGATGAAGGATTAGAGAACGGGTGGCAAGGTGTCGGTCGGTTAACCCGACAAGTCGGTGTGAACCTCGAAATCGCCGAGAGAAAGAGGGAAGGTGCGAACGGTTCCTGGGAGTGATCCAGCCAGCAGGTGCAGCCCGCTACCGTAAATTACGCGATATTATAATAACGAAGAGAAATTTCGCGAGAAAATCCACGCGTTGCGAGCGGGCGAGGAGAGGCGAACGGCAACGGTCGGGGAATCTCTCCGTAGTCCGAAGTTTGTTGAACGCTTTGATGTAATTAACGGGAGGTACTACTTCGCAACGAGTCTATCTTCGCAGCGGATCGATATTCGAATCCGCGGTTTCTTTCGTTTCCCGCACCGAGATTCTCGGATTCGTGGGCGGATTCCGCGGAACAGCGGAAACGACGAAGCAATCGCGATAATCGAACGCGATAATTCCTACAGCTACGCGGCAACTCTCTCGGTCGATTCTCTTATTGCATTCTGTTGGATTCAATTCGGAATGTTAGTTAACTAAGTTTACTTGGCACACCAAAGGCAATGAATCGGGGGAAGGGCTGCTAGACGAACGGAAAGACCAAGTTTGGTTGATGCTCGACTGACCTCGAGAAATCAATGCGAAACTTCGATTTGGCAAAGGGGACCTCGGCCGATGGCGTTGTATCGACAGATTTGAAAATCAGAGATTTGAAAATCGAGTTTGCGTGTTAATTCGAAAATTCTCCTCCTTTCTCTCTCTCAGTTTTTTGTCTCTCTCGTTTCGTCACGGCTTGGAAATTTTCCTCGTCAAGGAGGAGGAGTTTCTTAAAGTTGCGGAACGTTGTAGAAACAATTACGAATCCTGAGATATTGGGTCGTGACTGAATGCTCCTAAGATCCTACTGCAACCAGCTCGGATGTGTCGGAGCGTGTGACACTGAATCGCGTTCAGATATAATTACCGATGCTTCAGCGAACATTGCGCGCCATTAGTTACAGACGCTGGAGAGCACGAGCAATAAATTACCATGATAAACAGCAGACTGATTCATCATATTTATTTGCAGCTAGCTGCGGCGTTAGCGTTAATTTACATCGGGCAATAATAATCTCCTTAAGCCGTCTCGTTCCTTTTCACGGCGATATTTTAATTATAATCAATGGCTCTCGGAGAGGGCGAGGACCTTACGCGCAAAGTTTAATTTATTTCGCATCGTGTTACAACGCGTGTGTAAATTCAGACTTTTGACTGTGCGATTGGAAACTCGATAGGAAATTCACGTACCAAGTATCGTTACAAAATTTTCCACAAACGCAGAATAATCCGCAGTCTGCTCGCTGCTGCTTCCTTTGTGCCGTGTCTCTAAATTCTACCACGATTGCGAAACGAACAATTCTCTCAAGCTCCTCCAAAATTACCGCAATACCGAAGGCAATTGTCCGATTCTTTCTAGAAAATCCGCTTTGCATGCAAAACGATCGGCAGGGAAAGCTATGCACCGTCTACGGTCGACGTTCAACTCTCCGAGAAGACTCCCGTCCAACGCCATTATTTTCTTTGCACTTAGAGACCGCTTTTGGAACGACGCTGACCGATACACCGACACACCGACGCGAATAAAGTCGCTCGAACAAGTCCGACGAAGGTGCGGAGACGGGAGGAAGCTGATACGGTTGATTCCAGGATGTCGCCAGAATTCTCGGTGCCCGAGAAATCGGTACGAGACTATGGTCGGCTTACAAGGGTGTTTCGTCGAGCAGGTGCGGATTTTGGCTTGTGGAACCCAACTGGGGTGGCGCGCCGCTTACACCAACACCCGAATACACCCCCGTGCGACCAGCCACGTAACCCGCTATACAGCGTCCACGGCGAATCCCACGGGATAAAACCGCCTCGACTTCGTATATGTGTGGCCACCATGGATCTTCCTTCGTCTGGACTCTGGTTCTTTCTCTCTCTCTCTTGGTTCGACTCGAGCGGGTGGCCTGACCGGCGTTTCAGCTTCTTCCTAGCTGCTCCTCCGCCGGTCTACCGGCTTCAGCCAGACACCCTCGCATCAACGAACAAACACCCCGGAGCTTCCTGAATATTTTATTTACTCCCCCGATGCCGCGTCCTCTTCTTGCGACGTTCTTTTTGCTCCGCGCTGCCCCAAGCGCTCCACCTTCGTTCGTCTTTTCCCTTTCTTCCGTGGTTGGAGTTTCATCATCGATGCTCCTTGGCTCCCTTCTCTTCCGGTCTTTCCTCTTCTTTATCCTCTTTGTTCTTCTTCCGTCCTCCTTTTTCTTCTTCTTCTTCTTCTTCTTCTTCTCGGCATCGTTGTTTCTCGATCCGATTTTCCTTCGACGGTTGTTTTTACTGTCGACTCATTATCGATGCGTTCCACTATCCGCGGTTCCTCTTTCCTCCAACCCGCTCCGCCCTTGGATTTCTCCACCCTTGCAATCCCACTGTTTTATCCCCCGACGGTTTAGGCGGATCACGAGGTGGCTTTGTTTTACGGTCCAAAGGGAAATTTATTATTCGTTGCCTTTTCGGACCGAGCGACTTTTTCGCCTTCTCTTTATCTATCTGCCTCGGTACCGCCTCCCTGGCTATCGATGCCTCTCGCGCTCCTTATCGATTCCCCTTCCAGCTACCGACTTTCTCTCGAGCTTCGCGTCCGTGCCTCGCCCTCCATGCTTCTCTCTCTCTCTCTCTCTCTGCTCTCCTCTTTTTGCCCTTAATCGCACGAATTTATCTTGGTTAGAACGTCTCTGGAACCCGGTCTTTGCTCCTCTCCTCCACCCTCTTCCGCTGGCAGACACACCGATTCAGGTGTAACGTAGGTACGCGTTTTATGTGTGTGGACGAGCATGCGTGTATACAGGGTGTTCTATTAAACGCAGTAGAGAATTTAGCGAAGATATCCTAGATCTACGACTTATCGTTGAAAGATTTTTATATCTGTATATATTGCGTAGAAAATATTATGATAATGAAACGTAACTGTCATGATTTCGTTGAACTGAAACTTGTGGTACTGGTGGACCCGATTAGTCGGATCGGATGAGGAAACCGGTCGGTTAAGCGGGTCCGGACACATACGAATGCTAACTCGTTTCGGATCTGAGCAGACAGCCAATTGGATTAACCGACGCAATCGGACTATCCGACTCTTCGAATATCGGAGTACCCTCTCGAATCCGACCAACTTTACCCGACCGGATCCGAGTCCAAAATATCGATTACTCGCGCACTTGTATTGAAAATGCGTGTACAAGTTGCGAAACGTCCATCAAGACGCGTATAGAAGGCAGTAACTCAAAAAGACACCATTTCATAGTGAGGTTCATTGAAATAAAGAATTGTAACTTTTTAAATTGTTCCGTGACGTCTACGAAATATACATAGAATCAAGAAACTGCACGACTTGTACCCCAGTACGATTCGTCTCACTGAAAGGCCTAGAAGCAACTGTTCTAGACGCCACTCCTACTCGAGGTCTAGCCCACGCCTCCTCGCGAATCACGTGACCCAAATCAACCAATCGCTAATTTTCGTTGCATTAGCGTTGCACCTAAAGAGGCCCGAGTTACCCCAGCTAAAATCACCTTCGGTGATAATATGTATGCTTGTAATTCCCAACTCTGTACATAGTTGCAATGATATTTAACGAAGCACAAAGATATTTTACATGATAAAAGAATTTCCTGAACAACCCTGTGATGTTCATCCCTTTTCTTTTTAGAGTAGTTAGTACCTGCTGTACGTACAGACACGTTCAAGATCAAAGACCAAGATCAGGTCTTAAAGAATCCTAATTGAAATATATTTTGTGCATTTCCACCTGTCTAAATATTTATGAACGACAGTTAGGTGCGCATGTGTGTAAGCTATCGCGCGAGCGTGTTGGGACAGCACAGTGCTTTCTCGATGGTGCACGAAGCGCACGGCAACCCCGTAACGATCCAGCTGCTGCTGCTCACCCCGGTCCCCCCCCCCCCTGCTCCCACGACCGTCGATTTTCTCGTGACTTCCGGCAAATAGATGCGATAATATCCTCCTTTTACGACCGCAATGCCCGTTGATTCGTTTAATTATTCGATCGGTTTTAGCCGACCGGGTTATACAGAATCCCAACGCCGTTTTGCTCGACTACTTCCGCAGCCGGCGATGCTCCGGAGAGTTTTCCTAGTTGTCGAGAGCGGATGTGCGCCGGCGGAATATCGGATTCGACGGCGAATTTACGAGAACGGCCCTCCTCCCCCCTCTTCCCTCTTGACAAATCGCTCGGCCGGTCATGGAAATTCTCCTCGCCGGCTAAATATGGCTAGATCTTGCGAAAGTTTCTTGCTAAAGCTTATTCTTACAGAAATTGTCGCCCGATGCTCGATATAGGTTTCAGAAAAAAAAGAAAAACCGAAGAGGAGGGAAAAAGAAAGGAAGAAAACGAACATCATCGGTCCAGTCGGCCCTCGGTATCCTCGGAGGACCTATCCATCACGGGCACTACTCTAAATTACACGCGTCCACCGGTTAGAAATAATTCAAACGTCCTCGCTTCTCTATACCTCTATGGTCCTCTCTCGCCTATTTGCCAAAGGCACAAGCAAATAATCAAATATGTAGCCGGTGAATTGCGGGATCTCGACCAGGTGCAAAATAAATCCCTCCGGAGATCGTGTATCACTTTTCATTCAACGTTGTACCTTCGTTAGCCGGGGCTGAAAGAGAGTCCGTCTCTCCGTCTCTGCGATACGCGTATACACACAGCCACTTCAGTTCGTAAGTCTTAGAACACCTGACGGTCTCGTACGAAACGCGACAATTAACCTAGATTATCGAGGAAACGTTAATTCAGTATTACGCGGTAATTCGCGAAAGATCGTGACGCGATATGGGAGATATGGGAGATATAACATCACTCGTTGAAGAGAATGCGACAATCGGAAGACGGTGAAAAGAGGCGTATGAAAATGTACCAAGTACATTTGCGTGCTTTGTGCGACATTTAACAAGTGAAACGATTCCAGGTCATTCTCGAAATTATGAATTTGCACGAACAGTCATGATCTAACGACTATACCGTCTTTACGCGCTCGTGCAAAATTCCAAAATCATAGAACAATCTAACGGGTAATATCTAATGGGTGCAATTTCGTTAATTCTAGCCAGAAAGATCCAAAATTGAAGATATAAAGATTTCTTCCGATTTGTAACTTTGAATAAGATAATTCTTGATTTGCAATTTCTTAATAATTTCTCAAATTCGTCTTGTTTTACATGTAACGGTAAAATACCCTTCCAAGGGTATGGTCAGGATGTTATAAATTTATGTTTCAGTTTTTTTCATATTCAAAATAATTTGAACACATACACGTGATCTCACGATTTTATTCAAAATGGACAGAACGCTCCAGACTTTCCTGTTTTAAGAGTCGGTTCCTCTCAGACAAGACAAAATGTTAACACTTTTTATAGAGTGATACAGAGCGTTACGACCACCTGTGTGAAAAATAACCGGCGTAAAAATTTCCTGTCAATAATGCGTCAAAAGTTGCGCAAAGCAGGTACTCTGTACATGGGGACGTGGGTGTGCAAAGCCTCCGTTTTCGCCGCTGAACTTCTTCGTTAATTTTGCATCGAGCTTCCTGCCGTACGCGTGGCCGGATGTCGGCCGTGTCCTGGACGGCGCGCGCGGCACCTACGTGGCAGAGGCGCGACACGATGCGCGTTGTATCGGTCCTAATCCGCGACGAGAATGGCCAGCGATTTCGTAGGGAATTAATCGATCGGGAGGGGCAAATTCCTGCGCAGGTATTAAAGGATTTCCCCCATGGTTCCTGATAATTCGATTGTACTCCCCCCTCTCCCGCTCCCGCCCCCGCCCCCTGTATATACAAGGCTAACTCGCCTCGGCAGTTTCGACGAACGGCCGAACAAAATGAATCAAATCCACAGTAAATTCCAAGTTACATCCGCGCGAAAAATGGATCCCCGATCGCCGGGCGACGTCGGCTGTTGATTCGCATTGTACGAAACATATATCGTAATAATCTGAACAATTATCAGCGAAATTTCACGCGTTGCTTCAAATTTTTTTCCTTACCGAGGCAACCGATTTTCAACTTTGTGGAAAATTCGGAGTTTCTCTTGATTAAAACCGGCGGCAGAAAGAGGGGCGTTTTATATTCGCACACGCACGGTCAATGGTTTCTCCTCCACGTGCCAGGAGGCAAATTTTTTTTTTATATTAAATTTCTCTTCCATTGAATATTTCAGCGTTTTAAAGTTTTAAGTTTCCAGCGCGTAATAACTGCACTGTGGGATTTTCATTCAATTTTACATTTTTGCGAATCGGATTGGACAGACGTAACACGAATAAAAATCTGTTTCGTCCGCTGAATATTATAATGAACGTTCCGCCTCTGCACGCGCGCGTAACTTTTTCCGAAGCTCGAAAGTTTACATTCCAGATTTACTCCGCGATATCCGTCAAATTTTGTTCGCGATCGATCACCGGTGCCGCTCGAAAATACAGACGATTTTTTCGAAGTTGTTTTAATGTAAAGCAATTCAGAGCAAAACTTATTTACAAATATTACCATACATCACATTTTTATACAAGCATTTGCAAACATTACCATCTGTTACATTTGTACAATAAAATTCGTTGCTTTATAACTGTATATATATCTTTTTCTTCTTTTCTCGCCACCGATCGACGTCCGATGAGTCCGACACTTTAACAATAAATCTATTCCAAATTCCTCCGAGTCTATTTTTAAATCCCGTGAACCGCAGAGCTTCGCTTCAGCGAATGTAAAGCAAAGAAAAGCAAACGACACGTGAAACGGTAACTAGGCTCACTTGTGTTCGGTTGCTTTGAATTTATCGGTCGAAAAGCTGATCAACCAGATCGCTTCTTTGTTCGTTAATCGAGCGTCGAGACAAACAGGCTGTGCAACCAGTTTTCGTTCCCAACGTCTGGGAACGGGATTTTGCGTTGGCGATCGATAATCAAGGGGCGGGACGTTAACGGCCACAAAAGAAGCTCAATTTGTAAGGCAGAGAGAGAGAGAGAGTATCAGACGCGTCGCCCCGGGATCGGGGCCCTGTGTCGAAAATCGCCACTTTATCCGCTTTGGGCTTTCCCCGGGCATCGGGGAAAAGCACGGGAAAAGACGGTAATTGCTTTTTTCCTGCGGTACAAAAGAAAATATTGTCGCTGTCGGGAGGAAAGCGCGGCTGATGGCATAAGTTTAGCATAAAAAAATAGACGATAATCGCCTTATCTCCCGAGGGTCCGGCACGACGTCGCGCGCCGGTTCACCAAGATTTCCCGTCCGACACGCCGTTGGTTACGCGTCCGCACCATGGCTAGTTACCTTGTTTACGTAGTCAAATATATAATAATGTATAGTAACACGATGAATGAATATGTAACGTCGCAGTCGGCCAACTTTAAACAAACGCGCGAGAAACACACAGTTTCACACAGAAATTGAACGTATCGTTTCAGCAACGTGGAAGAAATCTGCCAACGTGCTTGTTGGCAGATTTTGTTAGGTTGATTTCGACTTTTTGTACTTTTCACGCCTTAGCAAGCTGCTAAATATTACGAGAATCTCATTTTCGTAAGCTCTACGTACATACATTTTATCACTGAAAGTGATTTTAGCGGGGTAACCCAGAAAATCAGGCCTTTTTAGATGCAACGCTGATGCAACGAAAATTAACGATTGGTTGATTTGGGTCACGTGATTCGCGAGGGGGCGTTGCTTCTGGGCCTTTCAGTGAGACGAATCGTACTGGGGTACAAGTCGTGCAGTTTTTTTGACTCTCGCTACATCACTTCGTCGATGCACCATCAGCAAAATACTGAATATTCACAATTATTGTCAGTACGAAATATTAAATTCAGAGCAAGTAGTACAAATAATATTAAATTGGAGTACAATTAACTAATGATTTTCTCTCTGACAGGTAAACGAAATCCTGGTTTTACAAAGGGGTAAAAGCTGGTCATCGGGTCAGACGAGTGTCACCGAGACAGGTGGTTTTTAACCACGTATTTAATAAGCCTGAGTCGCGACTGAGGCATTTACACGTCGAACGTATTTTTCGTGCGTACAGACAAAAAATCACGATCGGCTAGAGTTCTTTTTCTACAAGCTTGCGGCTATTTTAGCCACCCCCCGTGGACTTTACGGTGTAAGCAGCGCGACGATAAGAGGCACAAGCCACGACGTTGTATTTACAGCACCGTGCGCTGTAACACGGCATACAAAATGACCCGTTGCAATTACGAATTAATTATGCACTAGGCGTACACTGTATAATTAATAAGCTCGTAATATATCGTTTGTTATCGCACGTTTACAATGCACACACCATGGCAATGCGTTATTACTGCCGCTGGCGTGCCGCAATGGTGTGTTTGTGTGTCTATGTATGTGCGCACCAAAACAAAATTCGTATCGGCACTTTTCTGCTAATAGACTCTATTGTTTGCATATCGCTCGCCAAACGGCATCGTTACGTCGCACAAATGACTATAGCAATCTGCGTTATACTGGAAAAATTTTATTTGGTATTTTACATTCCTCGTGATACAGATGTTGATAATTTTAAAACTAAATCGAATGCTTGTAAAACTGGGCAATTTTTATTACTCCTTGGATAACTTTTTCAATCAAAGAAGTTTGCGCAAGAATGTTAAATTTTAAACAAATTATTAATTTACTTACACTCTTGTCACGTCTCAGTACGTTACGAACGTCAGATACTGAATATTAAAAATAAAAAGTATCTCAAGATACTTCAGTGTGAGTGCATAAAATAATATATTTCATTTGACGATCCTTCAGCCGGATCGTCCTTTAAACAAGGAAACTCTGCTGATCGCAAATTTCCATCGATTTCAGTTCTAGCGACTCATTTCTGAAAGTGGCAGAACGATACGCAAAACAATAAAAAGACCCTTAAATGATCAAGAGATTGACAAATTCAAGCGACGTTAAGAGTTAACTCGTCTTTCTTACACGTTGAACAAAAGCCGAATAAAAGACAGCGTTGTCTTTCCAACAATCAAACGTGATTAAAGTGCATCGTCTTCCCCATCGACTTTCCCGTTTTAGAGATAGCAACTGGGTCATGGTGGTCGCTTCATCGTCGTACACCTGCACACAACAGTTTCGACGGAGAAGGACCAAAAAAAAGAAAAAAAAAAAACACCATCGTGATGGTTCTTAAAGGAAACGAGGAAGACCGCGACGAATCGATCGGCCAGCCTGGCTGGCCAAGCGCAGACAAAAAAATAGAAATCACCATAAACAAGTTTATCTCGGATAACGACGGAAATTAATGTCGTTTCTTGGAATAAACGGCGCTAAATCGCGGCTATCGTTTTTCCACCGTTCGCAACGAGCACACTAACGGCCGGGTCAAAGAAACTCGCATGATTCGCGCCGACGATATTCCTTAATCTGGCGAACCGGTTTCATTTATCACGCGGAGTCGCGAGTCCGCCGCGCGTGTATGTGCGAGAGAGAGAACGAACGTACGGAGGCAACCGATCCGTTGATTTACTAGCTTTTCCACACGGGCTGCAGCGCAGTTGTAAATACACGTCCCGTAATAAATAACAGGAAGAAACGCGACGTACAATAGGAAAATGGTGGAATCAGTTGCGCTCGCGCTCTCGCTACCTCTTCCAGCGCGCGAGCGATAAATCGTTTGGTGGGAAGCAGACCACGTTAGGCGAGCGCCAAGGAATCGCGGCTATAAATCTCGTTTTTGATAATTGCGACGAACGCTATAGAATACTACACCGCCGTTCCATTGATAAATCATTTTCGTACGATATCAGAAAATAGAGGATGAAGTAAAGAACGAGGAGCGTTTCCGTTCTTTTCCTTTTTCCTTTCTCTTTTTTATCGCTGAAAGTGATTTTAGCTCAGGGGTTTAACTCGGAAAATCGGGCCTCTTCAGGTGCAACGCTGATGCAACGAAAATTAGCGATTGGTTGATTTGGGCCACGTGATTCGCGAGGGGGCATGGAGTAGAGACCTCGAGTAGGAGTGGCGTTGTTCAGAGTACTGAGCGATCGCGCCTGTAATTTGTTTTCTATCGATAAAATTTTATGACAAAAAAGTCGTCTTCGTTTCTTAGTCAAAACAGTTGCTTCTGGGCCTTTCAGTGAGACGAATCGTACAAGTCGTGCAGGTTTTTTTTTCTTTCAAAGTTCGTCTTTTCTCTCTTTCTCTCTCTATTTAATTTCCAGGTATCAGATGTCGAATAATTCATTCGCGGGAAACAATTCGCGCGAGATTCTACAAAACATAGGCGATACGTCGAATATACGGGAATAGTTGCTTTATCCCTGCGAGAAGGCGATACGCGTTTCGATTTCGCGCGCGAGCGTGTGTCGCGTCTTGAAATATGTATCGCGAGATAAGTCGCAGGTGCGTTCGCGGCTGCGGTCGTGATACGTTTCGCGAGACACTTGGGATCGTGACAAATCCACCTTTATTGAAGAGAGGCACGCGCAACCCCTCTCTCTGTTTGCTCACGTCGACGACGAACGTAACGCGTAATAATTGGAACTGCCACTGGAAACGCAAATGTCGAACATGCTACTGCATTCGACTTGAGCTTGTTAATGACGAAATTGGTAGAGCTCGTTGTGTATCGACGATAATCGAGACAGACAAAGAGAGAGAGAGAGAGAGAGAGAGAGAGAGAGAGAGAGAAGGAAATGCACCGGAAGGGAAAGACGAAAGATCTCGCGGTATTGCAAGCATCGCGAGTTTTCTTTCGAGCATTGGTTCTTGAAAAGTCGACGGAAGCCTCGACGGGGCCCGGTCGAGGTATGAAAATCTCGCGAAAATTAAAAATCGACATCTCGGGATAGAGGATGCCGGTAGAAAGGGTTGAGAGAAGCCGATGAATATGTGTACCGGAGGTGGAAAGGTATGCGCGAAGGGTGAAAAGGCGGGATACGATATGAGTGGAATGCTTTACGACCCCATTTTTCAGTAGATCACCTCCTGCACCAGCATCCTTGCCCCTCTCTTGCTCTTCTGCGCGCTTATTTTCTCTATTCCTTGCATCCTCCGCTTCTTTCACCGTTCCCTCCTCTCCCTCCTCCATTCCACTCCATCATTCTCTCTCTCTCTCTCTCTCTCTTTCTCTGCTCGTCTCTTCTTCGTTTTCTCTTTCTCCCACTTTTCCCCCTTTACGGCCACGCAGATTCACACAGCACGGTTTGCCTCCCGCCGCCCCCCGCCCATCCCTCTCGCCATCCTCCCCGTGTATTTGCATACTGCAGGATCGCTCGCTTGATTTCACACAACCTCTTCGATCTTCGAACTGAAATTTAAAGGCGCGCGGCGGTAGCGAGTTTCTCCACGCGCGCTTAAAAGCATCATATTTTACGTGTGCAACGTCCCCGTTCCCTCGTCTCCTTTTGTTAGTAGAGAGGCCGGCCAAACATCCTGCAAGATTTGCTGGACTCTGCCCTCGATTCCCTCCACTCTCCGTCCCCTCCCGCACTTTCGTGCTGCTTGCATATTTACCGTCGCAGTTTTCTTAACTCGCCCGGGCCTTCTCGCGGTGTGTGTTTGCCACCATTTTGCAATTTCGGCCAAACGACGGCGCTTAGCGCAAACACACACCGTATCACCGCTTTCCACGGGGATTCTCGGCGTCACCACCGGTGTCTTTCGCTTCTCGAATGTTTAAATACCGAGCCGGGTGGCGAACGGATGTATTTCGCTTGGCCCGGCTCTCCACGAATCCCGACAATTCGAAATCGGGGTCGAAGCTCCTGCCGAGTACTCCGAATGGCGCACCTTCTCGCGTTGCATCGATCACGTTCGAGCGAGAGGAATTAAGGAAAAATTGGCACGGCATCGTAGAAATCGACTGGCTCGACCTGCTTCCGCTTCGAGGAGGGAAGCTTCAACCACTCGGAAAATTCGGCAGAAAATTCGTTTTCGGTCGACCCCGTTTCCCTCGGCGCGGTCATTCTCTCTCGCATTTTTCGTATTCTAATCTCACCACCAGCTCGCCTCGGCTGTTTTGAATACCGTTCGCCGGGCGACTCAAATTTTTTCCACGGAATCTTCCGAGTGAACAGAGAGATATCTTCCACGCTTAGCCAATTTACGGGCGAAGATCGCTCGCCCAAACTCGATTACGACCGGTTGATAATTTACGAGATTCGTTCTTTTCTTTTTTTATGAAACTGAAAGTGATTTTAGCGGGGGTAACCGCTTCAGGAAATCGGGCTTCTTAAGGTGCAACGAAAATTAGCGATTGGTTGATTTTGATAGTCACGTGATTCGTGAGGGGGTGTGGTCTAGTGTAATTTGTTTTCTATCGATTCAAATGATTGCGCATCGATAAAATTTTATGGCGAAAGAGTCGTCTTCGCAGTTGCTTCTGGGCCTTTCAGCGAGACGAATCGTACTGGGATACAAGTCGTGCAGTTTTTCTCCTCGTTTGTTCGCCGTTCTGAAAATTTCAATCGCGGGATATCGGGATAGAGGAATCGAGTGTGCGGATCGCGGCGAACCGCGAGGTTCCGGCTGTTAGGCTCGCCGTTCATCGCTGGGACGAGCCGCTCGCGGGATCGAAAAGAACAGGAAAGTAAAATTCAGCCGTGTAATATTCCGCGGCGGCTCACCTCGATCGACGCCCATCAGCGGCCAACCATTTGAAAGACTGAAAAGCAGCAGAAACGAGGCGAAAGGGTGGAAAGTGGCTGACTTTTTGGGGGCTGGACTCTTAGAGAGGACGGCCGAGGTATAAGAAATAATAAACGAGACCATTAAGTCCGTGAATTTTCCTCCTATACGAGGGTGGAAGAAAACGAGGCGAAAGAACAAAAGCCCCTGAGCTTGCAGTCTTTACATCCCACGGTCTTTATACTTTCATACTGCCCTCTCTTTCTTCTCCACTTTGCCGGCATTCCTCTTCATTTCTCTGCTCGTGTCTCTCTCTCTCTCTCTCTCTCTCTCTCCTCTCCAAAGGTGTCCTCCAAAGCACGACCAGAGCACGACGTCTTCTTCTCATAGACGTCGCATGCCGGACTTCGTAAATTTGTAAAAATATTCCGTCGTGTAATCTCTGCGCACGGTTTGTTTGCGCACCGCGGGGGCTGAAGGGAAAGAGGGGGCAGAGAGAGGAGGAATCGAAAGGACGCGAATTGAAATCAAATGCCCGGTACGAACGAGCCGGCCTGACCCTCCGTCGCATTCCACGGACCCTTCGTTCCATCCAGATTACAATGTCAATGGAACCATCGAATCGGTGTTTTCGCAGGGAATAAAGAGATTCCTTTCCGGATCGGGCAACGATCAAACGATTACGGGGAAAAAACGTAGCGAGGCTCGCGAGTGGTAAACAAACTTCTAAAGAACGGCCGATTCTCTTGCGTCTGCGGCATCGGTAATTCCAAACTCTTCGCCGCGCTTCGTCCAAATATCTTTTCATCGATTCGACTAATTTTCAGATTGGTCGAGTATCTCGATCGGACGTTCTTGGAATCTAACGATGACGATTCGTGTCGATTTTAGAAACATCCTTCGAACTAGCTCCACGTTTCCAGCGAAATGATTTCTGTGAAATAGTTAATAAGTTGCAGGAAAGTCCAACAAACAGCCTCCAAGATAAAGAGAGACATTCTAAGCGGCATAATTGACCCAATCAACGCTGTTAATCAGAAAATCGCTAGAGACTGGGACGTGAGCAAACTAGCTCGACGAACACGGGCGCCACGGTTAACGAGCATGATCAAACGAGATACAACTCTGTCGGGTCCATGTCACGGAACGGTGAAATAAATCAGGCCAAGATTCGGTGCGCGTCGTCGCTCCTTTGGGCGAGTGTTTATCCGACAGATTCAAGCTGCGAGGAACTGCCTCTCGTTTAGCATCATTTTTTTTTCCGGTGCATGACTCGAGAAGAACCATGACCACCCTTCGTTCCCGTCCCATTTTCCCCTCTCCGGTTCAAGGCTGAGCGAACACCCCTATCGACCTCGGCGTGTCCGTCGCACGTGACACCGTCGAATGCACTTTTAAAGCGTGTCCTCCCTCGGTAAATCGCAAATTGATTTCTCTCTCTGACGGTCATTGTCCAATCCTCGACCTCGTGCTCGTGGGTTTGACCAGGCCGCGTCGAACCACCCCGCCGACGAATTCGATAATTTACGGTCTTTTGTGGCAACCTTGCGCGCTACCAAGGGCGGGGAATCGAAACAACGCGAGCGTGGAACGAGGTTGCCGCACCGCGTCCACCCTTATCAACACTCTGCTTGCTCTCCACGACCAAGGTTTCCCCAAATAATTGCCGCTCGTTTTCCATTGGACGTTCCAAGGTTGTTGTACAGTTGTAGGAGGTAAAAAGTGGGATTATCGAGCATTTCGAATTTATTCTCCCTCGACGAGAGATCAAGACGTTGTTAGCTGCGGTAGAAATGATCCGACTATCTCGCGATCTCAACTTCGTTACCGATTTCCAAATCATTTCAGCAGTTTGTGTGTTCTCGAAATATGCTCAAATGACGACCATCGTACATTTCCCAATTGTCGTTAATTTTTTACCCAAAGTGAATCGAAAAAACTGCACGACTTGTACCCCAGTACGATTCGTCTCACTGAAAGGACCAGAAGCTACTTCTGCTTTGCAAACATTTGAATCCATACTCGAGGTCCCTACACCACGCCCCCTCACGAATCACGTGACTCAAATCAACCAATCGTTAATTTTCGTTGCATCAGCGTTGCACCTGAAGAAGCCTGACACATTATCCAGACAATTTCCAACAGTGAACTTGACCACTTGACCAGATCTCTCTCGCGACTGCCAATTTGTCGAACCAAACGCGCACCATCTTTGCCATCTTTGCCATCTCTCAACGCCACTCGATCGTGCAAAAACGCGATAAATTTGAAATTCTACCTCCTGAACGCGACACAGAGAAGACGTCGATAAGAAGACAGACGTCCCCGCGGAAGAGGAAAATATTCCTCTCGACTGCGGAGATCATCGGTGGTTTCGCAGATATACTGCAATTTCACGAGGAACTCCGTCGTCGACAATGGATCCTTTGAGAGGTATCGAAGAAGTTCGAGGGAACGCTTTGAGTCGGGAATAAATCGTTGCCGTTCGCCGCGGAGAGGGTGAGAGGCGCCGTGGATTTTTAGCGTCTGGCAAATCGTTCGTTAAAACAGCCTACAGAATGGCTGGAGGACGGAGTCGCGGGGGTGGAGGAATGGATCGCGTCGATGGATCGCGAACGAGCAACGCGCGGAATCCAGCGAACGTCTTTCTTACGCGTCTACGCCCGGGCCCCGCCTTTCGCAGGCTGCAACGGAACTCCGTGGGAAGAAAGAGGGGTGGAGAAAGAGAGAAGGGTTCTCGCGAGAAATATTGTCTCGAGCGACGAAATGCTCGCAAGACACGAACGATTACCGGATCCCGGCGGTGTGAACGCGGAAAGCGGGCATCGATCATCCGAAGGAGAATGTAATAATTTTAAAGGGAGCTAAGTCGGGGATTTCACGGAGACTGTCAGACGACGTCTCCTTTTTTTTTTTTTTTTCACAGTCTGTCGCGGACACGAGCGCGCACCGAATCTCTCTTTCGTTCTACGGACACGTGTCTTGGACGATTGTCGCGAGAAAGATGGGGGTTTCCTCCTCGCTGTCCTTGTGGATGGAAAGTCGCTGGATTCTGCGGGAAAAGGTTTTAGGTTTGGACGTTTTTTTAATATCAGAGAATATTTACAAATATCTTGTTGTAGGATAATAATTATACATTGAACCTCGGATGGAACTCGGTGGCAATATCTGTCCCTTTAATAAATTTTGCTACAACTTTTTCTTTCCATTAGTATTGTAACGTACGAAATTTACCATCTTCTTGAAAATATACAGGCAAAAGTCATTAATGATAATCTTTAGTACGATTATTTACAATTTTTACAGATATGATACGTCTCAAAGAGATACACTGTCAAACTGAATATTACATAGTTAATCTGATTCATAGTTAATCGCTATCATAAATTTCATTATTGTTAGCAAAGGTCGCACTCGTCAAACGATTTATTCGCCAACGAAGCAAAAGGAAATCTATCCGGATCGAAGTCCATCCAAATTTTTCCATTGATTTCACCCTTCAAGCGCCATTCAACAACGTTGTTGGTTGCTGGTCGTCGATGTAAAATTTTCTTCCTCCCCCCTGTAATTGTCGCGATACCTTCACCGCCGTCCTCTGCTCGACGATAAGACCATTAAAATCGTCCGGCTAATTTGCCAGATCCGTTTAAACGATAACCCAACGATCTCTCCCGTTGGCCTTCCCCTCGGCCCGATCCTCCTCGTCGAAGTTTCGGACGGTACCGGGCAGCGGCACGGTATTTCGCCCCCTCGGGTTCGCGAGAAAGTGAACAACCGTCGCGAACTTTACGTTCTATTAGCGTCATTAAATTCGGGACGTTTATCGCCGGTACGATTCCGAATCGCCGTGCCATATTTCACCGTACGGGCGCGTACTTTTGACCGTGCCTGCCGGGCATAAATTCCACGGGAAATCGATGCACACACCTCCGACGGCGTGTAATATTTTACATTAATTGTACGCGGTGAACAATATCGACAATACAGTATTGCGTTACATCGGAGGGGGGGGGTGGGGAGGGGGAGAGGAAGGGGGCTCGGCTGTAAATGAATACATAACGAGCAACCGATACTGCAGGTGGTAATAATTATATCCACGCCAACCGGTGGTAACCGTTGTTCGATATGATGATTCAGGACGTTCCTATTCACTACGCGCTAAAAAAGCAATCGATAGGTTACCGATACCGAGCGAGAATGAGGGGGCGGCTCTGCAGCCTCTGTTGAATGTGTTTCAATGAGGACTCCGTTTAATTAATTTAATATCGGGAATGCCCCGACGTCGTTATATAACGAAAAACGACAAAATACCGGAGGTAGGGGGGGGGGGAGGCAGATATTGAAACGCTAACATTTCCAAACAAAAATGTAATTACAACGAACTGGGGGCTTGATCGTCGATTTCAATTACTATCGTTTTTCGAAGAAACTGTAATTTCCATTCGATTCGAGAGATTTCACGTCGCTTGCCCGCCGTTCGTTATTCACCGTCGAAACAATTCGACCGACAAATGCATCAACATTATTAATCCTTTGTGGATCGAGTGGCCAATCCTCGATCGCGAAAGAGTTTCAGCGGAATTGCCAGCAGCAAAGCGACGAGCGAGTCTTACGCGTCCTGGCTGTCTCTTTGTGGAACAGCTTCGTTATTTGGAAACTTTCTGTCATTTTGTCGCGGAAGGTTTATGAACAGTTGCCAGGGAACAGGTTTATCAACGATTATCGAACTGCGTGAAATAGGCGAGTGATCCTGCTCATCGTGGGTATGCTAAGAGTCAGAGTTTGATGTTCAAGTTCAAAGGAGGAGAGAAGTGAAAGAAGAGATCAGCCGAGTGTAACAAATACTATATGCGCGTAATAAAATAAAAGATGACTCTGGCGGAGCCGTAACCGGCGTAAGAGGCATGAAAAGCATGCCCGCCGGATGTTGTGCGAGCAATATCCAAAATCTTTGGCATATCCGAGGGTCCAATATTTGCTATGGAGATGAACCGTTCGAGGATGGGTTTCTTCCCTCGTCCCCTGCAACCCCGTGAGTATCAAATCTGGCCCTTCTTCCGTTCTTCTCGATCGATGACACGCGTTTCGCGCGTTACTTATCCGTAACCGTGTCCATAATTGACTCCGTATACGTAAAAGTGTCTATCGCGAAATCATACGTGAAATGATCTTCTATCGTTTCAAATATATTCTCTATAAAAATACGAATCTGCAGAAAACTCGTACGTACCAGTTATAAAACTAACAATCTCAAGCTCAGATGTATCCAAGTGTATCTTATAATTTCCAAGTAGTCAAGCGACATGCGCAAGCAATTTACAAACGAGACAAAGCGAAAAAAAGAAAATGGCACGTTTCGGTACGGTAAAATCTACAGTCGGTCCCCGTGTTTGCCACGGAGGAGCTTTCCATCAGTCTATTCCCACGAGCTTCTTTACCAGCCATCGACTTTTTCAAGTAGATCTTTCGCCGGCGTGGCATTCAATGTTCCCTGTCTGACTAACGACACCGTAAGGAGAGCCAGCGGAAAACGTGTCACGTGTGTATTTACGATTTGTCTTAGTCCTGCTGCGCACGCGAAAGAATAGCCAGGGATAAGTACTCGCTGGGAGTAAGGATGCATGAAACGAGGAAAGGAAGGGTGGGAGGGAGGGAGGGAGGGAATAGAACGTCGTCCATTCGAACGGGTGCTTCGCCGTAATAAACGATTCATCGTTTCGAACGTTGGGATAAAAAGCAATATTGTACGGGGACAACAGTAGCTGCCGTTTCAACGAAAGGGTCGATATCGTTGACGACGGTACGACCACGATTACAACGACGACGACGACGACGACGACGACGACGAGAAGGAGGACGCATGATTTGCGAGCGTCTTTCTTCGAGGCGATTGGAAAATGCTGAGCGTGGCAACGAAGAAAGTGGCTGCGATGGTTAAGGTGGACAAATGATGGCTAATAAAATGGAACTAGGTCGTGGAAAGGCAGTGGAAATGGCCAGAGGTTACTGCCACGCTTCCGTTACGATGTATCATTCGATGGAGGACCGATAAAATCTGTAATTGATTCTAATGTAAACATTATTCACACGGATCTCGGTGGCCGTTTCTGGCTGGGAAGCACACCCCCGACGAATAAGAAACCGCCGAACCATTTCCGAAGATGTTCCATTCGGTTCTCTCTCTTTCTCTCTCGGCGAGATATACACTTTCTTCCGCGCGATAGCTCCTGCTTAGCTTCTCGGCGACACCCTCTATTGTAAATGGACGGCATTTCCGTAATGTTCCATTGTTGCGTCGTCCCGTTTCCACGGAGGTTCGATGGAAACCTCCTCTCTGTATCTTTCTATTACCGTACTAGCGCGTTTTTAAGGGCTTTCTACGATACGTTACGCGAGAACGCGTACGGAGAAAGTCATTTACGTTTGGTTGATTGCGGACAGTCGCAAGATTTATCCGCACGCGAGTCAAGTGCAGTAGATTCAATTAAGGCAAGACTCAAATGGACGATTGCGAGATATGTTTCGAACACGAGATATATTTTCCAACCCCCTAAATTGGTAATTGCGCAAGCACGAACAACAATTATTTGGATTCCTTTAACGCTGCAAAATGTTAAATTTGCATGTACAAGAACGAAAGAAAGTTTGCATTAGCAACACTAGAATTAACAATAAATATTAATGACGATAATCTATTCCGAAGAATGTTTTAAATTTATTTATTGCTCTTGTAAAGTGTAATTCCGTTTTCTAGAGGTCTTTACCATTTGTTCTTCGCTGTATCAAGGCACACGAAGCAGTGAATAATTTTATAAAATTTCTCGAAACGAAAGAAATACGTTTTCTATTCTCCTCGAACTTTGAGGAACGTTGTCATTAACAAATGAATAGATTTACGCAACTGTATTCCTGTCCAAGCAGAAATTAACATTAATTTTGACAAAAATAGTCTCTTAACCACTAAGAAAACTGAAATCTGAACTACGGTCTCATCAACAGATCAGATTGTCACGTTTTGATAAAATAACAAAATTGTACGATTATTTTTATTTTTTACGCGCAACTGTCATTTCTCGTCCGTAAGTATGTTGATCGTTTCGAGGTTAAAACTTTGTTAGACCAGGGATGTCTAAATTCCGATTAGACTTTCTTCGTTCGATATCATCGGAAGATTCGGTGACGAAAGGCGAAGGACGAGTAAGCGGAAAGTAATGACCGAGAACGAGGACAGGCTAGTTATACGCTGTTATCGGTGATATTAGGCCGAATTCAATTCGCACTTACAAGCGTGTTAACAGTTACAAATGACCTTGTTGACCAAACCTGTCGGCTGTTCCGTGCAAACCGTCTAATGACCTACCGCTAATAACTGTTACCGCTCTTGTAAGCGCGTTCAGACTACGGACCATTAATTCCGTGCCACTAAAGTGTATTAGCGCTGCTAATTTACCAGTCCGAGCCTGTTATTTACAGTTGCGGGCGCCCGTTGTCGCGATAGGCTCCTTCGTTCGTTCTCTGAAACGCGCCGCTCGCAACGGCAAACGTTTTATACGCATAGCCTAGATACCGCTCTCTGTGTAGTTGGAACAAACTTTACGCGCAGAAACGTTTCAAACAAACGTACAAGGCTGATTTCGATAATTATAACATAAAATATAACATAAAATTGTACGTCTTGTTTCCCAATATAAAACATCGAAACTCGCTCGTCGACGCAACTTGTACATTTTTGTACAAACTTCCAGAAAAGGAATATTTTTATCACTGAAAATGATTTTAGCGGGGGTAACCAAGACCGTGCAATGCTTATGCAACGAAAATTAGCGATTGGTTGATTTGGGTCACGTGATTCGTGAAGGGGCGTGGCGTAGACCTCGAGTAGGAGTGGCGTTGTCTGGTACTGAGCGATCGCGCCTGTAATTTGTTTTCTATCGATTCAAATGTTTGCATATCGATAAAATTTTATGGCAAAAAAAATCTTCATTTCCTAGTCAGAACAGTTGCTTCTGGGCCTTGTTAAAATAATACATCTGTAACACGTTGTCTACCCTCTTACATCTTGGCCATTGATCATCCCCTTGTAGGTCGTGAGATTATTCCGAAAGCTGTCTCGCTAGAGAATAATTATTTGGGCATCGAGCAATATCGGGGCACATTCTGGACCACGGTATAGTTATCAGTTTGAACAGGGTGACCACCGTGGCAAGAGAATATAACAGATAATAAATACCGAGCCGTGGTGAAAAGTTTACGGCATTATTGGCCAGTGAAACCGACGATATCGTGGAATCGCGCGCCACGCCGGTTAAGGATAAAGGATACCCATGAAAAACTGCTCCCTACCCATCCGTCCCTATCATCCACTCGAAACGGGAAGGTGGACACCGAGTATTAACATATTTACGAGCGCCATGAATTCAAACCTTCTCCCATCCAAACACCATCGATGCTTCCGCTCTTTACTCCACCCCATCGCTATTCGTCTCTTTTCGATCCGCTTTTTTCCCCGTTTTCTCTCTCTCTCTCTTCGTTCTCTTTCTTTTTCCTTCCCCAGTGAAAATACGTCCTTTCCAGACAGAAATCGGCATCGATCGACCAACGAAGCGCATCGAGAAAATTAGTCGAGCGTGTCTCTTGTCCTGCGAAACCCTTCAAATTCCCATCCCTCGTTCGAGGACTTTTCACCCATTCTTCGCACTCGTAAAAATGCGCGTGCAAACTTATCCGAACACGTACACGATATCTCCCCTCTCTCTCTCTCTCTCTCTCTCTTCGCCTCGTTTCTCTTCTCTTCTCCCTCTTTCTCCCCGATTCTCTGCCTCTACCCGTCTGCCGACACCGTAGGGGATGCCCACACCGAGAGCTTGATGTCCACCGAGAATTGCAGCGAGAAGGGTTCAGCCGGATGAGTCAGAAGAATGTCCAACTAGTCTTTCCGAGACAATGATCGGAAAATTTAATACGACGTGTACGAACGAGACGGGTTCCAACAGTCGAGGAATGTTAAGCTCATGATTCTCCGTTCGAGAATCGATTTCGTACAACCGACGGACGAGAGGAAGTTTAAAACTATCTATATATGATTGCGGTGCGTGTAGTTTTATCAACATGGATAACAATTCACCGTTAAATTTCCCTCGCATATATATATATTTGTTCCCCGCGACTCGATTTCTAACATCTTGCATGTATTTTCATTACGCGCATCCGCCGATAGTCGCTCTATCCTATCTGCCTTTTTTCAACTTTTTCTTTTAAAGATCCAAAGGCACGTACACAGTCATACATTGATCATCAATGGGTATATCAATACTCGTTATACTTATAGGCATGACCCGAGAGGAACGTTTACGAAAATGGAAGATAATTCAATTGCAGAGAATGCAAAGGTAGAAGTGACTGCGTCACTCAAATTAACATCACGACGTCGAAACTGTGGATTCTGTTGCATAATTCTTTTGTTTTTACTTATCGAGCAAATTTGGAACATCCGGACATAGAAGAAGCGTAAATTACGTTAACTTGTAAAGTGGAGCCGAAATACTTCGATACAACTTTATACGTCAATTTCGACCGACGTCGGTGACGCAGACGGTACGGCAAACAGTCGAGAACACCGCGAAATTAAATTAAACAGGTTCGACGAACGACGATCAAAGTCACCGGTAACGAATTTTTCTTTTTCGTCGATCCTTCTGCACAGTCTGGTCTTCTCGATGAACAATAAGCGAGACCAATACCCCGAATGTTCCCGCGTTTTCTGAATATTTGAAAACATCGAGCAGCTGACCCAACTGATACTTTCCGCCCTTCCTGTTTCGACAACCTGTTCGTGATTCTATAAATGCGAGCATTCCCAGTAAGTGCAAAAGCTTTCAGACCACTGCGAATAAATGCGAGGCATTTCGTTTCATTCGAGCTCGTCAATGATCGATACATACCACGTTGCGATAGAATCCCCCCGTTGCTTGGCGTTTTTCCTCCTCGACGACGCTCGAGCCTTGGGAATTTTCGTCGAACCGGAAGCCACCGCTCAAGACATTTCAATGAGAACTTATCGATATCAAAACGCAAAGGAAGCTGCAAGATTGAAAAGTCGATCCAAGTCACTCGCCTCCAATCGACCAAGGTCAATCACAGTCGAGCGTCTCGACGACACGCACTTGAAATTACACCGCTTTCCCATCGTGACTGTGAAACGCGTACAAACGGCTGTATCGAAAAGATCGAGAAGAATGCGAGAAGAAGAGAAACTGTTGCCGCGAAGTGAAAAGTCGCATTCACGGATCTGCTGACACAGTCGACAGCGGAGCGAACAGTAGTTGGTCCTTGCATGCAAATCGCGCGGTTCGATGACGCGAATTGAAAGGGAGAGCCTCGGCATCAGAGGTAAGGTTCGCCCTATCAGTGGCTGACTGGCTCCCGTCGTCGTCGGTTTGACGAATTCCCTAACGATAACCTTGTTCGGAATGGAGAGGGCGAGTTTGTCGCTGCGCCGCACCGACGATAGCGCCCCGACACCGCTATATTTCCCTCGACAAACATCAACGTCCGCGTTTGCCCTCTTACTCCCGCTCTACCTCCCGGATAATCTCGCGATTTGTAAAATCGCTTCTCCCGGCTGATCCCGGATCTGACGTCATCGTGTGCTGCGACACACTTACCTTCCATTCGACTCGGTTATGCCAAGCAGCGCTCGCGCGCGCGCCGATCCCGCGGGCGAAAAATCGATTCGGTTAAAGAGTTTACCAACCATCGGCGAATCACGCGGATGATCGAGTTTTATCTTCTTTTCCGAACGAGATGACTCTTTCATTTGAACATCCGTGTTTTAATAACCCGCGTTCTTTAGTATCAATCCAACGAGGTGCCGGAAAGTAACGTCGTCTTTTTTTCTCGAGTCCAACTTCCTTTTCGAAATGTTTACAGGTTCGAGATATCGCTTTCAAATTTACGATTTGTCACTCAGTTTTCGTTCAAATTTTGTCGAGCAAACGTGGCTAGCGAAGAGGAGGAAAATTTTGCGGAGAGATATATTAAACACCTTTTCGAATTTCGATATGAATATTTAATTATATTAATTTGAAATTGTACATGTTCTTGTTCTAAACTTGTGTATGTTCAAGTTCTTTAAATGTCCGCAAATGCCAACGTTGATTTTTGAGATTTCGATCTGATGACTTCAGCCCCCCCCCCATTTTGGGAAGCAAACGGTTATTGATAACGAGTCGGATCTGCTCATCAAACTGCTCAGAATTTAGCGAGCAGATTCTGCTCCATCGAGACTATCACGATTTCCTTTCCGCGAAGCACTTTTTAAGAGGAAAATCCTTCAACAACGGTCAGTGCTATGAAATCGTTACTTGCAGAACGATATCCTACCGAGTAAATCAAGAGACTTTTGCAAAAAAGAAAATCTAATAACTGAAAAGCAATGGTAGCAAACTGTGGAAAGTAAACTAGTATCTATCTGTAACAACAGAAATCGGAATTTTTTATTTCGACGAAGAAAACGACGTTACTTTCCCCCCATGATACCACAGTCTAACGCGTTCGCCGAGATATTTTCGCATGAAATTTCCGTCCATGAAATTTTTGCACGTGGTAGTCACTTCCATCAGCGATCGTGAAATTTCCCGCGAGAAAAATAGTGTTTCACCAGCCGAAAGATAACCATCGATCACTCGGAGTCGGGCGGAGAGGAGGGGGGTGGGGGGTTCCACGGCGTGGAACGGGAGACAAAAATACGATTCCTTTCGACTTGTTGACTTTTCTTGGATTCACTCCCACGAAAGCCGTGGATTTCTTCGTTTCTGTTTCTGCTGTATGCTCGCTGTACTATCCGCCGTCTATACTACCCGGCGTCCTTCATCGTACGCCCGGCTTCATCGGAATTCCCGTCGACTTTGCCAAGTTCAGAGCAAATCTATTCTGGCCAGCTCTCCTTTCTTCTCCTCTCCTTCCTTCTGTCTCGCGCACTCGCTAAAAATATATATATATATAGATGTATGTATATATACGCCACAGGTATATTTATTATTCCTCAAATGTACGGGCTTCCGATCGGGAGATGTGTGCATTCAGGAAATACAACATCCCACATGGAATATTTACCCTTCCTGGGATGTGCCGGGGAATCTTATATATCGTGGAATTTCGGCCATTTCCAGATATTAACCCACGGTCTCCCGAATTCGCTTTACACGTTTGGACACGACACTCGGAATATGAATAAATACGCCTGGCGATTGTGGAAATAGGAAAAAAAATAAAAGCGAGGCGGTGGTCAACGATCGGTATACCGAAGGGATTAAAGAAGACTTGGAAAGAAATTTTTTTTCCAAATAAGACGTGTCACGTTTCTTTCTACAGCGCGGAATCCGCCCATCCGCGGAGCATCCGGCAAGAGGGGTCACAGCGAGGGGAAAGCGAGAGACAAGGTAATCGGCCGATCTTCAAGACAAATATTATTCCGAAAAATTGGATTACCGTTATCGGCACTCGCCAAACGTCAGTGGCAGCCCCGGAGTCTCGACACGTTCTGCGAAGGCATCGAGTGGCCTGCTGCCTGGAGTCTCGCCTATCTCGCCTACCTCGCCAACATCCAATTCCTTTTTTCTCTCGGCTCTGCTCGACATCCCTCTCTCCTCCACCCACCTTGTGAAACTCCCCTACTCGCCAAATTTTCCGCGCGAGATCTCAATTCTGTTCCCTCGAAAAATTGTTCGCAGGCCGCGAGCCGTCCGTTGCCGCGTGATCGAATCAACGCCATCAGGGTGAACGAAAGTTTGTTTTGTTTCTTTTGTTAGTAAGTTTGTTAGTAACAGACATACTTACGAGACAACGGGAGAAAGATTATCAAAGGACTGTTTAATCGTTAAATGTAACTAAAACAGCGAAGGGTTTAAAAGGTTCTGGATGCAAAAGAAGGAAGGATGAATGGAAGACTCGTCAGTGGGGAAGACTTGTTGTTGTAACTACCCGCTAGGCTGGCCGGATCACCCACCCATCCCTAGCGGGGTTCCGCACACTGCTTTGCTTAACGTCGGAGATCGGCAAGACCTCGACGCTAGGCGCGCAGCCACTTGCTAGTCAGACTGTGCTAGTCAGTGTTCGAAACTCGTAGTTGAGGGAATCCTAGAAGATACATATGCGGAGAAATCGTTGAAATTCGTCCGATGAAGTAAGCGATCGTGTCCGGTCCGATCTATACTTGTTCGACGAGCTGAGGGAAGCCGACTCCGAACCAGACGGAACGAAAGGTATCGTCGATGATAAATAGAAACTATACTTTCGCGAGATCCTCGAGTTTGCTACACGGGATGGAGGAATTGGTCGCCCGAGCACCAAAGTTTATGTTGGCGAGGGCAAAGAAAAATGGTCCGCGAAAAATAGGATCGGGCGAACAACGGGCGGACGAGCAACAACGGAGAAGAATGACGCGCGGGCATTGCACGGGGGCGCGAGTATTTCGGCGGAGGGATGCATAAAGAAGGCCAGAGAGAGAAAGAGGGAGAAGAGAGATTAAGGAAAGGGGTGGAGGGGGAGAGAGAGCTGAATGTAATACTCTCTTTGATATCGCGGCACGCAGCGGTGGTCTCGTAATACCGGGATTAATACAGGGCCCGAAGCTTTGGCCCTGTACCAGTTTATAGAAAACTGCAGCCACACACCTGCTGACTTGTACGATTGACAGTCGCCGCGCGTGTACCGTCGCGTCAAAGGGACTCGGAACGGATCGAGCCGCCCCTCCGAAGTGTCTCCGTGTCGTCGTTCGTATTGAAAACAAAAAAGAAAAAAAGAGGAAAAAGAAGGGAAGAAAACGTGAAATTATTAAACGGACAGCCGCGGTCGTTGATCGAACCGCGGAGAGGAGAGACGAAAGAAAAAAATGGAAGGAGAAAAATCGGCGAAGAGCGGCGTACACAAACAACCGGAAACAAATTAGCGGTGAATTTGTCTTGAAAGCACGAAGCTTGCGTGGTACCGCTGGCGCGGCGTCGAAAGAATCGAACCGGGGATTGAATCACCTTTCAACCCCCGGAGCTTTCGTTCCGGGCTTCCGGCGAGTGTTTTTCGGGCGAATTAAAAAGCACACGCGAATAGAACGCGCGCCGCTGCAAAAGCGTTTCACAAAAATTGAATACGTGTCAGATTCCAGGCATCGGGAATTTTCGTTTCTGGTGCAAACTGAAACGTCACGACTGCTTTCGTCGCAACCATCCCCTGTAGATAATGCGAGCCATCGAATATTGCCGCCCCATTGCAATTTAATTTCTCGGCGATCCGGCACCGGGCAACGTAAAGCTCTTTCGTCTGTTTTTCTTCTCTCTCTCTCTCTTTCTCTGTATTTCTATAAATGATCACCACTCAACCGTGTGTAATCCTTTGGAAAAATATCGAAAAGGATTACAGAGTTTTTGGACGTCATCTCTATCCATTTTCTTTCCCCCGTACGTTTTCTATTTTTCTTTTTTTTCTAATTCTTTTTCGCTTCCTTTTTTTTTTTTTTTTTTTTGAGGGGTTTACACTCGTTTTTTCTTTGTTACAAATATCGCGGAGCGTATCCCCAAAGCGCTAAAGCTGAGAGTGCGAATAAAAGCTGGGCGCCGCGCGAAATGTAATGGCGTAAGACAGAACAGATCCGGACAGGCTCTGTCGAAAAATATTCGCTTCCATTTCGCGCAAAATGTCCGATTTCAACGTGCGAGTCGTCGTTCGCGTCGTTTCACGTTAAAATTAAAACGTACTGTCGGCAAAAAGCTCGTATGATGAATTACGCGAGACCGGATTACATTCCACGCACGATAGGTTACAACGCGCTGCTCCACATCTTCTGTTAAATCAATAATGTATCGGTCTGGACCAGCGCGGCGCCAATCATGGCTCGCGCGCTCGACGTTAAATCTTTCCGCGTCGAAATGGCGAAAAAAAAGAAAGAAAAAAAAAAAATATATATATATATATATACACACGTGTATATTTCTCCCATCCGGATACGACTCCCTTTGTAATCCGCCGCGGTCTCCAATTAATATATTCATTGACGAAACCGCCGGATCGATGCGACAACGAAATTTATTAACGCTAGAAGGATTTCGTACGTGGCCGGCTGATACCATAATCCATTGGTTTTCATTCACGTCTCGTAAAATGAAACCTCTCTCCAACGTCGAACGCAAAGAGATTTTCCTTCCTGCCACCCTATATCCGTTGCAAATCCACTTAACTTAAATCGGATAAAGTTTAAGTTTCCACCAGTTTATAATACCCGCGGCAGTTAAGGTGAGATGTATGTCTGCCCACAAATCAACGGGATCTGCGCTTTCTGCTATGATAACACCCGAAAGGGAAATTGGACACAGCGCACTACGTTTGTCCCCGCGCGTGTACGTGTGCGTGTACAAGGTGCCCAGTTTCCACGGCGCGACCAAGAACGGAATGCTGATTCTGCTCGTTTGAGATCTTGTTTTTTAAGAAAATCCAAAGTTTGAGAGTACCTGAGTTTGGCCAACTCCGAATGGAAAAGAATAACCCGGAATCCAGAAAGACGATTTTCTACGCGCGTACAAAATAAACTCTCGTGTTTGGTTAAATATCGATCTAGCACTTGTGTGTGTGTGTGTGTGTGTGTTCAAAGTTAATTTCCTCGAGAACGAAACACTTTACGACAAAACTGTTACTCTGCGTTTTCGACTTGGTTTCGCACACGCAACGACGTTGTTTGTTCAATATGTTTGAATCATCTCGGATTATCGTAATTCGAAGTATATTCGAAATCATTTTTCTCGAAAATCTCGCTTACACGTGGAAAATTCTCCTTCCCGATTATCACGCTGTGAAAACTGCGACACCCTGGGACACACATATGTCAAAAGTTACATCAGCATGGCGTTAACAAGAACGCGAACTTCGCGGGAGCACGATATAACGACGAAACAAGGAGGCGACGGAAACGACAGGAAGCTCCTAAGGTCCTACGTCAACTTCCTAATTACTTAAAACGTATAAATCGATGGAGGAGAAGAAGCAGCAGCCGTGCAAGAGCGCGCAGATCGCGGAACGGTTAGGTTCATTACACGTGTATCGAGACATCCAACTGCGAACAGCAAGACGGAAAGAGGCAACTCAAGTACAAATGCAGAGCAAGTGCATTTCACGGACGACGGTATTTCAGAAATTCCCCGATATCGTCCCTCTCTATCGGCGTTCCTTCGCTACCCTTTCCTTTCTCTATCGCGCCAAACGTCCAACCACTCCCCACCCCCAATTCGCCGCCATCTCCACACTGGTATCCAGGTCTCCACTGCACGAGATGGAAGGATTTCTCCACGCTTCCTCGCATAGACGACCTAGACGCATTTAAAAGAAACAGAGAGAATCCTCCCACTGCCGGTCGATCTCTGGCTTTGTATTTTCTTGGACGGACCGGTTACCCGGACGAGACAATAACTACCCTCTTGCCGCCCAGCCGGATTATGAATGCCGATTTCGCTGAATACCATCTCTCCCCGACAACGGATTCGTTAAAATCGGTCGAGAGCCGGGGGAATCTTCTCGCGATTCGACACGTAATTGGGATTACCCAGTCGGTGCACTCTATTCATTTATATCTGAATAGGAGGAATTTAGATCTTTTCTAGGTGGAGAAACTCCGGTGAATTGTATCTTTTCTTCTATTCCTTCTTTTCTTTTTTTCTTTTTCTTTTTTTTTTTTTTTTTTTTTTTTGTGCCGCGGACGATTTGTAATATTCGTCGAACGAACGAATAAATCTTCAGGGAATGTCGTCTAGAAATTTTCGCGCTGGTTAACATCTCGTTTTCGAAAAGAGATTTGAGGATCTTGAGCGTCTTCCCCTCTGTCGTCAAAAATTCATCCGCGATAATTGGGTCGATGGAAGACTTTTCATTTCCATGAATCATGCAGGGCGCTTTAAGCGTTCTGAAACGTCTTGAACCACTCGGGCGTCGTCCCCCTTCGTTGGATAGGCCGTCCGTCCGTCCCCTACCGTGTTTCCCGTCCATGGCCGAGTTTTGAATTTTTAATTTCCGTTTGGTAATCACCGGGACAGGGGAGACAACGATGAAAAGGTCTCGCGTTTAGGAAATACCCCGATTGTCACGGACATGATGTATATCGCGCATTGATTTTCTCTCCTTCTCTCCCTCTCTTTTTCTCTATCTATCTCTCTCTCTCTCTGTCTCTCGAACGCAGATGTATGCGCGAAAAGAGCGGCCGCGTGACTCGAGTGCGAACTTTGTGTGACGTGGCACGCAATTCACGCGCCATCACGCGGCATCATCCAACCAATCGCTCGAGTATGCAATCTAACGAGGCCAATCAAACTGACTCGATCGCGCTAACGACGTCCAATTAAACGTATAATTCGCCAAGAGTTTTCTTAATTCCAAGCTACACTTGACAGACTTCCATGTTTTAAAATTTATAATTGTACTACGATTATCTCGACTGTCGCGATTGTTGAGCCGCGAACATTGATCTGCGAAAAGAATCTGCGGAATGTGGGAAACTTGGAAAATATCCAAAATGCAGTGGTCAAACAAACTTTTCTTCAAGTTCTATTCCTCTTAAGTGTGTTAATTTTATGCAAGCAACACATTTACGTATAAAAGTTTGCAGATGAATGTCTTTTTGTGGTGAGCATCTCCTCGTTTTCCAATGGTGCTATAACTCAATTTAGAGAAAAAGAAAGTGCAAGATACAATGGAATTACACCACAATTCTCGAACAATGACGCGAACTTGGAAACGTAATATTGACTAATAGCAACGATTAAAGCGTGACACTTGCATCACAGAAACTGAAATTAGAAAGTGTTTTAGTTACTATTACAATGGGGTAACCCAGAAAATCAGGCCTCTTCGGGTGCAACGCTGATGCAACGAAAATTAGCGATTGGTTGATTTGGGTCACGTGATTCGCGAGGGGGCGTGGTGTAGACCTCGAGTAGGAGTGGCGTTGTCTGGTACTGAGCGATCGCGCCTGTAATTTGTTCTCTATCGATTCAAATGTTTGCGTATCGATATAATTTTATGGCGAAAAAGTCGTCTTCATTTCCTAGTCAGAACAGTTGCTTCTGGGCTTTTCCCTTTATCTCCGTCTAGTCAATTCTTTTTGCCTTACAACGTGCATGAAATACGAAACACGCGTATAAATCAACGAAACGTATCTCCTTTCGTGTCTATAATAAAATACCCAAGGTCCGTTCGTCTCATTTAAATTGCCACCGTATCCGTATAAAATTTGAGAAAATTACAGAGCGGTCAGTACCAGCGTTAGGGGGTTGCGGATGAATCACGCGCGATCCGTCCAAAATCTGGGGGGCAAATTACATTAGGCCGAAGAGAGAAAAAAAAAAGAAGAGAAAAGCGAGAAAAAGACAAAAGGATTCTATTGTACCAATTATAGGGAGCCGGTTAAGAAAGGGACGGTCTCACGTTCCTTTTCAAGTCGACGGGAAGGGGTCTCGAATGGAAGTAACGAGGGAGAGCCGGATTTTCAAGTCGGACGAGCCGCGGCCGATATAATCGAGCGGGTGTAGCCCGGTCTTAGAAGGTTCAAAGTGCGGTATTGCGTGTGCACACGCGTGTGCATGTGAAAGGGCGGGGGTGCGCGCGCGGCCACCGCCGACACACGCGTAAAAGAGCCCGATACGTCGGTGTTTGCGAGCGTGCAGGTACTCGCCCCGGCGCAGGTTTCACGCTCGAACGACAACGCGAACGGACGTTTGAGCGTCGGCTGCAGGTAAAACGTGAACAGGAGCTGAAGCAGGTAACCGGTGCGAGCTGTGCCTGACAGCTATACAACCGCCTCTCTCTCTCTCTCTCTCTCTCTCTCCTCTCGCTACCACTCTCTACGTTTTACATGATCGCCTTTCCAATTTCTCCCCCTCCGCCCACTCTTCAGCCCATCTTCCCCACGTTGTATCCTCTGTGCGCGGCGCGTACGTGCAAGAGTAGAAGAAGTTAGGAGAATAAATAAAAGTCGAGAGAGCAAAGAATCGGAGGAAAAAGCGAAACAAAGCGCGCGCTGGCTGGGGCGGGAATGAAATAAAAGATGGAAAAATGGAGCGGAGATAAAAGCGCGCGGGTAGACGTACAAATAAAGAACAGATAGGAAAGGGATGAGAGCGCGATGGGTAAAAGACGGGAGAGAGAGAGAGAGAGAGAGAGAGAGAAACGACCGATGTAACACACGTCGAAAGCACAATTCCTACCGCGCAACGGAGAGATTTCGAGAGATCTCTCTCATTGCCGATCGAATCGTTCGTGCATACTTCGCAACCGGGATTAATTCGACTGCGACTAATTCCAGAATTGGCTGCGAGCGAGGAACGACGCTAGACGAGATACAACCGCCCCGCCTGCTAGTTCACGCCGGCCGATTTCCCACAGAGATCGAAAACTGGTTCCGAGAGACTCGACTTACGTGAATCTTGCAGCGAGCGATTCGGGACAACCGATGGTCTGCCGGTGGTTTATAACTCCGAGTGGATTTAACCTTCGCCAGGCTCGCACGTACAATACAGTACAGTACAGTACAGTACATCCGACTTCTCGACTTCGATTCGATCTGCCTCGAAAGTTTGAACAGTCGATCTGGTAAATTTTCGTAAGAAAGTCACTGACAAATTCTTGTAGAAAAAAACTGAGATTCATTTGTACAAAGATTCGTAGAAAATTCTCCATCTCGAAGATACATGGAACTGCGCGAGACGATCTACGTCTTCTCGAATAAAGAAGAATCCTTCGACTGGAATAGCTGAAGGATGTTGTATCCGCGCGAGGGAAATACCTATAATCCGACCTTTGAAAAAATAACGACGCAATCGTGCCTTGAGTAATTGTCGTATCTCCGACGCCGTCCACATTGAAATAAATAACAATTGGGGAGGCTTGGAACAATCCCATCTGTTCATAACCGGTAAACAATGCGCGATATCTTACGCGTACACTGGGTATATGGGATGCACCGGCGGCGAACGTCGCAACTCGCAAGGAAACCATTTCCTGCATAAAACAAAAGGCGCGCAACACGATATCCCGCGAGTTTCATACGCTTACGTCTCGTACATATTTCAGGCACGTCCTGCGCTTCGAGATACGGAACCGTATCAGGATGCACCGACCCGCCGCATTTTGTAGAGCGAGCGCCAGCGCCAGCGCCAGCGCGATCGCGTACACGCTACGCGCGTGCAAACCGTCGTCCCTCTCGCCGCGCCGCGTGCATTTCACTCGTACTCCGAAACGAAACATTTTGCACCGTCCCTGTTACGAGCGTATCAGCCGTGCGCCTCCGCTTTAATGCCTCGTAACGCGATGAATTTTTTTTCTCTCGCGCGGTGAATTTTCACTCTTGACGCGGAAACGAAAGGATCAGAATTTGATTAACATCAGCTTCGCGTAAACTACCTCACGTAGGCTGTACGTAGATTGCAAATGCTCGTATAGAAAAAAACTTGACGACTTTCGACCCCAGTACGATTCGTCTCACCGAAAAGCTCAGAAGCAACTGTTCTGACTGACAGAAAATGAAGCAAATGAAGACGACTTTCTTGCCATAAAATTTTTATTTAACGTGCAAACGTTTGAAAACGGATAGAAAACAAATTACAGGCGCGATCGCTCGGTACCGGACAACGCCGCTCCTACTCGAGGCCACGCCCCCTCACGAGTCACGTGACCCAAATCAACCAATCGCTAATTTTCGTTGCATCAGCGTTGCGCACCTAAAGAGGCCCCAATTTTTTAGGTTTGAGTGACAAAATTCTCCGCGCCTCTGCGTCGAAAGTGTTTTTCGAGGTTTCGAATCGTCAGTCGGTACTTATTAATTCAGTTTCGAAACTCGCGGTTTCGTCCGTTTTTGCAAGGGAAACTTGCAAACTGACAGGAGAACAAACGTTTTAAATTTAAAGACAGATAAGACACGGAGAGCCAACTGTCGCGGGTGACAATGTTTAGCTACGTATCGTATCTCGAGTCGAAAACAAGGTCCAAAAGTTGCCGTTTGGAGCGTGCCGAGGAGGGCTTTCATCGGCGGGTAGGAAACTGGGCGAACGTTGATAGAACTAAGAACTATTGTACATATTGTATCGTCTATAAAGGGTCGGCGTACCGATACACACAGCACTCGCGTGCAGTTTCTATTAATATTTCGGCTGGCCCTGTATCGTATATATCCAAGAGGCTGGCGCACAATTCCATATCAAGCTCCTTTGTACGTTCGAAGTATAACGATCATAATGGGCCTGGACCCTCCCTCTCTGTCCGCGCGAGAATACAATTGCCCAGGGAGGTCGCCTCTATACGAATGCCATTGATTGCACAAGTGGCGCAACTTGCATTCTCGAGTGGTAATTGGTCAGGCTGTGCGGGCCCTGCGGCTTGTTGCGCGATGCATCTTGGGTTTATCGACCCCGGAATGTGGAAATTGGCTCTGCTCGCATCGAGAGAAAAGTAGCAGATCGTCTCGTACGCCACTCGTACGTTTCTTCTTCGAGAAGGAACGTAGCCAAACGCTGTCGCGTTAGAAGACAACAAACGAGGGAATCGTTCACGAGACGGAAGCGAGTTTTTATCGAAGCGAGTTTATCGAAGCACGCGTGAAGTAAACTTGAAGATTCGGAATGAGAGTGGTTGGACGTAGCTTCTTCTACGACGTGACGTTAAATTGTCAGTGACTGTTGGTAATAAATTGATCATTCGCTTAATCACTGAATCAATGAACCAGAGTTTCTCTCGAAAATCCTTATGCATTTCCTTATCCGTGTATTATTAATAACAATTAAGTTATCTCAAGGAAGTCTTCTGGATCGCAGAAAATCGGAAAGGGAGAAACGTAAAGAAGGAAACGAGAGGGATGATAAAGATGACACACCGTGTAGGAAAGCACCGTGTAGGAAATCTGCATCGCGATGCCTCCTGTTCGCTCGTTAGCCAGATATTCATCGAATCGAAAGTCGGACATTAATTCCGGGACAGTAGTTAACGCACAAGCTTATCGATGCACGAAAATAGAGTGCACCGAAAGCACGATTATCGCGGATTATAACAAAAGAGAAAAAGAAAGAAGGAGGAAAGGAGAGAGAAAAATAAAGCGCGAAGCAGTAGGTTGGCATTAAGCTCGACTCCGCTCGCATGAAATATTTTGACAACCGGCTTTAGTTCGTTGCCACTGAAAAATTTCCTTAACGCTCGAGTTCCGTCGCGAAGAAATTTTTCTATTTACGCAGGAGGAGAATATTCATGCACGCTGGCTACTCGACCTATTTCGCCGTGCATTTCGGCATCCTTCCGAGGCAGCTGTATCCGGTCGAAGTGGTCGCAGAAAATATCACGATAAATTTACTTCATCGATCGAGTTTTCATCGTTATATCTGCCTTTCCGCTCGCAACCGTGCAATGTAAATACTTCCAAACGATACGGAAGCTTCTCGTAAACGTTTCTCTCTTTCTTTTTCTTCTTCGTCAATCAAGAAAACGTGAAAACATTCACGGTCGATTGTCTGTGAGTTTCTTCGTGCTAATGCTTTAGACAGAGAACGCTAGTTATCTACATGCATAATTTCAAAAAAACAGTATCGATCGGACTACATTTTCTTTGCCTCCGCTACTAAAAAATGCATGGCCACGTGTGACAACAATGATGAAAATTGCTTACTCGTGCAACTTAATTACTGGATCGTCGTTTTCGATCGTTGGTGATCGAAGCACCCGAAGAAGAAAAAATTATTATTGAATTTTCTGATTCAACATTTTCGAAAAAATTGAAGAGTTGCCTGATACAGATATTGAAGTGAACACGTACAAATTGATAGAGACTACTATCCCAGATTGAAATAAGTCTTCCAGTTTCAGTTCTTTTGCAACAAACGATTTTAAATACTTTGTTTAAATTTTAGAGAGACCTCGCGTGTTAACTGTTTAATTTACGAGCACCCAGTGTGCAGAGAGCGTTCGTGCAAAAGTTCTCTCGCGTGTCTCCCTCCCGAGTCTAGCCTAACTCCGCTCTATATATTCACTGTACCTGCAGAGGTATTTAGAATGGCGATAATGACGCCTACGTTTAACTCTTCACCGAGGAAATCTGCTTCGGATTATCTCGCGAGTCATTTTTTTTCCTCCTCCGGAATAATTTTCTGCCTGCCTAATCTCGTTGATAAGTCAACAATGATCAGCGGCGAGATTAAGGTCGCCGGTAATGAACAATGATTACGAGCGTTAAACGTTTAAAGGACGTAAAGCGGAGAGCGCACCGAGCGGGGAAATGTACGTTCCGCCGTTGCCGCTTTAAAACTACAAACTCAACCAAAATTTATTTCCTGTAAACCGAGTGCTGCTAATTGCGCAGCCGGATAACAAAAATATAAATTCGTTGAAATTAAGTTGCACGTAGGAACAGCAAGAGCGCAAATAAGTAAATACGGCGCCTCGTTAATTCACGTTTATTTCTCTTATATTTCGGGAGGGAGTAACGTTGTTCGGCTGATTTATCGTTAAAAATGCCCCTGTTATTCTCCATTATTTTTTCTCAACTGTTTCATCTTTTCCCGTTTTTTAAATCTCATTCGAGCGCGCGTTTTCAAGCTGCCGCGCGAAAAATCGGAAGACCAAAGGCGTCGCAAAGGCCGGGTCGATTATCGCCTAATTACGTTCGATAAGGAAAAAAGCACGATCGCGCGCATCCTCCAATTAATTTTACTCGCGATTGTATTCGCGGGGCTCTAATTTAAATGAATAAATTACGTCTGCGCCTCCGCTTAAATGGGTCGTCCCATATTTATGACCACGTCAAATACATATATTATCGTTGCTCGTCGTTTCAGCCAACAGGAAAATTACAATTTCAATGACGAACGTGTAAATTATGAAATAATTTGTTCCCATCGTAGATTATTCCGTTCGGTTGTTAAACGTTGATCCTGCTGGCTGTTGTGAAACGCGTTCGCGTTCCGAGCAGAGTCCCCCGATCGCGATATATAGGGTAAAGGTAGCGCCACATTCGGCGCGGTAATTCGCCTGACGTGCAAATCGTCGATCCGATTTTGCGTCGAGTGACCAGGTCACAGCGCGGCGCGGTCCCGTTTCACTAACTCGAGAGCGTGCCGGCAACCCCGCGATGAAATCGCGAGGCACGACCCCGCTCGTTTCCACGCGCTTTGTCGAGAACAGAGGATACGATATCGCGGTTGAGGTAGTTACAGCTCCACCTTACGTCGTCTTACTGCCGCGCGGCAGCAAAAAAATTTGCTCGCCGCACGAACATTTCGCCTCGGTTGTTGGCGCAATTTCGACGCCAAGCAGCTCCGTCGACACGGGCTGGCTGGAGGTGTTTCGTATTAAAATATAAATACCCCGGAGAAATAACGAGAAACAGTGGAAACTCTCGCGGAGCAGGAGCGTTGGAAGGGGCTGGCAATTAGTGGAAAATCTTCGTTACCTTTACGCTCCGTAGGAACGACTCAATCCCCTTCGGTCGTTCCTTCGAAGGTAAGTCGCTCTCTGAACCACGGCGATGGTTACAAATGTATCGCGCGCTGGGTACCAGTAAGTACATGTGACGCGTGCACGCAGCTCGCACGGTGCCGTTGCATGCACCGCGAGATTGCATAATGACATAATATTCATGGCGGTGCCGTTATGCTTGCGACCGAGTAGGTAATAAGGGCGTCGCAGAGGAAAACGGGGAGCGGGAGAGAGAGAGAGAGAGAGAGAGAGAGAGAGAGAGGAGAATCGAGGAGCCGGGAGGAAAGAAGAAAGGAGGAGCTCCTCGTTCCTGATGGAAAGGAGAAGCAGTCGGTGGCTGAATATACGAAGGCAGAAGCTGTGGAAGGTGACGGAGGTTATAAAGGTGGTAGAAGAAAGAGAAAGAGAGAGAGAGAGAGAGTGAGAGAGGGTGGATGCATTGGAGAGGGAGTAACGCTGACGGGCGGCGGACACATTTTTAATTAAGACAGTTTCGAGGCGTAATTAATTTTACGACGGCGCTACCTAACGACCGGTCTTCTGCCTCCCATCTTTGCTCCCTTGCCTCTTCTTTTCCCCGAGTAATTCTACTTTCAGCTTCCGCAACGTTTCCGTCGATTCTGCACCACCGCCAAGAATTTCCACGCGGATTTCCGCACCGTCGCCTCCCTCCTCGCCATTTTTTTAATAACACTGTTTTCGTTACCGGCTGATCTTTCGTAAGCGACACCCCCCCTTCACCTCTTCTTCTGTTCCTCTTCCTCTTCCTCTTCCTCCTTCAGCCGTTATTTACGCACGCTACTTTTCCTCTCTCATCTTAGCTTCTCACCCCTAGCAGCTCGGCCGACCAACTTCCCGAGCAGTTTGTCGTCTCGACTAGAGCCGCGCATCTGGAGCCCCGGCGCATACCTCTAGCCGACTATTTTCACCCTCGAACACGTCCTGACAGTTAAAAACGCGCTAGCTCGCGTCGACCATTGTTTTCCGCCGTTTATTTCCCACTGATTCCACGGAGACTGTTAAGGGAGCGGCGGGGGCTGGCGGCAAGCTTGATAAATTTCAGCAGAAACAACCAACTTTTCTCGCGAAGGAAGCAAAGTTCGGACAGATAGGGAAGAGCCTCCCTCCCGTCCCCCGCCCGCCCCCTCCTCCGTATCACCGTTTATTTTTGACTTTTTATCTCGCACCATCTTTCCGTTAAAACAGGCGCGCGCGCGCATATCCCGTCGAGCAACGGGAACGAGGTCAAAGCATAAATTACCGAGCGTCAGGCGATTTCTCCGCAACCTCCGGAGGATCCTGTCTCTCCGCCATCTATCCCCCCTCCTCGCCGCCGCCGCCCGCTCCAGCTCAGACTTCTCCATTCCAGTCCATAGTCCTTCCTTCTGCCAAAAATCGAAGGAAAACTTTCATCCGCGTCTTCCCTCCCCCTTCTCTCTCCGCGCAACGTTCTGGATTTATGGCTACCACAAATTACGTGTTGTACGAGAGAAAAATGTTCCTCCTCTTGGAAACTGTTGGAAGCTCGGGATCTCCTTAAGAAACTTTCCTCTCGGATGTTTAACCGAGCCAAGAGACGTCTAGCCATCCAATCGAATTAAATAATTCTCGTTATCCGTAATTCGTTTCCTTTTTTTTTCTTTCTTTTTCTTCCGTTTTTTTCTTTCTTTTTCTTCTTCTCTTCTAAGAATCTCGCCCCGATAGAATCTCGTCCCGCTGTGTGTAAGTGAAAAATTCGAGTGGTTTCTTCCTCTCGGGTAAAATATTTACAGTCCTAAGTGGCAGCGAAAACGTGGTTAACTCGCGCTAGAATTGCACTGCTAATAAAGTATTCGTACACGGGCGAGCTAGTCTTTAAACATCGTCACGAGCGTAGTGGACGTAGAATGTCGTAAACAACCCCGAGGGTCGTTCGGGAAAAAGGAAAACGAAAAGGGGAAAAAAGAAAAAAAGGAGGAGGAGGAGGAAGAAGAAGAAGAAGGAAAGAGAACGATGAACGCTCCACTCCGCGGCTTGGAGGTTTTTAACGATTCACCCTTTGTAGTCTTCTTACGACACCGTAACGGATTACCGTTTTTTTCGACGAAAGTTTCAAGATAAAGAGACGAAGCGGAAAAGGATAGACGGCCGTAGGAAGGGAGGAGAGGGGAGAGCAGGCTGCTCTACCGCGCTCTATATTCGCAGCCAAGTTACTGTATTATGCATAATAATCCACGGAGCGGCTGCATTGAATTAAAAATGTTAGAGAAGCTACAGCAGCCGTCCTCTCGTCCCCTCTCCCCGTTCTGCTGTTACTCGCGGCAAAATATATAAAACGTATTGACGTAGACTGCCAACGACAAAGTAATGAGATCAGCGTCAGTGACTGACCTGTCTGCATAATTTTAGCCGGTCGTTCACCATCGCGATCCTCGACCGTGTCCGCCAAGGAACCACCACCGCCACGGCGTACACACGTTAAGTGTCGTGTATTAAAATCAGCCGGAAGCCGGGCTTCGCTTCGTTCTCTTTTTCGGTCATTTGAATTTAAACGCTATTTGCCACCGAAACGCCTCGCCCCCCCCCCTCTCTCTCTCTCTCGTAAGTTTTTCCTCATTTTTTATTATCTTTACGGCGACACTAAAATTGCACGTGCTCACGCTCGTAATAATAACCCATTAAAAAAGCTCCACCAACGGGAAACGTTTTCCCTCATCTATCGTAATTTCTTCTCGCTGTTCTTGCACGTATCCTCGCGCATTTTCTGAAAGTGTTTTCTAACGCGCTGTTCTCCGCCTCGAGTGGTGAGTTAATTACGCGCACGCGGCCGAGGGAGGGGAAGGGAAAAAAATCTATGGCGCAAGCCGGTCAGAGCGCTTTTCTTCTTCCCTTTACGATCGACGCTAGTAATTCAGCTGAAATAACGGTCGACGGTTTATCTAGCCATTAAAGAAAACGACCTGTTAACGGGCGTGCACACTGCCAGTGACTGCCATCCAATAAATGTCCCGCTAAACACCCGAACCTCTGCCCTACGTGTCTATCCTGTCGTCCGCCCGTGAAACCATATCATTTGCCATCTCCCGGCTCGATCGATAACGAAACCACGTCCCGAACGTAATCTCTTTATTTCTCTCCGGGGGTACGTCCGACTTTCTACCTCGTAAACCTCCCTCCTCCCCCCCCCGCCGCCGCCGCCGCCGACTCGCGTATGTATTTCTTCGATCGCCGCGACGGAAGAAATGTCTCCTCCGTCTCGTACGCCACTTCGTATAAAAGGGCAGAACGACGCATCCGCGGAGCAAGGAGAGAAGAAAAAAAGGTTCCTCCGTCGTTTCGTTCGAAAGTTTCGCGAGATTTAGCGGATACTTTTTTCCACGCAAGTATCGATATCGGTTTCGTCGAGGTGAAACCGGCGAAGCCTGCAATTGTTGAAGAAACGAATAGGTTTCTTAGGTTTGCGATCAAGTGTCAAGCGACAGTTTATCGAGGTACGCGAGAAGGATCAAGAAGTGAATTATTTTGTCTCTTGTGAATCGATACTCTTGGTTCCAACTTGATTTAATTTAAGACGGCGTTGTTCGAGTTGTTATCATATTTCCAGTAACACTAAAGTGTAACTCCTAACATCGCAATGTCTTGAAATGTCTGAACGCATCAATCACTTTGGCATTAATTACTATAAAATATAAAAGAAAAAGAAAACAGACAATGACATTCTGCGACGTGTATGTACAATCACGTGATTGTAATTTTAAAATGAGAAGCTCAACCAACTTCGAAATACAACTCCACGTATCACATTATACATTACGACGAATGCTCGTGATTATTCAAAGCGGCGCGTTTTCTTGAAGCCCGGGTCGGCCGAGAGTCGCGAGTAAAAATTCTTTTTGCATATAATGGAAAAATAGCGATACGGGGAACGAGGGCAGTTTATCACCATGTTTCGTGCATGGGGATACTCTGCAGGTTCCCTGCCAAGAGCAAAATGTAAGCGCCAACAGGAGCATCGAGTCACCGTCCGGATCCTGCTGGATAATATTTAGTATTCCCGTGGCGTCGACTGTCGCGGCTTATAATATTTCGCGTCATATTAATATTCCAGAGGGATGCTAGCCATGCAGTCGACAGGGGAGAGAGAGAGGGCGTCCAGGGCGACCAATGCGACCGGTGCAGCCATTGCAGCTACCTACCCCCAGTGCCGTATCTCGCCCTGAGTCGAGATTTCCGTCGCTGTGCTCTGCCAACTAAGACGGAAGGAGCAAACGGCCGCGAAGAAACACCACCGTGGAAATCTGCGAATATTCACCAACCGCGCCGGTTGAAATCTTGACCGCTTCAACCGCGTGCTTTCTCTCCTGAGAATGAACACGGTGATGCGACTCGACGAACCCTATGCTACAAATTGTGTAGCAAACAAGTTAGATTTAGAAAGATTACGCGATCGCAAAAAGTATTTGCTGCGCGCATGCAACGAGGTGTGTTTTCTTTCGTCAGCTACATTTGATCTTTGTCATCAATCATGCAAAAGCACTTTGATCGCGATTGTCAGTTCTCTCGTCAGAGAAATCTCGAAAACGACGATCCAGAAGCACGTCCGAATAATCTCGAAAGTTAAAAAACGAAAAGGGAAAGCGATCGGTTGACGCGTGTAAAAGGCAGGAACAATATTTGTCACCTAATCCGCAGTTTTTCTTTCCACGCGACAAAGCCGGCGAAATGCGACCGAGGCGCAAACATTATCTAAATGTTGAAACAACGAATCGATCGATTTCGTCTGGCGCGCGATAAATCGAGTCTCCATCCGCGGCCCGTGACGAAGATGCAAAATGTGCGGTGGGTAACGAGTCCGGCCGTGGAAATCAATTGCACGCAAAGCGGTTTTGTAAATGAATCGAATATCCAGTATAAATCGCCCAAATGTGACGAAGAACGCGATACCAGTCGTTGACGCGCCCCGGTTGTTGCTACAGCCACTCCTCTTCGGTTCGTCGTTGATCCTTCCCCATTCTCTCCTGCTCTACATCTCCTCTCTGTAAACACACCTCAGCGCCCCCCCTCGCGTATGTTTGAACGTGTCTCACGAGCACGTGACGACGTCGTAACGTCGTCAGGGTGGTTAAACGTTCGGGAACGACGTCCTCAACGAGCCGACTCTCCCAACTGGGTCAGACGGCTGTCGATTTTTCACCGAGAGATCAATTTTTAGGTCAACTTTTTAACCTTCGCGAAATATGGGAGAGATTCGTGTGATTCGTCGGAAAAGACTCGAGAACGCCATCGAGTCGAAAACTTGCGAAAGAAGCGGGTCGCGAGTCGGAAAATTTCAATCTCCGAGGATTTCCCTCTCGCTTTTGAAAATTATTCCAACACTGGATTATTCCAAGCCGTCCTTCCTTTTTTTTTTTTTAGCCGTCTCGCGATTATCAATGCAAAATCTAACCAGCCGAAAATTGATTCCGCAACGACGCGGAACAACGTCAGAGCCGTTTGAAGACGGTGGCGGGGGTGTTTAATAAGGAGGCTAAGGGAGAGGTCGAAGTTAAGGCGAAGACGGTTGAAAACGGTCGTTGGCGCGAGCAAGATGGCGAAGCCCGAGCACGCTGGATGGAGAGATTTAAAGGGAGGCGAGCAACGGAAGGGACTGGCTCGCGGTAGACGAAGCCATTTACGGGCACGTAAGCGGTTTCCATTGTCTATGGAGGTATAATGGAGTAATCTCGCGGTGATGTGCCGCCACCGAGGCCGATAGTCAAATTACGCGCCTCTTACAAGTATATACACAGTACCGCTGTACCGACCCTTCCGGTCACAGGGCCGGCAGGGTCAGCACCGGAATACGTACATACGAAGCCCAGACTTGGGTGCCAGTGCCGTAAACTACGAAACCAAGGCTCTGCCGGTTATCGACCGGTAATGCGGTGACCAAGCTAATATACAATTAGCGATATCACGCCCGTAATACGAACTCGCCGCGTTTCTGCTTCCCCGGGCTTCTGCACATCGGGTTATCGAGTTTCTACCCGCGACCCGAGTCACGAACGGTAGCTGGAGCGCGGCACTGCTCTGTAGTAAGTAAGCGTTCAACGTGTTACCCCAATTTCGCGAGGAGACATTCCCCCTTCGCCCGGCTGAGAAACCCCGCGGAGGAAAACGAGAAAGGAAGTTTCCAAGACGTTAATTTGTCGACCGAACGAGCCAAGAAGAAGCGCGGTCTTTCCGCCGACAATTCCGCGATTCGCCGCCTTTTTCACCGATTCATCAATCAACCGCCCGACGCGGTTGTTCGAAGGAGGGAAAGATTGCCTCGTCCGCTCAGCTAGGGGAAATCTTCGGAAGATTGGTACGGTTAAAAGCGTCGGAATAGGATGTGACCGCAAATAGAATTTAGGGTAGGCCGACCGCAGCGAAGGAATGCGATGCGCGGCGTATCACGCGTGGACCGCACGTAACCGCGCGAAGCGGACGTGCATCTTTCTCTCTGGCCGTTAACGAGTGTTTGTGCAAGGTACACAGAAACGTTGGGAACGACTGTGTGCGCGCGTCCGATGGTTACAGCGATATATCATCGCACGTCCAGAGTCATAACGTGACGCGCAACACGCGGGCGCATCAGTCATTTAGCCGCAAATGGAATCTGCTTCCTTCCTCTTGCAGCGTTTCCGCACCTTGTACGCCCGGTGTTTTGTACGTCCACCGGCATTGTACGCGTGTATGAGTGCGGTTATTCGTCGAGCCGAACGAGCAAGAGCGAGAGAGAGAGAGAGAGAGATAAAGGCCAGCGTAACGAGCTGCCACCCAACCAGAAATACCCCTTCCAAATTCGTAAAACCGCCCTCGACGCACCAGCCGCGATGTTAATTGATGTTGGTTGTAAGGGAGGGATATCAATAACGATCAAGTCCGTTTATGAACCTATAAATGTTGCACCTACAAATGCATCGCGCCCCCCTCGGGTTCATTAGTATTAATCGCGACTAGCTGATATCAACGTTTATACGCGCAATTCATGATTCACGGCGAAAAGAGGGATTTCGAGGGAACCTCGGTTCAAGGCGCGACCGAATCAATTCAAAACACGTGGCAAATTCACTTTCCATCGTCGGACAACAGGCAAACAGGGCCGATTCACCGTCAAGACAGACAAAATTCTCGTTTCGAGCGTGTGTCGGAGGATTGCAAACGAACCGGTCGGATCAACAAGTCAGACAGCCAGAAAGAAAGCGACGAAACGCAAGGGCGAGAAAATTCGATCGCGCGCAAAGACTGGAAATTCCGACGAGAACTTTCCGGTGAATGAGAATTCGTCGAAAAAGCATCATACGTGACCTACGAAACGTCGCGGAGGGGAGGCAACACCCACGCCGTCTCTGCGTCCTTCAACCTAGCGACTAGCCTCTCTGCCTCGAGCCGAAAACCCGTCCATCCTTCTCCCGCCCACTGCCTTTTCGACCACGCTTACGTTCTCTCCTTCGCTTAATGAACTTTAACGAGTCGCAGGACGTGGCGAGAGGGGGATAAGAATCTATAGAGGGTGCGGTGGTTAAATTAGAAAACTCTCGGGAGACCAATACCGGGGGAATATTTAAATTAGGTGAACGCCTCCGCCCGAGTGGAAAGATCTATCCTTAATGAGCTGGATGAACGATCGAGAGTTTTCGAGAGAGTCTCGCGCTCTTCGGGGTTTTCTTTTTTTCAACGTTTTGCTTCGCCCGCGAGCGGAAAATCGACCGTGAATTTAGCCCGAAAAAAAAAAAAGAACGATTTACGTAAGAAGATCGATTCGCACATGGACAATTTGAACGCCATTTGAAATTACACTTTCGCTCGATATCCAACGACAACGAACAAAGAGTTCGATCGGTTCTGATTAACTCGTACGCGAGATACTAAATCTCATTCGAGACGAAAATTGCGAATTCGACCGACCAACCCCCCCGCCTCGTACAGTTTTGTTAGGGAAGTGTTATTAGTGTATTAACATAGCACGTTAATGATGCCACGGCTATATACCACTTTCTATGGTCATGTAAACGTAATAACGTGCATCAGCCTACCCTGCCCTCGATGATTAATATTGCCCGGTGCCCAACGATAATACTGTTACACTAACGTTACAGTAATTATTCCTACAGCTCGACGGATTATTTTCTATCAAATGAATAACTAGGCTCGCTGCATTATTAAATTGTCGTAATTCGGCCGGCTTTATAAGCGAAATCCACGACAGAGCGCGCGAGAATATTGATATCGTCATCTCCGTTCTTAACGTAACAATTTCCGTGAAATATGCATCAAAGTGACGCGTGGGAAATGATAAACGTAAATGAGAAATATCGACCGTTTAACGAACCACCCGTACAGCGCCGTTCCGACAATTTCTTTCAATTTTTCATCGGGTTCTCGTCGGGACGATTGATGTACGCGTTTCACGTCTGCCAGACGGTGAAAAAAAAAAAAGAGAGAAAAAGAAAAGGGAGAGGGGAGTGGGAACAGAGTACATCAACGATATTAAACACAAAAAACGAGGGGTAGGGCACGCGAAAGAAATTAAAGGATCCAATTTGAAGCATCAAGCCCCCGGAGTTCAAGAACTCCGCCAAGAATCCGACTCTCAATTAATAAGATTAACTTTCGCGACGGCAGTAGCCGCGTTCTGCGACTGTTTCCCTCCCTCCCCCCTGGCCCCCGGTTCGTTATACGTCCAACAGATATTGGATAACCGAGGATAAGGTACGTACATAGATAACGTCGAAGGAGCTCCTCCCTTTTGCTCCCGTTGGAACAAGGTGTGCCAGAGGTTAAAAGAGACGAAGAGCGAAAGGCGGGGGAGGGTAAGAAAACTGGAACAGGAGAGAGGCGGAAGAACGGGAACGAGAACCGAGAGAGGATCAAGCGGGGGGTGGTTCCAGGCACCGGGAAGCATCTTACGCGATCAGACTTCATAAGCAAGCAGAGCCCCTTCAGTCTTCGAAAGCAAACAACCTTGCACCACCCCCCCCCCTTTTCTCGCTCGCTTCCCCTTTACCCACCGTTCGCCGCTTCGTCTCTTTTAACCTCTGGTTTCTCGTGCCTCCGATGGTTCGCCCTCGGGACCCACGAATCCTTCGTCCTTAAATCCTCGAGCGCAGATGCCGGGGGTGTACCGGCGGCGCACCCCGCTGCGAATCCTCCCCCGGTATTTTATATTCACCTCAAATCATGCATATTTAATCGCAGAAACGGCTCGATCTACTTTCCCTAAGAGTTAATCGTACCGCCATGAACCACTGTAAATATCCTTCCTACAAATCTCCGACGCGTGTTTGCTTTGTTTCGCCGGATTCGCCGGATTCTCCGGATTTCTCTTAATTCGATCCTTTCGGCACGACGCTCGACTGAGATCGACAGTCGCCGAACGCGTCTTTGTCGATCGATATTTTTCTTTCATTCCCACTTCTTACTGAATCTAAAAATCTAAGACGTCCGTGTAACGAACGCGTGACCGCGTTCTGCTTCTCCATTGCGTTTCATCCTCATCTTTCATCGATCCGCCATCGCAGAAATAACAACGGTCGTTAGCAGTTCAGAATACCCACCAGAATTAACTAATAATCCCTCTTCTCTCGTAAATAAAGGAAATTCTAATTACAGAAGATTAACGAGGATGCAAATTATCGTTCTCCTCCATAAATCTTCGCGCTTCAAGAAATCGATAAAACTCGCTAAAGAACAAGGCGTTAATCATCTTCTTCGGCGAAATCCCCAAGTCTAATCATCCGTGCATAATCGGCTCGATTACGCGCGCTGTATTTGTCCTCGGAGCGGCAGGTTCTTCGGCAGGCGTCATCAACTTTTTGCCACCCTCGTCGGTATTTCGACGGCGTTTCGAGAAATTTAGGGCAACGTTAACGCCATCCGTGGGAAACGAGCGCTCGCCCGATTCACGGTCGCACCGAGTAGACGATCAATGTCGACGACCGTTCGTACGTAACGCGTTTATCGCCGGCCCTCTCGCGGCGTGACCAATGGAAAATTAGAGAGAAAATAGGCCATCCGGATGGAACGTGTCGAACTGTCATCGAGAGAACGTCTCGCGTGAACGAAGCCGAGCTAGTCTATTTCTGACCGTGTCTATAGACTGTGTCAAACACGATGTCACACTGAAACACCGATTCAGCTCGTTCGCGGCGAAGCTGTATAATTCGTACGTTGATCCGGATGAAACGACACTCGAAGTGATTATAATTTAGGATATTTTAGATGCGAAGGTGTAACGTGTCAACGCGTTGATCCAATGGAAATATGTAATTATATTTTAGGATATTCGGCCATAATTTATTTTTGTAGCGCCCTATGATTCCTCGACTACGAGTCTCGTACGTTGACTGGCACAAGCCGCAAGTGGCCTACCGATCTTCGATGTTAAGCAAGCAGAGTGCGCGGAACCCCGCTAGGATGGGTGATCGAGGCCAGCCTAGCGAGGCTAGTTACAATAACAAACGTCTGGGGCAAGGAGTCGCTGCCATCAGCCCCCCCACTGATGAGTCTAGGCAGGCGAATCTAAAAACACCGAAACCCTTCAATTTTCTACCGAGGGCCGACTATTTTCAAAGATACGAAAGCTCGAATCGAAAATTCGCAGTCCAGTGATCGCGAAGAAATACATCACAATCCCGCGAACGAGAATAAAGATCTGTTGCGGAGGAATTGGCGGGACGTGAATGCAACGTAACTGCTCGAATGCAATAGCTCGTTCGGTTAATTTGCAACTTGTAAATACGTAGCTATCGACTTTCAGTGACTGACGCCGATACGCGATATGCAAATAAGGATGCACGCACACACGCACGGACGTGCGTTAGCATATCAATGAAAAAGTCGTATGAATTTTTAGCGAGCGGAACACGCGTGCTTCTCTCTATATCCATTTGCATTTTCCGCTTCGTTTTCTTTAATCTCGCGTAACCGTGAACGCGTGCTACCCGGGCTCGCCCATTCACGATCACCCATCCGCGCGAATTATCGAAAGAAATCGGCAGATGTTTCGCCCGGGCGGGCACTGATTTGCATATGCAAACCTGGCGGAGAGACGACGACGACGACGACGACGACGACGACGACGACGACGGCGGCGGCGACGATACAGTTTCAGTTTCAGTCACAGCCATCGGGACAAATCCTATCGACCTTCTCACGGTCGGATTTGACTTTGCCCAACTTACTTATAGAATAACCCTCCCTCCCTCCTCTTCTCTTCTCTGCTTCGAGTCACTCTAGTTCCCTCAAAGCAGCTGTACGTCGCGGATATCAAAGAAAGCCTCGTTTTAATGAAACCCAATTATACAAGGAGGTCGCGGAGCACACGTTCCAGCCAAGTTTTGCATAAACGGACGGATTTGGGACATCTGACGAATAATTCCTAAAGTTCGCGGCTGGGTTATTGTGCACGAACGTGGTAGATTGATAATTAGTCTTAATCCTCTTTGGCTGTTCGAGTAAGGTTACTTTTCGCTCGCGCGGCGAAATGACACGACTTGTATTCACATTGGCGTGCAATGAGTTCATCGACAGCGACGCACAACGATCGTGTCTTCTATCCTCTAAAGTTCAGGATCGTCGATTCCCCAACATTGACCACTATTGTTCTATGTTGCAATTGTTATACCTGCTAGAAAAATAGACACGTTCGCAGAAAAGAGAAAAAAAAAAAAAGGAAAACAAATTCTCTAAACTTCGCAACGAAACGTATTGTTGGTAGTTGAATTCAATCGATTAGTTTACAATCGACTTCTTCTTCAAAGATTTATACGCTGCACGTGAGCGTACGCGTACATGTTTCGCACACGTGGAAAGGGTTGAAAATCCAGTGGAAATTGCTTGGAAAACGATGCCATCGGAGAGGCGGCGTTTCTCTCGCGTTCTGCAACGCGGGAGAGATAGGAGACGCAGGGAAGGAATTAGAGATGTACGATTGAGAAACGATGTAAACGCAAGTGGAACAACAAGCGGTTGGAGAAACCTTTATCAGCCTCTGGAGGCGCGTGGTTGTTGGTTTGGGTGGAAACTACACCGGATATAAGCAATGGATAAGAAAGTTTCGCGGCTCTATGAAAAATGCAACGCTCGAGTTATCGTCGAGGTGAATTTTTCATCGGCGCGAGTCGAGCTGCTGCTGCTGCTGCTGCTGCTGCTGCTGCTGCTGCTGCTTCCTGCGCTGCACCCCTTCAACACCGTCTCCCGTTTTAGCGCGTTCCTTTTTTCTCTCTCTCTCTCTCTCAAGCTTCCCCACCTTTCCTCCTTTTTCATACTTGTTTTTAACCTAACCACCTTCTTTCGTGACATAAGCGCGGCAAGCATTCGGTAGAGGAAAGTTTCGAAGTGACCTGCAACCGAGCAAACCCGTGCTGAAAACTTGCTTCTGACATCGTCGAGAAATGCAGCCGAGCGATTTCTCTCCCCCTTATCTATGCACCGCGGGAACCTACTTTCCGAACTGCAATACACCGCGAGGAAATTCTTCGAGGAACCGTCGTAGCGAGAACACGCGCAATGCCGGCGCATCCGCTGACAGGAAACCGGGGGAAACGTTACCAAACTGCCGATGAAACGAGCGACACGTTTGACTTTTGCCATTTCAATTCCAAAACCGAGCATCCGAGCTTGCAGCTTCATCAGAGGTGCCATTTGATATTCCGATGCTGGCGAAACTTTCGAGATACCTCTTCCAAAAGCTGGATGGTGGCCCTCCGATTTTGATAATTTCTCCGTACATCAGATAACAGTTTTCTTCAGTTTTTCTTTTTTTTTCCGATTCGAAGCAGTTTGTCGCGTACATTCTATTTTTGAGTGTGTCACTCGACGAACGATTTCCGAGAATTTCGTCGACCGCGGCAAACGCGTGACGCTTTATCGTCAAAGTGATTGGCAAAACTTGCGTTCGAGATACGAGTGTCAATGGAAATCTTTCTCGTAAATAAATTCAATTCGAAAGGTGATGGCAATTTCCACTTGGGAATGGGAAATTTTTCGACAACCAGTTTCCCAGCCGCATTTTCATTCGCGATGCGCAACTACCCTCGACTTACGTGTTCGAATACCTCCTTAGAAGGGGACATTATTGCGTAAGATAATTAAACGGAGTCACTGGAATGGATAAATTAAATCGTCTACTATTTCTCGGCCCTGTAATTAGTCGTCTACCCAAAGCGCACTGTCAAAGAACACTTCCTGCGCCCCGTTATCAGGAGACAAGCTGTTAATTAAGTGAACCATTCCGTCTGCCGCTGCAGGTAACAGCTTTCTGGATAACGGGCACACTTTTGTACAAGTGTAAATGTTCGTTGCGAGTCAGCCATCGCGAGGAGATTAGAAAATTCCAATGGGCGTAGTTGCAAATGGCCCGCTGTGCCAAATGGAAGTGAGTAATTATGGACAGAGGTACGGGAAGAAAGAACCAGTTGGAAAATGACGTTAATGAGAATTCTCGTTGTCCTTTCCACAAATGGGAAACTATGTTTCGAAACTAAACTAAAATTTCGACACGTAGCAGGGATCGCGATATGGATCGAAGAGCTAGAGAACGCCGTTCGAAAAGACCGAAGACCGAAGGACGAAAAACGTGAGAGGGTAAAGAGAAAGAGAGAAGAGAGAGAAGTTTGTCGCGAGCATTGCAGATTGGAAGTAGGGAGCAAAGTCGCGGAAGCAGAGATATGGCAGAGCTTCGAGCGTAAGGCAGACAGAAGATATTCCACGGGGCGTAGACGGGATAAGTTATCCCTGTGTCTCGGGATGCACACCGACATTATTTCGTATCTTGCAGGACACTTCGAGCAATGAGGACGTCCTGCAGTGCACGCTGCCGGAATCCATAACGAGGTCTTATCTATCTTAGTCCGGCTTCCTTTTTCCTTTCTACCTCTCCCCTCCCTCCCTCCCCTCGCTTCCTTCCTTCGTCACTGTGTGTTCCCTCGCTGCCTTGGCTGCCGCGCACCAAGACGCTGCTCGACCGAGATCCGACTGTACGCGTGTTTCTCTTTAAATTAGAACTCGCCTCGATAGATCCCTTGCCACTTTAATTTCTCCGTCTCTCGAAATTGATGTCCGCACGGATCTCCCGGGAAGATGGAAGACCACTCGTTGGACAAACGTACACCGCGTGAAATCTAGCCGGAGCTTTCGCCGATTAACGGCGTCGCGCGACGGTCGCGTTGCCAATCGGAGTAGCGCAGAGTAATTGCAGGATTCAGATGCAATCAACACGCGTGATTTACTCCTAATATTTCATCCGACCGCCAGTGGATTGCCGAGCGAAGCGGATTTTCGTTGGCGGAATGCATTTTTCAAGACGAACGAGCATCGATTACGTCGCCGACGTATGGCCAACGTATGGCGGTATTAAAAAAAAAAAAAGAAGAAAAAGGAAAAGACGGTTCCCGATATGATATTTCTCACGTTACGGTCTAGAAAAAAAAAAAAAAGCTAGCACCGGCCGATGCGTGCGTTTCGACGGAATGCTCCGCCATTTCCGGGCGGACTTTTAAACCAGCCGTACCGTTGCTACCGTTGCTACCGGTGCAGCCACGGTTTCAGCTTGAACTCGGGCGCGACCGCGTGTTCGTACTTTACGCGCCGCGGACCGCTAATAACAAACCTCGCGGAGTGATTACACGGCGTGATTTCGCGCAGATTGGACGAGTGATTAATTCTTGCGGACAATCCGCGCCACCGACCCCCCTCCCCCCTCTTCACTCCCCCTCCCCTCGCCGCGACAACACCACCAGACCGTCGACCAGAGCCCTCCCGTTCTCCTCTGTTCGTCGCCGCCCTCTGTGGATTTGTCGCTCGTACCAACCCCCGGCAAGGATATTTTAATTCCGAAGCGGCGGCCGAGCGGTTTGAAACGGTTATTAATTCGTGCGTCGAGGGTCCGAGCACCGGTCCAGCGCCGGGGGTTTCCACAGCGGGCAACGACGCGGGTGCGACGGAGAGGCCAAACGACGACGATGCTCGTAAAAACAACCCCATTGTTATCGCCGTCCCGTGGCTCGTTTCGCAGTGGGCGGCACTCGAATTGGCGCGGCGAACGGGGACGAGAGAGAGAGAGAGAGAGAGAGAAACGGAAAGAAACGAGAGGCAAAGTTTCACGTGCACCGTTGCGACGCTTCTCTCCGGCTTCGTTCCGCTCCTCCAGGTACACGCTACACGGTGCACGTGTGCGCCCTTTCGTTATCGCGAAACAGTCGCCGCAACGCGATACCGCCGGTTTTCGCGATGCTTCTGCGGGAAACGCGGAGGCTGGATTGATTTTTCGTCATGGTTTTTTCGCGGTGGAGCTGCAATTTTTTTCTTTTTCCCCCCCTTTTTTTTTTGTTTTGTTTTGTTTTGTTTGAGGCGAAACGGCACGAACACGGAAACGATTTTATCGCCGGTATGAGATGAACGCGTTGCTGTTACTTTCAATTATTTAGAAACGATCGCCGGCAGAAAGGTCGCCCGATCCTTTATGCTCTCCAATGGTATTTCGATCTCTTTTTTTCTCTCTTTTTTTCTTTTTTTTCATTTCCAATCCTCTCCCGGGTGGGAATTGCTTAGCGAACCGAAATTCATACCCTCGAACGCTCGACTGTCAATGCGAGGAGTCGTACGAGATGAACGTCGCGCGAAAAAGTTGCGAACGGCACTGCGAGAGTATCGTCGACCGTGACTTTCACCGCGCGCCACGAACGAAGATTCGAACGGAACTTTGGACTGTTCGCGAGAATAATATCAATCTCGGAGACTCTCGCTCCTCGCTCGTTCTCTTGCATTGCGCGCGTAACGCTTTCGAATATTTCGCACGCGGAAACGTGACGCGATGCAGGCGGCGCGAGCGTGTCGAAATGAACGGCAGCGAGTCCTCGGCGCAATTCTTTCGGATTGATTGATTAATACCCGGGTCCACCCTTCGAAACTGTTTTACGGACCCCTTCTCCCTCGGCGGGGCAGCTCGTTTCGCGACGACAGACTCATCTCCGATTTTATGCCTCGTTTGAGGGCGCACCGGCTAACCACCCTGCCTCTCCTTTGCCCGGCTCCCTTCAGGACAGGCCAGGGCGGAGACCCTCGCTGCAACGCCGCCACGAAAATCACAGACCACGAGACTCGCGGGGAATGCTCTATTTGGTATTTAAATAAGCGTACGCGTACGCTCGCCTGGTCCCGTAACCGTACGGGACAAGTTCACTGAGCTTCTTTTCGGGAAAATCGGCCAGGGAGACCCTGGTCCCTTCGATATTTGTCTGGAGGGAAAGGGTACGGTCAATTATGCCGCACGGCTGGTAAATATGCTGATCCACGTGACGGCCGACCGTGTATTCGGAGATAGAAGCAATTGCGAGAGGCGTAAGCCTTGTAACGCTGACACGTGCGACAACTACCCCCCCTCTTTAGGCCATTGTTTTAGGTTGTGTGTTGGAAACATGCATGTATATCGGAGCGATCGAACGCAATACTTGAAACTAAAATATTTATCAAGTCGGACGTGCATTTTGACATTCAGATGTTCGATTCGTTGGAACACCTATTTGGCATACGAAGGACTGAAAAATCATCAGTCAATTTGCTTATACTTTTCGCAAAAGTTTTTCCATTGTGCTTCCGCAAATTGCAAAAACCGAAAATTTCGCCTCGGTCTTGATTTAATTGAGTCCGTCGCGTACGAATCAAAAAAGAAACTCGCAAGATTGTTCCGCGGGACAAACAATTACTCGACTTTGCGACTTTTTTCCTACGGCGATTAAAGTAGACGTACGCTGTACGTGTAATTACACGGCGAAACGAAGAAAAGCGATGGAGCGCACCAGGAGAGGCTGTTATTTTTGTTGGAACGTTATCGTAGCGTAGAGGTATAATTTTCGTGTGTCCGGTGGATGCGTGCCTCGAGAAGCGGGACAAATTCCTCGCGAGCGCGGAACGCGAGCTTGCCTTTCCCTCGAAATGAGTTTCCGTTCTTGTTCTATTAAGAGCTGGAAGGAAACGATGGAAACGATGGCAATGGAGGCAACGAGGCGAATCGCGTTGCTCGTTAAAAACGTACCGATGAGCAGATTGTGAGAGTTCACGGAGCCGATCGATCTCTTGCGTGCGTCGCGCGGCGAAAAAAATTGCGACGCGTCCGCGAGGGTGCAAGGTAGCTGTTGGGAATGTATCGTGAGATGACAAAGTTATCGAAGATACTTAATTAATACTGACTCTTTACTTTCACTGCGCTGTTGCAACGTTGCAACGCTAATGACTCAGCACGCAGACACGCATATCGCGTAGTTATCAAACAACAGATGTCGCGATTGCCTTCGCAGATTCCTACGGTAGCGGCGAGAGGAAAATATCGGGAGCAGGGGAATCGTTCGTTGGCCGATCCGTTGGAAAACAGATATGGAGAAACGATATCGCGCGAGTGGTTAATTCGGCGATTCCGTCGATAACGGAAGCCCTTGAAAATAAAGTTGCCAGCTTTTCTGAAGAGACACGACCGAGTCAATATTGTCTTGCCGTGCTAAGCGCGCTAAAGTACACCGCGCTTTAGAGAGCCGTACCCCGTGCAGGGAGGGAAACTTTATATATCTCAGTGCGTAGTTGTGAACAAACTTGGCAGAATCCAACAATAAGGCGAACTTCCGTCTCTTCGTTGCTCCCTTCTTCAGCCTCGGCTAAAAATAAATACACCGCGGAAAGAGGCTCCGGCGTCGCCCGATTAGCCGCAGCGTCGTTCCCAACGACGTGGAAAAAAGTAGCCTGAATCCTTAAATCCGTCGCCCGAAATACGCAGATACGTCCGTTTCGAAACGGAGATTACGGAATGTTGCTCGTATCGGGAGGTACTTTGGTACGGATATACACGCACGCTTCAGAGCTTACCGTTAAACTATTTTCAACCGTAATCTTTTATGCCGTTTTCTTCTCCAACCCGATTCCGAGATAAGGCAGCACTGTTCTCTGAATTTTCTGGAGCACACGACACACAGAACAAAAAAAAAAGAACGTTTCACGGAGATTTCATTACCTGCAACGCGAGGCAGCTCCTCGTGACGATGTGACTTTACTTTACGGCAAAAGATATCGAACCTCGTTCGATATGATACATCGTTCGCGCACCGCGTGCACGTGCACGCACGTTATCGATGTCGATGCGAAGATCGTGCTGGTTGTTTTACTTGGAAATTTCTATTGGAAAAGTCTACCGGCCGTTAATAATTCTTAACTGCCGAGGCAAGGAATTTTTCTTTCGACAAAGTGTTATGTTAATATCGTTTAACGACTGGAGCGTTACTCCAAGGCTGTGAACACATCGCGCCAACCGGCCGAGCTTAAAATCGTGCGTAATCCGGAAGAATTCCGGGCATTTTGTAATAACGTTGCTACAGTCTACTGCGGAGTTTGTCGCGTTTCTCCTCGAAAGCAATAGAATCCGGCAAGACTTCTCCGAAGTATGTAACTTTCAGTGACTCGACTATGGCCGGGAATAAAGTCTCAAGTATCCGGTGCTCGACCATAGAACCCCCGCCGCGAAATAAAATCTAATGAGACGTCGGAAAACTCAAGAATCCCACCGAGAACGAAATTACAGATCCTCTGTCCTATATTTTGTTCGTCTAACGTTTTATTAGGCGTCCAATATTTTATTAACGTCCAGCCCGAAATCGATTTTTCAATTCTGCCTCGGACTCTGAGCGCAGCTTTCACGTGACTCAATCGTCCCTCTCTCTGTCTCTCTTTCTTTCGAGAAATGTTAATCCACGATATTGGTGTTTCGATCGATGCTTTCGGATCCATTGGAAAGACGTACAGTCAAAATATAGAATCAAGGATATTGAAGATTTCATTGATCTGAAGATATCTCGATTCCGCTAAACCCCGGATTATTCTATTGTTTAAGTGTTTAATCTATTTACCGTTTAAATTCTTTAATGACTGATTCGGTTAGAGAACTGACGAGAACTGAATCTATTTTCGCAAGGATTAAAGTCGACCCGGTGTAGTAACGTTCGATTCTATGTAACAGGTGTAAAAATTGTGATTCGATTAACTATCTTTGTCCAACGTGTTACACGATGATAGAACGATGACGAACGATCGATTGTTTGACAAATGTTTACGGGCTGCAACTGCTTGTGTACGCGGAGCAACGTTTAAATGGAAGGAAAAAGCAAACGTCGGACAAACGTCGACACTCGATTGGCAAGGAACAACATTTATTCGGAGAAGGACGCCGTCTTTAGCAAAGACGACGACGACGACGACGACGACGGTAAAGCGGAGGAGAGCAGAGGAGAGAACACGCCCGCATGGATATATCGCTTTCCTTTGTCGAATGTTCTCCGTGCACGGCTGGCCGGCGTATATCGTTCGCATTAGCTTCTTTACGATCGATTAATTCCTCGGTTGCGGGAACAAAACATCTCGCCGTGTGAACGATCTACAAAGTCGCCGGCGGCGCTCTGTCGACGGGCTTTGTCGACGCGTTTAGACGGCAAAGCCGCGCGATAAAAATACCGCCGTAAAAACTGCGATATCCCGCCGGACGATTAACGCTCGATCTCTTTCCGACTCCGGCTTTCGTACTCCGCGAGCGCTCCCAACCCAACATAACCTAAACACACCGATTGGTTCGCTTCCAATCAAACCGGCGGAGGGGGGGGAGAGGGGAATTCAGCCACGCTAGCGTGGTCGATAGTTTGGTTCAATGAATCGAGATTTTAACTGCAACTGCGAGCGAGTTAGCACGAACAAGACAACAAGTCTCTCCCTCTCTCTCTCTCTCTCTCTCTCTCTCGTTCGCTCGCCACGGATAGCGAAGATGTCAATGGTCGTGTTTCCCGGTTTACACGGGTGCCGCGCGAATTATCGGTAGCTCCGCGAGGCTGCGATTCACGAATTAACGAGGTACTGGCTCGCACGCTAATGAAAACGTACAGTTAAATTAGCAGCACCGACCATTTGGGCGTACGCCAAATCTGGGCAATTTACAAGTGCAATAATTTCGGGGCCCGAAGTTCGAGCCGAAGGGATTGGCGGAGAAAGTCCCGCGACAGCTTGAACGTGAGTCGCGGTGTTTGCGAAAACAGGCACACAGGCCATGGGATGGCGAGGCGTTTACTTACTTTTCGAGAAACAGCAGGCGTGACACCGACGAACATCCGCGAGCAGCCAGACAGCGACGCGACAGTCAGCGATCTCTGGGTCGGTAGAAATATCTTTGACGGAGAAGGTCTGGCGGAGAGGTAAAGCCCAAACAAGGTAAACAACGACGAAAAGCACCAAAATAAACAGACGTTGATCGTTCACGTGACACACAGAGATACGCACTACCGGGAAATCCAGTGACCGATTCTCTTTCACGAATAAACAAAACACTGTGAACGGGCGGCGCGGCCGATCGACAACAACGTTCCTTTCGCTCTCGTTGCTTTTTGACTTCGTTCGCCTCGCGCTGTCCAGCGCGGACTCACCCTTTCGCGTTGTTTTTTTCCCTCTTATGAACGACTTCCCGAGAGCGCGTCGTGCTCAAGAGCGGATAGGTCGCTGGCTAGGCCGTTGCCGCTATTTCGTCGTGTTTCCACCACCTGCCGCCAGAGTACACCGCTTCGACCGTTCGCATCGATCGAGTATCGACGCGATCGTCGGGTAATGATGCAACACCGACCGCGCACAGTCACCGCGGAGTGTACCTCTTTCTCGCGTGTTCTTCCGTCGCCGTGAAGTGATGAAGAAACGATGGGAACGATGAACAACGACGACGACGACGACGACGACGACGAGAACGAGGACGACGGAGAAAAGACACGAAAGTAAGCACCTGTCCGAGAGGAAAAATCGACGCGGCGAGTGATCGTGCACGAGTGCAGCGAGCGTCGAGAAGAGGTCGAGAGAGAGGAACGACCGACGCGGCGACGGTCGCGTGGTATCGATTCGTGGCCGTGGAAAGCCGGCGAGGCAGTCGAGATAGAGAGAGAGAAAGAGCGAGAGAGAGCTTTTTCTTCGCGTTCTCTCCCTCTTCTCCCCGCTCTCGCTCTCTCCGAGTCCTCTCTCTCTCTCTCTCCCTCCTTCCCTCTCACCCTTCTTTACGCGAACCTCGTGCGACGCGGTCACCGTACGTACCAGTCTCACAGTTTGAGAGTTGCCAATATATAACACCCCTTTCTCTCTCGCTCTCTCTCTCTCTCTTTCTCTCTCTCTCTCTCTCTTTTCCTTTTTGTTCTCTCCTGTATCCGTAAATCGTACGATCGAACGTCGCCTCCACCGACGATCCTTGTATGCTGCGTATGTTATTTACGACAGAGCGAGAGCGGTTCTATGCGTACGTGCGTGCGTGTGTGTACGGATGTGTGTTACGCTGACAACGGTGACAACGTGCGTACCGAGACGACGCGTACGTACCACGGAAGACAGACGCGTCTCCCTCGAACGTCCGGGTCGGACTGAGCGTAGCAGGGCAAACTGGAGACCCATGGAGTCGTTCGAGGTACCGACTACCCCCACCCGGAGGAGCCACGCTTCGGTTTTCCCAACCCTCGACGACCGCCTTCCCCTCTCGAACCCCATCCGAACCTAGCGATGGCCATTCGATATTCTCTATGTCGCAAGTTTTCGAGCAATTTACTAGTACGAATGTTCGAATCGCTTGGAGAGCGCCAGTCAAGTTTAAGTCTCTCCAACGGAATCGTCGATCCTACGTGAATTTAAAACAACTCGAAACGTCTACAAACGCTCGCACTCCAAAGTCTGATCACTTTCCAAGTATCGTTTCTTCTTTTTTCCTTTCGCTTTTCTTTTCCAAAGAAATTACATCACTGTTGTTGTGATAGAATTTTTAAGTCGTTCCGCATCAAAGTGGAAAGTTATCGTTGAGATATCGTTCCAATCTTTACAGTTTTGAAACAATCTCGGTGTTTGCAGCGGAATATTCGATCGACTTGATTTCGTGGATATTGTAAAAAAAAAAGGCAACGCTCAAGTTGTTCAAACTCGAACTTGCTCCAATCTATCGCTATCTGGCACCCTTCTCTTTTACTCCAGCTTTTGCTTTCGTCTGCCCCTCTCTCTCCATCTCACGATCTTGCCATTCCTACCTACATTTCCCTACCCTCGCGCGTTGCTTCGTCTCTCCCTCTCTCAAACAGCGGCGTACACCCTCGAAGCTGGCTCTCCTCCTCTCTTCTCTACCGACCGTACTTCATCCTATGCCCTTCCTTCAGTCCTCGTCGCGGCACCTTTCACTCCCTACTTCGGGGGTTTAAGGCCCCCCGTTCAGCCTCAGTGTTGCCAATTTAGCGAAAGCGCCACTCTTGACAGTGGATCAATCTTTTTATTGATTTCGTTGGGAACAACACTTCTCTTTTTTTTCTCTCTCCCCTACACACACACACACACACACACACACACACACACACTCGTGTACCGACGCCGACACATTCCTCCGTTTCGAAGGGTTAACTTTCACGCATTATGTATGAACGAGCTTTCGCGGTCTCAAAGAGCAATCTGAGAAATCAGAGTTGAACGGCAGTGATACGTGCGGGCAGTGCAAGTGCGATCGACTTTCGATTGCCCGTCCATTTCGTTCGTTGCATTTGTAATAAATTTTAATATTCGGAAACGGAATAATTCGCATTACGTCTCCCATTGATTTTTCGATTCTGCCTCGTCCGACATACTTGTTACGTTACAAAAAATTCCGGTGTTGCCGGAAGTACATTCCATTATAAATAACAATCGCATTAAATTATAATCATATTATAATTTATCATTGTTAAACATTTGTCGTAATAATTTAATACAAATTCTTTTGTACGCTGTTGCGTTTGTCATAAATTTTGACACTCGAAGCAGAGTGTCACGTCGCATTTCGTCGGTCGCCGGCCTTTCTGTTCTTACGTTGTCAAAAATGCCGGGAATGGGAAAGTAAACCGTTACGGCGGATTAATCAGAGAGGCTGGCGCGTTTTCGCCAGACGATTGAAATCCCAGTGATAAATTTTAATTTCCATCGTGCCGCGTTACTTATACACAGTCGGCACGCTGTATCTCGTGTCGTCGTTTAAACTTGCCACGAAGATCGGGTTTTGGTAGGTTGCCACGGCTTTGCGGATCCGACGCCGGCGTTCCTCTCCCTCGTCCCTTTCCTTTTTTCATACATTCTGTCACTGATATATCGCTCGTATCCGAATCGCGCAAACGTGATTTATGCCGCTCATTGCGCAAGAGGGATATGGCCGGGGCAGGGTTTTCGAAGCGACTGCCGAACTGCCGGTTTCGTCTTTTAAATCAGGTCATCGAGAAAACCTAAACTCACCAGTCGCACAATGGCGATATATACCACGTGTACGCGCATCTTCAGCCGAAACGAAGAACGCAAAATGTCCCTGTTGCTGGCAGAGCCTGTCTCGCTAGAACGTAACGTTCTCTGTCATAAAAGCTGCTGCGTTTTGGTTTAATCTTCTCTTTGGTTAGTGGCGTTCCTCTCTGGATCGCTTAATTGCCAAATAAATCTATCTAACTAGACAACCGGCGATAAACTAGCCGCGTAATCCCGCGTGATGCGTGTAACTGGCAATTAAGTGGCAAGAGGAGGAGAGGGAGAGGGAGAGGAGCAGGACGTTATTAAGCATGCAAAAAGTTCAGGTACGCGGCGCAGCGGCGAGCGACTTTAAAAGTTTGCCAACGCGGGCACCGTCGTTCGGTCATTTTCGCGAGATCTTTTTACACGACGCGTTTATTAATCGCGCCTTCAGCCTCTTCGTGAAAATCTGTTACGTCCGAGGCGTGCGCGAGGCGAGAGGGAGAGCAGCAGGAAAAGAGCAAGGCGACGCGCGGAAAGGAACGAAGTTTAAACGGGGGAAGTACGATTTCGAGGTCAAAGGCTTTGGACAGGAGGATATCGACACGCCACGCCAGAGGGCTGCAGCCGATAGGGTGAAAATACGTTGTACGTTCTTGCCTTCAACGCGGACGGTAACCAACCCCGCTTCTCTCGCTCGCGAAATAAAAATTTGAACAGCGTGGCCGAGGATCGAAACGGTCTCGCGAAATATCCACGCGATATTCCCTTCTGTCTGTGGAGACGTCGGCCACTGGCCGTCGAACTGCAGACCCATTCCCGGCATACCTGACCATCGCCGTACAAAACAAACAAATTCCGTTTTCCACAAGTGAAGCTGTGCTTCGTCGGGGATTTCATAAAGCTCGGCGCAGGAATATCCTTAAATATCGTCTTGAATTTGTTCGTCGCGCCGGTCGGTTATCGAGACCCAGAATTCAGCGTGAATTACAATTGACAAACTCGATCGATACTTGACGTTGCGTGTATATCTCCATTGGTATCGAAACGTATTCGTAAAATAATATTAAATACCGTCGCGATTCCTCAGCATCGCGATTCCTCCCCTACCTCCCCCTCCGCCCCGCTAATAACCGTGTTTTATCAGCGTCGTTTCGTTTGTCCATCTCTCACGAACGGAGCAGTGGCTCGAGTTATTTCTTTAATAAAACGTTCCGGAATTTTTTCGACGGAGGCGCAGCGCACCGCCGGAGGAATATCAGTTCCTTTTTCTATCACATTTACCGGGATCAAGAACGAATTTCGCACTGTGCAGCGCACAGTACGAAATGGGGAAGCTCTTTTGCACGACGGTGAAAGCCAAAAACGGTAATCCGCTCGTTCCCGCTGGAAGGGCCGGGAAGGTTTTTCGCGATCATGCGAAAACCCGACGTAAAGCAACCGGGGAGCACCGGAGTCTCCTCGTTTTTTTTTTTCTTCTTCTTTCTTTTTCCCCTTTTTCTCTCCCCCGGACAGGCGCACCCTTCGTCTTATTCGGCTCTCTCCTTTTATCAGACACCCCGCGAATCCGACGAAAAAAGGGACAGGGGACCCTCTCTCGGAGCGGTTGAGATATTTCACGTTGGATCACACCACCGCCGCCGCCGCCGGTCTTCCCTTCGCCTTCCCCCGTATATCTTGCCCCGCGAGAACCGCTCCCGCGGCCGGTTTAATTCGATCGGTCGAATGCAAATGCGGCAAACGTCCGACACGTTACGGGGCTCGTGTTACCTGTGCCCCCTTCGAGCCCGATGTACGTTCACTTCGCACGCTATAACTTTCGCGTGGAACTCGACTCGAGGCGTGGCTGGAGTGGATTCTTGGCACCGCGCGAGGAACGTTGTTATAACGCAGAATTTCCGGGATGGATTGTTAGCCGCGCCGGGGAAGAAAGGCACGAAGAAATCTCGTTGAAATAACACGCGAGAAACTGAACGCTCTTCTGAAACTGAAATATCTGGCGAATGGGAACGCGGCCCCGCGCGTTCTCGGCGCCCGAATCGCGCATGCTGCACGGTGGAAAATTTAAAAGTTTGCCAGGCTACGGATGGAACTGCGGAAGTAAAAATTTTATGGATTATACAATACAGGTGGGGAAATTCTCCCTGTGTACTCGGCAATGCGAAAACTTTCGAAATATTCCAAGAACGCATTATCGTGTCATTTCCGAACTACACTGGGCTCTCCGCCGTACGTGCGGAACGCAGCCGTTCCTCTTTTTTTTCTACCTTGTTCTTATCTTTTTTCCCTCGACGTTGAAAATCGATTGTAGCCTTTTATCCCTTTCTGTTCGATTAATTTCAAAAACAATCTGTCGTATCAAATTGTAAAAGTTATCCGAGCGTAAAGGGAAGGGGAACACAGGTAATGTAACGGCATGAATCGCAAATGTTCGACGCAAACTTGCAAAATTCCGGAAATTCGTAGAACGCGTCGATTCAGAAACACACAGACGATAAAACGAATTTCCATTTCGATGCTCCATTTCTACAAAACTGCCTAAACATCCGCGGTCCGGTGATAATCGGTCGTAATCGATGAAACGGCGTAGCCGTGGAAAGGTGGTCGGCTGGAATTGCAATGTAACCGATGTCTCGTTTTGCGAGACAGTGACGAATCTTTCTCAGTTCCGGGGCAGCACCGGGCAGAGCCGGACGGACTATGGAAAAGAGAATGAGGCTGACGTGGAGGCAGCGCAGGAAACGAAGGTTTTCGGCCGCGTTTGTTCCGGGACTGCCGCAACACGAGTTACGGATAATAACGGCGGGCTATCCAGCAGCCACCGAAGTCAAACCGCAACCCCATCAACATACGCCGCACGTACTGTTCGTGCACTTGCATACGTGCATACGTGCAGGTGCAGCTGCAGTTCACCCAACCTACGTACAACGGAATACCCGAACGATTCCCCTGCACGTACACGCTGCCGATCAAAAGTTCGGCCAGCCGTGTACGTTCGCATTTTGCAGGCTAATCCGAAATGAATTGCGTCGCGCTCGATTATTTCTTAATTACGAGTCGCGCGAGTCGAAAGGAGGGAGAGGGGATGTTTGAACGTTTGTTCGACACGAAATAACACAGATTCGAATCTGCGATTAAATTATTACGTTCGTTCCTCTATCGATGGATTTTTCTGGATGCTATTATGTACAATCTTTGAAGAAAAACGAGTCCACTCGCTGGTACATGAACGCGGCATGGTTCAAAGAAATATTTATTCCGAGTATGCTGCAAACATGTTCAAACTATTTGTTACGAATATTTGTAATCCTGTCATTGTCGTTCGTGTTTAATACAAATTGATAAGCGTGAAATCGGTATCAGTGAAAATACTCGGCGACGTCGCGTCGAGGATTTCCAAATGTAAGATTTTGTCAACGTTACACAACCAACGGGCACAATCGGAGCCAGAATGTTGCAAGGAGCGCGGAACTCGCCGAGCTTGTAACTCGGTTGCAGGAATATTTGTATTCTAAACGCTTTCCACGGACGCGATAGCTGCGCAAACAGTTTCGCAGCAGGTACACGAATATTTAGAGATGTACAAAAGTTGGCGAGCGAGTCTATCCGGGGAGAGATAATCCGGGGCGCGGGTGTTTTCGTACGTTATAACTCGAAGCAGCAGTTCTCCGATAACGATTTCCAAGTCATGACTCATTAACGTTGTCCAACGCCCGTTTTTCTGCAGGGGAATTGAATTCAGAATGTGAAACTAAGACGGCAGAGGAGGTGGAGGGAGCTCTCTCTCTCTCTCTCTCTCTCAGGAGCTCCATGGAGCATTTATTCGAAATTAGATACGGAAATTCAGGCAGCTCCGTGACCTCCTTAGAGTTTCACCGCAAGCTTCGAGCACCGCACGCCCCTCGGATACATCTTTCAACTTGGCAACCGACATTCTATTTCGCCCGTGTATTCCACGCGTAAACGCCTATGCACGTGCGTAAGAATTCGAATAGACCCGACGTCCGCGAACGCGAGAAAAGTTTGCGCGCCAGGGTGTGCGTAGTAGCTGTACGTAGAACCAGGGAGCAGCCGTGGAACCTGTCTGTATTATGTATTCGATTCAGGTAACCATATACGTACACCGCGTCAAATAGTCGCATTCATAAAGGGTACATGGCTAGACGACCGCATAGATAGACCGCGTACGCGACGAAGATTTATAGAACTACGTGTAGATTTTACGGGAATCGATGCCGTGTGTCCTGTCTGCCACGGGGGATCCCGTATTTCCTGATAAAACGCTCTTTCCCAGGAGCGTAAGCCGATTAAACGTTGCGCGGAAATATTGACGAAAACGACTAACGTTGAGACCGTCGCCCGTCGATGGTTTCAGTTTCGCGCGCTAATGTTACGATTACTTGAAATTACGATATCAATCAAGTTTCCGAGGGTGCGTTTCGTACAGCCCCGATGCAGCAAATACATACGTACGTATCCCCGCGCGGGGCGGCACGTACGTACGTTCCCATTAACGAGGCTTCTTGGATGCAACTACGTATGTATGTACCGATCGACGAAGGGGGACCAACGGGTGTTCCCGCGGGATGCATTATACATGTACAAGACCATCTACAGAGAGAGAGAGAGAGAGAGGGGTTGCTCCGCTCCGCCTGGCGTTGTACGCAGCGGCGAATGGGGAGTTGACCGGCACGGGACAGAGGAGGCGATTGATAAATAATATTATTTCCCTCCCTATCTCTTCCCATCTCTCGGTGTCGCGTCGTCGTTCAACGATCGATTATCCATAATTTCTACGGATCTTCGCCCGAGAGAGGAAATCGCGAGGATACAATTTGCGCCATCATCGCCCGCCCCCGTGTACGTTTCTGATCGGTGAATTTACCCCCCGCTGCTTACATAGAACCTTCCATTATATATCCGTTGTACAAACGTGCCGGCCAACAGCGGTGCCGGTAATGGTTTCAATTTTCTATCTATCTATGTGCGCGCATTTACAACGCTGTCGGCGATTTGTTATCGCGTGATTTATTCGGAAGGATGTGTTTTCAACGACGTTCCGTTGCGGCTTACCGATAACGCGACGTGTTATCGAAGCTACCTCAACATTGCTCGAAAAGCAAGGGTGTCGAAGAAACGCGCGAGAGAAAATTTCAACGTCGTTCGATCGTTTCGTCTAACTTTCGTTGTTAACTTTCGAGTAGCAGAGATCGGAGATCTCGTCTGTGCGATTCGCTCGTCTTTACTTGCCTCTCTACTTTTGTTATTTCGTTCGACTTTTCATCCAGAGTGTGTATTTTTCACTGTTCGATCGTGCTTGAAACTCTTTGTCGTTGACTCTCGATTGTCGCGTCATTCGGCCAGTGAAAACAATACGTGTACCTATGCAAGACCTGCGTAACGGCGCGATAAATTATTAGCGACCTGCGAGACCTGCTACAGCAAGCTTCGATGCCTACAGAGACAAGCGGAAGTATACCTGACGTTTGTAATTGCAATTGACATTCAGAGTAGAGGACAAATAGAAAAAAAAAAAAAAAGAAAAAGAAAGAACAGCATGTCGCTTCTTTGCACAAAATTTTTAATGAAACGTCGTGACGTAAAGTATCGCCAATCAGACGTGCAAAACACACGGACAAACGATTGGACGAACAATTTGCGAATCTTAGCCGGGGCGTGACATAATTTTTCACGATAATATTTTGTGACAGCGTATGACGTATATATCGCGTATCCGTTGCTGCCGGCCGCTTTTCCTGTGCTGTATCGATAATGGTGTTTGTGCCGGTGTTCAAAGCGAGTAAAATTGGAAAGCGTGTAACTACGTGAAACAATGCACCCCGTAAATATTCTCAATAATGTTACAGGGAATTCTCGGTTCACGCTGTGCGAAATACCTGGTCCCGGTTCCGGGTTTTACACGGAATCGAATTATTCGCGAAAACAATTGAAATCGCGTGGACAGAGTACCGATATCATCGCTACAGGACAATTTCACGCAGGCGGAAATGGATCGTCGCGCGGTTTCCTGTCCCGGGTAAAAATCAAACGGATCGACACCGAAAATCTGTGTCGATTTTCAAGAATTCGCGCGGAAAGCGAGGAGTATCTCGAAAAGGAGAGTATCTCACAACTGTTGTCGAAGCACAGCATTTCAAAAATTCCGTGGTCGATATTTCTATTCCTCGTGGATCGATCGGAATGATTAAAACGAAAAAGTCCGGTCTCATCGTTACTTTCGCCGTAACGCGATATTTCAAATTAAAAATTAAATATTCCAGCCCACCGGCGAAACGAACGAATCTCGCGTGGCAGTCAATTATCAATGATTTACATTAATTAATTTACATTAATTACCAATTTAAATCTACATCGCTCTCGAAGTAATATTTCGAATTTTCGTTTCCGTCGCGCGGCTCGTAATTAAAAAATAATCGATCGCGCCGCAATTCGTTCCGGATTAGTCTCCGCGAAACGTATAAACGTTGCAGCGCGGCGGCGAACGTGTCTGTCAATCACGAAGGGACAAAAGAACTTGACGAATATGGGGGAAACCCTATTGGACGCCAATGAAATCCAATCGAAAATACAGTTGCAGCTGCCGTGTACGTGCACGCGCGTACGTAGACACAGCAGTTTGTGATTTGTATTAATAACGCTCAGCCTTGCTTGCACTTGCCCGTCAAAAGGGACAAGCCGGTTCAAAGTCCAGGCGCGTAGCATTTGTTCGGTTCTGGCTCACTCCTCCATGGAAGCATCTTTCTTCGTGTCGCTGTGTGTACACGAGGCAGAGGTGTACCGAGCTGCGATGTTTGTCCAGCGTGGATGAAGCGAACGGGAGACGGGAGCTGAAAGCGGAGCCTCCTCCTGTTTCCCGCACATAATAGCGAGTGTATCGTTCGCCGATTATGGCCGGCGGAGGCAGAAAAGAGAGAACACCGTCAGCCCCTTCAGCCTAGGTAAACACACGCGTGTGTACACCTACGACGCGTGTAACGAGGTCGAGGATGAGGTCGTTCAGAAAGTGGTGTATTCCATTAATGGCACTGCACGGATCTGTGCGGATCTTACAGCGCGCTCGGCGACGCTCCCCGAGCTCCTTCTCTTCTCTTCTCTTCTCTTCTCTTCCTGATCTTACAGCCGCTGAGCAACTCTGGTAAACTTCTCCTCCCCCCTCCCTCACCTGAACCGATAAAATCGACGGGATCACTGGACGTCCGAGTATTCCAGCCTGCTTAACGAATGAATTTATCATACAAAAGACTCGGAAAGAATAAAACTTCGGAGACGGTGTTTCCTTCGTCTTCGTCTTCTTCTTCCTCTCCTTCCTTTTTCTTTTTTCTTCTTCTTCTTCCCTTCGCTCTCGGACTTTCCGAGAAATTGCAGCACGGAAACGAGGGAGAGATTACACCGGCATTGGCATTCAGAATTTTATTAACGAGTAACCATTCCCGAGGAGCACTTTGAAACTTGATGCGTTTACAAGCGCATCAACGTGACGAAGCTTTTTACATAACGACATTATGATAAATCAAGCGATCGCCGGCGAACGAGGCATCGCGAAGTGCTTAATAGGATACAAACTAGACCGCGATACGCGAGCGGCCATGCCGAAAATTACATCCGCGCCGTTATCGTCCGCGCATTATCAACGCATAAGTGAAATACACGTTGGCCCGGCCCGTCAGGGGGAAAATTACTTTGAAATCCGTTTATCCCAATGTCAATTTCGTCGCGACGTTCTGTTTGTGCTCGTGCCGCGGTGCAAAACTAACGAAAGAAAAAAAAAAAAAAAAAAAAGAAGAGCTCGAAAAGACAAAAACGGCATCGCGATTCGTGGTCGAAAGACTGCGTCAACGACTTTGAGCAGCGTGTTAATTCGCATCGTAATTCAGCCCCCCCCCACCCTCCCCCTTTCCCACCCATCTCCCGTCTCTTCGACTGTCCCCGACCTCTTCGCACAGTCCCTGACCCCACCTTCCCTAAATTGCGAAACTTTCTTACGGTAGTGCGCGAGAGGAGAGTTAGTTTCTCGTTAACGAAGTTTACGCTCTCGCTTATATAGGCGAGGGCCGCGCGCGGCACTCCGGTAGTAGGTCCTTGCGCGCGTGCGGACGTATTTATGACGGTGCACACGCAGGACACGCGTGTTTCGGCTTTGTTCGCCGACCGAAAATAGGCGAGGGGGTTGCCTGGCGCGCTCGTACACGCTCCACGCTCCGAGGGTCTCTCTGCGGGCTTTTTTTCTGCCCGGGGCGAAGCACCGACGGGATAAGCGGCGAAAATATGGCGCTGCGCTAAACACGCTACGTCGTTAACACCTGCTCCATCCCGTCGGAATTATATCCGAAGCTCTTCGACGCTCCAACGAATTCTCCCCGCCTGCCGTGACACCCTCACCCTCTCTCTCTCCCTCTCTCTCTCCCTCTCTCTCTGTTGACAATAAAACGCGTCACGAAATGCGCGTATTTTATCTTTAATGTTACGTTGGAAAATAATCGGAGCCGCTTTTATGGATCCATACGTAACGATAATGGGACGACGGTACCCTTCCGCTGATACGAACGGCGAATTTTACGGTTTTCGAGCTTCGATCGAAAATCGTCGTTCGAACTTCGCTGCGTGAAAATTTGTCGCGCGAGCGAAAGAACAGCGGGCTTCTAAATTTTCCTCCGTCAACAATTGCGCGCGACGCGTAATCTCTGCGCTCCCCGCGAAAGCGACGGAAGGTTAATACAGATATCTCGATGAAGAGGACGGCGCGAGATGCGCGCATCCGGTTGGATCAATGTCGGATTAACACGATCGGCAGTGTGAATGCTAATTCCGTCGGAGATCTGTTGAATTATTCGCCTAGCTGCTGTCCCGGTGAATTGCCCGTTCTTTCACCCTCCCGCGGTAATTTAACAACAGGGCAGCTGCGCGATCGAGTATCGAATTATACACAGAGTCGATCGCGGCGAGCTGTTTGTCTCTTTTTTTCTCGTTGAGAATACGAAATACCTGCGCCAGTCACGCTGGCTAGACACGTTGCTAGATTTATTTTCTGTTCGACATCACTGAGGTGTGAAACGAAGCTTTAAGATTTGTCAAACAAACGTGCACATTAACGAGATGTGCGTCGAATAACGCGAATCCTGACAGAACTTTCGTTCGATCGATCGAAACGAAAAAAGTGATTTTTACCGTAGTCACGGGATATTCCGCAAATGATTCGTTCGTTGAAACTTTATAGCTTTTGCCAAAAATTTTGGACTACGTTATTATATTTAATATCGTGTGGAACGATTCGCCCTGTATCAGAGAAACAAATTGGAAAAAAAAGAAACGTGCTCTTCGTACACACCGCTGTTTGCCCGCTCTGAAACTCTATAAATTTCACTGAAAATTTTAGATTAAATATCCAGCTCCGTGTAATTTCTACATACGAGATGTAGAACGAAGCTCTACGATTTGCTCTACATCGAACTAATAAATTAACAGCAAACACGTTGCTGTGTACGCACGTACCTACCCAGTTCGCTCGCCGAAACTCCGTGTACGTAGCATTCGCTGAAAACTCTCTTCGCTGGATACACTCTTTTCTAAACTTTAGATCCTCGTTCGCCATGTACCGTTCGTCTCCGTACGATGACGAATCGCCCCTCACGAGCGCTCGTCGTATGCACACGTCTTTGATCATCGCTCGACAAGTATACTTACGCGCCGACGTTTGTATTTTCCGAACGTCGCTCTGTTCGATCTTTATTCAAAAAAAAAAAAAAAAAAAAAAAAAAAAAAAAAAAAAGAAAAAAGAAAAAAGAAACAACTTGCCGTTGTTGCTCGGAGCCTTGCAGAGCGTTTCGAGTGCGCATCAGTCTTCGAATCGAATGTATTTCACTTCCGTTTCTGTTAATAGTACACAGGTTTGGTAACGCCCTGTACCTGTACATACCGTCGCAGAGAAACCGCGCGACATCGAGAGCCAATACCCCTGTGTACTGTGAAACATGATCGTCCTGTGCACAATTAGGACGGTGGTTCGCCTTTACGTCTAGCTCCTGCGGGTGTGTGCGCATCTTGTATGGGGTACCTCGAAGGGATCCTTCGATAATCCTTAAATCGAACAGTCAATACGCCTCGTGTCCAAAGGAGTATCTAAACGCATTAACAGACGTACTCGAATAAATACGTGTAGAATACGTACACGTACGTGTGCGGGGGATGTCAAGGAATCAGGTGGCTTCGACACCTTTGGCATTTCGCTCGTCGACCTTGCCGCGATAATGTCCACAACGTTGCGGTTCTATATCTGCGCAAAGATAATTAAAGACAATTATAAAAAAGAACTATGTAGACAGGGACACCTCCAAATTTTTCATAATTACGTAAATCTGCGCAATGTATACAGAGTGTAAAAGAGACAAATGATCAGTCTTTTGTGTCATTAAGAAATGGGCTCATGCGAGTCCGTGTTTCCGCCTCGTACAGGATAATCACCGATTCTTCCCCGGGAGTGAGATGAGGGATGTCAGACAGTGCACGTCAGAATCGTGGCAGGCACCTGGAAATAAATGAATCATAATTAGAAAGTTTGAGAGTGACCTGCGCCCGACGAGACAGCCGACGGTGGTAGTTAAAAATTTTCGCGTAGCCAGGAAGATTTGTCGGTCGAAAATTCCTACTGCGATATAATGAATGAGGTCGCCCGGAGTGGTGGGGATTCCTCGTTCGTATAAAATACTCGCCGATGTAGCGAGCCAGTCTATACGCTCGTGCAACTTCTATGTCCCGCAGTTTTTCACGAGGGAAACCCGGAGTGGAAAAGTGCGAGCAATTAAACGGTAGCGAGGAACCGTGTGGTTGCTTTTCAGTCAACTAGCCCGACGATTATATGAACGCTTTCCTCGTTACTTTGGCATTTTTTTTTTTTTTATTTCACCCGTCGCTGTCTCCGAGTTGACAGTAACGAAGCGATCTCATCTGTACGCGTTTCGCTTTTCCTTCTCTCTCTCTCTCTCTCTCTCTTTCTGTGTCTTCCGCTTTCTCTCCATTTCCTTTTCTCGTGCTCTTTCATTCTCATCCTTATGATCTCGTTAGAAGCGACTCGCTCTTTTGGAAATGAAACGCAAGAATTGTCTTTGACACCAAAGTTGCTTCTCAATCTTTACGTCACAACACCTGACGATTTTTTTCTATCGACACCAGCTTTTTTTTATCACTGAAAGTGATTTTAGCGGGGATAACCCAGAAAATCGGGCCTCTTCAGGTGCAACGCTGATGCAACGAAAATTGGCGATTGGTTGATTTGCGTCACGTGATTTGTGAGGGGGCGTGCGGTAGACCTCGAGTAGGAGTGGCGTTGTCTGGTATTGAGCGATCGCGCCTGTAATTTCAGTGAGACGAATCGTGCATTTTTAGGTAATTATTACCTGTGCCTAGTGCTTGGGATACCGATATCCCGATGTCATTAAAGCTATAATACCTATTAGTACCGACAGATGTCATAGAATAAAGTAGGAAGTGTTTAAAATAGCGGTAAAATGTCGAAACCTCGAAATATATATATATATGTTTCGATCTCTGCTTTCAACGGTCTCGTGTTGTAACTGATCGTTACAATCGTCTTTACTTTCTCTCGAAGCAATGACCAACGCCGTGGTCGATTCGATCTTCACGTCCCGACCACTAACGATTCTCCTCCGTCGAACGACAGAGTTAACGCGTTTTCAGCTCTTCAAAGCAATTCGAATGCTCGTCGCTTTTCCCCTTCTTTCATCCACCGATCAAAAATTTCATCGCCGAGAAATTCTCCGTCGTCCTTTTAACGCATTCGGATAATTAATCGTTAGGATCGTCTTCCCTTTCTTCTCGTTCGTTTGACGCTTACATATTTCAGAAGATAATGACTCGCAGAAATGCAAGTAATAAACGCCATTCGCTCAGCTATTCGTTTTTCAACGAGCTAACGCGAAACTCCTAAGGAGTGTTTCTCCATCTTTCTTCGCTTTCTCACCCCGTTCTCTCCTCTCTCTCTCTCTCTCTCTCTCGCGTTCTCCCTTTTCCCCATTCTCGTTCGCAATTTCCATGAATTTAGTCGAAACTTGATGAGCGCGTCTCATTCTCTCTTATACAAAGGAAATTTATGGAAGCAATAAGAGCAATTTATACGTGCTCCTACGCCGTGCAAAATTCATCAACTGCAACCTAACCCTACTGCCGGTTGTCTCCTCTGCCGGGATCCTCGATGAAAATTACGCGCGATTTCGAAGTAAAAATTTCGTTCGGAAGCAGAAGAACGCGCGAACGTTCCGCGAGCGTCTCTGCGTTCCGTCCCATTGATCGCCGGATCAAAACCCTGCGGTTTACATTTTACGATTCCACAGACTTATTTGAAATTCAAAAAAATTTCACTGGTGCGCGCACGTTGGAAACGCGGAGGGAAAATCATCGCTACGGATCTGGCTTTGTTTAAAGGGGTGTTAAATCCACTTTCATAAATTCTACCGTTGCATAGGACCGTTCCGCTTCCCTTCATGCAAACTTAAGAGCCATAGAGCGGAATTATACGACCGTTTCTTTATTTTTTTCTCTTTTCTCTCTCTCTCTCTCTCTCTCTCTCTCTCTCTCTCTCTCCCCCTCCCACAACCAAGTTTCGTTCGATCGTATAAAATACCTTCTGCATTTCTTTCCCTTCGGACAAAAGGTACACAGAGGGCTAAAATTACTAACATGGTCGGACAGTATTTTCTGGAGAATTATCGCCACGGCGAGACCGTCTCCCTTAAATCGTTTAAACCGCGAACAATGGTACTGTTTGGGATTTTCTAACGATTTTCCTTGTTGCAGTATCTCGAATAAAAGACCGTTAGATATTCTCGAAGTGTACAGCGACGTTCCGTGAAAAAGATACTAAGCCTCGAAGTCTGTAAAAAGATTCTCTGCAGAGACAATTCATTTTCGATTTTCGAAGTATGGAAATTCGCAAATTCTTTTAGAAGAGAAGAAGCTGTCAGTGACCAAATTAAACAATCTACGTGGACACGTTTGCCGAGTCGATGTTTTCACGAATCCTTTGATGTCACTTTCGTTTTCTTGTACAGTTTGTTAATTCTTTAACAAGTTATCACTGAAAGTGATTTTAGTGGGGATAACCCTGAAAATCGAGCCTCTTCAGGTGCAACGCTGATGCAACGAAAATTAGCGATTGGTTGATTTGGGTCACGTGATTCGTGAGGGGGCGTGGGATAGACCCCGAATAGGAGTGGCGTTGTCTCGTACTGTAATTTGTTTTCTATCGATTCAAATTTTTGCGTGTCGATAAAATTTTATGGCAAAAAAGTCGTCTTTATTTCCTAGTCAGTTTTTTCTAATATTCAGTAAACTAAATTTCCCCGTCAACGCAGCATTGAAACTTTTAACTACGAAATTTCGAATCGGAACGAATTCGAACGATTCGCAATCACGCTCTCGTCGATCGTGCCCCGTAATTTCGTAATCTTCACTTTGTCCACTTTGAAGATTCGTGAAATTAATCACCGCGCGGCATAAATATATATATATATATATAGCCTACGTTCTCTGCAATGATTTATCGCGCTCGAGAAAATTCTCGCCTAAGAGATAATTAAGAGGAATCATCGTCGGCGTCGTACGACCCTCGACATCGATGGCCCTCGACCGGGACCTGAAAGGGTCGTGACTCCGTTCCATTCTGCGATCTCACGATTTCGATTGAAATCGGCGACCTTCGACTCAAAAGGCGCATCATTTCGACGAATCCGTGGAAATCCCTGACCCCTTTGCGCGGCGCTCTTTCCTCTCCACTTTCTCCGCCACGAGCAACGACGACCAACGCGCTCCTCTCCGCTTCGTTCCCCCCCGTACCCCAAAGAATCCACGACGGATTCAACGAAGAACGGCCATTGTGAACTGTCTGTCTCTCTGTCTGTCTGTCTGTCTGTCCGTTCGTCTGTCTGCCTGTCTGGTAGACAGAGCGACAGAAGTAAAAGTGCTTCTCCAGTGGTGCACCCCCAGCTGGGTTCATTAGTAAACTGAAGTACCGCGCGCTCTGCGCACTAAGGGTCTTTTGTGCGAGGGTGCGCCATTCGCGATAACTCTCGGATCCCTTCCACTTTTCCATTCTCGCTCCCTTCTGCCTGTCCCTGTCCCTGTCCCTGTCCTACCAACCCCCGACGCGCAACCTGCCTCCTCCTCGCTGGTTCCCCGTACTTTAGGCACTACAGTCGTCTCTCTCACCTTCTTCAGCCCAAGGTGTACCTCCGCGCGCGCGCGTACGTCTCTCGAAAGCGAGTCGCGAGCCGAGAAAGAGAGCTGGCGGGCTCCATGGCCCATGGCGCGCGGTGTCGCTGCGCGTTTCTAACTGCGTGCCTCGCAGCGAATTTATCTGCAGGTTAAACGTCTGGCCAGCAGGGCGAGACGCGGCACTGCGCACGGCAAGTTTCGTAGCCTAGCTGGCTGGCGATTTTCCGGCGTCGCGAGCAGACTTAAAAACCGAGGCAGCAGCAACGTTCGAGCGCCCCTCAAGCGAGCCATCTTCCTTTGTAAGGCGAGACGCGTTCCAACACCCCCGCGTCTTTCATCCCCGCTATCTTTCCTCCTTCTTTTTCCGGCCTGGTCGTCCTTATCGCGCGTCACGGTTAATTTCTGGGCAAATAGACGCCGACACTCTCGACTCTCTCTGCGATAACTCCCTAGGCGTACTGGGAATCGTTCGATGATTCGCAACCCCGCGAACCCTGTTTCGCCTAGTTTGGCCGCACCACTGTTCTAAATCGCGATTCGTTTCGTTTCCCTCGCAGTTTGTGTGTTCGCGCGTCGACACACACGGGATACACGCGGGTACACACGGCACGGCAGTACAAACTCGAGCGCGACTCGTTCTGCAGCTATCGGCTGCTTGTACCGCATCGCATCGATCCGGATCGCAAGGGAAAACTGCTGCGATAAAACCGCAAATATCTCTCAATTATACATCTCGTATCCGAAATAACCAGAATTGCCGGGGTTGTTTGAATTTTCGATTCACCGAGCAACATCACCGCCTAGGCAGATCGCATCTTTGTACTTTACAGCTTGTGCGAGAATATTTAACGCACATTAACCGTGAATGCTCCGCAGCTTTATTCGGTGGATCGCGCGAAATGTTAAAAACGGATAAACAGCGCTGGTGTGTCGGAAATGTTCTCTCGTTCGGATCGTTCCGAGGAAGAGCCGATTTCACCTCGAACCGATGTTATCGATACCAGACGAAAAGAATCACGTAGATTGACATCACGTAGTGGAAAGTGCACGATTGAAATTGAAAGTTTTGCGTCACACACTCGTTCGTTGAGAAAAAGCGTTCGAATAGGGAGAGATTAATAGGACAGTGGACACGAAATGTCCTTTTCTCTGACCTGAGTCTTTAACCAGATCAGAGGCCAGAAGAAACATTTACGCGCCGTTATACTTATCACAGCACTTGCGTATCGACTGACTTTGATCCAAGTATATTAAATTTCCCAACGTTCAGTGATACCTTCGTGTAACAGCGACAATTTGATACTGAAAATGAAACGTAAAAGAAAAAAAAAAAAGAATACTTTGTCGTAAGACAAGAGCACATAGCAAAGATACCCATAATTAAAATTACATACTAAATATTGTAAATCATGTAGCTAATTAAATATTGGACACGATATATATTATTTCATATATTACGTTCGATGCAATTTCGCGTTTTAAAATTTAAATGCGCGAAAATCCACGCTCTATTGAAATTCAAAACTTTAGAGAAACGACATTTCATACGCATCAACCCGTACGTAATTTAAAAGCAGGGAAATGCGTATGTCTGTATCGATTTTGCACCGATGGATTAACGGAAGGACGAAAAAGCAACGTGAAACGAAAAAAAAAAAAAGAAAAAAGAAAAAAATGCACCGAAATAGAGAAACAACGGTCTGTATCGCGATGCTTTTGATTTGGGAAACATCCGTGGAACAGCGCGTGCAATCGCCGCGAAATTACGAAACGATGGTACACCGAGGATAATGCTGTTCCGCTGTTACGATAAAGCCGGACAATTAATATTCCATAACGAGCCGCTTTTGAAAGGGGCGAAAAAGCTCGGGAAGGATTGGCTGAGCGCGAATTAGCGCGTGCACAATCATGTGTATACACACAGAGCCAACGTGTTTTCTGGTCAGCGCGATTGTTTGCCCGCGTTTCGAAGAGATGCCAAATGTTGAACGCGCGCGTTGCGCCAACTCGTTTCCCAACGATTTGAACGTTCTTCATACTGATAATTGGTAACGCGTTTCTCTGCACAGACAAATCATTATTACGGCGCTCTCGCACGAGTCACTCCATTTTTTCACTCCTCGTTCCTTTTTCTTTTTTTTTTTTTAATGGTGGAAAAAACACAACCACTCGCCTCGAAATTTCGAATCTACTCTATTTACTCGGAAAGAATAATTGGACGAAACAGGACGTTTATTCTTGCAATGTATTTATTGAATGTGCGCGTGTTCGTTCGAGGTAAACGAAGAAAAGGAAAATTAATCGACCCGGATATTTCCTTGCTATTTTTTGCGCTTAAAACGTTCGCTTAAATATGACTTCCTGTCCACTCCGTTATAGGATACTGGGTTATTCGATCCAAATAAAAATTGGAAATTGGAAATGGAAGAAAAAGCGTTCGAGTAAACGCTTTCGTTCTCGCAATTAGACACGTCCACTTGACAGTTTCCAGTTGTCTTCGTTTTATTTGAAACGCCGCAAATATTCGACCTAATTGTCCTCGTTCGTGCAAAACAACTGTGCAAATCTGCGGTGTGCCTGGCGAAGAAATCAGCAGTCGATAAAACGCCACCGCAAATCATCGAGGATAGAAGGGCAGAACGAGTCGCAAAATTATCCGAAGTTGTGCCATTCTCCTCGTTAGCAGCGATGGTTTACGGGGTTGATTCGTTCGAGGCCGCCGCTAACGCTCATAATTGTTCCTCCACCTACGCCGTGATTGTAATTTTCGAGGAAAATCGCGTTAACGTTGCGGTCGAACCGCGGCGCGAAGTAAATGTAACGACACGCCACGGAACACGTAATTATTAGTCAAACAGGAGGAATAACCAACAACGAACGCGTGACGAGCACTCTTGACCGGAATATCACTTTACACGGAACGTTCTACAGTCACTGAATCACGCTTTTTCGCGCAAAGGTTGTTTGTTCCGCGTGTATTTTTAAATTCTTGTTGCCTATGTGCTTCGTCTCTGAACAATTTGTGCCGAGTGAATCTCGGCCGGGACTCGGTTCTCTGTCTGCGAGGTGAACGCAACTCTTTGGTAGAAAACAAAGTCCGATTATCTAAATTTTCCGCTAATAGATCATCGAAAAAATTACTATTAGGGATTTTTTTTTTTTTTTATCATTTTAAAATACAAGAAAATTGCGCACATCTTCTCGCAATTTTATTGGACCGTCGTGAAAAGTGAAACTTTTCTGTTCCACGGTGATGGGCACAAATTTATCCTCATTGCGTAAAAAAGGAAGGGAAGTTAATGGAAGATCAATGATTGATTGATGGCTAAGCAAGAAAAGGGAAGATTAATCGGGCAAAACGTTTTACACGAGCCGGTGAAATCGTTCGATGCGCGTCGCGTGCATACGAAATACACAGGAACATTCGTGATTGCTTCGGAATCGAGTTAACACGTCGCCCGGCCCGGCCCGGCCCGGGTATATACGACGATACACACAGAGGAAAATAATAAAATGGTCGCGAAACAATCAACGATTATAACGATCAACGATACGACGGGGAAACATCGTTATTCCCAATAATCATCGGCTGTCGATGGCGACCGCGCTCTCTCCCCAATCGGCTAATTCGACGTTAAACCGGGGAGCTAAGCTACAATGGAGTTTCCAATACGATTCCGAAAATCCATCTCGCCCGAGCTTAAAAGTTCGCCGCCTCTTATCGAACCATCTAGCGAAACGTTGATCCACAGATTTATCGTTTCTGACGCGAACGAACGGAGCTTGACTTTCCCATATATTTAATTCCAAAAGTCGTTTCGCACGAAATTTCTTTCTCGTACTCGCTCCTTTATTTAAAATAAAAATCCTCTTGCAAATACCAACACGTGCAATTTCTCGCGATGTATTATTATCTGCGCATTCACATCGACGTTACCGCGTATCTCTGCGTACTCTCTGCGCGCGATACAGCGCAGAACACGCTTTAAAAACGTTACAACGAATTGCATCGTCGGACCCGATACGGTTGCCCGTAATTGAGACAAGTTAATGAATCTTCTTGCGCGCTGGTAAAGCTCGGCAACGGCACGAGCGAAATTCTTCAGCTTTCCGCGAAACCGCGAAAACTGACAAATTGCTCGAATATCCCACTCACGACAGGAAATTCTGGAACTGCAAAGCAGAAATTCACAACCAGCGACTCGCGTTACCTGTCCCCCGGTTTACCCAATTCTCTTGCTCAAGGGGAACGTCCCCTTTGCCGTTGTTGTTCGCCCGACCGGAACTGTTTTCCGCCGTTTTTGTGCAACGCGGAACAACGCGGACGGAAGTACGCTCGGAGAAGATGGGTCGCGAGGGCATTAGGCGACAGACATCAGCGAGCTCCCGGTGCGGTCGCGGAAATTACAATCGAAAAGCCAAGCGAGACGTTCCCGTTCGGCGGACGTTACGTCGCGCCGGAGGCCGATCGGAGGAAAGAGGGCGCAATTACCGGAAGCTTTGAAGCTCGTCCCGTTGCGCCGCGACGATTTTACAAGCGGGGCTGGTCGAAGCCGTGAAAACAGGAACGAGGTCGGACCCGCTGGGTATATACGCGTAAAAAAACGGTGCCGTGGTTTCCCGTGGCTTTCGGACAACCGGGACGTCTCGCCGGGTTGCCGCTCTGTTACATAAACCAAAATTTACTCAGCCGGCCGGCCGTTGGTAAGCGGTAACTGCGCCCTGTTCTTCCGCGCCACGCGACCGTTTCATGAATCTTTCATCCCGATCGGAATTTAAGATTTTTCCACCGTGCGACCGAGTTCGAACTCGAACTCGAACTCGAACTCGAACTCGAACTCGTCCGGGGGCCGGCGCAAAGAGGAGAAGCCGCGGGAGCCTTGACCTCCTTCGTTCTCGAGCCCCGGGCCGGCCGCTGTTCTCCTTCTCCGTTGGTGTGTCTCGTCGAACGGGTTCTCCGACGAGGCAAGACCTCGTCTTCCCCCTTGGTGACACGAAGCATGGGCCGACGAGGCAGAAGGCCACGAGAGAAAGGCTCCCGACTGTGTGGGGATTATGCAAATTGACCTCAGCACCGCCGCGAAACCTTGCAAGGCCGCGTCTTCGCGACGCTGTCTCGCGGATCAGCATCCCGGCTCCCCGGCTTCCTCTTAAGCACGAGATTCCCCACCTTATTATGGGGAATATTAGGCAGACTGTAAAGCGCTGCTCGTCGATTGTTGGACTGTTCCAACGTGGTTCAACGCTAGAAACTACCTAGCGGATTTGTGACGCAACAAAGACGCGCGAGCGTACTGCAAGATTGCTCAGAAAAAACATTTCGATGGAAAATCAATTAATAATTTAGTGGTGTTGATTCGGAATCTGAAATTAGGAAACTGTAGCGGCCTAGGATTCCTCAACTACGAGTTTCGAACACTGACTAGCACAAGCCGCAAGTGGCTGCGCGCCTAGCACCGATCTCCGACGTTAAGCAAAGCAGAGTGCGAAAGTAATAGTTACAATAACAAGGTACAATCTGGGGTAAGGAGAGTCGCTGCCATCAGCTCTGCCACTGGATGAGTCTAGGCAGTGCCAAGTCCATCGTCCTTCAAATCCCTTCCACGAATCTCTCACATCCTCATTCCCCTCAAAATTAAGAGCCGTGTTCTCTCTATGTTCGTGTCTATGAAGGTCCAAGGAAATTGGACAACGCACGAGAAAGAACCTTCACACGGATAATTTGTTCCAACGAAATATCAGTTCACATTGCTCCAGGCGAGAACAGGACTTGATAAACTGCACGTTCATCGACAGTGGTCCTAAACTTATCACGTCCTAAAAGGGACAAAGTCGACCGTGAAAGAAAAAAAACTCGCGAGAAAACAGACAAAGAACACGACTTGCTTCCGTGAAAGCGATTCGTTGCATAAATGTTCGCGAGTAATCGCGAGTTTGTAGACCAGAGAGAGAGAGAGAGAGAGAGAGAGAGAGGGCGGTGCCTCGCGTTTCCACGTTAATTTTATTCGCTACGGTATTCGCGACTTTATTGCCGCGTAAAAAGCATGTGTCGCGCTCGCGAGGGATCTCGCCACTGGCGTGCTTTGATAAAAATTTCCCTCTCGCGGCAACGAAACGCAAAGTAGCGTCGTTCGTACGCGCCGCGGTTCGGCCCAAGAAATCGAATCTACGCGTCTCGATTTCTTCGTTGGACAAACGCGGAATCAAAGGAATTCCATCGAACGCGGTATACACACTTTCGCGCGCGCGCTTTTCAGAGGCTCGCACGTCGTTCCTTTTTTTTTCTTTCCTTTTCTTTCTTCTTTCTCCTTGTTCGGCCGAACAGAGACGCGCGAGAGCCTTTCCACGGCAGGAAATTTAATTTCTGCCACTTTGCGCGGGCCAGAAATATACGACGTTGAGTGGTTCTTTTCCGTTCCGAGTCACGATTCCATGATGAATTCACGTGTATACCTAACACATGACCTAAAAAGACCTGTCGCGTCACTCCGCGTTTCCGCCATTTCTCCCCGTTCGCCTTTCAAAGCGACAACGAAAGCTCCGGCGAATGTGGTCAGGCTACGTCGTACACGCGTATCACGCGGTGAACTTCAACCGGTTCACTTTCTTATCGGCGACACGACGCGAACGACCGTGAGCGTGTTCCAACATTTATGCGCTTTTTGCGAATATCTCGGTACGTGTCTGCCATTTGGTAAAGTTACTGAAAATGGTAAACTCAGTCTGATACGCTTGAATTGGATAGAAGATCGTAAAGGTATTATATTATTTCGCTGGATTACCACGTTTCTTCGTGCACGTTATACTGCGATTGAATCATCGCTGGATAACGTCAGACTACGAACAAAGTCGAATTAGATATATCGCGTACAGTTCACTTGCTAATAAACTGCCCTCTCAAAGAGATGGTCCTTCATTTGCCCATTATAGGAAGCTCGAACCAACGTGAGTCCGTACACGGTCGATAAGTTTGAATATTCAGTGGGGCCATTTTTGACACTCATTGCTACTCGTTCTTTACTAAATATATCTTACGTATTTGTACATTTTCAATTTGAGTTTTGGAAATTGCGTCGAGATCGTGTCTCATTGAGTGCTTCTGCGATTGACAAATGAATTCAAATTCAAGAGGATCAAAAAAATTAGAGTGCAGCGATAGAAGCAGATAGCTGTTTCAAGCGTGAAACAAACGACGGTTCCATTGAACGTACAAATTTGCCTCAGGCTTTGCTACTATAATCCTGATAGTCGCGTGAAATGGTAATCCCGATGAAACAGTGTGTTTCGTGTAAAACACATAATGTATTCACAAAAAGGAGTCTGTGGAGTAAACTTTCGCGTGCTACTGTGCAGCGTATCACGTTCATTGGGCTGACGATCGCTGATTCGCAGCAAACCGCACGAAGAAATGATCCACCCGGAGCTTCTTGCAAAGAAGCTCTGGGATAGTTTCTTCTTCGTGGGACGTTGAACACTGGGGTTCTCAGCCAAAAGTCACGCCCCGCTGGAAGCCTCGTAATTGAACGGGATATTTTTACACACTTCACCGACGAAACCTTCTCAAGAAACACGAAACGATAATCTCGGTTGTTCTCCGAGAAATCGCGGGATTGTCGGAAATTATCAGGAAAATCGAAACTCTTTCGAATAGCAGCGGAGCTGAATCGAGCGGAATCTAGCCGAGTCGAGTATCGTACTCTCGATATTTTTCACGCACTTTTATCACGTTTTACCACAATATGAACTGTTGCGGAATGTTATAATCAGGAATCAGTCGGGAACACGTAACCAGCGTAAAGTGGTACGAGTTTCGGTCAGTTAGATCGACCAAACGCCTCACTATAGCGTCGTCCTGTAAAACATCCGATCCGTGATCCGTGTGCGAAATTCTGCGCAACTAGCAGCGGGGGGAGGGGGGAAAGAGCTGCATGCTTTAAGAACGATCCGTCAGAAGTTTGCATGTATCCGGTAAAAGTAGCTGCAGCTGGTTACGTGTGCACGTACCGTGTGTGCCTGACCGTGGTAATATTGCTCCACCCTCTGGTAATTTACGAGTAGTGCCTAAGTACACTGACGCGCACTTTTCTCCTGAACGTCCCACTTTCCCCCGATGAATTTTCTTCGATCGTTGCAACGAGCTTTTTCGCGTGCAATTTTCACCCATCGTGTTAAACCGTGCCGTCTCTCTCTCTCTCTCTCTCTCTCTCTTTTTGATACCATGCACACAAGTTCTGATCAGTCAATATCAACGTCTCGTTCTTAATTAAGATTAGTTACGACGGCCTTACTTCACTTTGCTTCAGAACACAATTTGGCAACTGTCGCTCATATCGGGCTTTCTCGATTGTTCGTTCTGTCAATCAATACCGCCGAATCGGTGTAACGGAATTTGCAAAGTTAGTATAGTTTGTTACTTAATGCGCAGGTGTATGATGTTGATGAAACGAACACGAAACATCTTTGTAAAAGACGTTTAGTTGATGTTAGTTCCGATGAGTGATTCTAAGTAAATTTAATTTCGATAATTTTATAAAGTATTCACGATGTGGATCTCAACGGAATCTGGAACGAAAGGTCATTCTCGCTTTTCCCAAGAAACGTTCAAACGCCGTTTCCCCGGATAATCGTTCGTTCTGGACTTCTGTATCAACGGACGGGTTGAAAGCTGAAGCAGGGAGACCGGAGAGGAGGGGAGAGGGGAGAGGGGAGAGGGGGTGCACGGAATAAAATGAATAGAAAGATTGTGTCGGTACACAGGAGCAGGTTGGTCGAATTTGTCGCTGGCACGAAAATACCTTTCTCCATCAGAAATTTATTATTCTCCGTTCAGGATGTCGCCGCGCCGTAGCGCAGCGACGCAGCACTGGCGTTCGAACGTCGGCCAACTTGCTGAATTTTTCATCGGCACACATCGCGCAAATTTGGTAACACGCCCGTGTGCGCCAAATCGCTGTTCTCCGCGTTTTCGGCCCCTCTGTCTCGCGCGGCTGCCGCGCTTTGAAGAATTAAACGCGGAATGACAGGCAGCGTCACTGGGAATCACGGCCGTTTCAAATAATCAGCCGTCCGTGCACGTAGCGAAACCGCGGTGGTGGAATCACGGCGCGCGCAAACTTGGTCCAAAGTGCTCAGCCGCGCGCAAACACGTTCGGTTATTAATGCGCTTCCACCGGGGACGAAGATGCCCCCTCCCCCGTGATAGATGGAGGAAGTGATTTCCTTTGTGTGTTTAACTTCAAGAGTGCGTCAGCAAGTTTTTTCGGCAAGTTTCGTACAGTATTACGATACTGCTACACGAAACTGGACGTATCAACCGAGGCCAAACCAGATCCAACCAGATCCAAAGTCAGAGTCAACTGTTGTTTGAATCTCGTGGAAATTTCTTGCGTTCCAACTTCGGTTTTAATGACTGGTGCTTGGAGTCTTGAGATTTTTATTCAATCGAATTTAAAATTTTTAAATCTTGTCATCTCTATATCGATTCTCGATATACGAGTAATTTTAAATATGCAAGCGAGGAAACGCGGTGAAAGCATTTTAAAGAATGAATCTCAGTTCAAAAACGTTTAAATACTTTTTACATTATTAAATATATATTTGAATATATGTGATTATGTGCATATTTTACACACAGATACTCGTGCTATTGTGTTTAAAGCAGCAAACGTTTGTCAAATTACTTGGTAACTTTTACAATGAAACGAGATTCGAGCAACGGCAACACTTTGATGAAATAAAAGTATTTATACAATACTATTGACAAATGTCCGCGTTACTGCTAATATTTCATGGGCTTTCCTTCCTGACGAACAACAGCCTGCAGTCTGTCGAACGTGGATAATAAATTTTTAACGAAATCCAATTCCATGCTTTTCCAATCTTTCTCCAAAATATAAAATTTAAAATCGCCCTCTCTTAAATCGGCAAATATTAATCGTAATAACCTACATACGAGTATTTAATAATATAAAAAAAAGAATGTCTCCTCTTATATCGCCACGATAAATCAATAATTTCATCTTCCATCGTCATTGCAATATGTGCGATATCACGCGAAACAGTGAGATATCAAAGCGTTCTTAATCCTGCGAAAAGCGAGAGACACGTCGAGAGATAATAACGCGCGATACACCTGGATAACTTCGTGCGTCACATCATTTGATAAAATTTTACAACACCAGGCACAAATTGGCTCGACGTAATCGAACGAACGCCGGTAATGAAGTAAATAATTCTCAGGAATCGTACGGATTAATCCCTCGTTCACGTCGTTCATTTCGCTAACAGCTTACCGATATTTGCTTGCAGATACAGAGACCCACAGGGATCTCTACTCGCTTCTGTGTCCCCTTATTTACTTCATTTTTATTTCTCCGTCGCGATTCAGAGCGAGAAGCTCTCGTGAAAAGCGTCGTGCTCCGATGTGTACACGCTAGCGAACGGTAGCGGCATTTTTCGTGCAACTACCACCAGTGTAAATACCACCACGTAGGGCCCAAGTGAGTTATGAATTTTTCCGCGTTTTCTTTCTGCGAGTGGAATCGTTTCGCAGCTGAGAAACGGCCGTCTCGTGGAAGTGGCCGACGATAACTCGCGCCACTCGAGCTAACCACGAAACTTTTGGTAATCCGAGCTGATTTCGTCGAGCGACTCGCGTCTCGCGTCTCGCCATCGGCAAATACGAACACTCCGGTTCGAAAGTCTTAGGGGACTCGTGTCTGTTTATACGCGATAACAAATTTATTACGTGACAACAAAAGTCTTAATTAGATAGATTGCGCGTTTTCTTTTTTTTTTTCCCCCAATAATTTTCGAGAAGTTTCTCTCGTGACCCTGATGCCGAAAGACAGAATGCTTTTAACGCAAGTTGATTGAAAGGAACTGCAAAAGTGTTGCGTTAACGTTAAGAAATTAACGCTCGGACATCGACGAAATCATCAACGCGAGACGAATGATATTTACGCGGACAAAAAAATTTTGAATTTCTCCTTCGTGCAAAGTGAAAAAGTAAGAGAACCATCGTAAACCATTTAAGCTAGAGAAGAGCTAGAAAAATTTCTTCTTCCAAACGAACTCGAGCGCCTCTCGACTTTCTCTCTCCCTCTTCAAAACGAATTACCAAAGCACTGCTCGTGCAGTTCGCGACCCGCGGCGCCGCAACTGGGACGAAAACGAAAGAGCGTGGCAGGCACGCGAGGCCGTTCCAAATTATGCTCCGCGGCTAACGTGCTGCAATAAGACATTTAAATCGCAATTACGTCCGGCTAAATCCCTTGTAATTGACTGTCCGCGTGTGACTTTGTACCGGCGCGATTGCGTGTCCGCCATTTTAGAAGGGAACAAAGCCGCCACGCTCGGGACAAAGGGTGGAATCGGGATGGCAATGGGAGTCGGATAAAGATTCGAAAGAAAAGTGAACGGGATAGAAAGATGGAACGAGTGACAAAAAAAAGAAAAAAACCTGCACGACTCGTCACACTTGAATCGATACAAAACAAATTACAGGCGCTCAGTACCAGACAACCACGCCCCCTCGCGAATCACGTGACCCAAATCAACCAATCGCTAATTTTCGTTGCATCAGCGTTGCACTTGAAGAGGCCCGATTTTCTGGGTTATCCCCGCTAAAATCACTTTCAGTGATAAAAAAAAAAGAGAGGAAAGGAGAGAAAGAGAAAGAGAGAGAGAGTTGCATCAAAGCTGGGGCATTTACCTGCGAGTTTCTAATCAGCAAATTTACCGCGAGAAGTTCGCCGCGATATCTTTCTTCTTGACAGGCAGAAGAGACTGGAATACGTAATTCTTGCTCCACAGAGAGAGAGAGACAGAGAGAGAGAGAAACAAGTGTACAAGTTTAGCTAGAGCAGTTTCTAAAGCGTAGAGGGGACGAAGAGAGAACATCTTCGGGGTGGAGAGCGTGGCCGGATCAGGGAGACGGAATAAAATGTTCCTCCTGGTGCCGGCAATAAACTTGCAATGGCAGCGCGAAGACGGTACACGGATTTCCAACTGCTCCATACGGGGGCATCTAATTCCGTGGAAAAACAAGTAGGATACGCGTATTCGGTCTACTCTCTTTTATCGTGTTCCTCGTTCCTTGTTCATCCTGCTAGTTACCCTTCTTTCTTTATCTCACAACGATTTTATAAACAACGCTATGTCAGATAACAGACGTTTATAATTGAAACCGTGTTACGAGAAAATTAACAAATATCACGGTCACGCTTCCATCCCAGTAAAAACGAACTCGACTATTGTAAAATTCGACCACAGACAGTAAATAATGGTAAATTTATTTAGAATTGCTAATTTCTAAATTCGATTCAACACGTTCTTTCGAATTACGTCCTAAATAACAGAGGATCTCATTCCAAAGTTCAAATCGAAGACACTCTAAATGCTAATCTCAATCAGAAGAAGTTTCCTCCTTTTTTTAAAGATACAGTTCAATGGAATTTTAATTTTCAATAAGAAAGACAGAGAATTTTCTTTACGTGTACGATACGGAACGCTGAAATTGAAAGATATAATGCGATAGTTAGACGCTGATAGACTATGGATCACAGTGCGCGCCAAAAATCAATAAATGTCGCTTTAATTGGCAGAAAAAAATCAACCAAGATGTAGAGGAGAACGGGCAAGAAATAAAGGAAACTTTGGCGAAACAAGCGACTGTAGACTGCGGTTTAATAACAACGCGAGAATAAATCGCGGAAGTGGGGGGGAGCCTTTGTTCGTTTAACACTTTTATTCACTTTGACGCAAAGGCGGCGCGCGTAATGCAATTAAAGCTCTCGCTTTGCCCACGCAACAAGCATCGAAACTCCGCAACAGAATGTTAATAGATTCGATCGGGGGGAGGGGGGGAGAGAGAGAGAGAGAGGAGGAGAGAGGGTCCTTCTTTCGCCAGCGAGGTTCGTTACTGGGATTGTCGCGTCGTGAAAATACAAACGATCCGATCGATCCGGCAGAAATTAACATAGAAAGGAAGCGCGGCACCGAACACACGGGCAGAGCAAATTTATGAAAACCCGCTGCCTAGGTTTAGAGACGATGACACAGTGGCGTTTTATCGACGAGCGTGGGAGTAGACGATCGAACGAGCACGGAAAATGAAAAGGAAAAAGAGAGGAGAGCGGCGAAAAGGAAGGAGGAGAAAGGATGAAAAAAATGCGAAAACTGATATTTTCAGCGAAAGCGTGTGAATAAATAGAAAGGTTCGTGTCCCTGGGTTGTCCAGAGAGAGAGAGAGAGAGAGAGAGACTCCCTTTTGTAACAGACGTACGTCGCTCTCTCATCGAGGGGGACTCGCAGGGTACAGGTCTCGGCGAGAAAGGGAAGTTTCTTGGGCGAAAACGGTTCGTCGATGGCATGTATACTGTTGCCAGTTTTTCCAGAGGAAGCCTCTGAAAGGCGCGGAGGGACCTCCGGTGTAAAGTTATTGCCGGTTCAGGTATATACAGGCCGAGAGAACCGGCTGTTTTCGATGCACAGGCTGCCTCATAATGCGTGAAACCGGCTCGGGGCGTGCGGCTGAAAAGACAGAATGCAGGTCGAGTGCAGGTAAAGAAACGCAGGGTGTTAATGAATTATAGATAGACCATTCAGTGGAACGAGATGCTCTTCGTGCTGCATGGCCGTGCTTGGGAATCTACGACTTCTCCGGGATATCTTCTCTCGTTTTCCTCGTTTCCGTTGCAACGCGAGCGCGAATTCTTCGTGATTTCTTTTATTCTTCTCCCTCTCTCGCTCTTTCTCTCTTTTTTTTTACGGTTTTATTACGTAATGACGCGAGATGTAAAGAAGCTAAGCTGAGATTGGCCAACGCCGAGTTTTAATTCTTTCAACTTTCCGATGGATCGTATCATATGGGTCTCGAAGAAAGTGTTTGGAGAACGAAATGTGAAATTTTCGTTGAACCAAAGTTCCAACAGCCAACGGAGAAGGTGATGCTTGTTGAAATTAACTCTTTCAATCCCCACGAGATCGCGAATATTCCGGAATATTCCAAGTTTTCAGGCAACGTCCTTTAAAATAGAATTCCATTACGTTCACATACTACGTGGACAACGTAATAGAAACGTTGAAAATAAAAATGAAACGGAACTCAATCGTTCGATCGGAGATGAAAAAAAAAGAAAAAAAAAATGAAACTGAAAGACCACTCTGCATATCAGAGAGAAATTCAACAAAATTGAAAAAAAAAAAAAAAGAGAAAAAAGAATGAAAGTAATCAGATACGCGTGGCGATTACAATCCTACTCGGGCAGTTCGGCCCGGTCGTTGAATTCCGTCGCAATTACGAGCCAACGTCCACCGTGAGACATTATCGTTATCGCGTTTGTGCAACAAGCTTGATAATAACGGACAAGTGCTCGGGGACGGCTGATACGCGGCTTCTACGACGGCAGATACGTTGGCTTGTTGCGCGGAATCGTTCTCGCGCGTACTTTCCGGACACGCGCTCGAACGAACTCGATGAATCATTTCAGATTCGGTGTAATCCGCGCTGTCCGTAATAACTGGACGCTTGATTTGTCGGACGAGTATCGCTAAAGCGCGGTGATTCAGAGAACAAAATGGAATCGCGAATCGTTTTCGAGCGTCAAATTCGTCCAAATACGGCCACCCGCACGTTACGCGCACGTTCTCGCGCGTTATTTCCTTCCTTCCTTCCTTCTGCTCCGTACGTTGCGCGAGAAATTCGATTGTTTTTGTCTTTGTTTGCATCGCGAAACATAATACTTTGAATATCGAGTGAGCGGCGGACCATCGGGCTGAATTTTACGAATACTCGATATAATTTCATCGGGGCGTCATCGATACCGTGAAACGGGCTCGCATCCCCGCGGGGCGTTCGCGTTTCTGTAACGATACGCGTTACACGAGACCGAATTGCGCATTACAGCGGGAAACGTAGCAACGAATCGGGGTTTGAAACGCGAATAAAATTGAATAAAATCCAGGCTCGTCCGGCCGCTCGGCCGGAACAATGGCCGAGCCACTTCGACGGCGGCTTCGTTTCCCTCCTGGAAACGCGCGTTCCTCGATCGATCGTTAATCCTGGCCAAAACGAAAATTCCGCTCCTACCCTCTTTCACTGCCTCCTCGCCGCCTCCTCCATCTTTCACCGAGCGCACGCTCCTTCGCACGGACGGATCTCGAATTTCGAAAGTTTCTACGCGTGTGGTAGTGACGGTGGCGGTACTTGGCCTCCCAAGTGGAAGGGAGGGGGCGAGACGTGGGTGGCGCGCGCGTGCGGCATCGAGAGGCCATCGTCGCGAAATTAAACGATAAATCAGCAAATCGTTTTGCAAGGGAAGTGATTAGTGCCGGCAGTAAAATCGCCAGGGGTGCACGAGGTACGAGGGTGCCGGGTAAACCAGGCCGAATTCCACCCCTCCTTCGGCTGCTTTCCTTTCCTCCTTAATCCAGGCTGTTGCTCGCGCGATAAACGCGACTGGGTTATGGTCTCGGATATCCATCGTGTTTCCACCCTCCGTCCTCTGTGCCTTCGCATTCTCGCAGCTCGCGTTACGCGAGTCTGTTTCGCGACGAGTGCGTCGATACGTCGAGGTTATACGTGCGTATGTACGCGCACGTCCTTGAAAACTGGCTGGTGAATAAAGGGATGAAACGAGTCGACGCGTCGAGCTTGGAAATTTTACTTTCAAATCGGGGGAAGTCGAGGCGTGAAAGTTCGTCGAATGGCGACGAGAATCCCCCGATAATTTTGTAAATAGGACTCGTGTACAGTGGTTACGGGGGTTGGATCGATGGAGGTGTCAAGGATATTTCAAAGTCGATTTTGTTTGTCGCGAGGTGATATTCGTAACTCGGGAGGGTGGTAGTTTTCGAAGGACGTACTCTTCGAATCGTTGCATTTTCTTTCGTTCGGTCGCCGACACGACGCAATTGGCGACGTACTGCGGGGTAATTTTCACGGCGTTCGTCGCCCCACGGAGGACCACTCAACCGCGAAAACTCACCGAGTGGTAAAACGAAATTTTATTTTCGTCATTTCCGTAATCGAGTTGTCGTTCTGAGTTGCATAGACGAGTTTCAACTGCTGACGATTTCTTTTTATCACTAAAAGTGATTTTAGCGGGGGTAATCCAGAAAATCGGGCCCCTTCGGGTGCAACGCTAATGCAACGAAAATTAGCGATTGGTTGATTTGGGTCACGTGATTCGTGAGGGGGCGTGGGATAGACCCCGAATAGGAGGAATTTCTGGAATTGTTTTCGTTTCGTCGCGAACGATATCGTTCCTCTCTTCGTTCTGATCTTTTTGAAGAGACTGTCGGTCGAACGATGTAGACTCGTCGGAAACCGCGAGGACTGAAAATAATCTGGACTGTCGCGGCTGATGAATCGACAGAGAGAGAGAGAGAGAGAGAGAAGTTTAAGCTTCATTCAGGCTGCTCAGTGAATTCAAAATTGACCCATTATCCTGTCGCTTCGTTGCGCAAAAGAGCACGTCTGTCGAAATGAGAGAGAGAGAAACAACATTAATCTACAAAAACTCGAAGACATGTTGAAAAAAATTACACAATGTTCTTCCGCCGTTCAATTACAAGTCGTTCCAACATCCTTTCGTATGTTGATTAACTCTTGAACGGTGGATAGTTTTAGCAGCATGTTGGAACCCATAGAAAAATGTTTCTCTTAACATTTTTCTCAACGTAGAATATATGTTAGACTCTTGTTACATTTACAAATGTACAGTCAGTCTAAAAAGTTTCTGTATATCCTATGAAAATTCATTTAACATCGTCGAATTTTTAGTAGAAACAGAGCAGCGTGTCATCGATATAAATAATAACGTTGTTGAAATTAAGCGACGCTAAATAAATTTTAATGTAATTTAATCGTGCGAAGACTTTCCGAAAGCTGACCGACCACGTTCCTCTCTCCACTTCTTTATCATTTCGAATTCGTTCACGAGACGACTGTTAAAATCGATCGGCAATAAAATTAAGAGGCCGAAAGGAGATCGCTGCAGTTTTCATCAATCGTCGGAAACGTAATTACGATTAATTAATCCCGGAACAGGGAAATGCAGGGAGCGGGAAACGCGAGAGCAGCCTGACGCGCGAAATGCTAACCGGCGCGCGAAACTCGAACAATATCGCTGTTAATGGAGGTTTCGCGACGTCGTTCGCGAAAAGTTCGCGATGTGAAAGAGCAACGGAGGAGAATGACGACGGCAGAGACGAGGGTGAGAAAGGGAGGGAAAGAACGCAGGGAGGAAAGAAAGGGAAAAGAGAGGACAACCTTAGAGCTGCAATTAAATTAAACGACACTGGATCGAACGTCGAACGGTTCTTATATTGTAATCGCCCTTTTTAATTGCACTTGTGATTAACCTGGCGGTAATTGATTTACACGCGCGCGTGTATATATTTTCAGGCGAAATAACCGATTCGAAACGAAAGCAGGCCACGACTACTCAAATCACGCGATCGCGCGTGAAAGAAATCGGGAGATCCGATCCCCGTTTAATCGGGTCGAGCACGTCGCTCCGCTGTGCACTGTCTTCGCGAGTTAATGAAATTACATTGTTTCCCTTAATCATCCGTTCGTTCGCCTCGACATAAATTCCCGCGCGGAGCGTACGTATCTGCGCGACAATTGCACGTCGTTTAATTATCGGGGCCGCGCGCGACGTAATTGAAAAAACAAGCGGAGTTACGACGGAACGTTCGTCATTTTGCGAAATTCGAAACGAATTTGAAATTTCCAACGGCGGGGGGACGAAAATACACGCGCGTCCAAATGTTTTTCATCGATCCGAAGGACCCGATCGATAGGGCTTCGTGAGTTGAAACGCGTTCGAGACCAACGACGAATTTTAAAACAGTCGATATCTGTACAGTTCTCGATTCTTGGTGATGCAAAATCATTCTTACGTTGCTGCGTTATCATTATACAGTTAACTTAATCAGACTTTATGTTTCACGCGAAGCAACACGTTTTAACATTTCGTTAATACTGTGGCGAAACCTGAGTATCGCGATCACGTTTGTCAAGTATAAAAAAAAATTTTTTTAATGCACGCAGAAATTGCACGAAGATATTTATATTTAGGTACATTTTTCACAGATCTGTGTGAAAAATGTTTAAACAGCCACGATTAATTTTGTCAATCGGTCTTAATATTCACCGGGATCGTATTTAACGTTCATTAATTTTTTTACTATAATATACGTTTGCGTTACGCGTTTCGTCATTTCGCGACTCCTGTTGTCTCGCTACAGCGTTAATGAAATTCCATAAATGCATCACACGCAACACACGCAACAACACACACGTAACAGTTCTTCCGTGACAAATGTTCGAATACTTCCATACGTGACGTTCAAATCAATCACTGTACGAAAGTGTCATTCACCGATATCGAACAACTTTACCGATTGTGACTCGAGCAAGCGAGATGTTGCATTTTTTGATGACTTGCGTCATCGATCTCGAACGGTGCGAGATTCTTTCGCTGCCGAGACGCCTCGACGCCGGCAAAATTTTACACCGGCGAAGTTGCAAACGAGTTCGACGCTCGTTTGCAACGTGACCGGTAATTAACCGAATGCAATTAATTCTTGCTCACATCATTTGCGAGCGAGCGAGCGTGATGGGAATAACGGGGGATGGAAACGAAAGAAATTAACGACCAGCTTTCTGTTTTCTCTCTTGCGCTCATCTCTGCGTCGTTCTTTCGTACCTAAAATATACATTTGCCTAAAATAGAGCTACACAGTCGCTTTACATTGAAAAATAACTATGCTTGCACGTTGCCTGCGAGGAAGTAGTATCGCACTTTTCGTGCAGTTTCTCTCATACCGCCAGGGCGTGATACAACGTCGTTATCATTTCTACACGATCCTTCTCACAAAAATTATTCAATCTCTCCGTCCTTTCTCTCGACTCTTCCGTGTTTAACGCGCGTCACGGTATCTAGCGATTACCCCTTTATGTGGGAGTGAATTTCGTTATTCATCGCAACGTCTCGCTCCTAACAGCGTAACGACGTTCGTTTTAAGATAGCTGGGAATGCAACGGATCACCAAAACTAATCCCGATTGATTAAAAAAAACTTGGAGAGATGTAAAAAAAAAAAAAAATCAATAAACCGATGCTTTACCGACGGTGTACAACGCTTGGTACACGACGCTTCTCAAACGAAGTCCTCCGACGATAAAGCTGGGATTTTGCGCGCGACGCGTATCGACGAACGATACTTGCAGCCACCGCGATACGCCACCCTTCGATCGATTCCGCGACAATCTCGCGAGTCTCTCCTTTTAAGCTCGACTCTCGAAAGACGCCAGAAAGGAAATTTTTTGCAAACAACAGCGTTGCAAATTCTTAATCGCCCAAAACACAATGATCCGTCATACTCGACACTGTAACCACCAACTACTAATTCTCAACTTTTCTCAAGAGAATTTTTTTTTGAAGAAGCCAACAATTCTATGATCGAACAAGTTTTTAATCCATCAAGGGCCATTCGTTCACCCAACGTTACGAACGCAACACTTCTTCTCTAAAATTATAAAGTCAGGGTGGAAAAAATGTCCCTCCGGGGTGGAGGCGTGTGAATTTGAATTTTCTTTCGCAGTTGCAGAATTCGATAGCGCGAATCGATTTAAAAGAATCGAATTTAAATGAATTGCAACGTTGGCTCTTAATGAGTTAATCTCTTTGTAGAAATTCTCCGAGTGTGAAAATCACGTGACAGTAGTGTCGTCGGTTGTTACAGTGTTAATAACGCGTGGCGCTTCAAACACGAGACACCAACGAATCATTTAGGATACAAAATGATCTCGCAACAAATGCTTCATTACTGCGGATTTTTATGCAAACGTATAACCATCTGCCTCTTCGTAATTGTAACGAGTATGTTTCTTTCAATCTGTTGCGTATTTCAGCGCGTTATCAGCACAGTTAAACGCATAAACATCCGTAGTCTATTTACTATATAGAGTACACGTTGCATCAAAATGTGACCAAAAGGTTGCATCAAATAATTACCAACGCAAAAAAAAGAGGCGCGCTATTTAAACACGTCTCGATGAGCAAATAAATTTACTAAAGTTGCCAACTGTTCGCTACTCTCTTGTTATTTTTGTAGAATTGTCGTCGTCGATAGTAATTCAGATTTTATAAAAAGTGTGTGTTAGTTCGTCAGTCTCGCGAGACGAATCGCGACAAAACGAACAAAGACCGATCGAAATCATATCAAAAGAAGAATTATCAAAAAGACATAATTCGAGTCAGGTCCTTCCAGACGTCTCCATATCGGAAGAATATGCCGCTTTAGATATATCGCGAGTCTCTAAAACATTTTGTAATTTCTCTTGTGTATATATACCTAAATATAATATAATGTGTATATCTGTGTATACCTAAATATAGTACAATATGTATACTTATTTATACGTTACGAGCGCAGGATAAGTAGAATATAGTCTGGCAACAATTAAATTATCAAATGAAACGAGATCTTTACGAGGACTGGAGCAATGTGCTTGTTGTTAGATTAAATCGTCTTGATTTCTTTTCTTAACAAGTACATCTATCTTTCTTTTAATAAATTCCATGACAAGGAGAATTTACTTGAACTGGTTACGTAATTCCAACATTTCCGTGTTTTTCAAGTTATAGTAACACGTAATACTAAACAAAGACAAACCCAGCATATACCACGTAAATTCATTTTTGCACATTTTCATTAATTATACAACGTTTCAATGTTATTTGAAATTTAAATATTCAATTCCAATGAGACTGCAATTCCATCATTCTGCACAGGCATCCATAATAAATAGATATACACGTGTATGTATTCTCTAAATTCAATAACGAATATATATATATATATATATATATATATTTAAATATTTATATAATATATGTATCAGAACTTTGTTTTTGTCTTTGGTGAACCAGTCGAATCAAAAATATCCGAAAGATACTCGATCTTATAGAGTGTGATCCTGTTTTTTTTTCTTTTCTTTCTTTTAAGATAAATTCTAAAGCCATCCTAAAGTCTTCTTCAAACAGTCCCTTTGTCGCACTTTCAACAAGATAATTAACAGTCCTTTCGACGAATCTCTTCGATCCGCCTTTGATAAATCTTTTTAATCAACGATTATTCCGTTGCGCCCAACCCTGTATGACATATTGAGACGTTCCCGAAATGATTGGGAACTCAGATTCAGTGCTGAAGTGGGGGAGACGTCGTTCCGTGGCACTTGTTCTGCAAAAATGTTGATAGAAACGTTTACAGTAGTCGTTAGGATGCGTAAAGACGTCTTAAAAATGTGATAAAAAACATTGCAGTGAACGGTGCGCCAATTTCATTTCAGTTTCTGGACTGCGAATTTTTACGAACGCGACAAAAGAAATGTGAAATCAAGACAGACAGTTTTCAAAAATTTTAACGCAGGCATCGTTCTGCAAGTCACGATTGTTTGTGATAAATGCGATGGGAAAGTTACAATGATCGTCATTTCGAAACGAATGAACGAATTGCTTATAAAAATTCAAATGCTCTTTTATAAATTGAACTTGTAACGTATGCTGAAACATACCGCTAAAATTGTTGACTGATAACAATAGAATGCGATGTATTAAGATAAGATATTAGGACGATGCAGATCTTCCGTGAAATACGTTCGTAATCATACTATAATTTAATCTTGAAGTAAAATAAAATGTATTGAATATGTATTGAAAATGTACTATATATATATATTTCATCGTGTATTACATTTCCCTTTGAGAGAATCGTGCAATAAAATGAATGTTGACGATATGTTAATTCGCCTATAAACACTTGACGCCACATGATGACGAGCAACTTGACGTCATTAGCATTGATTTTATTGGAAAGCTTATCATCTCAAGAAGAAACGTGATATATACGGATGAAATATAATAACAATTCTTATAATGTAATAACATTCAATACATTTCGTTTTGCTTTATAAGTATGATATAATGTAATAAAGAACATGTTTCATGTAATATCTTGATATCTTATCTCTTAACATTTTCTCATCTTTAATATTACATATTTTACTGTTATCAATTAACAATTTTACACGCTATAAATATCGAGTTCCATTTATAAAATAACGTTCGAACTTTTACATTTCATGCATTGATTTCAAAATTATAATCATTCAAAATCAGAAAGGTTTTTCGATTCGGTTTTTGGAGTAACTTCATCTACATTTTTTGCTAACATTCCCATCACATTTGCCATAAATAATAATTTACGAAACTTTACAATTTATGGAATGACGACGCGTTAAAAGTGATTCTTCAGGTGTCCAAAGCGATACAAACTTCGTACGTTTCCTTTAACATTTTTACATATTCCATTTTCCTATAATGCATAAAAATTCGCAGTTTAATCACTTTGATCAGTTACTTTCCGAGAAAAGTATTATAGTTTTATTCGAATTATCAACGATCTTCGGTTTACCGATCGAGACAGAAATTGTGCGCAAAATCTCCATCATAAATTCTCATTTTCAGTCACTTTCAGATATATCTTTATCGAACGTGCACAGCGTTTTATAGTAGATGATGGAAAAAATTTGACTTAATCTACCATAAAAAGAAGAAGAAGGTTGCTCGATCCCGCGATCGGTATTGCTTTGTCGCTACGTGGCGCAACGGAATCGAAATCGTGTACAACAAATGATAAACTTTGAAGTTTTAAATCACCTATCAACAGCAATTTACAATTAAGTACGCTTTTCATACGAGGAGATATTACATTTATATTCTACGTGTTACGTATCTTAATATATTTGTATCTTTTTTATTTCGTTCCGCATCGTTGAAATCTCTGTTCTCACCCTTCCAAGTGACAACGACTAATTATTTGTGCGAGCTCTTATCATGGCATACGATGTGAACCAGTCTCAAGTTCTTTATCGTGAACAGATTGTCGTAAATTTCGACGAGATCTGCCTCGTTGGCGGTTCCTTTGGACGCTAGTTTCAGCAGTAATGGAATCAGAGTCCTGGACCTTTCAATCCTGAAAATCATGCACAACGAGTCTCACAAATAGCTCACATTTAACTCAAGTCGCCCGAATACCATGTGTTTGTGATAACGAAACAAATTTAATTAACTAAATCATGGTTTTCGGCTCATTCTCTAGCAAAGATACATTATAGTACAACATGTACATACGTTACCAAGTTTACGCGTACAAATCAATTGCGTCGTAAATGTCCGACTATGTCTTTAATCTTTCGATTCTGATTCATTGCTTGTTGAAATTAATGCTTAATTGATACATAGAAATACATTTTATAAGTATAAAGATAAAAACATAGTGGTAGAAACATTATGAAGCGAGATACCAAAAGCTTCGTAAATTTTTAAATAACGATATATAACACGGTTATTAGTTGTTGGATTTAAACGGGGCTGCGAACATGGTTTTATCTAAAATTGACAGGATGCTTCGAAAGCTGGCAAATTGCAAGTACGACTTACTTACTTGTGATCAAAGTTCCACGTGGAGAATAAAACGAGCTCTTCCTTCGACCTGTACGGATTGATCTTGTGTGCCTCGTAAGGACATTTATCCTCGTTCCACACTCCGTGACATTTGAACTCGCCCTTCCGATCGCACAACGCGATACACATTTTTTTCTCTATCCTTCTAATCTTGTAAGGACAGTTCTCCTCTGCCTCCGCCTCTTCCTCCTCGGTCTTTGTGTCCGCCGCCGAGTTCCTCTCGCTCCTCTTCTTCACGCCGTCGACGTCGTCGAATTGCCCCACCGTGCCGAACAATCTCAAGTACGTGCCATCGTCGAGCCATTTCAACCTACAAGGACAATGATCGTAACAGACCGACGAATCGAGCTGATCAGCGCCCTCCAACGCCTCGATCTTTGCCCGACTCCTGTCGAAGTAGTAGCCGAAGTAGTGATCCTCTTTCAGCTGCATCTTGAAGAAGGCTATGGCGTATAACAGTTGCTTCCTGGCTCGTGGATCCTTCGTGAACACGTCCGACGATCTGATCTGTTCGATCGTTTTGTACAAGTAACCCCGTATTCTGTCCTGGCATCTACGATGCAAGTAAGCTTCCTGCAAAAACGATTAATTTCATTGATTTTCGTCCTCGATTGAACGTCAATCATATCATTCGTGACACTTGTACAATCTTAATAATTTACACTCTGTGAAAAAAGATGCTGCTGTATCGTTGAACGGCATAGACTGACTAGAAATTGCGTTATTCGAATCGTCGTAGTAACTTTCGTAGTTACATATTATTAGTTTAGAAGAAAAGAGAAAGCGTAATTGTATTTCGTATGCCAGCGTTGACGCCATTCCGTTTGCAACGATCACACCGAGCAAAGGGGATTGATTAGGTTTTTCAATCTCCGCGTGATTGTTGCACTTCGCGGAAGCTGACCAGTTTGAAACCGACGTGGAACAAAGCGTTGTAATTGTAAACGCTGAAGAATGCAAATAACGTAAATAAAATACGCGTGTGCCTGTAAATATATATATATATATATATATATATATATATATATATATATATATATATATATATATATGTAAATACTGTTACACCGCACGAGATATGCATCTCGTTTCGTGGTAGCGAAATGATTAATCAAATAACACGACGCGCGTTCCAACAGGCTGGAAAAGCTCGTTTCCCCTTATCGAGAGGGTGTTTAACTCCTGCGCGCTGTAAATGGCAACAATCTCGCTGTGGCAAATCAAAATGGGTCAGTATACACCGACATTGCCGTATTGCGAACGCAATGTGTTCTATAATCAAAACGGAGCTGCGCCATTGTTTTCGGCAAATCGGCAACGGAATCGAATTTAGTTTATCATAAAGAACAATGGATCATTCGTCCAGGTTAATTTCGAACGATCCAGGCCGCGAGTTTACCACCTTCGTATCGCATTGGTTGGCCAAACGCGATACGTATTCGGCGAACAATCAACAGATTGTGAATTTTTCTTTCGTGCATTCCGAAGAACGCAACGGAATGCGAGTGATTTGCGAGGTATTCGAAAGACCGCGGTGCTCTTGGCGATTAGGTTGTGCATTTTTACGCAAATTTCGGAACGCGGGAAAGAAATCTCGCTGGAAGTTTGTTTCGCTTACCTAAAGTTATTTTGCAACTAGACCGTGGATATTTATGGGATACTTGAAGTTGCAAAGTTGCACGATATCTACCCAATGTGTCAGCGGACGAAACAAATTTCTACGATATTCACGAAAGTACGAAAAAAAAAAAAAAAATATGCATAGAAATTTTCGGCGTGGTTATAACGAATATAAAGGCACCGCACCTTTGCATTTTATACGTATTTGCACGTTTCGTGCGTCCTATGCATTTTTATATCGTCAAGTTTCTCGCTGATCCATATAAATCTGGTTGTAACACTTAATCCAATTAATTTTCGTAAGTGTCTCTGTTGCCTAACGACGATAATCCATTCGCCCGTGCAACAACGGTATAATAAAAAGACCAGTCACTCGTAACCGGAAGAAACGAGGTGTGACGGAAGAACAGAAATCACGGAGAGAAAGAAAGGCGTGTTTCATCGGTAAAGCTATCTGGGAAATCTGCGCCGTGGATTCGATCCTGGCAGGATAGATATATCGACACGGGCGAAGATTAGGTGTGGGATTTGCGAGGTACGGCAATTTCCGTGATATCGAGCTTCCCAGCCGAAATACAAATTTATTATTTTTCCACGCGATCCGGTGTTATCCTGCGCGAACGAACAAGCGTGGTGCAGAAATCTGCATTTGCGATGAACAAATAGAAAGTTTAAGACCAATTAATTATTTAGCGCAGCCGTCGAATTGACAGTAGTAAGATTTCGTAAAGAAATCCCGCGATAAATAGCAACCCGCCGGAATGAAAGCGCTGTGACGTTAATTAACTCGAACGATATCGAACGTCAAAGGATAAACTCCCTCTCGTTCTATTACATTAAGCGACGACCTAGACCGACTTGTACTTGTTCGAAGGGTGACTTATCGTTGATCACGACCCGAACGGTATCCACGGGGAAAAGTTTCTCCGAGGAAATGCGTAGGATGTATCTTTGTATCGATTTTTCTCTCCTTGATTTTCACATCCAACCATTTAGGAATTAAATTCAAAGATACTTTGAGATTGCGAGTGACAGTGGTGAATCAAATTGAATGTTAATTGATATATCGTGATATTTCGTCCTGTTGATTTCAATATTTTCAACATTTCGAATCGACATTTTCAATATTAGTCTCCGCACAGGATGATACTTCAAATTTTATCCGCGATTCTCCCGACAAAAGAATTACGAAAATCTGGAATTCTTCACTGATCAAACAATGATCTGGACGTGGATCAAATCTCAAACTCGTCACCTTACAAGGTAAACTACTGATTTTTCTTTGTGAATATTTATAGCCGTGGCGATAAGAGACAAGAGATACGGGAATAAAAAAAAGGGGGAGGAAAAAGAAAAGAAAAATCCTTTGAAAGTGAGCAGAGCGTAAAAATATTTTCCCAGAGACGTGAGACTTACTTTGGTCGCGCAGTTAGTTTCCAATCCGTGAAACCACTCCGGATGTTCGTCCCTGCTGCTGAACGCTGTTTTCGAGTCATCTTTGTTCAAGGCGTTATTTAGAACAGCGACCTTCGCTTTAAGGTTTTCCGTGAGGAACTCGGACGCTTTCTCGCCGGCAATCAGAAAATCGATGTTAACACGCCTCAAGGTGTCATACAGAAGGTCCGCGTCTGCAAGCAAAGAACGGATCTCGTGAGGCTGCGTTCGAAACGACACGTGTTTCCAGACTCTCTGTCGTGTTCAGTTTGGCTTGTTCAAACAATGAACGACCAGTTGACACTGCCACACGCTTTGCCTATGAAACGACGATACTACGCGATGGACTGCGCGATTTCTTTAATTAAAGTATTTCAAATGTGAATTACAACAATTTAAATCGTAAATAAATGAATTGAAATCGTTGATTTTATTTTCTTGTACAATTCAAACAAATGCGTAGTAGCATTGGTATCTGCAGGATTTCAACGTTTTCAAATATTTTTGAAACAATTTCTTTTTCTTATAAAAATTAAACGAGTCTTATTAAATAGTCTTATTTAAAATCTAAAGTTAAGTCGTTTCAAAGTCTCGTTATTAAAAATTAAATAAGTCTCAGTAAATATTATCCAGTTACTCTTATGTTAAAATTATTTTGTCGCGTGGAAATGTTTGTCATTGGTGAGTACGATAATATTTCCTACGGACGTCAATTTTAATTAATTTCAATCTGTACAGCTCACGTTCGATCATAAAAAGAAAATTGACAACACCAACCGGTTAACACTTTCTCGCCAGGTTTCTGAAGGATCAGCGTCGTCTGAGGTTTCAACGTGGAAAAATACTCTTCCTCGTCGATCAACGAACCGTCGAGCAAGTAGATGTTGATCTCGGCAGGATCGTTTGTTACCTGGAAATTTCGAAGTATTTACCGATACCGATTTACTTTCTACCTCGTTAAGTTTGTATTGAGCACACACTTTTCACAATATTATTTTAGGAAACGAACTCGTCGACAGTTGTATCGTACAGCCAAAAAATATTCGGGAATCGGCATATAGCGAAGTTATCGAAATCAAATTAAACGTGAAGTGCAAATGGAGTAAAATATAACTCAAACTTTTGATCGGTAGTGTACGCCGCAGAGGTACACCCAATTCATTTGTACTTCACGACGAAATGGTATTAATTGCTAGATATTGCGACACCGAGAGTCTCTTCGATTCAAATTCATCGCTTAGACAAATGGGTGGAAGGGAAAGTGCACAAAGTCGTTTGTTAGATCACAAAGCGTTTCTCAAACAGGGAAATTAATTCTTAATTGGAATTTCTACAACTGTTATGTTCAAAATGATTTTCAGCTTCGTTGATCTATTAAGAACCAAGCAATTCACCCTTCACACTATAAATACACCAATGTCTTTAAATTTCGTAGAATTATAGAACCTATAGGTTTAAAAAGTGTAGCATTGAACGTTATCCGTTATAAATTCTTCGTAAATCTAACGTTCAATTCTCGAAACTCTCCGTCACAGCCGTAACATCGAAGGAACCAAATTCCAGTAACGTAAATGACGAACGATTGCAACGTTCAAGTAAAATAAATTACTTAGCCATCGGTACGGATCCTGATCAATCTCGTACCCCTTCGTTCAACGCAAATCTCGCGTCTCCGATTGTGAGATAATCGAAACCGTTACGTCCTTCGACGTATATACGTAACCGGGCAAAGTTCGTTCGATGAAATCGAGCGAGCACGCACACTGAATCCACCGATGCCGAGAGAACAAAGTCACGGACAGTTAACCTTTAACCGACCCGCGTAACGTAACGTTGTGCTCCTGTTAGTTCTTTCTTTGTTTTTTTCTTTTTTTTTTTTTTTTGCTTCCTTCATGCAAGAGAAGAGGCACAAAGTTGACCCAGTTACAACGAGCAAATCGGCGGCACGTGCGGCGCACCATGAACGGGGCAGGCGTCGTTCGTTGTTTCTCGGTGGCGCACATCGTCGCAATCAATTCTTTCGGAATCGCAGTTTTGCACCAGTTACAGCGTGATGGTCGGAAGCTGGCAAACGTCGAGCAGCCGCATCGTGGAGCGCGCGCGCGTCACGCCGAAAACAGGGAAAAATCTTGGCTCCGACGAAAGGATTGGCCACTTTGGTTCTAGGCTATCGGTCCAGCAGGCGGATATCGGACGACCTTGACATTGGGGCTGCTCCTTGCCCGTGGCCGGGCCGGTTCGATAGAGCTACACGCTGCAGGCGAACGCGATTTGGCTCCAAGGTCGATCCACCAACCAGATTAACCTATCCTCGAAAGCGTTGGCAAGCGGCGCGGCCCCATGTAAATCCTCCGTATATCTCGCGATTAATTATCCGCACGTGCCTGCCCGCTCGCCTCTCGTAACCCGGCCGTTCGAATTCACCGCCTGTCTTTTTTTCCTTCTCGTTCGGGCACGTGGATGAACTGGCCGGAGCTGTTATACGGCGACGTTACGTACGTTGAAATATTCAGACCACCGGCTGTCTGAATTCACATCGTCTCGAACGTTAAACGACAGTAAAACGAGACGAGCAGTCGTACGTTTTGTTACGATTTTTTTTTTTTTTTTTTTTTTTTTTTTTTTTTTTGGTGCAACTCTCCGAATTTTGCATAATTTGTAAACGCGACTTGCAGCGGAATCGTGATATTAATATTTTTAATACTTCGTCGCGAATCGAAGGAACGAATAATTTTATGCAGAAAAACGAGCTGCTCTGCTTTTCCTTTTTTTTTTTTTTCTCTTGGTAATTTTACAAGCAGAACGAGGTTAGGCGCACTTGTAACGAAATACCGATCTTGCGAGACGGAACAGCCGGGCTGTTACAATTTTCCAGGAGCGTTCACACGGATCAGCTGCGAGGCTTTTATGACCCAATTTCAGCCGACAACTTTTATCACGACATGTAAAAGCGGCGTGGAACCACGGTACGGTTTCCATGCAACGCTTGGAAATGTCTCGTTTCATCCGTCTCCCTTGCTCCCAATGTCACATTCTCTCTCTCTCTATCTCTCTCTCTCTCACACACACACACGTAGCATGAATCGGACTATCGGTCGATTAAATAAACGCTGTTAATCACATCGGGATACTCACGTTCAGCTTCGCGCACGCTTTCTGCTTCAGCTCGTGGAGGCTCCTGCAGGCGACGCCGATTTTTCGCATGCGATTTACATCGGTGACCTTGTAGCCTTTCAGCTGGAAAACAAATCGGTAGAACACGATAAAAAAAGCCATTCTTCTCTAACTCGTGCCGAGGAGTTATTAGAAGGACAGAAACAATGTACATATACGTGTAATATATACACAGTGTTAACCGCCATTTACAGCATTTAAATTCCCAGTAGTTCGAGATTTCGAATATTCATTCGGCTCCACGTCTCAATTTGCAATTTCTCGATCGACTTCTTCTTTTACATTTCAAATTGGAATTTGCCAAGCGCGCCGATTTTCAACAAGTAGATTTACGATTTTCCCTCTAATGGGTCTTTGAGGTAGTTAATCTGAGCGGAGTCGTTAAACCACGACTTCTGGCGAGAATCGCGCGAGAAAATATGCAAATTAACCGGAGCTTAATCCCATAATCGGGGATAACGGACGTGGATCGAGGATCGCGATCGCCGGGCGGGCAATTGGGCCGATCGCGTTCAAGGTCGCAGATGCGGAAGACCGCGTGTCACAGTGACCCACATTGGGCGACGTTCAATCGCGGTCACTCGGCAACGCAAACACTGAATCGAAAGTCACGGCGGCGTTCGATCAGCCGGAAGTGCTGCCGGGTGGACGCCTCACGTCACCGGTCGCGCATAACTTAATCTTCCGCGATTAAAGTCCCTTACGCTTGAAAGAGACAAAAGATACGTAGTTGCGGCTGTTCGTTCCAATTTTAAATCTGGCGAGACTGTTGCAAACGAGTCGTTTGATATTTTTCTAAATTTTGCAACGATTTAGCAACACCGACGTTTGATCAAACCCTTTTTAACAACCGGAGTTTCGTTTACTTGCAACGGAGGAAGATTGTTGATCGATCGTGACTGTTTACTCCGTGATGGAAAATTTGACAATGTAAATAATTCTTATAAATAAACTATTCGATCTATTTCCCGCGATAACGAACGATAACGAAGCAACAAGTTTTGAAAATTACAATTTTTACAATGCGTTTTTACGTGCGGCTGCTCATTCGCAATTTCCCAAACATGTATCTCGGTAATTGCACGACGCGATGGATTAATATCGCAAATATATTTGGCACGTGAATGATCTTCCTCTGTTACAAAAAAAAAAAAAAAACAAAAAGAAATAACGAAAACATCGATGCTCTTTGCACACCACAAAAACCGGCTTTGTTTACACTTACTCCAATTAATAAATGATATTAACTGCGTGCAGAAGCGACACGGTATCGCGAAAAAAATTGTTAAAAAAAAAAAAACAAAGAGAGCGCGTTCCGACAACGAACAACGTTGATTGAGCTATTAGAGGCAGAGGAACAATTAGAGGCAAAGAGAAACAGAGAGGCACGAGCAGCACGCGCGATCGGCGCACGAAGCTCGTGCATGCTTCATCCGGATCGCGCGAATCGGCAGCGATTCTTTGTTTACCTCGTTCTTAGCCGGTGTCTCGGTGAGTCGCCGAAAACAGTTGGCGATCAGCGACATGATCGACGCGCTCCAAGCCGAATCGTGAGTCGCAGAATCCGCCGGCAGGGGACTGCCGGAAGCGAGGAGAAAGCAGACGACGCCTGTGAAGTGGCTGGTGTATTCCGGACCCCCGACCTCTTCTTTCTTCGACCGTGACAGTGGGTACGTAGGTTTATCGGTCGGCGGACGGAAGGGGTATTATCGGCGAAAGCCTGGGGGAGGAGGGGGGGGGCGAGAGAGTGGGGGAAGAGAAGAGACGAGAACTAGCAACGTAACCTTGCGGACGGTGGAAACGCAGTGAAAGAGGAGAGCAGACAAAGACAGAGGGAAGAGGGAGAGACAAGGAGGAAACGAACGATGCCTGTTGCAGTTGCGTCGTTCGAAAGAATTCGACGGAATAATCGCTCTCACGTACAAGCGAATGCGTTATTACCGCACGAGTTGTTGCCCGCTCGCTAATAACAACGAGGAAGAAGAACGAGAGAGAGGTTGTACGGAGAGAAAGAAAGAATCGTGTCTATCGTCGATGGATCACGGGGAAGGAATGACGACGCGACGACGCTCCCCGCTCGGAGCGAGGCTGGAACGAGAGAGAATGCACCGGGAAATGCGCCTGCGAACTGCCAGCCAATCTTGTACCGCTCCTCCACGTAGATGTCGCCACGACGCAGAACCGTCGCTCTCCCGTCTCTCCGAGAGAACAGCTAGCACTCGAGGCAACCTTCGCGGATTTATCTTCTTTTTTTTTGTTTCTTTCTCCTTCGACAACAAGGACTGGTGATCAGCCGGATCATTAGCCTTCCTTCCGCATCGAACATTCCTCTTCGATACGTTTATAGATTTCTGTGCGGCGGTTCTTGTCTCGTTTTATCTCGATCATGCTGTCACTTGGCGATCGTCGTTCCTCTCTCAATATGTTTCGGTTCTTCTTCCAACATTTTTCACGTTCAAACGTGTTACGCATCCACGTATGCAAACAGCAACGACACAGTTTATTGCCTCGTTAAATAATACGCTGCTTTATTTCTATGATTTAAATTACTTTGTTTCCACTTCGTTAAAGCAGGACTTTATACCTAATTCTAATGCTCTTTTCATTACCATACCGTTTCTGACCAATGCATAAACTTCCCCCTCGGCATATATTTACATTGTTGACTCGTTGATGTCAAAAAGATTTCACAAAGAAATTTAAATAAGTGGTGCTTGCTGACCATTTTTATTCAAGCATACCTCCGATTTAAAGCGACAGCGGCATTCCTCGCGGGCTGTTTCCCTCGAGCTTTCACGTCGTTTTGTATCAAACCGCGCTCGTGCATCGCCAGTCGTTGATATTCAACTAATCTTTGAGGAATTATCCGTGAGTATGTGTGATTAACAGAACGTCTTGATGTTCGTAAATTAGATTAACGATAGATTTCATTGTTTCTCGCCGAGTATCACTTTTTCGGAAAGTGTTACTCTACGCGACAACCGTGCCGTGGTAAAAATCCGCTGGTTAACCTATCAAAGTTACCTAACGTTGCGTTAACGCATCATTACTTCACGATTCTTTTCAATCAATTTGTGTTTTAATGTCGAGGCTGCGAAAGGAAAATTTCAGCATCTGTTATTTCGAGGATTTACTATTTTTTTACCGCTATGCCCTCGCCTAGATTCTAGAATTCTACGAAATTGAAGTATTTTTAATATTACGTTACATTACGTTACATCGCGGACATTCGTGCAAATTCATATTTTTCTAAATAAATTTCTAAGAAAATGAAATTTAAATGGAAAATAGAGTTTTTACTTGACAGATGTTACAATAGATGCTGTGCATTATTGTAAAAAGTGACTGTAAAAAGGAGAATTACTATGGAAAATATTTGAACATTTACTTAATGGAATATGATTGCAAAAGAATATGATTGTTCATCATTTTGAAAGTAAACGTCAATCAACATAAAATTTATCGCGTTAGTGTATCAGTATTGCTCACACTGTTGTTTGTCAGGCAAAATATTTTGAAATTTCATTGCCACGTATTAGTATAATTTGAAACCAATCTGGAAATGTATGTAGAAGTCGAAAGATATTTATGGTAAATAAATGATCCCACTGAATGTGTATTAAGGCTTGTCAATGCAATAGATAATTGGCTGTTGAAATACTTTTATAACGTGTGCGAAATACTAGCGTGAAATATCTTTTGTTAAATATCTCTGCATACGTTTTGCTGATTCGTTTCAAAGTTGACCAATATAAATCGGATCTCGCCGCAGCGCTAATGAAGTTGTCAAAATGTTCGAACGCAACCCAGATAATTCAATCATAAAATGTTCCATAAATGTTCAAACTCAAACTTTCGTGAGCAACATCGAGATTTTCGATTACATTCAATTCGACGTTTCATGTCGCATCTCTCTACGCGAATGTATCATAATAAAAAATTTTTCATTCGATGTTGACATTTTGTTCGTACCCGATTGCTTCACAGCGTCTTATGCAATTTGCACAATTCGCGACGCGCGTTCAGCTCTGAAGAATGCATTTTGCCCGGTTGCGTTCGTCGCGATCGGAGTTCGTTTATTTTCCTTTCCTGCTTCTTCTTCTTTTCTTTCTTTTTTGCCCGCGCCGTATCGCGCTCGTCGCCACGAAAGAATTGGGTCGAGTAATTACGAAAAGATGATTTGACACGTGGAAATTTCGATCAGGCAACTTAACATTTAGCGTTTCTCGCTGGGATTGCTGTTTTGCATTACACGACCCAACCTTGCCGCTTTTGAAGGCTGCGGCGAGAGCTATTCTTAAGCTCGTGTTGCAAATGCTATCTAGGGTGCACAATGTGGCGATTCGCGCAGAAAAATTACGCGACAGCGCGTGTTCCGATGCCTTGTTGTAAAGTAAAATATCCGGATCGTACCTATCAAGGTCCATCGTCGAGGATTTTCTTTTTTCTTTATATTGCCGACCGAAGCGTCTAAGTTTGGTTTAGTTCATCACTTTTTTGTCACTATCGACAATATAGTTAAATCGTCAAGGCAGAAAAGAGAATCGTAAAAGGAAATTTCTTTTCTTCGATTTATCGCGCTTTGAAATAAAAGAGCATTTAATGTCTTTCTGCGAATCTTTTAATTCTCTACTTATTATATGATATGATGGCCAGTGTATTTTTATTATCAATTTATTTAATTCCTATTTATTACATAAACAATACATTTAACTCCTATACATTATGGGTAGTTTCTGCCTGTTGATGGTTTCTGTAAATTTTCAAGTCATTGCCACGTGTACGACTGACGCAAGACGACTTTTATATTATTTATTTATTAATTCAAGTCACACGATCGACTACTTTTCACATCGTTCATTTAAGCTAACGGAATGCATCGAGTTAATTGTATGCTGTTTGACATTTTCGAGCTTAATTCCATTTCATGTGCAAAATGAACGATTGAAAACTTACGATTTCCTCACACATTGAAGCATCAGTTTCACTTGTTTCTTTTTTTGCTTTAGCCCGACTCTGTTTTCTTTGACGATAATGCGTAATAAATGCATCTTCCACCTTGTGAATAATGAGAAATGCATTTTCTTTTCTCTGTTCTATGTCGTTCCTCACACAACGCTGTTGAATATTTTTTATAAAAATCTGCTGGTCTATGGAAAACGTCAATGCATTTTCAAGAGTTTTGTTAAATCGAAATCAACGTCATTTTGTGCGTCAGATAGACGTGCGAATATGTTGATGTTATTTAAGGAAGTCGCAATTATAGTCGCAAATGTAGTCGCAAACGTATTAACAAATTGCGTTTTCTATCGTTATCAACGTATAAGGAGATATTCAAAAAACTGCACGACTTGTACTCTGGTACGATTCGTCTCACCGAAACGCCCAGAAGCAACTATTCTGATTAGCAAATGAAGACGACTTTTCTTGCCGTAAAATTTTATTGATACGCAAACATTTGAATCGATAGAAAACAAATTACAGTACAGCGATCGCTCAGTACCGAACAACGCCACTCCTACTCAAGGTCTACCCCACGTCCCCTCGCGAATCACGTGACCCAAATCAACCAATCGCTAATTTTGCATCGTTGCATTAGCGTTGCACCCGAAGAGGCCCAATTTTTTCGATTACCGAAACAATTTTTTGGAAAAAGAAACAATTTCATATTTCAGGCAAGATTTCACCAAACAATCATTTGTTTTGATACAAAGAAACTAATAAATTAACATTTTCTAACCGCAGACAGTTCCTTTTCGCTGTTAAAATACTTTCAACACAACACTTGGAAAATTTGATATAATCAATGCTCTTCGTTTCAGAAATTAAACGCGTCACATTCTTGTTACGCATCGATAACCACGCAAAATAAAACTCGAGTACGTTGATACATCTTTATCGTGTATTTTGACACGTGTGTATCTGCGTACTATAATTATATAATGCAACATTAATTATGGTAACAAAAATAGAAATGTCTAGTAATTTTACTTGGCTCTGAATCGTTTGTATGCTTTGTGTACAAGGATAATCAAACAGAAACGTCGATGGATATAATGCAGTTATACGATATAAGATTATCAAGGCGCAATGTAATTCCGTTACCTTCGAAACGTTACGTTCGAAACAACAGTTATCGAAGCGACAGTACGCAATTCCAATCTTCGCGAACTTTTCATCCTAACACATTGACGCGAATAATTGTGTTTGCTTTTGCTAAAATAGTAAAAACGAAACCTATCACATATTCCCGAGAGATGGTAGTTGTATTCGAAGAGGAATATTTAATATCTGAGATTTTTCAGAAATATATAATATTTCCGAAGTAATAAAACTGTCCAAAAGCAGTCTGTGAAAATGAAATGCGTGTCAATGGGTTAAACTGTTTTATTTCATTCCTATAGCATCAAACGTGTCAAATTATTCCATTTACTTTCATTCTACGTACAATTATTTTTAAACAATAATTTCTATATACATATTTTTAAATTTGTTTAAAACTTGGCCAACGTAATCTTTAAATAAACAGATTTTAGCACGGTATTAATGAAATGTCAAAATATTTTATATATAATAGAATACAGGTAATAAACGATCGCATTATATACAAAGACGTTGTTCGAACAACAAATCGAAAAAGTTATTATAAATTATATAATCTACTAAATTACAAATTGTGCACAGAAATGAAATATGGTTACATACTCTTTTACTTTCAAGCACAATGAAGTAATCAGAGAAGTAAAGAGGAGCAACGTATACGCGACTGTGTTTCGTTGCCATACTGCTGGAATTCTAAATTTCACGTGTAACATGTACTTCGCAGATCTCGAACAAGTGTTGGGATTTTTATCAAATTAGATCACACCGCGAAATGGAACACGTATTTTACACGTTGAAACCGAGGAGAACAGAACCAAGTACAATTTGTTAATAATCAGAATTGAAAAACGCTAATTTGAATTTAGAATTTATACAAAATTCATAATGTAATACGCGGATAATGAAGATTATCCGTTACAAAGATATATATAAATAGAATCTAATTTTAGGTTATACCTCTTGCGTATTTTATCCATGCGGCTCTTTGTCAATCCGCCCACCTTCGGGATCGATCAAATTCTAGAACGCGTTGTCCGTTCAAGTTTAGTTTCCACTTCTCTCGACCATTGGTCAACGCCAATGGACATCAAGCCCACGTGTCCACGATTTACAACCTGCTACTCGCGTCTTTCCTCGCCTTGCTAAAATCGAGTCTGAAAACACAAACGGAAAAAAATCAGTAGGGACGATTTTTTGCGAGCTGTTTCCCCCGAGCCCGCTAGAGCGTCGTTTGGTTGTAAACAGTTGGGTGAGTCGCGCGCAATAAAAGTACAGAAACTGAAAGGCCTTCGCGCGGCACCAAGGCAGACACAAAGGACTCTTGGGCAGTTTGCGATAAATTCGCAATTTTTTTCTTTTTCCTCTTTTCCTTTTCAACAATTCGGACGAGCTTTGCATTTCTTTACTGCCGCGTTTTGCCGCGTTTGTTCTCGTGTCTGAAAAACGTTACGTCCAAACTGACGCAAGTGTCGCTCGTGTCGAATCTATGTGAAGACAGCGTCGTGTCTTGAGCTACGTGTACTGATACATTGGTCTGTAAAAATATTTGGACGCTCGACAAAAACTTGTCGATACTTTAAACTGTGAATAATCGTAAATTTATGAAACAAAAATCGTACAACGATCAATACCATCGAAAATGGTAAAAATTCAAATGTCTGTGAAACGTTTTGAAATTTTTTTTTTTATAATCGAGTTCATAATCGACTAATAAGATTGAAATTCATCCTTTACAATTTGCCCTTGAAAATTCGCTAAATATTAGGACTTTTGACATTTTTATCGTTTAGTCCTGACATTGAAAGTTCGATGAAACGTCGAAGAAAAATCGCATGACAAGATTCAAAGGGGAATTCTTCGACCTTCGAGATCATGGTGGATTTAGTCATAAAAAATATATATATTTCGATGTCTCTGAAGATGTTTGAATTCTTACAATTTTCGCAATAATCAACGAAAACGAATGTCACCGACGATTTCATGTAACGTGCGTGATTAAATGTTGCAAAAATGCAACGAAACGATCGCGAGTCTAATTGCTCGTTTGTCTCCTTCGGTTTTCGAACCACATTGCCGGTGAACGTTCGTCCAACTGTTGCATACTTGTCCGCGTTTACTCGTACCATTAGAACCACGACCGTCTTTCATTTACTTTGCGCTACGATTACTCACAACGCTGAAATCGCCAATCGTCTTTGCAATCGTCTCGCAAATTTACATTTCCAAAAGTTGCGACACGCGAGTAAACCTAGTATATTATTTACGATAGATTTCACTGTTTGAAATTGGAGCATCGTTACTATGAATGGCGCTGTTACACCAGCGAACGAGTATCACTCGGACACCTGACAAATTGACACGCTGTTCAACGATTGACTTTGACCGTCTTACTAAACTCAAAATTGATCAAATTCGCTCTTTGTTAATTTTTCTCAATTTCGTTTCAATCGCGCGAGTACACGATTCAATTCCGAAAAAAATAAATGCGACTTGTTCTCACAAGTTTCATTGGGCCACTTGTTCGTTAAAATCGAGATTAAGTCCACAAAGTAATGATCCGATTGTATAATACCAGTGTGCCTCGATGTTCCATTGATGTTCATCATTGTCATCGAAAGACACGGCAACACCTCATCAGGATACTTGAGCCTTTCACGGCTCAACCTCTGCAATTTTTTCATATTTCTTTCAAACCCGAGTGTGCACGTACGTGTACAATGGTTCTTTCGTGGAATAATATCCTGTTCTTTCAACGGGGCAGCGAGCCTCGTCAGGCACCCGAGGGTGTATATTGATACAGCGTTGTTGTATAGACAATGACACCGGTTCATTAGCAACAACAGATTCCGGGGCTTTTGACGAGAGTAACCGCAACCTCTGATTAAACCTTCGAGCCACGCTCGTGAAAATCTTGATTTGCGCTTGGACGTGAGTAGATACAGTGGAAATATTGTGAAATTATTCGCATAATCTTGCCATAAAAGAATTTTACAGATACCATACGTGTCATGTGCGTTATATAAAATTCGGAAACTTATGATATTATTGATATTATTGATATTAAAGTTACGTAAAGTTTGGAAATTATGTAAAACTTGTGAACTTGTGTTGAACTTGATTCTATTGGTAATCTGAAAATATACGTAGACGTTACGAGATATTTAATTAGTACACGGAATAGGTGACCATCTCAGAGTAGGGTTGGAAAGAAATTCACCAAATATTATATGAAGTACTCTAGTAAAAGTGATTTTAGTGGGGATAACTCAGAAAATCGGGCCTCTTCGGGTGCAACGCTGATGCAACGAAAATTAGCGATTGGTTGATTCGTGAGGGGGCGTGGGGTAGACCTCGAGTAGGAGTGGCGTTGTCCGATACTGAACGATCGTGCCTGTAATTTGTCGATAAAATTTTATGGCAAAAAAGTCCATCTTCATTTCTTAGTCAGAACAGTTGTTTCTGTTCAATTCCTTTCAGCGAGACGAATCGCGCTGGGATACAAGTCGTGCAATTTTTTTATATTTTTGCATATTATATGCATTCTGTAGAATTTTTCGCACAATATATGACTGTTTAAACATTTTGCATCTCTTACTGTTACATATATTGTAGCAACAGTGACATAAAATATGGTCATCACTGACACGTTAGATATATGATATAATGAATAATTAACCGTTTCGGTGCTTCTGTAGTGCGAGATACACGTATACTTGTGCAAAATAACTTCTACGTATATGATATATTTGATCGCACTAGAATGTTAATGCAATGTAACACGCACGATATACGCAACATGTGCCTGCGAAAAGTTCTTTCGCATACTTTCATCGACTCGAAACCTCGATTTCGACCCGGATGGTTCGTTTCCTTTTCCACAGATTTCCATCCAGCGAGGCTATCGATCATTACGGCGTCCTTCGCGAAGGAACGCCGCGTACGTTCAGTATCGACGGATCGCCTTGCGTTTGATGCTACTACGTAGTCGCGTATGTTGCAGTTGACCATCGCGAATCGTACAATCAACGATCATTAGGGCAAATCAATAGCCGCCGGACGAGAGTGATGCGGCGGCATTGTCAATTATGATCCAGTTGGATCCTCTTACGTCCAAGTAAATTGCCAGGTGTTCAAGCAAGATACTCGAAGTTCGTCGTCAGTCGGCGACTAATCCAAGCGTGAACCGATTGTATTCGTGCACGCGCGTAGGCCTGCATCGCGGGACGACGCTGGCCAAAGCAACTTCTCGCTCGCATCGCGTTCGATCAAGTCTTGCGCAAAAGCAGCGGTTGTTTCCTAGAGATTGACGGGTGAGCCAACCGGTCGTCGTACCGTCGTAGTGCCGTTCCATGTTTGCTCGAACCTTTTGCAAATCAAGTCCATTATTCGCTTGTGTCCAGTCGAATGTCAGTGGAACGTTCACCAGTTTCGCTTCGGCTCTCGTGATTTCCCCGTCAAACCGCGCTGCGCTTCTCACGAACAGTCCGAGACCGAGATCTCGCGTCTCTCCGCGACGAAAGAATTTTCTGAAACATCGATGAAACGGAAATTTTCCAAAGGTATTCTTCTTCTTCTTTTTTTTTTTTTTTCTTTTCCGCGATTCGATGTTAATTTCATTGCGTTCTTGTCCTTGTATTTTCCTCGTAGTTGAACAGAAATTCTTGAAATTGAGATAGACGTGGTAGAGTCACAGCCGATGCATCTGCACTTTGTGCATATCTATTTTCGAAAGGTATTTAATGCCACCTCTTGGATGGTGCAGAAGTAAGATTAGAGTACAAAGTATCGGGATCGGATAAGATTAAGAAGATGGAATTCCATCAGCTTTTCCGGCGTAATTTGGAGAAAAAACGATAGAAATAGAAAGTAATTGCCTAATCAATGAAAACAATTATCCAAAAATGTCCTTTTTTTTTTATGTCCAATGAAAAGAATAATTACGTTAATGTCAAACGTAATTTGAGCACGTAGGCTGGTTGTAAGTTCGTTAGCATAATTGATCCGACAGTTGCGCGCAAAAGAATTAGAAATTACAATCCAATGAAAATAACAATTCGTGCTGAATTCCAGTGATACTTTGTTGAAAATATGTATCAATTTTGTGATACGTTAGAAATTTTTAATTACCAACACGAATTATTTCAGTCGTCAATTTATCATTGACGACTGAACTTTGCTTTGATTGAAATTAATTTTGTGCCCTTATTGAATCGTTTGTAAACCTAAATTTCTAAACCACAGTATTGCTACTTTGATATACATATCTGTACAAAGATCTTTAGTCTTCTAAAGAAGAATTATTCTTGTCACCAATTTACCAACAAATGAATTAACTTCTAACTTATGAATAACCGCCTAAGAAAATATATTTCTCATTCAGTTTGTAGTTTCTGTATGTTCTATTTTCGTTTTGCAGTTTAACCAATTAAACGGAACATGTGACGCGATAAATATTTTTTTTCGTGAAAGAAATACTTGATTGCAGAATTATTGGCGATTATTAAATGAGCCGATTAGCGCATACGTATATAATCATACGTATAATTACTCCGCTTAATACAAATGGAAATTGATATAAATATTAATAAATGGAAATACGAAATAAACTGCACAAGAGCTGTGATAATTGCACGATAATTGTATGACAATGGTACTTAATTCACGGATGTAGAAATATTATTCAATAATAAATGTGTATTCGAAAACACTGTGTCACGTGACAAATACACTTAGCAGCATTATGTCGTGAAAGAATGTGAAACATCGACGAACTTTGTTCAAAACTATGAACTATTTTTGACATAAGAATCAACGTGTGAAATTTTTATCAGAAAAATTTAATTTTAAAAAGGTTCGCGAATACGCGAGTTCATTCCAGTCTCTAAAAATCTATAATTATAGACTTACACGGTTTCGGGATAACACGCGTGAGTCTATAAAAATCTATATAGAATATTTTTCTGCGAAAAAATTACGCAATGATCATTTTGATTATTTTGATAGTTCTGGTGTTAAAACCTGCAACCAAATAAATTATTTCGTTTGTCGATCCATCTACGTTATTAAATAATATTGTTATTCGTCCTCAAAATGTAATGTATTGACGAACGAACGAATTTTTTTTTCCTCGCGGCTGTTTTTTTTTTAAATTTCTTTCTACTCAGAAAAAAAATAGAAATTTACATTTGTTGATTCGCGTTTCCTTCTACCGTACGTGGAAGATCGTCAATAGATGCAAAAAGATTCAACGATAATCTTTATCCAGTATAAATTACATTGTACGTAATTACATGTATGGTAATTTTCACCTGCATGACCAGCTAAATTGCACAGAGTTGCAACCCGTGACATTCTTTGCTTCTTATTTCTTTTTAACCGTATTAATCGATATTAATCAATATATATTTAATATTTTTATTAATCGATATATATTTACTTATTCTGTTCTCTACGTTAGATTATCTTTACATTAGAGATACGTCATTCTTAAATTAAATAAAGAATAGAACATTGGAATACAAATATTTGTTCCGTCTATCAAATATAATATTGTACCCACTTTGCTCCGAATATTTTATGTACTTGTAATTGTAGTAATGCGGTTGAAGAATACGAGATAATTTTGACAAAATGAAAAAAGGCGATAACAATAAAATAATCGAAATGAAAAGGAGATCTAATGAAAAATTTTATAAATTTCCACTGTTAAATCACCGCGGCCAGATGATTTGTTTACACGTACGGAAAGATCGATAGCAAATAAATGATTGACCGTCAACTGTAAATCAAAATTAAACGTAATAATTATTCACTATTGTAATTCAAACGCTCATTGAAAATCTGCTACACCTTCCTTTATACGCGACGAAAAACGCATTTCCGATTTGAGCAATTTTTACATACGTACAAATATACAAATCGATTCAAATGCGATGCGAGGTGGAAAGAAAAATGCTTTTGTCATTGATTTTTTTTCAAGATGGAAGAGTATTTCAAAAAAAACGGTCAAAAAACAGAGGGATCCGCGTGTAATTTCGCAGATGCGATGCGGGGTGATTGTTCCCTTCGATAGCAGCGCGCTCTTGGCTCTCCTTTTTCCACCAATCTGTTTTTCTTTCTCGTGCTAAACACATAGTAAGAGTTTCTTTTTTCTTTCTCTTCTTCTTTTTTTTTTACGTAAGACAATGAGTTCATAGATCAATTATATTTCATTCGATCGCATTTCGCAATCGCAGTTAATTCAATGCCATCGAGCAACGCCGTGTAACGATATGCGTTACGCCAAAGCGAGAATAAATGTTCGGTAACGCGGACATCTACGGTGCAAAATGAAAAGTATAAGTAACGTCGACGACGATCGGCCAAATTCGTTGCGTAATTTTGACCGCGATCTGTGCCACGCCGCGTGATCGTCTCTGGTGGAGCAAGTCGGAATCCCCGTTGACAGAGAGAACTGATCGGAGGAAAATAAATAGAAAAATTGACAAAAAAAAAAAAAAGAGAAAGAGAGAAAAAGAAAGAAGGAAAGTGGGAGAAAGATCGGAAGCGTGTGGGGATGAGAAACGAATCAGTTATTACGTTAAAATGGTGCGACGACAAAAGCAACAAACCGAGTGGCGCGATGCGGCGCGGAGCGGCGTGACGGAGGAGCATTTCTTCGGAAATCGGCTACATCGACTCCATTACTAAGCGTAATCGCGAACCAGCCCGGCTGAAAGGGATATAAGACTACGACTGCACAGTTGTGCGTTGTCAGACCGTAGAGAATATCGTTCGCGGTCAAACTAAAGGGGAAAGAGAACCTTGGCATCGGTGTTCCTCCTCGCTCAGTGGGTACGGAAAGGCGAATCGAGAATCTGCCACTTCGATAACAGTTACCTTGGATCCATCGTGCAGGTCGGTATCCTCTCGCGGCTCCTTCTGCACGCCCTTTGATTCGATTCTTCGTTTCTTCGTTTCTCTCTTTTTTTTTTTTTTTTTTCTTTTCGTTTTCTTTGAGTCCGCGTCCGCGTGTTCCTCTCGAGCAACGATCACGGTCTTCTCCTCTCGTGCTTTGTTTTTCTCATCGCAACAACCGGTAACGAGCACAGGACTTGGACGAAACGTAACGACCCAAAAGAAGACTGAAAGAAAACTGATCGCCGGTGGATCGTTGCATCGTGGATCGTCGTTCGTCAGCAAGATTTTTCCCCTGTCTCTGGCACGCCGATAACCCGTCGTCGCGGGATCAAGCACGTTGATTCGACCTGCGACCATCTCTTCTCGCACACAACAGGTGAGAGTAGCAACGTCTCTTTTTCTTCTTCGTCGTTTCACTTTCGTTTATCGCAGCGAGACCCACTTCCACTCGCTCCTTAGCGCGATTTTGCTCCCGATACACGTGACACGCCGTAATCTGAGAATTCTGTGTCGCTTTTTTTTACTTCATCGATGAAACCTCACTCGGAATTCTTTTCTTTCGTCCTTCTTCTCCTTTTTCTTTTTTTCTTTTTTTAACGCACGCGACGAAGTAATAAATTTGAGTACAAGCGACAAAGATTCCATGGTTAACAAATCTTGGAATTGCATTTGTCCAAATGAGTTTGAATGCAGTTTGAATACGGTTTCAAGTGACTTGAACGTGTAAAATGATAAGTTTCTATATCGTGTCGATAATGCATGCAGCATATTTCTTACGACTTCTACGACTATTTACAAATTGTCTGCAGACATCTAGAAACATACGCAGACGCACCTTAAAAGAAACGATCAGACATTCACACGCTGCGCTTAGCAGCTCCTTTTCAATCGTGAATTTTGCAATCGTTCGTGCTACTAAAATAAAATCATCGAGCAACTATCTTGAAATTAAATTGAATTTCTGAGTCAAGAAAGTACTTTTAAAACCCTGGAAAAGTAGTGAACGGTTCAAGTTAAATTAGTTTTCAGACTTCTCGTAAAGAAAAGAAAAGAAAAGAAAGAAAGGAAAGGAAACGATTACGAACGGAAAGGAAATTGCTGACAAAAATGTTTCGATGGCGACAGTTAATCGAGAAACTGTTCTGGACGCGTGTCAACACACGTTAACGACATAGATCGGGAATTATGATTTTGTCAGTTCGTTCGAGTCGTAAACACATATTTGTCGAGTTAAACATCTCGTGACTGTAGCGATAGCGGATCGGTTTTTATTACATTGCAACGGCGATGGAACATGCTGTTGATCGTGTGTCCACATTTTGCCTACCTGTTTTGCAATGTGCTTAAATGAAAATTTATCGTGAAAAACTTACGTACCTGTGCCGCGTGCAATTCAACTCGATTTGCCATCCCAAAATGTAAAACTGATTCAGCAAATTTGGAAACCAACGCTTCCTTGAAACAGAAAGAAATTAGCGAATCTCGGTCGTTGAAGAACATAGTTTAAAACAATAAAATATAATAATTGATAGAGCGTAAAAATGATTGACAGTCGATAATTGAAAAGGGAAACGAATTGTCAGTCGTCATAAGACGACAAGTCGTTCAATCTTTCATCTTAGATATTTATAAATTCACTCTTTGTCGTGAGAAACAAACGAGTTATGGCAAAGAGTGGAATTTTATGCATTTATGGGAAATTTGAGTATATATATATATACACAGCATGATAAAGATTCTTTAATTGTATTCACGATAGTGTTGCATAAACATGATCCATGATATTTAAATTCTTCTATTAATCGATCGATTTGTTAACCCATGGTCACTACGAATGATTTAGAACAATTGACAACAAACCGACAAACTTGAACTAAATACTAAAAACTAATAAATGCGCTTTCGTTGCACTTTTACCGTAATAGTAATAACATTTCCCACTGAACCCCGATGTAAAAAAGAATGTAAAAAAGAAAAAAAAAATATACATAAAGAGGCAATGTTCCGTAAAAATTAAATATTCCGCTGACAATGCGTATAAATACACCGCGTGACGGTCAGTGTGTCAATTCAAATACTCGTCAATTTGCTCAGTCCGTTAACTTCAATATTCACCAATTTGCCGTGAAACGCGGACGAGTAAAAAATCGAGAAGCGAATAAATACGTCGATGTTAAAAGACGTATTTATTGAAAGTAGCCGCGACTAGAAGATGTTTGCAACACAAGACGCGGCGGGCTCGTGACAAAAAGGTTTTAGAACCTCGAAACGCGCACGAAACGCGCCTGTCTCGATAAGAAACGAGTGAACAGTATTTGTTCGCAACGTTGCACAGTAAATATATTACTACTGCGAGGAACATCAAACGGTAAAGGGATTATATAAATAGTGCGATCTGTTGGCAATTCTAATTGATGTTTACTGTATTGCGCACTCTTCAATATACGGGCATCTGACTTGAACTTGCTTGAAATAGCCAACCTTTTTCAAACTCCGAATTGAAGGTCGAAGACCTCAGAGTTTTTTCCTTTCGTCCATCCGGCAGAACGCAATCGCGTCGGATCTTTATAATCAATCTCGCCCTCCGACTTTTTTTCACCTGTCCTTTTGTGACCTGACAACAAATTACGCCGGTCCTTTCAATGTTAATTAAACATCGAAACGAGTAAATACCATCTTTCGACTTTTTTTTTTTTTTATTATTACGAGTTATCAGCTTGCGAATTTTCATACGTTACATGGGGGAAATTGCAGAAATTCCTACAAACATGCGACAGTGGAAATGTCTTGTGATCGAGTATCTGTTGTGATGCACAGTGGATAAAGCAAATTTTTCTTATTTACTTGTTGTTACTTTTCTGGTTACATTCATAAAGTGCAGTCTAATTGTTAGGTCCTCGATTCGATACTACGTCATACTCATTGCTGTTGTGATCGGTAAATTATAGTCGCTGCAAAAAAGTAGTTACATCTCATCGTATTTATTGCAGTATTTACATAATACATAATTAGTTATTATGTAAATCCGATAAGATTTCTTCTACATTTCAAGCGTTCTACATAATTCGTAGCCATTATGTTTCGATTATATATAACGTTATTAGTCTGCATTCATATTCAAATGACACGTCGAACGATGTCTTTGTTCTAACTCTGTCCCAGAAAGATCCAATCTTGAATCTTTGCAATTCATTTTATCAATGATACAACTGCGCAACCGACGACTAGAACGCGGATTTTTATGCATTTTATGTGGGAAATCATAAAATGTATATAGTAGACAATAATAATAAGAAAAATATTTTCGTAAAAAAATATAGCGTAGCGCGATAATAAGTCAACGAAACAATCTAATCTACTTTTTTTTTACTTTCATTTTTTTTTTTTTTTAATGGTATTTGCGAAAATATGAATTTAAAATTATATTTTAAAATTCCGCAATCTACCGACAATTTTTTAAATTTTAAAACTATTTCTTTCAGCGATATAATAATAATCTGACGGATCGATAGAAGATCTATGTATCACCGATAATTAATTATAACTATTGTATTGTTATTTCTTATTCTATCGTCATTCATTTTTAATGCATTCGTTATGCATTCTTCGCCAATTGTTTCTACATTAACGTACGAAATAATTGCAAGTGATAATAATTAGAAAATTCGTAACGCAATGCGCATTTACAACTCGTCACGTTCGTATAGAATTAAGGACGTGCAAGAACTTGAAAGCGTCAGGGGCTCGAGATTGGGATGAGAGTTTTTCTGGACCGGGAACAGGCGTCTAAAACAGGATTCCCGGGGATTTCCAAGAGAGTCGGGATTCCCCATCCGACCATTTCGTTCCCTATACCCTTTTACTTGCTACGCATACACGTGATAAATATCTTTTAGCTTTCGCGAACCATTTATAGTGGTAAAACGATAAAAGAAAACTTACAACAGGGATACTCTTAGCGCCGATAATCTGCTAAATATTATATTCTTTACATCACACCGACATAAAATTGTTTCCTCTCGACAAACGTAATTCTGCTTTTCGAATGGAAGATACGATGTGTCTTTTTTCTACTTTCTTCTTAAAATTCATTTTGTTCGTTACCGAACGTATTTAGGTTTCAAATTTCATGGATAATCCAACGACGGCTGCCTGTTAATCAACCAAAGGCAAATCGAGGCTACGAAACTCTCTAACTCTGCTTACGATCAATTTTCAAGTGAATAGATACCAAAGAAGCGTAACTTGTACACAATAAGAGCCACTAACGAACATTCGAGCGGAAATGCGTTAAATGCGCATCTTTTGTTCAACGTACAAAATTTTTCTTTAATCTTGAAATGTTAAGGCGTCGACGATAATATCGCACGTAGTAATATAGCTAGTCATTTCGCTACAACAGTTGTACAATATTTCGAAAGGTTGCAAGACGCGTGTGTAGGTTGTGTCGTGGAGTATTTTAAAATATCAATGACCGCATTATCGATACTCGAACTCGGGAAATGCGTGAGAAACCCCGCGTCGCTTTTCGTTGGCCAAGTTGAAGTTTCAAACACTCACAAACGTCGTGAAATCACACTCACGGCGCAGGAATGCAACGAAATTGTTGCGAGAAAGAAGTAACGAACGAAACCCTACACTCTTGTCTAAAAGTTCGTTGCTAGACAAAGTCTGGGAAACAAAACCATTGGAATTGCATTACCATTTTAGCAGTTTTTAGCTAAATAGCAATTTTTCGAGGTTAAATTAAAAAGAAGTAAACTCGTTTCCCACGAAAGTATTGAAAATATTTGTTCAATAGCAATGAGTTACATTTTAAGCGTATGTGTAATATATGTAGTATCAAATATACATTTGATATATGTCACAGTTATATATAGAATATAATTGCATATATTTTACATATTCAATTATTTCATAATTTCACACATTTCTTATGCCCGTCGCATTATACTTTTGTATTATATATATAATATATAACATAATAACATATGTATATAAATAACACACACACACACACACACACAAAACATTCATATATTTCATAATTTTTCAATAATTCTGCACATTTAACGACAACTGTTTCTTGAACACTGTGAAAACACGTTCCAAAGTTTTAAGCGGGAGTGTACAGGTGATCTACACACTCTACATAGGCACGTACGTGCATATAATAACAAGATCAAACTCGTTGATCGTGGAAAAAATTGTACGATTTTTTCGTCGAAGCATGTCATTTCATCAATTTAAACACCGATTTGGCAACATCACTCGATTTTTCTGTTTTGCCCTGAAACAACGCTTAATCAATCGGTCAGGTAGTTTAATCCGTAGTCGTAGGTAATTACGATGGAATGGTTGTTTAGAAAAATGGCACAGCCAATGTTGTAATTGTATTTCGGTTTGGTCGTGTTTGTTTCGCGTGAACTTTGGCTGGTGCAACCGGCAAGCTCGTAGAATTCAATAGTGGCTTGAACCTTGACCCGACGTTTCCTTTCCTCGCGCCAAATGTATATAATGCTTGACGTATTTCTGGCTCGATCAACTTCAATTTCCACGACGGTTCGCGGCAAGTTGCGCCGTGCGATTTTCAACTAGCCGGCCAGCAACCAGTTTCGATAGCGATTGTTGCACCATAACTCGTCCATAACGAAAACACGCAGCCGTTTACCTGGCGAAAGAAACCGAAGGATAACGTCTGAATAACATGGAACAAATAATTTGAAGGAAACGCGTTCGTCGTATTTCATTTAATGACACCGCAGCCACTATCGCGAAACGCTCTGGTTTTCTCTTTGAGATTCCGACTCGTGTCTCCACTCATCGATCTTTTTACAACGCGTCACGGCGGATGTTTATGCAATTTTGTATTTTCACGAGGATAATTAATCTGAACGAAACGGACATGGAGAATTATTCCTTCTCGTTAGACATTAGGGAGGGGAACATTCCTCTGACCATATGCCTTGATGAACACGACACGTTTGGATATTTTTTATGATTTTTTCTTTTTTTTTTTTTTTTTTTTTTTTTTTTTGCGTGTTACGTGCATTGCGTATATTCCAAAAACTACGGTCTCGCGACATCATAGACAAGCGACTGGAAGATGATTTTACGCACGAAAACGTAAGACAAGGAGAAGGAATCAGATCAAGGCTTCGTGTTTGGAAGCTATGATAATCTGTCGAGTATACAAAATACAATTCTTCTTCGCCTTCAAAAGAAGAAAAAGAGAAAAACGAGGCCTTGAAAGAGAAAGTTACTTCACGTTATTTCACTCATTTTCGCAGGTAGAACAATTTCCTGCCTGGATCGATGGGTATTCGATCCAAAATTAGTCGAATTCGAGTATAACGCTCGACAAGTGTTTCTCCGACTCGTTCTTGCAATCCGACAAGGAGCGAACAGAGAATCATCGGCAGAGAATTTGTCGGAGAGATTTGAAAAAAAAGAGAGAGAGAGAGAGAAGAGTTCGAAAACTTGATGCAGGAGAATCCCAAGACAGATAGATGTGTACTCGAGGTCATTGAGCTCGAGTTAGGAGACCATATATGAAAATAACGAAAGTGGACAGGCAAGTGTCGACGCACCGACGACTGAAATTAAACTGAACTAAAGGGGCAACAGGAGAAACAGCGAGCATTAACGATCCCGTTCACCTTGGTTCACGACTGGTAGCCACTAACGAGGTTTCTGCCCCCCTTTTCGAGCCTGCACGCTCCAAGCGTACGGAATCTAACTGCATATCGCCCTCGTCCCTCGGCCACGATCTTTTATTCCGGAGAGTAGCAACCTCTCCCATTGTCCTCTTCCTCTCCTTAATCACTGCCACAGTTCTTTGTTCCGCGATGACGAGGCGCTTTTCAGCCCGCTTTTGATTACGAATTTCGATCGTTCTCTCGATCGTTCTCGAACGATTATTATTACGCGTCCGAATTGCGACGAGTTCGCCTTGTCGCTGATCCAGATATTTGCAAGGTTAATCGTACGCTGCCTCTTGGCCACGCGTTAATTCAAACAAGCGCGACCTCAGACAAAAAGTCGGTTTCTTTTCTTCCTTTGATTAGAATGTAAGTTAGAAGATTAGTGTCAAGTTTGCTTATTGCTCAAATATGCACGTGAATACCAAAGTTCGAAACAAAGAAAGATTTTCGCGATGATTCACTCATGATCTTGATTCGATCGGTTGGTTGAAATTGAATCGTTCGTGCGAAATACCGAGATTGTTTCTCGAGGTAAAATCGTGTAAATAAGGAACGTGTGTGCATAATTACCGTACGTACGTACGTTGTTAAATAAGTGAAACTTATTTTTACACTTCAATCGATCGTAATTATATTTCGCAGTCGGCAAACTTTACTTTTTACAATCAAAGTCAATTGTCAAGTGACTTAATTAAAGTTGATCGTGATTAATATCCGTAGTTGATGCTAGTTGAAGTTAATCGTTTCCAGATCAAGGTACAGTCAGTTTGTAAAAATCGAATATTTAACGCGAAAGAAGTGTAAAATAAAAGATTAAATTACACAAACATTTAATCTGTGGAAATTAAAAGTTGCATTGTACGAGATATTTGTGCAATAATTCGAAATTTCTATTTTCGAGAATAGAATTTAGAATAAAACAGAAAATTGCTGTGCATGTTAAATGTTACAAAAAGCACTAAATTTTGGTTGCTTTGGTACATATTACGTATTACGTCATGTGCATTTCGTGCAATTTTGCACTTAAAAATTTTCAACGCGTGCATGAAAATCCGCGATGTAATTATTGAAATATTTAAATTTTATGCGAGTAATAAGCCGAGATACGCAGCGACGATCAATTGATTTTTAATTAAATTGGAGAATCTGTTCTTTCTTGGATCGTCCTTCAACTGAATCACTCGAAAGAAAGAGACAATTAAAATTTCAAAATAGTTACACTCGTATCTATCCGACATTATACGTCTTCGGCTGCATTCCGCTGATAATAGTTCGAGCTATAATTAGAAACAAGGTAGATCAGTTCGACTGTTTGCGTGCATTGACGCAAGGACGTGCTTTCGTTTCGCTATAGTTTTTTATACTGATGATTTCGCGCGTGATGTTAACCTTCTCAGTTTCTTGACAAATGATCTTTCTACGTACAGAAATATCATTTGAAATTACATTACAAAGTCGTGCGAGCAAAAATCTATTGTAAAAATCATTGCTAGACTGCGAACTTTTATGCAGTTACGCACAAGATTTTGAAGAGAAAAGTTACACCGAATTTACACATCGGAATATGCAGAATATCTAAGACATAACGCTTTCTGAAACGAGTGTATATTGTCAGTGACATGGATTTGCATAAAAATCCGCAGTCTGATCGCTAGTGACAAGTTGAAACGCATATTTGTTGCAAAACTAAAACGGACTCGAAATGTTCGAACACTTTTCTTTGTTGCCATTGTGTCTGACAGTGATCGATAGACTGTAAATCTGTACGCAATTTATATTTTTTCGTTCGCTGTCACACACTCTCGCTCATACCTACGTGTGTATAATAGATTACTTCTTTGCTGCCCACTGTTCTAGACATTCAGGAAATTCGCGTTTTGGTTGGAGCACTGCCGCTACTCGGTTACTTTATTTAAATAAAAATAATCTGGACCCCTATCGATAAAAGTTCTAATAAAATCTAAGGATCGAGGAACGAACAACGATAAATAATTTGACAGAATTCTTCGAATTAAAAGAAACAGTACTTTCGTATTTTTTTTCCTCGATCGACTCTTGAAGAGCCTCTCCTCTCTAGAAACGCCTAAGGCGATTCTGACTAAGTTAATCATCTCGACGCTGTTCATTTGCATTTCCCTTTCGCCTGGTATTCTCTTGCGTTCGTCTCTCAACGCTCAACGATGTATAAAGAAGTTTGAAAATCCGCACCCGCGCGAGCGAACGTTTCAAACAATCGCCGGGTATTCTCGATTGCTCGTTATCATCAATTTCCACCAAGTTTCTCGCATCTAAGATCTGTCCCCGGCATTTAATTAGAATGTACCAGTCGACGCATCCGTCGAACGTTCAATGAATAGGTTTAGCTTCGATTCCGTTGGGACAATTATGCGCTAACAAACGCGGAATTCCTGTAAATCACTTTACCAGGTTTAGTACACGCCGCGTAAACGTAATCGCGTATACAGCAGTCCGCGTGATTTATCCCACGACAAAGTAATTTCACAACGCAAGGACAACCGGATCAATCAAGACGTACGTGTGTATCTTTTTCTTTCAGGTTTTGTCCGTCTTGTCAGGAATCAGGAACAATGTCGGGCATCGTGGAGTGGTACAAAGATCACATGTACAACAAAGCCCGTAAGAAACCCGTGCCTTTTCTAAGTTGACGCGTGAATATCTGTACGAAAGTGAGATTTCCAATGAGCGTCGGACAATGGAGAGATCGTGCTTCTGGCTTCTTTCAACGCGCGATTTTTTGACTGTTGTAAAGGTTGCTCGCTCAAAGATCTTGGAAGTGTTACCGATACCCCGGCAGAAAGTTGTCAACAGAACGCAACTGCTGGAAATCTTCGATAATTACGATGTTTTCAAATTCACTTGCGTTCGATCGACAACTTCCTGTGTATTTGTTTCGAAACCTGAGCGATGAAACAACACTTGGCGCAATAAAAAAAATAGTGTCAATTACACGTGCATTGACGTTAATTGCGTGAAAAATTTTGTCACCTACGACAGACACTGAATAATCAAACGTCCGTAATCTAAATTTGTTCGGTATCGCGGAAATAATCTTATAATCAGTGACAAAATAATTGGTCCGCTTTAACTGGTGTTAAAATATATCGAATGAACATAACGAAAGTACACGTTTAAAGATGAACGAGCTCAGTGATTGAGATGAATCGTCAGTGTTAAAGTTTTTAGTAATTCCAAGTGTGCAAAAGGTTAAAAATGAAAAAACAGTACGCGAGTCTAACGCTCACGGGAAACTCCACGTTAAGTGACGCAAGATTTCTAACACCTCGATTCAATTGTTTCAGATCCAGTGACGAAAGAATGGTTTCTAGCATCAGGACCATATGCACTGGCGATAATCATCGCCAGTTATGTATACTTTTGTCTGTTCGCCGGACCGAGGTACATGAAGACTAAGGAGCCGTACAAGCTGAGAACCGTCTTGGTGGTGTATAATTTCGTACAAGTGCTACTTAGTATGTACCTCTTTTGGGAGGCATTGATGAGTGGATGGTTGTACGATTACGACTACCGTTGCCAGCCTGTCGACTACTCGGACGATCCGAAAGCTATAAGGGTATCTTTTTACCGTAATTCGCTAAACTAAGGTGGGATTTGCTAGCGTTGCGCCCCAATGGTCAAAGTTCAATGAAATGACGAAAAAATCAGGAAATAAATCAGTAACTTTTAGGGGATCGTTGTCGAAAGAGAAAATTTCAATCTTCAAAATCGTGGTGGTGGTTTCTAAAGACTTTTGAATTTTTCCCCATTTTCTGAAAGTACGCACACGGTACTGTAAAAGTATCTTCAAAAAAAACGAAACCACTTTTTTAGGAAATGCCCACCTGAAATACGTCGACCGAATATCGTGGGTAAACGCTGACAAAATTCTAATTCTTGCAGATGGCCAAAGCCGTACACTTCTACTTCATCTGCAAGCTGATAGAGATGCTGGACACGGTGTTCTTCGTCCTTCGGAAGAAGAATCGTCAAATTTCGACGCTTCACGTCTATCATCACGCTCTAATGCCGTTTTGCGCTTGGATAGGAGTCAAATTCGTGCCGAACGGCCATGGCACGTTCCTGGGCCTGATCAATGCCTTTATTCACATAATTATGTACGCGTATTACATGCTAGCCTCGATTGGGCCGCACATGAACAAATATCTGTGGTGGAAGAAGTATATAACGATACTGCAGCTGGTCCAATTCGTCCTAGTCTTCATCCACACCGCTCAACTCTTCTTCAATGGATGCAACTTCCCGAAGCCGTTGGCGTTTCTGCTCCTGCTGAACACAATATTGTTCATCTACATGTTCGGCTCGTTTTACGTGGAGAATTACATCAAGCAGGATAGAAAGAAGAAGACAACGTAGGCTTCGTTACGAAAGAACAAATTAAATTAAGCATACAGTTCTCTATCGTTTAACCTTGATTGCGGTGCACTGTGATAAGGCTGTGTGAACACAGCACACTAATATTTGCATGAAAATTGTTGTAGAATAACGGGATTGGTACTCGTTGGTACTCGTTGTTGTGAAGAGTGAAACTTGAACATACTTGAAGAGTGAAACGTAATTACGATAAAGTAATAGAAATTGTACGCTCAATACGTAATAATAATATGTATGTATCGGGTTATAGATAGACTGCGGATTCTTATGCGAATTTATATTATTTTGTGAAAATAAATTAAAAGGAACCTAGACAGAGGCTTGTTTTACCAATTGAACATTGTAACAATTATTGTTTTTTTTTCTTTTATATTTAATACATATTCCGTGCATTTTTATACATCTAAATTGAAAAAAAGAAACCCGCATTCTAATTGTAACGTATAATAATAGGGATTGTATAACGTATTCTGAAACGTGGATCAACATGGTACGAACTTAGGTTCCGATCTTTGTAGCGTGGATCATGATAAATATGATTGTTTCTCTGAAAGATGGTACTAAATGTTGTATGTGAACGCTGCGAGGATCGGCTTATGATGCTATTGTGATTAGGGCAAGGACAGTTTACAATTTTTAGAAGAATTTATCGATCTCTAAAAGCCGATTGTTGTTGTAGTGTTGAAACAGACGTGTGAGATAATTTGTCAGTAAATTGCAATCGGAAGGCGCTGTGTGTACACAGTCGAAGGGTTAATATTTTGGATATTTATCGCTGGCCGATCAATTTTGTTTATTTGGCAACGTGAAACGATCTTCCACGAAACTAGGAAACAACAACAATTTTCCAACGTTTCTCTAAATTATTTTGCAATAGCGAAAACTTTATCGTTCGCATACTTCCTTCTCGAGTATATTCATACGCAAGCTCAAATCAACTTTAAATCGTCTTTCTTTTTTTCTTCCTTCTTTCTCTTGTCAAAAAGTATGAAAATCCATCCTATTCTACATTGTACATTGACAGCGTAATACATGTAATACATGTTTATGTATGAAATTTATATGCACAATACACTCTCGCCAAAAAATTTAGAGCATACTAACATTTCAAATAGACAGATAGTAACTTCTCCTAGTAAATAAATACTTTATGTACAACGTCGTCAACTTTTGAAATTTTAATTTCGTTATACTTAAAGATGAAAATTATAACTGCAATTTCTTGTTCAACCCAAAACATTTGATATTTTATTTCGTTTAAAAAGTAAAAAGATGCTGTACAAGCTTTCAAGCAGGGGTATATATACATGTACATGTTACGTGCAACTTTTTAGGTTTACATCTAATAAAAGCTGTACGATCATGTAAGGGAGTTCCCTTTTCTCCCTTGTTTTTTAAATTAAATTCGACTGTTTCTATCTTATTTAAAACTCTTATTTAAAAGGTGCAGGCTCATATTACGTAATTTAGGTCTCAGAGAGAACTTTTACAGCCACATTAAGAATCAAGATACACACTTCCAGGAATTGAATCCGGTATCCTAAAATCGCGCTACGCGCCGTCTAAGAAAAGAAACACGTCGAAAAACATAATAAGAAACACGAAATTAATCTCAACTAGTAACGTTCAATCGATAATGTCAATAACGAAGGAATCGTACGATCAAGGATATTGACAATCGATTTGATTTTTTGATTAGTCATGTTTAGATTTCGGCACAGACGAGATACATGCAAAACATTTAATGTATTTTCTTCTTATCTTACGATTTCCGGGGATCTTAAGACCCCTTTACAGTTTCCGTGTCACACCCTGACGTACCGATTCAGGTTTTGCACTGCAGCGCTACTAGTGATGAGAATTAAAATTAAAAAATATGGACACTATTGCCATATCTGCTTCGAGAATTATTTATTAAATCATCTGTCCTTGTGTCGTCATACATAAGGTCTATACTTAGATCTATGTTTTTGGAAAAGATGTAGAAACCTCTAGGATGTTTTACCGACACCAGGCATCAATATCGCTTGTTTTGTACGTGTAACGTAAGGTGGCAATAGTTCCCAATTCCAAGAATTGGTGGAAATAGGCGATAGTTAGTTACGAGGTCCAAAATGTGATCAGTTACGAAGTCACTACTGTACTTCCGTTAATTCTTTGCTTATAAATATTTTTCGAATATGTTTCTCCTTATTTCTTCAAGAATAACGCGACACGTCACACTATATCACTGCGTAGTTCGCGTTTGTACTTTTCAATTTAAAGGAAAGTTTCGGTTGACCTTCCATCCGAATGATTTAACAATTATATGAGAATTAGACATTTATATTTATATCGTATATTTTACATGTACAATTAATTACTTTTTTACCTTGTTAGGTAGGATCGACAAAGTGTGCAACAGTCCGAATAGAAGCAAAATGTTTCAGTAAGTGCCGTGATTCGTTGCAAGTTGTAAATACAAAACGATCGCGCACGTAATTTGTAATTACAAAAATCAATTTTCCCAGTCAATATGTGGTCTCGTAATCCATAAACGATGGGCGTTTAGCGGATATACCAGTGTAAAATAAAGAAATGGATTTATATTCTAGAACAACCACGCCAGTCAAAATGACTGGTTTGACAACTATCTTAAAATTTCTACTTCATGGTACAGTGTTTACCCACAATGATGTATTATCTTTTGCAGCAATAACTAAGAGAATAATGCAATGAATTTTATTTTTTGTTTTTTTATTTATTCAAAGTCAAAATAACTTTGCATCATTGCTACTTATACTAATACCAGTTAAAATGATTGGTATTTGTCAAAGTGCAAAAAAGTCCGATAAACTAGCATAACGCAACCGAATTAACCACTTTCCTCGTTTTGTACAACTTCTCACACGTTTTTAGAAATGTTACTGCGTGAATTATTTTTAATATTTCATAACAAACGCTATACAATATTTCACGCAAACTTATAATAAACAGCAGGTAAAGAGATTTTAGAAGTAAAGGTAATTTTTCACTATGATGAAAATAGTATTTTGTGAAAAGAATTATATAGTTTTGAATGACACGTGGGGTAACACATGAGGTGACACATGGGCAAATGGAGGTTGTTATCGAATAGATTTCATGTGTTAATGTGAATTTTTAACAGAGTATAAAATCTGCGACATGTAGAATTATTGTAGAAAACGAATGATAATCACGTAAAAGAATCGTCCACGCGATTATACATTGGAAGTATTTATACGAAAAAATATTCACATTGAAAATTATATGTCTGTTTTGGGAATATGTTCCACATTTTTCCTCCTTACTTATTTTCGTCGTCGTTTTGAAAACGAATTTGAAATGAACAAAACACATTGAAGGCCATTGGAACATTGATTATATTCTGATCAACGTTCTTTGAGGGTCACGACCTCTTCACCCGCGGGACCTCTTCATCCGCTTTAAAATGACATTCATCTACGCATTGTCATTTCTAGAAATTATACACAGTGTGCACGTACGAATTCAGTCGAGTCGATTACGTGCGAGATCTGCCCAATTGTATAATTTATTTGAATAAATTCCGTTCCTAATGTACATGCATGTAAGTTTAATCCTCGTCCGTTTCTCGTCTTTCCAACCTAATTTGTCCTTTTATTGTCAAATCGACGCAATAGCGAAGAATGAATATAATGAAAAAAGGGAAAATAGCTAAATTTGTAAGTTCTTTCATTAACAATAAACAAACTAAATTTCCGTTCAATAGAATCTCCTCTGGTTTTATCTTACGATTCTCCGAAGGCAATGTATTGCCTGCCAAAGAACGAACATTATTTGTAACTTTTCGTTTAACATCAAAAATGTTAAAAATATATAAAGAGAAATAGAAAAATAGGTAGAATAGAGTGGACAGAATAGATTTTTAAAAGATAGGTATCACAGAGCCTCAAGTCTGTAAATGATATAACATTTCAGAAGAAGAATTTGACAAATTGACACACAAGGAACGAGTGAAGATTTGTGAATGTGTCTATTAAATTAAAATGCAAACCTAAACCAAACCAGCTCATAAAACATTCTTCATTAAAGTTCCCGATAAAATTCGTGATGGAACAGTTTTTTGTATTTCATGAGAATATTTAAAAAGCAACTCACTTGTGAAAGTCAAAGATCTTTCGAATTTCAGTTTGCCGAGTCACGTAAGCCTATTGTCGTCATTATCGACATTCTTCATACACTTGATTAGCAAGTGAAATAGATTACGTATAACAGATTTCCATTGGAAATTTGGAATTTCATTATTGTTTTCGACAATCGACTTTGTCGTCGTAGTATCTGTAGTTGCCGTTTTAGATAAGAATAAAAAATATCGAGTGTCATGTACACATATACTATGAGAATTGCCCGAAAAAGACTATCATGTAGATGAAGGCATTCGTGTCAGAGTAACATGGGAAAAAAACGGCGAGTGATGTTGATGTAATGGCGTGATATAATTATACATTTGTTAATGTTAATAGATGTTTAATAGAAAATTAATATTAATTTTCTTTCAATACGTCACAGAAACTTTCTGGAAGTAAAAACTAGTAAATTACTATTCATGAAACGTCACGTTTTGCCCTGTCGAAATCGAGGTCTTACCGATTTCTTCGATGTTGTTAAGCAACGCAGAGTGCGGAACATTGCTAGAATGGGTGGTGACCGACCATATTTTCAACTTTAGCGCGGGTAGTTACAACACAAGCGTCTAGAGTAAAAAAACGGGGGGTCACTGTCATCAGCCCCACTGATGAGAATGAGTCCTAGGACGCTAAAACCTTTTTTGACTCTCTCTCATCTACCTCAAATCTTTCCGTTCCTTCCATTAATCCACTCATCCTTCCATCGTCCATCCTGAAAACCTTGAAAAACACTCTTCGAACCTATTTATTACTCTACTTATTGTATGTACAAATCGTGACTACGAGAAATACGTGTATGCTTTATTAATTTATTTTTTTGTGAAACTTTGCGAAAATTTTATTAATGGTAAAGTCTATGTTATCTCCAGTTATCAAATATCTTTATGTAATACATAAAATAATATTATATATCATTACATTATATTTATAATGATATATTTATATCACACATAAATTATACGTAAGTCTTTATATTGGTGAATATATTTGTTTGTATTATTACATGTAAAGGCATACACAAGTTGTTTTTCATTAGGTTTCATTCTTTGATGGAAAAATTACTAGCTATCACTTAGCTATTATATTTTAAACGAACGATTTTCTTCGCAATATCGGCGAAGAAAGAAAGAAGTGTATCCAGAAAACAGACACTGGATACTCTTCTTTACACTTCAGATCTCCATTAAATCAACCCGAATTTAACTCGTAGAATTATACCTTGCCAAATCTTTCTAGAACGCAATTACCCGTTTGGTGTCGATACCAGCGATTAATTAAAATACAATGACTGTACGACTCGAGAAGGTTTTTGGCTGGAGGGGAATAGCTTCCATCAGTCTGCTGCCATTTTTCACGGGGTTTAGTTGAGTCGGAAGACTGTGAGTGGTTACTTTGACCATTGATCGATCGAAAAACCACAGATCCGAAAGAATACTTCGTTAGAAGAGAATATTCGTTTAAAATTCACCTTTCAACACTTTTTGTCCACGTTTTACCTTTCGTTTCATTTTCTTTTTTCTTTTTTTTTTTCCCCTCTACTTTTATTTTACTTTTCTGGTGTATTGTCCATGGTTCATGAAATTCGACAGTAAGACCGCGAGATCGACTGAGAGAATTAAGAGGTAGCCAATCCCTTTTTAGGAAGAATAATATTTTCTAGGTTCGACTTTTTCTACCCCAGTTTTCTACCCCCTTTTCATCAGAGGATCGTTTTCATCTCGATCTTATGAAACCTTTTGTGAGAAATCGTTAGTCGGGATCTTTGTCAGATATTCAGTGACAGCAGCATGGCGACGTTGATACGACGAATTTATCACGGTTATCGTTACATTAACGAAGAATTGTCAGGTAACGAGACGACAATTGCCTGCCTGTTGCATGCAACACGAGGATATAAATACAGTTACGCCAATGTATTCTTGTTTCCGCAAGATCCTCGAACCCAGGACTATTTCCTCGTCGGATCACCGTGGGGTTGCTTCAGTATAATGGCGTTTTATCTGTACTTCGTGCAAGACTTGGGACCCAGCATCATGGCAAAGAGGAAACCCTTCAATCTGAATAGAATCATACAGATATATGATCTAATGCAGATAATATTGTGCTCATATACATTCTATAAGGTAAACCAGTAGACGTTCACTTTTCACTATATTTTTTTCACGAAGAAGTGAGATGTTTGATGATATATCTAATATATAAACGTGCGAGTGTGATTATAGGCGATGACTCTGGCCTGGTTGTCCCATTATAACTTTTACTGCGAGCCAGTGGATTTTTCGTACGATCCTCGTGCGGTCGAGGTACACACGTGCAACTCTTTTATCTTTTAGATACAATGGAGCTTCCGATATCCGAACCGAGTAATTTTCGAATCATAGAACGATTTTCAAATCAAATATTAGACCTCGTTTATTTAAATGTAGAGTAAGAAGGTGATCAATTCGTTTCAATGTATCTTTCGATTGCTACATTGAATAAATTTCTAAGCACAATAAAATAATATATGTATAAAATCAAGGATGTTTGTGAATATTTGTGCATATTTGTACATGAACATATTACGTATTTTATCTATTTTTATCACTACTAAAATTAAATTAAAAAAATTGAAAAATGAAATCCGATTGGAAGTTTGTTTCACCTACTCGTTTGATACTTTTACATTTTTACTTGTAATTTTATTTGTACGTGTCTTTCTCATAAAAATGTACATAGCTTTTCACAAATTTTTCACAAATGCACAAACATCTTCGGTCTATGTATTCTCATCCGAAATTCCGAATTAAATATATGTACTTAAATCGCAGATAACCAAGATAGTTTGGTTTTACTTCATGATGAAAGTCTTCGACTTGGTGGACACGGTCTTTTTCGTCCTTCGGAAAAAGCAGCAGCAAGTGTCGTTCCTTCACGTTTACCATCACACAGGCATGACTTTCGGTACTTGGGTAATCACCAAATTTTTGCCTGGCGGTCACATTACTTTTTTAGGTAAGCAAATTTAGTTCAACACATTCGCCGCAACAACAACGCTACGTTACTTTCGTACTAGCAAATAATTTTCACTCTTTGATCTGTAGTAAAGACACACGATGAATCTGTTTCTTTTCATGTTATATAAATATAAAAGCAACCTATTCACAGGATTCCCATTCATACCGACAAATTCATTTTCCTCGGTTTTAACAAAGTTAAAAATTTAAATACATCGGTATAATCACGAATGTCGACACGCGCTGTGTTGGTAATGATGTCACGTGTTAGTTTTGCTATTGTTTCCTTTTAGAAGAAACGATTTACGAAGATCGTTACTCGTACTCGAAAGATCAAGGATGCCTGGTAAAATATGGTCGACGTCAAACGAATGAATTCTGTTGTCACCAGGTACTGTCAATTCCTTCGTTCACGTGGTGATGTACACCCACTATTTGGCCACCTCGCTACGAATAAGCAAACCCTGGTGGAAGAAATACGTGACGCAGCTGCAGCTCACTCAATTCTGCGTGATAATGGTTCATTTTATACTGTTGGTCTGGACGGAGGACTGCGGCTTCCCGAAGTGGACCGCGGCGGTGATGATCCCTCAGAATCTCTTTATGATGATGATGTTCGGCGACTTTTATTACAAGACGTATATCAAGAAACGAAAGAGCAGCACAAACGGCGTGATCTCGTCGAATCTCGCGAACGGAAAATTGAAGAGCCAATAGCTACGTGTGCAACGTTCCACGCACTTAGAACGTTTCAAATTTTTCGAAACGTTGTTTCCCGTTTCCGACAAGCGAAACGACACGCAAAGGCGAGGAATTTTTTTCGCCTCCCCTTTCTCCTTTTTTTTTTTTTTTTTTTTCATTTCGGATTTTTTAATATCGAATATTCTACGCGTGTGGCGACAAAGGTCGAACAAACACAAGAATTCATGTCAATTATGGAAATTTTACTTGGGTAAAGCAAAGAGGAAGTACTGAAAGTTTGGACGTACTTTTATCCATGATCACAAGACGTTTGTTGATTTTTAAACATGAGATGTCGCGAGAAACATTAAAAAAAACTTGAGAATACCACGAGAATATTTTCAAAAAACGTCACAATTCAATTTCCTCCAATTTTCTTATCAATTTCGAGTCGCGTGATCTATGAACGATGACGTACACTACATTATAAAGAATCGAAAGTAAGTAAATTTACGTTTGCTACTACTGCTCAAAAGTTTAGGGATATTTTTACTGCATTTGTATTCCGTAGTTTAACTATATGTTCAATTCCATAAATATGTATATTTATACAACGAAAAACATGTTATTATCAATTCACTATCATTTGTGAAATCATCATTGACATTAGAACATGTCATTATTACCATTAATTGGATGAATTACAGAAACATTCATAACTTTCCGATTATTACCGGCTTTGAACATTTAACGTGGTTTCGAAATCCTACGGATTTTTTATTTACATTTACAGAAAATGGAAAATTGTATGGAGTATAAGCGATAAAAAGAATATAATGTAATTATTATATTTCTTGTACTTTTATATTATTTTTTATTATTTTTATATTATTATATTTATTATATAATACAGTAAAATATCGAAAGTGTAGTGCTTTCTGTAAAACAATCTTTCATCGAGATTCTTCAAATTGTAGTCTCGAAAATACGAATGACGCGTGTTGAGACAATTAAACTTAACGAATCAGCATTACAGGTGATACGAATTTTAAAACTTGCATCGTAAAAAGATACAAGTGTATCCAAACTTTCGATCGGTAGTGTAAATATCAAAATACATTCGATCACATTTTAGATTCATAGAGATGAAATTGCTCCGCAAAGCTAAGATTTTTCTTCCCATAGAAAGAGATCGATGAAAATCGATCCGTGTTCCAAGCCGCAGAATCCTTTTGTTGCAAGGCTTACTGAACGATTATTCTCTTCTATTCAACCCATCCATCGTCTCTCGTCATTCACTTTTACCGATTCGTAACGATTGCAGCAAATTCCCGTCACGGTCCCGAAGATTAAAGTCTCTTCTTCACAACGCCACCTTACCTTAATGTGTCGTGCAATTCCTTTCTTGTGAAGTTCTACGAGTATTCAAAATATATACGATTATTTTTCATTCGAGCATACGAATAGTTTCTAAAATAGAGTAGAATACTTGTTACGATGAAACAAATTTCTATTCTCTCATTGATCACACTTATAAGAATTGTTCAGTGCGTAAAAATGCGCAATCAATTACATTTTTCACTTGGCGTCGACTTGGAAATATGCGAACGATATCTGTACAAGGTGATGCAAAAATAAAACTGTTCAAACATGCGAGGTCGCGCAATATTTCTTACGCAATGACCTGATTTACATGTACACGTGAACAAGTATTTAATGTGGAAGAAAGAAACACACCACACCTTGATTCGTTTTGCAAATCAATTTTGTTTCGGTAATCACCGAATTTTACTCGATGCGTCCTGCATTTCTTTTATTCGCGGTACCATCCATCTTTGACAATAATCGGCTTGCTCCAGGAAATCTGGAGCACCGAGCGACACGCGCGAATTTCGAAATTCTGCCCTTAATTCGTACTTTCTACGTTTCCTATTAACATTGACTTTATTCGGTTCATCGACCGACGATCAGTCACGCAACACTCCTCTCTCGAGACGCTTATCGAGTCATTCTACGACTGATGTGGTTTCTCTTACGAACGCTACTTCAAAACAAAATCGAACTTGTTAAAGAGGATAAAGAATCGTTGAGAGATATGAGAAAATTCGTAACGCGCGTTTTTTTTTTCTCTTTTCTTGTAAAATTGAACATTATTACCGTGCGAGTTTCACAAGACTGGAATGAAACGGCTTGATGCGAAAGGATAGAGAATTATTTCAAAAAAAATACGAGTTTCAGAAAATTCGATTTCTCCGACAGAGTTATCAAAGAATGTTTAAAGTAGTAAAGATGTTTGCTGTTTTAGAAGATTTTAGAACTGGATAAAATTGAATACAAGACGACAGAGTTTTTTTTATCTTCGCAAAAAGGAAAGAAATAAAAAATATAAGAAAGTTCGAAATGCAGATTTTCCGAGAGTCATGTATAAAATAATAAAACCATGAAAGTTTTCATAAAACTAGACTAGGAAACTTAATATAACAGAATAAAGAATTATAAAAAAAATATACAAAATTTATCCCTGATTAATTTTTAATAAGAATAATTTCTTATTTTCATCTGGCATTCGAAAACGAATGCCAGACCACAGTCCTTATGTATACACCAGAACTTTTAATTTTAACATTCTCTACCGTATCATTTACGTCGTTGAAGGAAACTTTTTTTACTTAAAATTTGATATTCCTGCTCACTTGACATTTGTAGCTTCCTTAATTTTTACTTCCTTTTCGCATGATAAAATAAAGAAAAGAAGAATAATAATGAAAAAAAAAAAAAAAAAAGAAGGAAAAAGAAATGAAACAATATTTCCCTTTCTCTAGAGTTCATTCAACTCTAGAATTACGAAAGTATAAAACTTGTATCTAAGAGATCGAACTAGAGATAGAAGAAAGTTTCTAGTACGAGAAAAGAACAGGAGGTTTTAGTTTTAAAACAATAATGCACTACTGTGAGCCGTAAAATCTAAAATTTCTACGAAAAATTACAAATCGATCTAGTCTAGCAGAGAATGTTAAAAGTGTAACGATCGAAACCTTTTCGCGATCAATTTTTCCACAGACCGTGATCACGCGTTTTCCTATGATCTACGCGACACTCAAACCAGTTTCAAACGAAAAAACCAAGAAAAAAGGAACGCGATCGACCGAGTTCGGACCTGTCCAAAAAGGCAACCTACTTCTCCAAAGTCTGAATGGACGCTCCAGGCGAAACGTGAAGCATTATTCGAGAGAAAGGTACGTGGGAATCTGCTTAGACATTATTGGGTGCCGTTATGTCGCCCAATAATGTCTAAAAGTCACGGAGAATTTCGGTTTCGTTTATTCAGTCTCGGTTAAATAACTAGCGAAATTAGCAACAAAGTCGTCGAGTTAGCAACTTGGACAACGAGTGATAAAATAACTGTAGTCGTCGTTGTTCTTATGCGATTCGATGCTTTCGTGATTTTGGATTAATTATTAATTGAGGCGTAAATAAGGCTACATCTAAGAGAAATTATATTCCGATATTTCGCTGATGTTCGAAAATAAAAATTTTGCTGACGTAGAAGTGAAGTTGGTAAATTGTTTGGATACGGTTTATTATATTATCCGGAAGATTCAACTGGTGATCTCTCTTCCTTTTCTAGTCTAGTCACCTACCTCTATTCTTCGTACGTTCTCGCAAGAATTTCTAGCGTTTATGATTCAGTGACCACAACTCAAATCATAGAATTTATCACGGACAACTGTTTACACTGGAAAGTGTTTGATCATTCTGTTCCAACTTGTAAATATATACACTGACGACTATATTGTTGGACGATCAAACAAATGCTTCTTCGTCCGTCCAGTCGTCGCGTAAGCAACGCAGATTGAAACGGTGGAAGTTTAATGGAAATCGTTTAATGGAAATTGAAACTGGACAGAGGCTAAAGAATTGCAAAAGATATATTGTGAGAAATAACTCGTCGTCGATCGATTGTCTTCCTTTGGTTTCATTTGGAGCAAACACACTGCTAGAGCAAATTCGAAAAAATATCCAATTAGCACACGCTTTCTGTAAAATTTTATTTAATTTCACTTTGTATTTTGTGCCCACCGCGACAGAATTAAAATGAAACTGAAAATACGAAAATTATATTTTCGAAACGACGAGGAAGTTTGTGACAAAAAAAAAAAAACAGTTAACAAATAAAAAAGTCATTCACACGTTCATATGCGTGTTTCTTATTATATGACCTACGAAACGCACGTTGCGCGTTTGTAGGACGCAAGAGACGCGTTGAAAGAGAAAATGGGGCAATGACTCGGTAAAACTAACAAATGTGAAATATTTCGTTACGATGTTTGTTTGTTCGTTAGATATGTCCACGTCAAAGAAAAAAAAAATTCATCGATATCATCGTATGATATAATGATTTCAACGAAAAACTTGCACAAATCTGCCACTGAACTCGATTTTTTTCGCGGTTGTCCCGATCGAGTCATTGACACTGCTCGAAGGAATCACGGTCAAAATACGCTTCTGCAAAATCTCTGTCCCGTTTCGCCAACTGCTCTTACATTTCTAAACGACCTATTGACTCACTTCGTCGCAACTACGTTAAAAAAAGCCCCGGCTCAACACACTTACAATGGTTTCACTCGTAAAGTTTCTGCAAGTAGTATTCCTCGGTCCGTCATTTTCTTTCTTCTTCTAAATTAACAGCTCGCGATTTACGAGATGTCGATGTTAAACAAAATAGCTCCGCGCGTCAATCAATAAAAAATGATAAAAAGAAAACACCTGTTACGGGAAGTATTTCGCCGAGGAGCGCAAAAATTGTTTCGAGATTATTATGCTAATCGTTTCTTTGAACGAAGGCGACGAACAAGGTGGTTAAATTATGCGACAGCCGGCGATAATAGTCGGTTTAACGAAATACAAACGCAACGTGAAGATCGAATTCGTTAATATTTAACTCGAGTTACTTCGACGATACGTACGGAGTTTCGCGGGTTCTCAATTCAAATATTGAACTAGTCCGAAATAGTCGCGAAACTGATACGCTGTCTACGAAAAGTTGAGCAAGGGAGATAGGTTCTCACAGCCAATGCCTGTCTCCTTATATTTTTATCTCGCGATAGCTTTTCGGCCCACGTCTCTTTATTCCGGCCAAACAACTCGTTCGTTGAATTCGCAAACAGCCGTTTGCCCAAACGAACGAACATCTCCACTTCTACGACCTTTACTTTTCGACTCGTCGACTGTCAAAGTGTTTCGCGAGTCCGTCTCTTTGTTGCGGATCGTTTACGAATTTTATGCGAACGTTGCGACAGTTTCGGTGGTCGTTGCGGGGATATATATAACGTTAGCGAAATCCATTCTGCTGACTATAAGTATACCCGCGAACAACCGATGATATGATTTAGTACAGACGCTTCCGCCTGGTGCTTTTTATTCTTCAGCTGTTTTGCTGCAATTCTGTAATTTTATTTCAAGCATCGTTCGATGATTGAGAATTGTCGATATTGCAAGTCACAATTTCCTCTTGTCTCACCTGAAACAATGACAATTCATGATCTTTTAAAATGACGTCCGACGAAAAATTGAATAAATTTAACCGAGAAATTTAACCGCGTAACAAGAATTTCTTGCATTTTCTTTAAACTTTTCTTCAAACTACTCCTTTAACGTTACAGTAAGATACAAACTAAGAAAACGCGAACAGGATTTCAGTATTACTTTCGGTTATCATTTTGTTCTCCATCGAAAAATGTAATGAACTTTCTGATTATTACATAATCTAGTGATCTTCTTCTTTAAAACCACCGGCATAATTCTCAGTTAGAATCATGTGTATCTCGCGCATACATAAAATGTAAATACATAAAATGTAACAAAGTTTTTCAGTGAATGCCGACGTAAATCAAGTAAACGAAATTCAACCAAATTTAATGCACGTTTCATCCGTGATATTGAAAAGTGACGTCTCTGTCTGATCAAAGTTTTTTCACCGTCATCCAGCCGAACAGAAATTCGCTGTAAACATCCTTAATTTAACGAGAACGATTTATATTTACATAATTCGTGACCTAGTCTTTTATCCCTTCCTCTTTTGCTAATTTGCCCCCCCCCTCCCCCCTCATCGAGTCGCTTCGCCATATCTCGATTTTTACAGAGGACTTTTCATAAGCCGTGGAGGGGCGGACGAGGTTTTAGTACACTTGGTGGCTACTTTATCGAACAGATGATCAGTTTTCGACTCGCGGCTTCTCCTTCAACATCTGCTCCTCTCGAGAGAAAGCCAACCGAGACGCACTTTTCGAAAGGTTCGTCAAAGAAGAAGTAAACAGGCCGACCTCAAGTGACATCGAAGCACGAACAGAAAGCGTTCTCCGCTCTGTGAGAGCTCGTGGATTTAAGGTGACCGTCCTGTTCCATTCCACTTGTTCGCTGAAAACGCGTGAAGTTTGATTTGTTAGTCGAGAGATTCACGCGCGAAGCGACGTTTTCGCGCGAGCGTGACAAACGTTGGTTAAGTCGCGTTGCACGTTCCTAAATTTTCACTTCTAAAAGTTTTCATTCCCGACGATTTAATTGCCTTTTTCTTCCTTTCTGCTTTTCGTTCTGCAGTTCGTTCGAAAGAAGAGGGCAACATTCGGAAGCATGTCGAACCTAATTCGTCTGGTGGTGAACAACTACAATGAAATCTTGGAGGTCAACAAAGGTAATCGCACGAACATCGTCAAAAGAGGAAGCGTTAAGCTTTAAGCGAGATGTTCAAGATGTTTCGTTTACTGCGCCGAATTACTCGCTCGGTTCATTCGAGGTTCAGTCCAGGTGATGACTTACTTTGCAAATCGCTTTTTCTTTTTTTTTTTTTTCATTCGATATTTCAAATCAAAGCAGCCGATGACGATTGATGCAGATTCAAAAATTGACAAAAATTGTCTCGACGTTCCTCGGGCGTGGAAGGAAAAATTATTTTCTTACCTGTCGTCGTTAAAAAGGTGGCCGGAAGTGTTCATTAAAATTAAGCGATTTTCAGAAATAATGGTAAATTCCTGGCCAATGATGAGCTCGCCTGGTCCCATGCTGTGCATCGTTGGAACTTACTTGGCGTTCGTTTTGAAAGTTGGGCCGAAAATGATGGAAAAGAGGCCGGCTTTTCAATTGAACAACCTGCTGATCCTCTACAACGCGGTTCAAGTCCTCTTCAGTATCTGGCTGACACTTCACGTAACGTTCAAAATAATTCACTATTAGACGGCGGATTGCAAGAACATACGTGACACGCGTCAATACGCTAAAATCTATAAAGAAAAAAAAACATCACGTAGCATATATTCGAAGCATAATATTCACAGGTGAAATAATTTTCTTCGTTCCACTTAAGTTTAATTATCTTCGTAAAAATATAAAACTCTATAAATATCCGCAACAATTCCTTCGAATTATCTTGATTCTTAATTTCAGACATTCTAGTAATTAACTCCTCGTTTTAACTTTTAACAGTTCGTGGAACCGCGTGTCGTATCCCTCATATTCTCGCCTAAATGCAACAACGAAAATCCATCATCCACAGATTTACAAATTCGAGCCATGGTGAGTTAACGAAAAACTAGATACATGAGAATCCTGACTATTTAATTTAATCGTGTTATATCACTATTGGGCTTTACGTGAAATAGGTGACGAAAGCTGCGTGGTGGTATTTCATTGCGAAACTAGCCGAACTCCTTGACACGGTAAGTACAGTATACTCGTACAAACCGATTCCAGATTTATTGAAAAATTATTTATGAAGTGCAAATGTATAAATGTCCGTGATACGCAAAATGTGCAAAATGACCGATGCAAAGTATCGTAATATAAACTACGGTTTATGGAAACTTTGAAAATGCAGAAGTTGCGCGCAATAGATGAAACATTCCAATTTCAAACATTTGATAGGTAAAGTAATTTCATTTATCTCATCGATTCTGATACTCGAGTAACGAGTGTATAATTTAATTTTACTTATTTTTGAAAAATAATTCACGTAATATGATTCGTCAATGTCACTCGGTATTTATTCGTCATTTACGTAATGTTCTTCAATTAGAAAAAACTCAATCAATATGTTGATTGCCGCGGAACACTTACGACACTTTACACGTTTTGCATTTATGAAATTTAATTTCGAATCACGTGACAATATACTAAATTATGCAACAAATGCGCATTTTTCACTTTCTGCTACTTAATCAATTAATCAATTAATCGATTCGATGATTTCATTCCAACAAATAGGGACAATTAGGGACCATTATTATAGTGTTACGAATGCCTCAGTTTCTTTAAATCTCGTAAAATTATAAAGTAATACCTGAAAAAAAAATGTTTAGTGAATTCCTGCAATTTCTTTACGTAGTTCCCATATTGAAAGTTATAATTTAGTAAGAATTAGAAATTAGACGTCGCGTTAACACAACGTCGTCGAAGCGAACATAATTTATCAGCTCTCTCCTTTCGAAGGTGTTCTTCGTTCTACGAAAAAAGCAAAACCAAGTGACTTTCCTGCACGTGTACCACCACACGATAACGTCGATATTCTCGTGGGGCTACCTGAAATTCCTTCCCGGCGAGCAAGGTGCACTGATCGGTTTTTTGAATACCTTCGTACATATCGTCATGTACTCGTATTATCTGATAGCAGCTCTTGGCCCTGAGTACAAGAAATACTTGTGGTGGAAGAAGTACATGACCTGGATCCAATTGGTAAATATTTTAATTAAATATCCAAACGAATATTCGCGATATACTTCCAAACATCCATGTTAACCACGTTCTCTTGGTCGTGTCAGGTGCAGTTTTTCATGATACTCAGCTACCAATTGATGATTATCGCGATGGACTGCAAGGTACCAAAGGCTCTCACGTATTTCTTTATAATCAACACGACAATTTTCATTTTCTTGTTCAGTGACTTTTATCAGAAAGCCTACAAAAAGAAACAAAATTAACGAGTGATGTTACGTTTCTGTCAATTGGAATCGCGATTGGACAAATATCAATGGACATTTGATGTAACAGTAAAAGTAAAGAAACGAAAAGAGAAAAGAAGACAGAAAAGGGAGAGGAAGAAGTTTATCGAAGCGAGTGAGCCGAATTAAAGAACTTGAGAGATGGAATTCGAGTTCCAGTTTCGAATACCAAATCGCATTTTGAAGAAAAACAAAGAAAATACAAAGAAAATACAATTTGTGTTCGGGCAAGGAAATTGAAATAAAAAAAATAGAATGAAAACGACAAAAAAGAAAAAGTCAAACGGAGCGTCTCTAATTAGAAACAATTACTTCCAAATTCTACCTGACCTAAATACGAAAGTAACAAAGTTAAAAAATTTAAGCAAGCGAAAGAAATAAAAGATACAAAAAAATAGAACACAGATCGTATAATGGACGAAGAGGCGACAACAGAAAACATCTACAACACGTGAAAAGTTCTAATTGTGCGTTCGAGTGAGACGATCTCGACGAATTAAACTTGAGATTCCGACATATAACGGACTCTCTGCGAGATCGAGGTCATTAGGTCAAATAAGTGTCTGACATGCATCGAAGTCTGGAGAAAGGATAACAAAATCTTGATCAAACGCAAATTGCCGTGGGCGATCTTCCGCTACGACCTAAAAGAAAGTCGAACGGATTGTCACATATGTACACAGAAGAACGGTAATTACTTTTTTTTTGTAAACCGAGATTACCATCTCTTTCGTTACTCTTTCGTTGTCATTTTTAATCGGCTGCTTGACTCCTCGACGAATTCCCCGAGGAAATCGAGAAGAACTCGTTGCACCAATTGTTTCTTCACCAATTGTTTCTTCTTTACCTTTTTCTTTCTGAAATTTAATAATTTTTTAATCAGTTTTTAAACGATGTGATCTGTGTTTTTTTCCGGTATCGTACCCGCAGCCATAGGGCATGCATTTTTGACTTTCATTGAAATTTGTTCTGGAGTAGTAGCTCCGTGAAGAATTTTTTTTTTTTCTTAATAAAAAAATATGGAATTTCTATGCATTCTGCGAAAGAACTTCGTAAATAAATAGTTTCCAAAGAAATAAGAATTAAGCGATTTAAGAATTTTTAATAATTTGCAAACTGTTGGTAATTCTTAAAAAATACTTCCAACATTAACAATGACATTTTCAAGTAATTTTCAAAAATTACCATAGTTATATTATTAAATTATTATTATTGCAATTATTAAAACTGCAATTGATTGAAATTACAATATCCTTATTTCTTCAAAAAATGTACGAATTGATTCCATCTGAAAAGCGGAAGATGCTCAAAAGTGAGAATTTACCTACAAATAGCAAAGACATTAATTTACTTATTTAAACGTAATTAAATGTGTCATATTCAACATATGTCATATGGTACGCCCGGAGAGAAACTATTTTGTTGATTCGCTCGAAAACATGAACAGTCATTTTCTTGCGTTTTGAACGAATTAACAAATTAAATTTTAACGTATATCAACAGTGTAGTACGTAAGCCAAAATGTCGTTAATTGTGATGTATGTTAATATTTTTCAGACATAGATATGTCGATCACAGGAAATACACGTTGTTATTTATTCGCATATTTTAAAATGGATCGACAAGGAAAGGGATCTCAATACAGCTTAATTTTAATGCAACTTCTGAAATACAAATACGAACGTTTAAATATCATTGGAAAGTTTTGTAATTCCTTTGTCTTTAGACGAAAATTTCTATCTTTAATTTCCATCGTTTTTAAAAATAATGTTCGTTGAAGATGTATGCAAATTTGATCTATTATAATGCAAAACACATACTTTTCGCGACACTTTAGTAAAAAAGACCTAGGTCAAAGAATTTGAGGATGAATAATTCATCAAAATCTTTTAAATATTTACCTTTATGGAAGAGGTGAATTTTAAAGAGTCGCGGTTTGAACTTTTATGTAAAATTGCATTAATACAGAACAAGTTAGATCCCTTTTCTTGTAACATCTACTTTATTTTTTCCTTCCTTTTATTCTATTTCCCAAATATTCCCAAATGTCATTGTTAATGATAACTAAATATCAGTTTTTAGCTCCACAAGCAGAACCATAATAAAGCTGACCAATAAATAATTTTTCTTTCATAAATGTGTTCTTTTCTTCACACGTGAATAATTTTTCTTTATACAGGCAAAATGAGTAACGAAAGATAAACAAAATGATTTTAATAGTCTTTCTTCGAAAAGATAGTTTAACTAGGAATTTCCGGTAGTTTAATATTTACATTCAAACCTGACTTGCGAAGCGTATCACGAAGGAAATACTCTAGAGAAAATAAGTAATAGTTGTGTTGTAATGTATTTAAGCGGAATATCTGTAAAATAAGACTTTTTTTCAACGAAAAGTCAAAAAAAAAAAAAAAAAAAAACTCAAAGCTACATTCTTTGGTTTCACTGTCTCATTACGTATTATGTAATTCGTAAAATTAACGTGAATTTGTTCCTCGACTTTTCCTATTTCAAGAAAAAATTTTGATGTTTGATCGTAAAATTTTCAATATTGTTACAACGTTAAATTGCGTGCAACCAAATGGAAATTAAGAAAATTGTTAACACTGCTACGTATTTTCTCTGTTTTTGTTACAGAATTACTTAACTTTGTGAATAACTCTACACAGTTACAGATTTTCCATTTTCGTTCATTTCATTTTGTAGAAAAATGACATGTACGACGACATCTTCGTTACTCATTTCGTCAAATGAAATGTTTTATTTTTTACCAATTTTCAGAAAAAATTTCACATCATCCGCTTTAGTATGCCTTTTTGCAAATACGCGAAACACGAGCACAGATGAAGACATCCTATTCAGAGAACAAAATATTCATTTAATAATCGAAGTTTTATAATTGAATCTTTTATGGGTTTATATAGCTTCTTTTAATTATTTTCTGTCAAAAAGCGTGTTTATTCATTCGAATTATCCTTATTTGTAACTGAAAAGACGTCGGTCTTTTCAGTTACAAACTCCAAGATTTTTGACGTAATTCGCTTTTTCCCGACAATTTCGCGCGCAACAGTGTGACAAATTTATTTAAAAGAAGCGGAACAAGCTGCGATGCGTGAACAGATACGACGCTGAAATTCAGGAGATTTTGGAAAGACGCTACGTTTCTGCTCGATAACCGTTTCGTACTTGTTCGTTCACGGATGAAAGAAAGTTGTCCGCACTGGGTCTCTTTCTGCTTTGCGTGAAACGGTACGTTGGTTGGATCAAGGATAATCAATGCAAAACTGTTGATTCCTCGTTTTGAATGCACTTGAAACTTACTTGACTTATTTGACTCTCCTTGTGGAACTCTACGTTCCAGATGGTTAAATGACAGTATGTAAAATATATATTAAAATATGAATTAATAAATATGTGGAAGTCAAAGAAGTCGACAGTATTCTCAAAACATTGTCTCTTTTAAATAACTGTCACAATATCTGAGTTTGACACCACGATCTTAAGAACTAACGATTAAGACGCTTGTAATCTTGTAACCTTCGGGAAGTCTAGATATTTTAGGAAAAATCATCTTCGGTCTGCACTATGGTTTATTGTCTAATTGAGCGCGAAGACTAAAAATTAATCCGATAAAGCCTTGTCGTTTTTTTCTTCCTTTTGATTCTTTACAGTACTAAAGTTTCTTCGAGGCATACTAAAGTGACTAAAAAAAGTATCAGCATACCATTGTATACTATTTAATTCATCATTTAATAGCATTTTCATACATAAAAATTTATGTTACGAAAACGTAACGTAGAACCTATCAAAAAGAGGTATCACTGGAAGATGAGGCTAGATACTTTCTCCAACCCACTGTAAATATTCGCAATTCTGCAAGATCTGCAAGATCGTATTCGAAAGCCGACTATCGAACGATTAGTTATCCCTTATGTATTAATCTATAAAATATTAATCTCTTAATATCTACGTAACGTCATTTAAAATTCTCGCGCGACGTTCCCCTCCTCCGACCGTAACAATTACCGTTTACAATTTCTATCTGCTACCAATTATCCTAATCTATCTATGTAATTAAACGGTTATAATTGACACGCATAATCATGAATTCCGCTCGATGATCCATTGCAAACAATCAAGGAGAAACGATCGATTTTATGAGCAAATATACAGCAAATATACCGTTATCGCCGAGACAAGCAGCATGAAAGAAAGAAAATTCGCTTCTTCGACATTCTCGGGAAGATTTTTAAGGAATCTCCTTTAAGGAGATTTCGTGGAATACAGTTCGGTTCACGGAACTATTGCATCGATGTCGAAGAATCAGGAGCACCGTCATCGTGAACGCAAATTCATCGGTCACATCCTGTAGATGGTTTCCCGGCCGATGTCGAACGGAAAGCCAACGGCGACAAGCGAACACTCTGGCCGATTTTTCTTTTCATCGTCGTTTGTTTCTTCCGCGCGGAGCTCCAGAGCTCCTAGTCGGTTTTCCCTTTCCCATTTTCCGTGCTACCGTTCGCCATTTTCTTCGCTGCTCGGTTTTTGTCGGATTTGTACGCGTTGCTGTAGAAATCGTCGAACAAGAAATAAAAGAACATCGCGTTAGGAAGAATCAAGATCAGCGACCACTTCGGATAGTCGCAGTCGTAGATGAGTAATTGACAGCTGTGCAGAAACGCCAAGCAGAATTGACCCTGTTCAATCAACGAGACGCGTCTCTTTGAATTTGTCTTGTTGGAATGGAAGTTTGATTTATTTATTAAGTTTGAAAAGGTGCCTCACCATTTGGAGAGTAGTGATGTATTTCTTCCACCACAGGTACTTCTGGTACTGAGGTAACAGTGCTGCTAGCAAGTAGTACGTGTACATGATTATGTGTACGAAGCTATTGATGACACCTGGAGGAGAGCAAGCATGGAAATGTAAAACTTGATATCAGAACTTTCGAAATTATTGACCCGAATGTTAAGATACGCGAGATTTCTTCTCGGAACGGAACTCGGTCAAGCTTTCACGATTTTTCTGAGTTATCGGGAAAAATTTATATTATTTCAAATAGTTTTGCATCATTAGGTTTAAAGACCGGAAAAAATCCAAAACCTAGTAGGAACGGGCCAGAAACGTCAATTACAGAGAGATAATCAATTTGTAGAAACGTAAGTAATTTATAATTACAGAAACTACTTGATCATTAGAGATCATTAGAGATGTATACCGGTTTTGACGTACTAATGCTGTAGTGACCTAAGCAAGGAATCGAGCAGTTCTATTATGAATTTATAATCGTCAATCGTTAGTCGCTGAAAATCACATAACGCTACAATAACATCATAATATTAAAACAGAAAAACGTAAACTTTACCTATAAAGGTGCCATGTCCGCCCGGATAATATTTGGTGGCGCCCCATGAAACCATCGGCATCACGGTATGATGGTACAAGTGAAGGAACGTGATCTGCTTCTCTTTCTTCCTTAGAACGAAGAATACTGTGTCCAAAAGTTCCGACAGCTTCGCCAAGAAATAAATATACACGCCTCTGGCGACCTACGATGAATTCATGTAATTGCTTCGAATTAAAAAAAAAAAAAAAAAAAAAAAACAGCATGAAATTCGCAGTAAAATCCCGTAATGGCGAATGAATGAAAAATAAAATAAAGAAATAAAGTTAGAAATGGCAAGAATACCCTGAGCGCGTCTGGTGAGTTCGAATAGTCGACAGGTTGACATTTCCAACTGTACTTTCGAAGCCAAGCCGCGTCCAGGCCTTCGTAGAACAGCCAGAAGCTAAGGAGAACTTGAAGAAAGTTGTAGAAGACTAGAATGTTCTTTAATTGGTACGGTTTCCTGTGTTCCATGTGCCTGGGGCCCCAAGACAGGATGAAGTACAAATAACCGATTAAGATGCTAGCGCCAGGTACGGGCGATGGTATGAGGAACCAGTCTCTCGTTCGAGGATCTAAAAGCATTTTTAATTTGATACAGAACAGAGTAGAGAAGGTTCGGAGAAGAGAATATTGCTTCTTACCAGACAGATCGTGGAATACATAGTGATAAAATCGAACTACCGAGTTATTGTAGATGTTTGACATTCTGTCGATGTGAGGTACGTTGCTCGAATTCATTGGAAGTTCGACTGAAACATGACCAAAAGATATAATAATTATTTCATACGACACTTTTAGAAGCAAAACTTAAATAATCTTATATAATTGTATTTGTAAATATAATTGGAACTTTTATATAAAATATTTATTTCTTTTGAGATCTTGGCGTACATTAAATTTTCACTGTAACTAATATTATACCGTATTTATTCTAGTGCATTATATCTTCTGTACAAAATTATTTGAAAGAAAGTATATTTCTACTATTGATAATTAATAAACAATATTACAAGAACAAACAATCGTGACAGCTGACACGTCAAATAAGTATAATATTTAATTATTATAGCATCATCTGTACATTTTCGAGTCCTATGCAAACACTTCTTACCCGTCATCTATTGTCAATTATTATAACCAAACTCTCAAGATAAAAGAATAAAAAACTAACACCGGGATAACTTTAGCAGTGAACAAATTCAATTTCTTTAAATTGATTAATTTATTCTGTGGTAACTTCTTTGATTGAACAAGCGGACTGGCACATTGCACAAATTTACATTCTCCCTCGAAATTTGTATAAATGTAAACCGGTTCCAAATCGCGCGATTTGGAACATGGCAAAAAGAAGAAGGGGAAAAAAACGAGTGGTACGCTCGATTTCGCATTCTTTAATGGTAATGTTTAAACTGCTTGCTCAGTGGCATGTTACCCCATATAGAAGAAAAAATTGTGCCATTTTTTGTTCCTTTTTTTCCTATCTCTAATAAACCGTACGTATATATTATTATCCGTGCAAAGTTACAGACATAATAAAAGTGAAACATGATTCTTATATATATATATATATATATATATATATATATATCCTTTGTTTGAATTCTCGTCGATTGCTATTTTACATTGACTACTAGAATAAATTTTTACTTATTAATTGGTATCATTAAATCATTGTGATAATTGTGATAATTTTTAGTTTTAATTTAAATAAGATAAATTTTAGTAATTAAATATATATCAACTCTCAAGTAGTATCGTTGGATTACAAATAATCACTAAAATTTGGAATATTTTATTTTTTTCTGTATTCTAGTATTTTATATTCTCTTTTGCTCTACATGCTTCGTGATGGAAATTAAGAGTAAAATTTCTAAATTAATTAACTCTTGTACAACAACATAGACATTTTCGGATGAAATGGATAAATTTTTAATCGGAATAAATTTGAAAAAAACGTTTGAATAGTTTTTTGAACGATATGCCGATAAGTGAAGCAATAAGTACGCAAAATGAAACTGTAAAATATACGGATATGTATGTTGGAAGTATGCGCAATGTCATACAGAATTAATATAATCATTCGCAATTCGATGATACAAAATTAAATTAGAGACTCGAGAGTCGAAATTACATCATTTAATGAATTTATCGAATGTTTACAGACTGAAAACAACTGAATCATCCAACGAATTTAAACGAAGAATTCCGGTTTACGATCGCTCGTGAAATTATACCCGACCTTTCCCTCTCGAGACAAGCGGAATAGAATGCAACGGTCAGGCAAATTCCTCGTCGAGGACCATGTCGGTAATGACAGTTACTTGTCACGTGTCGGTCCATTCTCTTCGAAACCATGAATAATCGTAAAATTTAAACGCTTTGTCCTCGATCTCTTTTACTAGGTGTGCAATTTAAATGTCGAGCGGCGAACCACGAGTTCTAGGAGACAAGAAATTTCCGATTCTTGGGGAATGGCGACGGGGGAGGGGGTAGGTAGATTTTCCATCGATAGGTATATATCGGAGAAACGAAAGAAAAAAAAGTGAACTGACATAATTACGGTGATCGGTAATCACTCAAAAAAAAGGACACAAAAGATCAGAGGAAACCATTTGTTAAGGAAATCAACCGAGAATATCGGTAAACCATCGCAAATTGTATAGACTCGACAATTGGATCGATACTATCTTTCCTGAAGGGATTAAATAAGTCTACTAAATTGGATATAAATGAATGTAATTCTCCTTTCTGTTGGCCAATAATTATAGAGATTGCACGAAATTATACGAAAGAATTTTCTTCTAATAATATTTAAAAACAACATCGTTTATCATAGTTAGTTATATCGTAGACAATCCTATAGGTGTTCAATTTAATATATGCCCCATCGAAGAATTAAATAAATTTATCGATCCAGATTTCAATTTAAGTTTTTACTTTCTATTTACGAAGTATCGCAGATATTACAAAAAAAATTTTTTGCTTCGGCTAAATATCGTCACTTGGAAGGCAACGTGGTTTATTCCACTTTAAGAAATAATCCCAGATAACTCTGTTGGTATTTGATAGAACTGCCAGCACCTTTATTTGTCGAACGCTTTTTCGACATGTAAAACCTCCGTCGAAGATGGAGGAAACCGTTATCCAATACACCAGCGTTCTTCATCATTATCTTCCTCGAAGAAATTTCGTCCTGCATAGACTGAGAATTGGACGACGATATACCGATCGACGAGGATCTACTGACACGTCGCACATGTATTTCGAAAGTGCTATAACTCTGAAAATTGAGTTTTATATATGAAAGAACATTGAGACTGTCGAAGATGAATTTCAATTAAATTAAAAAATTATAGAAATAACGCCAACATTACCAGCGTCATGTGCTTAATAAATAAATGTGAAATAATCTTGAAAAAAATTTTTCTTTTTTATTTAAAATGTGTCACTTTCGAAATGTAGCCAAACACACGTGTAGAAGGCATAGAATCCAATCAGTGTAAATCACCTTTAGTCCTCGTATTGCAGTCATTACAATGTAATTATCTACGTTATAATTACCAAGCTGTTCCATCGAAGCAAAAAACTATTTGCACGCCGGAGACATGTTGATTTTAGTAAGATATAATTTTACCTAAACCTATGAATAATACGTAAATATAAAAATATAACATGTGATAATAATTTCCATAAAATGTGATTTAGACGGGTTTACGCTGATCTTTCATACAATAAAAAAGAAAAGGAATAAAGAGAAACTTAATGTAAATTTCTATCAAAAAGCAAATTTTATTAGAAAATCCACGATTTTCACAGATGATTGGTAAGATTCGAGATATGCTAATTGCGATATTTGCACGTAATTGCTTTTTTCCTCCTCCGTAATTGCAGCATATCGAGCAGAACGCAATCGCAAATAATTTATAGAATGTCGTGCAATTTTGTTTAAGATCATCGTAACTGATTAAAATCATTTCCTTCGTGTATTTGCGTTAACCTGAATTTTTTTTATTCCTCTTTCTTCTCGTACGCTGAAAAGCGTACCTTTCTATTACATGTTGCAATTTCCCTGCAATACTTGCTGCAAACGATTTGCACTAATTCGTAACTATTCCATCTCGTGTCTCCGACTTGTGTTGTGCACCAAGAAAAATTTTCAAAATCCTCACATTCTGAACATTTTCAAACAACGTCGTACGATACAAATTTCCCGATATTTTAATTAATCGCTCCTACTTGCAACTATGCCACTCATTAATCATCACGCGCGCAGACTGATTAAATTCACCATATAATTATTCAAATAGCAGAATAGTCATAATTACGGCACGTACGTGGATGACATTACCATGCTAAATTGCATGCACCGCGGATTTCTTCATGCACTAAATATAAAGAAAGCTTGCTCGTCGCTTAAGCAAAATATAAATTTATTTACGACATTCGAAAGAAATACATCTATCATACAGCGCATATCACACCATACCATAAAGTACAATTCCTCCTTTCGTGCAATCTTTTTGATCATTAGATTCGCAGACGACAATGTCATTTGGCAATTCACGCCTTTGACACTTGTTAAAGTGTTGAGCGAATATGCAATGTTTAATTAGCAATGTTTCTTCATAGTTGGTTAAATATGACAGTAAAAGTGTTAGAAAATGACAGTGAACGCGCGGAGGACAATTCTCGTCTCGTATTACATAAGAGGAATATGATAATTGACGGGTTAAATGTTAGAAATTGTTGAATATTCAATGATTTTACTGCACAATTCTCGGTATTAGGTTTCATTCTATATTTCTCGGTACTGGCTATTAACCACAAACTATTATATCTCGTATCCTTTATTTTCTACTTTCTATTGATTATGATTTGAAATCATAATGAGTATTTGACAAATAAGTCAAATCTGGAAGTCGTTCATTTTTCAATATATATTTTGAAACTTATTCGTACGTTTAATTAAGTAATTAATATCTTATCTATGACTCGTACTATAATTTCATTCTTAAACTGATATTCTAAACGTTATATTTAATATTGTTATTTAGACGATTATTTCACTGCTACTTTGAGTCTCGAATTTAATAAACAATAACAAACACACTGTGACTTTGTACTTTGTACTTTTCAACAGCATGAACTTTGTATCTTTGTACTTAAAACGAAGACTCCACAGAGATCATCTTTTGAGGTGCAATCTCGCGTGGACGTAAATGACGTTGAACAACCGCCAATAAATTCCCGTTGCAAAAGCGAGAACCATGCTCAATTTGTTCCTTTAACCACAAAGTGTTTCCATCGCTCGCTTGTGATCAATGTGCACTGAATTTCCATTCTTCTTCATTCTTCGTCAGAAACGTCCAAGGGAAAAAGGAAGAATGTCAAATTTAGCGAATTTCTAGTTTGAAATTTTTTCTATGTCGCACTGCGAATTAAAATTTTACGAAAAAGTACAAAGATGCGATACATTGGAAAATTCTCTTCGTCATCCGAAGAGAATATTATCTTATTTCATTTCTCCCGCAAACACTTTCATCTGCCTTTCTCAGCGTCATTGAAACATCGATTGGTTCACTGGTTCAAAGTGAAAGTTACTAGAAATGATCATAGAACGACGACAACCCGAATGATTTGTAACAACTCAAAAATTAGTTACAATGATTAATGACGATTCGAATGACTTGCGAGTGACGATTAATAATGCGTGATAATTTAAATTACCAAAATTCGACATTATTAAGACGCAAACAATATAAAGGACATAAACATCGAAGGATTTAACTTTCGTAGGATCTGTAAAGAGTGCAACGCAATAATTTGTTGCATGAAAATCCAAAATAGATAGCAATCTATTTTGTCTCGCCTCTGCATATACAGCGGCGAGCAAAGTAAATTCGCGAGAATGGCCATTTTTTAATCTTTTATAATCCTTAACAATAATCTATTCAGAAATAGGTTACATTAACGATCTAAAAATACAGCATATATTTTTACCACTTTCGTTTCTCAGATATCTTTTGTATCGTTATTAAACAGAAGAGACTACTGCTCTCTCTACAGCGTTATTTCGTTTCGTATCGCTTATTATATCCTGAGGCAATCACTTCTTCTTAGTAATTATGATTTATTAAAAATTAATCAAGAGAGAGCAACCATGTATTTAAACGTGCAACCACAAGCTTGCAATGGTAATAGATATTAGTTGCGTTTTACAATTACAAACATCTCGAAATGTGTGCCATCAACAGCGTGCTGGCTCGTCTTTCTATAACGTTTCTGTGTCAGATGAAGACTTAGAGAATACATTATAGAAACCGGTTTCCAGCGGTCTAGCTTTTAGTTTCGAATCTCTGTTTATATCACGTTCCCCGAAAAACTTGCACGTTAACCTTATTGACGCACGATACTCAGCGCTTAGCTTGCTTCGACGTGATCGAAGAAGTATAATCGACAGTGAATACTTGCAAGTATTAAGCACGGATTTTTAGACAAATTTCAGGCAATCAGAGGTAAATTTCTAGTCACCCTCGAAAAGAAGTATTCCAGTTATTACCTATCATCAAACAATGAATTTCTTTTTTCTCTTAAAAGAATAGAAGAATAGAACAACTTCTGTTTCTTCTGTTCGACAGTACATCTGTCCGACATGATATTGTTATAAATACGTCATTATATCGCAAATTCGCATTATATCGTCATTATAGCAAATTCAAAAAACGCGAAAAAAAACTTCTCCGAAAATTCCCATAACTTTTAAATATGAAAGTGGCTAACACGTAGTATAGTATAACGACCTCCAATCTAGGATTTCAGCTTCGTTAGCGCTGATTGCTTACGGCCAAAAATGTTCATTATCCTTTAATTGTTCGTATCCTATTCTATCTACTTTCTTAAGAGTGACGTCAGAAACGATAACATTCACAATCTGCTAAAATTTGTTGATAACAGACAATTAGTAATTAAATAATAAAAACATGGTTAACGCAGAAACCAATGGAAACGAAAATAATTGCCAAAATTGACAAAATAGTATGCAACGTGCTAACTGAGATAAAGTAAGAAATAACAAATAAATCTTCTTAAATCTTTATTGAAAAGGAGCAAGGAAAATTTAATCACATGGGCTGTAATTATTGCGGTTTACGTAAAAGGAATAACCAATTTCGAGTAACGATTTTTTCAAAAAAAAAAAAAAAAATGGAAACGCTGCACGTGACATTTATCACGATAATTCAGTTCATGAGAAAATTGTCAACAACTCCTGCGAGGAACATTTTCAAAACATGTAACGTGGTTGAAAAATACGTATATGGAAGCACAGTGTCATTATTATTCCACACACGCACACACACACACACACATTAAAAACATCAGCAACGAAGCATGCATCCTTCATTTGCAATTCATAAACAACTTTATATTCACAAAAATTTCTCCTGCACGTACTCTTCTTTTTGCTTTACTTATACGAGCAACGTAATACGAGTGACATACTTAGTTCCTAAAAACTACGATTCATTTCAGAACGTATAGCGACTCTCTGTTAATATTCGAACACTAAACATTTGAGTTGCATATAATTTTGCAGAAGATGATTACGTACTACCGTACGTAAAGCATTTTACCGATAAATTTTCGTTTTATTAAAGATTATTAAAGTGCGAAGACAGTGTTGTACACGTAAAATTACGCTTCGAAAGTTTGCGGTCGCGAAAGAAGGAGAAATGGAAATTCATAACCACGATCTAGGCATCTTTCTTTTGCGTTATACTAATCGCATCGCACGCGTGCGAAACTATGTGACAACAGATCTCATTTTCCACCGATCAAACTGCCGCGAATTATTTCTCGAAACCGCTCGATTCTTCGTCGTATTCGTTATCATTATTATCATTATTATATGTTATACATTTTATTATATATTATTATATACTTTTAGCTCTCGTCCATCTGGAAGAATTTAAACTTTGTAGGATATCTTTGTCGCCTCGCAATAACCACGTTTTACAACGCGATTTTGGCGATTTATCTTCGAGGAGGTTTCGCAAGCTCGTTCCGCGGGGACGCACAGTGTAATTTGTTGCAACGTTTTTCGTTTCGTTTCTAGTCAAATTTCGATTGAACGGCCGCGTAATCTCACTCAACTCCTGATCGTGCATCTTGGCATGAAAATACTTGGCAAACTTGGCAAAAGCACGAACGATCGGTATTGGCTTACCCAACTCGAAAATAAATTGTTCAAAGTGTCAAATTAAATGCGATACTCGAGGCAACGTTCCAGTTGTAACGCTTAAATTTCAGAAATAAGGAATAATTGGCTCTTGCACTTTCTCTATGTTAATGAAATATGTTTTAATGTATTCGCTTTCAAAATTATTCGCGTTTCAAACTTCTTGCTCGAAAAGTAGACAGCTTGGAATAAAAAGCGATTTATTTGTTACGCTTGAGTAAATCGATTAGCCAAACCATTAACCATTGACGGCACGTACGTCTATTTATTCAGAGATCAACACACCTCGTACGATATAAATACGAGCATGTGTGGTATGAAAATCGAAAAGGTCGAAGTAAAATGGCACATTTCTGTTTTGAAAAACGTTTGGAAAGATTCGAAGTACAATGAATATATGAAAAACAATAATGCAATGCACGATTATTGGAAGTAAACGAAAACCGATTCATTTTTAATACAAAGCTGTAATGTCAAATTTTTAATACAAAAACGTAACATGCAAAACAACAAAAATATTTGGTTCAAGCTCATTTCCTAACAAAATGAAAGGAAATGTCCGATTAATAAATATTTGCGATTCATCGTTAACCCTTGAATTGGGGATGACGTGACGAGTAAACTCGGTTAAGAAAAGGTTAAGATAAAAGGCCAAAAGGTTAAAAGATAATTTTCAATAACAAAGAGCAAATAACTGACTCAAAAATGAGTTGCATTTTGAAATTTTCGCAAGCTCCTCGGAATTTCACCTCGTCCAATTTCTGGAAAGTGAATGTCAAAGTGAATATCAAAGAAAAAGACAGTCGATGAAGCGACCTGTCGCTGCTGAAACGACACGTCCGCTACGCTTTCTTATCGTCAGCTATTTCCATTTTTACCGGCGTTGTCGCACAAGCGAAAAAAAAGGGTCGCGTGAACGCGAGCAAGCGTTTTCATTGCCATTGGCAGCGAGGTAGGAAACGCGCAACCCAACAAACAGCGGTTCTGCGAGCAAGCAGGCGCGTTCGATCTGCGAGAAAGTAAGAAGGAGATGAGATAAATTTTTATACGTCACTCTGTAGTATACGAAATGGCTGTAAGCGACACGTGTGACTTGATTTACTCAGAGAGGATCGTACGTACTTTGCACGCATTATGCTGTATAAGCATAAGCCGAGGTTAAGTTTATTTATCGTTGGATGAAAAGAAGATTGATTACGTAAAGAAGAAATAGCCGAGCAAGAGTATTTTAACTTGTCTCTGAGGTGAAACCGAGATTTAATAAATAATTTGGGGAAAATAAAACTCAGTTTTGCGAAACGTGGCTTATCATACAAATTGATATGAACGTGAATGCAATTTTTTTAACTCTAAATTGTTAAAAATTCCAATTTTAATTTTAAATTCAAATTCAAGTTTGAATTTGAATTCGACTTTTTTTGTTTACAATTACCTTCAATTTTTGTAATTTAAAACTAAAATTAAAATCAAGTTGTGTAAAATGTAGGATTGTAAAAGTGAAATTGTAAAAGCAATGTAGCAAGAGCAAAAGTCCTTCTCCTCTTTTTCTATCCTATAATCTCTTTCTGCATTTCTTCTCTCTAAGTTACACGTTCTCTCAATTTTAAACGCAATTAAAAAGATTAAAACTCATTGAGAGAACAATTAATTACGATTCAGATTATTTCAGATATTTAAACGAACGAAACGAAAAGATATCGATGTCGTCAAGGTGTCGTTGTCGATGACGTTCGAAATAATAAACAAATCAAGCAAAATAAGATCTGTTCGTAATGCCAGGGATTGCCTGTGTTTCTGTTTTTGTCTTCTTTCACTTCTTCGAACCTTATCGCTCATTACGTTAATCAATGCAAAAGTGAAACTTCGTCCAATTTATATCCTCCGACCTATTAACGCAATTGATTCATTTTACGGGAACGACGTGCACTAAAATCGTGTAAGATTTCTAAATAATTACACGATTCAAGAATTTCAAATGAAGAACAGAAAACAAGAAGATAAAAGTGAAGAATATCTACTCCTAACGAGATTGTAATTGAATAATCATTTAAAAATTTATGATGTTTCAACACTTTAATAACACAGAGTCAGTCATGAAAGTCTACGCACATTTGCATAAATTGCAAATATTTATAGAAAAAAAAAAAAAAAAGAAAAAAATAACGATTCTAAACTAAATCATTTTATGAACACTGATTCATTTGTTTGTTGTACAGATTCGGAAAAAAAAAATTTCTCACATTTATTTACCGAATAAACATAAATAAATCGAAATCTATCGTACATGTAATTATCATGAATGCACCAAAGCGTACAAAACGTTTTATTATTATTAGAATCAGAATAAGTTTTACTCGTTTTACTATGTATATCGACACGTTAATTGCACGTCGAATCTGCTTTGTCTTTCCAATTTACTTCTACTTTATTTCAAACAAAAGTTAATCAACAAACGTTAATATTTTATAAATGGTCCGACAATTGGTCGAAATCCATAAATTGTCCAAAATCTTTCCTTCTCTCTTTCAAAATTTGACACACATGCACATATATGTATATAGATATTCTGTGACTGACTGCATTTAACACACTGTTTTGTAATTTTCTCTACAACGTTGACGAAACAACGTGTAACATACAGATGCTGGCTTTTTAAGTTACATTGTTTCCATCGAAAACGATGCGGTAACGATTCACGTAATTTTCGAATGCAAATTGCATTACCAGTCGCGTAATACTTCGCGTCCAATGGAAAAAGTGCGAAACGTGAAACCATAAACTACCAAGCTACGTTCATGGTTTCCTATCTCATTCGCATTTTCACTTCGAAAGGAACGCGCCGCAACGTGTTTCGCCCATAAAGGACATTTAGCATTAGAATTATAGTTCGAATTCTGGATTGAAAGGAACATCTTCGCGAGATGAGAAAAATGGACAACAGGAGAGAAATCTACAATGTATGCAGGGACTGAAGAAGAATACGACGAATCGAAAGTTTGACGAAGAAAGAAAAAGTTCGCGAGACCGACAACAAGGTCGGACAGAAGTAAAAGAGTAAAACAAGAAACTGGAATTTCACGAGGAAAGATCGCGATTTGAACCAGCGCTTTCTAAATTCATTATGAAACTCAATTTAGACGCTGCTAGAACTAGTTGAAATGAAAATCATTGCAACTTTCAAGGTTTATGCTCAGTCGTAAATGTACATCATCCTTTTGATTCTACAATTAAATAAATTATAACTGCACAGATAGAATTCTCAATTCTAACGTATGGATCAGCAGTGTGTAAAGAAATACACACGAACAGATCGGATTATAGTTAGAATATTTTCTAATGAATTAATGTTGATGAAATACGTATACGTAAAGAAAGTAATTATTAAAATATCTCTAGATATTTCGTTAGTCGCATACTCGTATAGACTGAATATAAAATAACAGTACGTAAACTAGCTCACGAATTTATAAAACCAACGCATCTTTTTCTTGATCGTGCGTTACATAATAATTATACTAATTTGTACTAATTGTTTCTCTCTAATATATTACACATATTGTATAATACAAATTTATAATAAAATTACATAAATATAACAAAATTAATATAAATTTATAACAAAATGAACAATTTCATAAAATGATCGTGAAATTGATCGTTGCAAACACTCGATTGCCGTACACTCGTAGAGCAATGAGCATCACTTTACACAAACTGCTTGCAAGTAAAAGTTACCTAAAACCCCAAGCAGTCGTCGAGAAAAATTCACATGAAGCATAAAGTAAAAGAGAATTACACTTCGAACGAAAGAGGGAGCATTGACCTCTTTTCAACGTGCTCTTGCACTTTCGCGTTTACGTAATTGGCGCCGATACCAGCACGATCGGCTCGGCCTTGATAAGTGCGCTAGCGTGCGAACATTTTTCCCACGTCGATGACAGGTCGAATTTTACGGAAAAAAAGAAAAAAAAACCTCTCTTTAAATCCGCGCATCCGAACGAAATGGAAAGTAGTTTGATTGGGTCAACGAGTCTCTGACTCGCGTTCACCGCGTACGTCCGACTGGCCGCTGAATGGAAACGGAAGACAGGTTTCTACCTTTCCGGTCGATACATAGAAATTCTTGGCTGTTTCGTGTCGGCTCGAGTCACGCGGAGAACGCGGAGAGCGAGATATGAGGGACAACCCCGGAATCGGCTATAAACACGTACCAAGCTTCGTTATGTGCTGTTTGCGGGTTAGAGTGAAATTGCAGCCTGCAACGCATAACTAGATTTCTAGTTAGAACGCTGGCCGTTCACCCGTGGCGGTGACTCGAAGAACGAGGAACGAAGTTTTGTTCTAAAAAAAAAAGGGGGGGGGGGCAGAAACACTAGTCGGATGAAACGGAAAGAAAACTTATCGAAAACTTGATAAATCGAAAAATGATAAATAATGTTCCTGGTTTAGAAGGAGGACTACAACATTGCTACATTGATACAACGGATATTAAATAGTAAAGATTAAAAGCATTAGAGGAAAAAGTTAACAAACGAAAACTAACATTTTCAAGATATTAAACTTTGCAGATCAAATTTGAAGACGTGCTATCCGATGGATAGAAAAGTAGTACTGAGAAAACTCGAAAGAAACTATAAAGAATCTGTACAAGAAACTACTGCGAAGAAATAAAATTAACAAATGAAAATTAAGATTTTAAGAGTTTTAATATTTAATCTTACAGAGCAATTTCGATAATGCGCTATTTGTGGAATAAGAAAAAGTAAAGTTGGAAAGAATTTATGAAAAATCAAGAACGTAGATACAAAAAACCGTAAAGTTTCTTACAATGTTCACACAATCCGTTTCTTTGGCAAGTAACAACGGTAAAGTAGATAATACCTGAGCTAGAAAATTCCATTCTCACTGTACCAGTATCAATTTCACAGTCACGGAATTACGAAGACGAACGACCAATAAAGAAATATATATATAGGAAACTGGTCAACAAAATCGCAGAAAATCGCGTCAAATGTATATCGTGACAGAGCGAAAGACCGTAGTTGGTCAAAGAACTGTAGTCGGAAGCAATGCAACATTAGACAGCGAAGAAACCTTACTTTTAAATTTTCTGTTCTAGCAAAAACAGTTTTATATATACTAAAACTTATATTCCACATACATACATATATATATATATATATATATATATATATATATATATCCATAGATAGAAAACTTTTATTTTTTTCGAAAGTGAGAAAAAGTTCTAGTTGAACAGAAACAGATATTCTGCTTTGAAAAAGTTGAATTTTTTCAAACAAATTTACCGTTAAGTGTTACACAGGTTTGAGGTTGAAACCTTGAATCATATAAATGAATAAAAATCCCGACTTACATGCTGATCTATATTTATCCTGTTTTCAATTCCTTAAATAATGCTAATTGCAATTGAAAAAGAGTGTAAACTTTTATATTTTACTTTAAAATATCTTAGGAAATAAATGTTCCTTTGGAACGTTTATTAATCAAATACAAAATAACTGTTAAAATTGAACTTTTATAGCAGAATCAAAATTTTAATGTAAAAGTTAATTTGAAACATAAAAAGAAATAATTTAGAAGTTAAAGGTTTACTAAATAACTTGTATTTATAAAAGTTTACAGTTAAATTCTAGCCCTGCTTGCAAGGACATTTCCTTCCGCGAACATCAGGATGTTCGCCGCTCGTTTCTTCTCATTTATCAATTTTATGCCGCTTTTAAGACCGTCGTACTGGTCTGATCGTTAGATATTAAGTTAACGGTTGTACATACTACTAGAGCATACTTATAATGCAACTTTCTTTTTTTCTTTTGAAAATAAAATACAAAACTCTCGAAGAAAACTCGAATTTTTTAATTTTTCGTTTCTAAAATGTAAAAGAGATCGCTGCCCCGACTTTCAGAATTCGAACAAAAGTTCTGTTAAAATCTAATTGAATGTAATTGAACTCGATTTATTCAGAGAAATCCTCCAAGTAAAAGTCCTCTGTAAAAGGAGGTACTCCAAAAAAAAAAAAAAAAAAAAAAAAAAAATAAAATTAAAGTAAAAGTTTCGAGAATTTGAAACGCAGCAGCTATCCACGTAGAAAGGAAAAATTTCAAATTACAAATTATTCTCTTACTGAAACTGTATCAGCTCGGAGACTGAACGACGATCCACATCACAGCATCATCGTCGATCGACTAACGACCCATCTGTCTACGATCAAAAGAATTACCGAACAATCAGAGTTTCTTTTAGAATTCCAGCACTACCGTTGGCAAAACCACGGTTTTTATCACGGTCGTAAGAAATGTATGTAAACACAAATCGACGTACGTTGGATCTGTGTGGGTATATGCGTATGTACGTATCGGGAATCACCGCGACGACCCTCGATCTCGCATGATCCGACGTTTCTGTTGTACTGAGAGGACCGATTTCATCGCACCATGCTGCCGTTACTTTCTACCTAAATGGAGAGGTAGGAAAAACTGCCAGAAGTGGGGTATCAAACGATAAGCCTGGCTACGGACGAATCCGATGGGGCAAGCTGTTTCTCGGCTAAATTTCGTGGTTATTTTCCTACTGTTCTTCCCCTCGACGATTCATTTCAGCGACAACGTAAAGGCTCAACTTCAGTTTCAATTTACCTCTGCAATAATATTATCAATCTTATCAGTCAGTTTGTCCTGTGTCGCCGACGTGTTTTTTGGATTATTTTCCAACTTCAGTCTTACTATCGATAATAAACTGTAAAAAAATAAAAATGTAATACAATAAAAAATAAAGGGAGGTGTAACTATAAACAATAAAAACAAAGGGGCACAAAAAGATGGTTTTCATCCAGAGGAACAGATTTTCATCTTATTGAAATAATGATAGAAATTATTTCTGCTTCTCGTTATCTATCGGAATTATAAACTCCAAGGATTGAAAAAACTGATGACAATGATCAACTAATTGGTTCTAATTTCTGCATCGACGCAAATTACTTCTGGTGTCTATTCGCCGATACTTTGACTGAACTGCATATCTCGATGTTGCAAATGAATGAAGAGAATGCAGTGTTAATTGCAGGAAACTATTGATTTCGAACGGATCGCGGCTTATTTGCCACTTCCGGTTCGCGAAACCACAGAATTTAACGTTGAATCGGTTGCTTAAATGTAATTTGAACTAATCTCGAGTGGTAACGAAATGGAAAATAGTGAACAATTTGGTAGTTTGAATTTGATGTTTCAAATTCCTTGAAAAGGATATTTATCTACAGTCGGTCACGAAATCATTCGAACATTTACTATAGAAGAACATTATATATATATATATATATATATATTGTATATGTTGTATATGATGCATTATTTTAAATTTCACTAATTAAATAGCATCAGTATGAGCGTGAGTAGTCAATCTACACATAAGTGTTAAATAGAGTTGCACTGAATGTTCATAGGCTTATTAATGTACATAGTATAAATTAAACAATAAACTATAATTATATACATATATATATATATATAATTTATTATATATCACATACATTAATAAGTATATATATATATATATATATATAATTTATACAATAATATATAATTGTTATATTATATAAAATATTATATAATATATAATGGATAATTGGTTGTTTAAATATTTTATCATTTCTGCAAAGTATACTTATATTTGTATTAAATACTTTGTAATTTCTATATATATTATATATTACATATATTATATATTCCATATATATTATAAACTTAATCAATATAATCGTAATAATCGCGTCTCATTGTAGCGTTAACGAAATATCAAACGCGTAATATAATTGTAAAAAATTCCAACAAATTCAAACACTTACACAAATTGCATAAACACTGATTTTGGAATTGTTTTCAAGTTTCGGTGTTGCAACGTATTCATGCGTATGTATAAAATGCAAAAGAAATATAAAATCAGATGGAAAAACATGCAACAAGCGATCGATTGTAATCGAAATTAAAAATCGATCAAGCAACGTGATTCCTTGAAATTATGATCGTTACTGTGAACGAGGATATAAATAAAAAAAATATTTACGTAACAGAGTACGTGGAATGATTCAACGAAAAAATTCGCTTCTCATCTCACAGAGATCACCCGTGCCGTTTCTAAATTATGTTTATTTGTTGTTGCGTAGAATTTCTTGACGTCATGGAATATACGTCGATGTAAATACAAATTTTCTAACAATCAAGGTCGACCGATCTTGGTCCACAGAATTGCTTAATTTTTCACATTGGGCGACGACTTGTTTGATCTTTCCAATGAAAGTTACGACCTTGACACAAATAATCCAGCAGACATCTCTCCGGATGTGCTCCTTTTCTAATTACGAATTTGTTTCGTAATTATTTAATTGACGTCGTTGGTTACGGAAATACTTGATACAACTAGATAGATACGTATAATACTTTGATTTAAACGTTCGAATTTTCAACGATCGTAACTGGGCTTTTGTGAAAATTTACATTAATAAAATAAAAATTAAGTAAAGGTTTTTTTCATATTACCTAGCAGCTTCAAATATTTCGTATACCTTTTCATATTATATGTTCTGTGCATTTTTATATTTTTATTTGATTTTATATAAAGATCTACTTCTAATATTTTTGCGTTTCTTCAGTAACACGGAGGCCATGGAAAAATGATCGTACGACCTGATCGAAATCTTTCGAAAACGATTATGAAAACACTGAAAGTGATTGCCGTGGGAGTGCCGTGGGAGATCGTCGTTTTCGCAATTTTCACTCGGGAAAAGTGTCGTCTGTACTTCTGATACCTTCGACGCTCGTGTCCTTTTTGAATCTTGATCGATTAGATACAGACGTTTCAAGAGAAACGGCAATAAAAACCGCTCAACGAATGCCTTATTAAGGCCAATAAAGAAATCGAAGCATACGAGAATGCTCTATCATTTGCAATAAAGTTTACGTAACAAAAAAAGTGCAAAAGTGATGAAAAATCAGGAACAATCAGAAAAAACAGAAAAACGATCGTCGTCAGACATTGGATAACGATTATAAATATTACGTATATCGAACCACTCAGACATCGAAGTGATCAACTTCGTTTTATAAAAATTTCAGTACCAGAATACGAAACTTAATACCGGATTTTATTGTCCAAAGAACGAACGATTAATTTCAGTTTGAACTGAAGATGAGTTTAATTCTACTATAATTCAATTGTTTATCGTATAAACTAAGTTTTAATCTCATAGATGCTTAAGTTACTTTCAATAATTTACAACTCGAAACTACAAGAATATTTTTCAATTTGTGGATGATGATTCGCGCAATTTCATGTTTGTCGAGTTAATATTTATACTTTTACTTGTTCATACGTGCTCATGAAGTAAAAAAAAAAAAAAAAAAAAACAGCGTATATTGCAAAACGATTAGTTTCGAAATGGAATTGTTCTCTTCTTTCAAACCTTTACGCTTTTCCACCGCTCGGACGGCAGGCCGCTATACTTTTACCAATATTTTTACGCCTAATAAGCACCGAACATGAATCGTTGCAAACGCGTGAAATGTTCGATGAAATCGTTATCATCATTCCTATCTTCGCATTTTCTCGGTACTGATGATAACGAAGAAAAGCCCAAGAAATTGTTTAATTTCATTTTCTCTCGTTAATATCTATAAATTTTGTATTTAAATTTAAAAACCCTATCGATCAATCCCACAAATTGAAAAGTACAAAAAAATTATGACCCGTTTTTTAGAAGCACCGCTTTTTAAATTTGCCTTGGCATTTATCATTATTTACATCATTTTCTTGCGATAAAATTTACGAAAATATATCATATGTTCCTTAAAGAATTGAATGTTACTCTCGCTGAATAATGAAGAAATTAATGGAAAATGGGTAAGTATGATTCAGCTTCTGAAAGATCATATCGAACTTATACATCATACTGTCTACTCGTATCTTACAATAAGCGGCAGTGAATAAAACCCTCAATCAATCTTTGTATCAATTTGATACTTCTTATGAAATGTACATAGGTTCATAGGAAATGCAGTATCACGAAAACTGAAAGTACACGCAACCGAATAAAAATTTAATCAACTTTTACTTTAATTACCTTACTGTTTATTTCGATCTATTTACTGTTAATAAATTATCATAATTTATTAACTATTAACTATTTATCTCTTTTAGTCTTCACTGTATCGCTTTGACGTTAAGAGACAAATCAAAACGAGTTCAAACGGACGAAGATTAACTTTGGCAAAATTGCAATATTTTCTCAGGTTTAAGTATATTTAAGTATAACCCGGGCAAAACAAATAATAAATTTTTTTACTTCTCAATAATTTCCATCCAGTGATATCATACTGACGAGTTCAAAAAGAAAGCGACGAATTATTGTATACGGTTTGGTCACTCGTTATGGTCCGCAATCAATTACCAGCGCGAGTGGTTAAGGGAAGCCAAATAATTTCGGTTCATCTTTCGACACGCGAGGTTCCTTTCTACGCGATTACTGATATTAATTGGAGTTACCGCGTAGACGCGAGCTTGCTACCGTGTTTGCAACAGCTAGCTGCCGATTGCAAAATCGAAGGGAGAGCCGATCATCGGAGGCAGCTGCAAAACCTCTTGCTAAATACATTCGGAGGAAGGAATAGGGAGGGGGGCAAGCCCCTCTGCCTGTTATTCTCCTCGCTGGCTTGTTTCCCCCGATTTTCGCCTTTCGGTGTCTTGGCCAGCTCCCGACGAAAACTCGGCGACTACTCGGCGACTACTCGACGAAATTGCAAAACACCCGCCGCGAACCGCCGCAGCAATTCGCCAAGAAGCTCGTTTCGAGCGCGCACGATTGCACGCGTGACCGATTGCCCGCGCGATCCTCCTCTGAAACACCATCTTGGCCAATCCGCGACATACGTCGCTGCGATTTCGCAGCGTGATTGTTTATCCGCCTAACGATCCACGAGGATATTAACGATTTTGCCTCGCTTGAAATATCACGTTTGCCGGTTTAGGCAATGCCTTTAGCTAAAGGATCCGGAACGTTTTGGCGTCTTATTTAGGTGTTTGAACAGGTAGGTTACACTATGCGTTCTCGCTGATTGGTAGCTTTCAACTGGAATTTCCCTGGGACTGAGAGAACGAAAAGAAGAGCGGCTTGGAATTAATAATTACTGGGAACATAGTAGTCGATTTTTGTTTGGATCGGTGTTTTTCTTTTTAGGATTCAGGCAATTTATGTCGCATAATGCTTCTGTTAGTATGATTTTTTTTTCTGCTTAAATTTTTAAAAATTGCTAACTATAAAAAATGGAGAAGGTGATCAGAGTTTTATTCTTTGGATCGTTATTGGCAAAATTTAATTAATGGAGCAGATCATTCAAACTATGTTCTTTTAATTCATGCCATTATAGGTATGTCACTCTCTCAGATATAAGCACCAATATAAAGTATAAGTCTAATATAATTTATAATAGAAATTAGGATAGCTCTAAGCTCTTTATATTTAATATTTACAATATAACACGTTAACAAAAAGAACAAAATTCCAACGTTCCAAAATTGCAACGTGAATTATAACAGAAATATAATTTGATCGTTAAATGTAATATCACTTACAGCGGGAATTAGTTCCAAAATTTGCAATCGTCCAAACAATTTAGATCGGTCTTGTGAGAAGCAATTCAGTCGTGATCCTTCTTACAGATTCGAAACGATTCTGTAAAAGTGATTGATAGATTGAAAGTTGAGAAATTTCGTGGAATTTTCCCGCCTAATGGACGGAAACTAATTGCATATTTTATTTATCCACAGACTTGCAAATTGTAATGATAAAGGTAGACGTAAAATAGCAGAGTCATCGTTATAATGCAAAATCGCTACTTGCCGAAAATACGATTCTTAAAAACAAAAAGAACGGTCGATGTAAATCGAAACAAGAACGATTGGTCATTTAATGGAAATTTTATGCGAAATATTTCTGGCCATTAAAATAAAAGACTAACGAATTGCATACATTAACACGTCGACTACCACGTGAAAATAGGTTCTGCCTGTGGCATATTTAATTTGTTCAACATGTTGCAATGTGTATAAAACAACATTTTACAAAAAAATAATAGCATGTTGCAACGAATGCGCATTTCCTGTTTTACAATATTACCCAATTATTTGTGATGTTTAAAAATCTTTCTTTTAATTCTTTAAATTTAACGTTTTAAATCATTACAAGATATATTTATATATTTATGATAGAATAAATGTGAGGTATTTATAATCACCGACTTTTTATTATAAATATTTTATAATAAAGATTAAGTATTCCGTTTCCAGAAGCAAAACACACTTTCGCGTGATGATCAACGTGTTAATTATTCGTTTGATGAATGATAAATATTAAATTCGACGAACACGTTTACCTAAATATTCGACGATCGTCTAAGATTAATTAATTCTTAAGATGTACAACTTGGAAGAAATTAATTAAATAAGGAGAAAATCGACACAACAGGCACACAGACATACCAAACAGCGACATCTGACTGCAATTTACAGTTCGACGAAAGACATGCGTGATGTGTAATTGCGGAAAATGTCAAAAAGTCACAAGTATTGGTATAGGAGCTTGTACCTGGATCGCGATAAATTACGATCGTTTACTTCTAGATAGTATCCAGTTTCAATTATCGTATTTTACAGAGACAATAACACTGATGGATGCGTCGTTCGACGATTCTCAAATCGCGTATCAAATATTTTTATTGGAAGAAGTAATGTCATTTCAATAAATTCGCTAACATTCAACTTCATGAATATTTTAGTATTTCAAACTATTATCTGTCGAATCGAGTGACTATATTTTATTTTGCGTTTGTGTAAAAATAGAAAATCTATGAATTTTATATTCGACGGAATGTTAATATTTCCGGCGATTATATTAAATTAAATTAATATTTGAGTAGACGTAATCGAAAATGTATTCGAAACGAAATTCGTTTGAACGAACTGAAAAAAAGACTGAATTAATAAAGAATTTCTTTGTCAATTAAATCTGTTATATTAGAAGATCATAAATAGTCTTTCTCTGCTTAATAGTATCCATCCTAACGTAATTAGGAAAAGAAATGAAATTACGCGAGATTGGGAACTGTTACAAAAAAAATATAGTATCCATGGAGCCGATAATATAATTCTATCATTTTGCTTACTCAAATGACTTTATATATTTTGAATTTTGAAATGAATATTCCTTTGTAACTTCATTATTCCTATTGCAAGTGAAACAAGTTACGCTAATAAGCACTCTTTTTGCTATTCTGTCAAATATTTACATTCGAATATCTGCATTAAAACATGTCATTATTCAAAATAAAATAGTCGCTCGATAAAGTTGATAAATAATACATCAGCCATTATCTCAAAAAGTGATGACGTATATTTATTTACGCAATAGCATAATAAAACAAGTGATAATCTATATTTCTCGGAAAAAAGAAATGATACGGAGGATAATTGAAGTCAATACGTTGATTTACTTTATCATGCAATTACTTGTCAACTAATTAGAGCTTCCCGATCGAAGACATTAATTCACAGCTCTTTTTCTCTCGAACGCTTCTTTTAAATAATTAAAAACTACGATTGTAAACAGCGATTACAGTGTGATAAATTAACCGTCATAAAACATCGTGCGTAGAAGAGATAGAAACAAACTTTACGAGAAAAGCGCACTAATGTTACAATTTTGAAATATTGTATCACTTAATAAACAACAATTATATGGATGTATATTTTTCATAATCAGCTCAAGGTATGGATCGTGTTTGATTGTTTTTCATATTTTTATTGCAGATTAAAGAAAAAGTATATCCAGAAAATTTAAAATAAAAATATGATTAACCTACATTCTACAAACAAATTTTTCAAACGATTTTCAACTGTAAAGTACGCATCAGTTTTCAAAATGATTTAAAATTAATACCTCTGCTGTTTTTAGAATAAATTAATTTCTTGCTAAAATGAAGCGACGCAACACGACAACACTGCAAACGCAGAATGGTTGCAGTTCGATAGGCGCCCGATTCTGACATTTACAATTAGTTTCGCTCAAAATTTACTTGATGAAGACACACATTTAAATACTTTCAAGTAATTATTAAAAATATTTTCCTTTCCCCAAATAATCCTAATTATACATGACAGAGATATAGATCAAAAATACTGAAACAATTTTACCAGGAAATATATCTTTCCACCAATTTTTACTAACTAAATTTCGCTTCAGAAATGTTTTTTCAATTTTAATTCATTTAGTATCCTCTAAGTTTTCTGTTACGACGCTATTTTGTTAATACTATTTTGTAAATCCCTTTACCTTCCTGGTTAACTGTGCTTGTTTAAAGAATAATTCCTTGTTAGGAATTAATGTTGCAGATTTTTATACATCTGTAGGAAATTTTACAGTATAAAATTGCACAGAATGCGCATAACAATGTGAAGAAATGTTTAAAATTGGAAATTAAAAAGGAATTAAAATTATGAATTTTTATTCCTTAAAATTTGCGTAATTATCGTTGTAATTTGCGTAATTATGTATTTGACGACACAATCCTGACCGTTTTGCATGACAGATAACTACTGTAATTTTTTCTATTGCACATTAATGAATAGAAAATCAGATTCTGTGAAATCTATAGCGACGTCTATAAAATTACGAAAGACGTAGTACACAGGTCACAAATCTTCCGAAGTCGACGTAATCATATCGTAAATCTGTTCGTAACTGACCGTCTGGGTCTTTCTGTAAAACACGCAAGCAGATTTCGTGTTACGCGTTTTAAATTGACGTATGCGTCGACTTAATTCAACTTGTATTTCCCTGTTGAGAAACAACAATAAGAAAATTGCGAACTTCGCAAGTCAAATAAGGGAACGATAAGGGAACAAAGAACAATTTTTACTAAATTTAATAAATATGTAAATTTTTAAGTAAAATTCCAACAGCAATAATTAAAATTAGACTTTCGTGTCTCTTCATATTTTTATGAATGTCACTTTTTGTGCAAATTCATATTTCTGAAATTATTAAATTTTCCTTAAATTGAATTTTATTCGTGAATGTGAAGTTCATATTTATTTTTGAAAATATAAAAATATAAACTATACTTTTATAAACTATACTTTTATATAAAAATTATATAAAATATAAAAATATAAAATATGCTTTTATACATTTTTTCACATTACGTGCAATTTTGCACTCGAATTTCTTTCTTATAAATGCATAAAAATCCGCGGTCTAGTTGTAATAAAAATTCTTAGTTCGTTTATCTCATACATGTTTACATATTTATGGATTGATTTCCCACTGTTAAATTTTCCAAAAGTACAGATATTTTCCAAACATTAGATTCATGGGTTTTTCCAAAAGTACAGTATATCATTTAGTAATGATATACTACAGTAAGACTATTAGAAAAAATACTATTAAAATTAATATGTAAGAGAGACGAACAGGCCCAAAAAAATGTTTCTTCAACTGTAACTAATTATAAGTATGAAACAATAATAACAGGATGACACTCTCTATGTACGAAAAATATAATAAGAAAAAGAAACATGTATAATTTAAATATATTACGCTGAGACACACATTTGTAACTATCAGTGCAAATTTTTCCTCTCAATCAAATGCTAAACTAGTTTAAGTATTCTTCCTACTGGTGCAAGGTTACTTAATGGTCAGTCATTAGATCATTAATCAATTTAATTAAAATGCAATAACAGAAGGAGCAAGTCATTCAATGTGATGTAAATGTATGTTTAACAAATTGTTTTTTTTAATCATGCGTTCGTATTTCTCAACGAATGGATAATTAATTTAACTGATGAATATAAGAAACAAAACAAAAAAGATCTTCTAGAGTGAAGAAATGATTATTTATATATGTAATTATAACTGACAGTTTACAAAGTTATAATTAATTGTTATAATTATACATATAATTATCAATTGTATCTATCACATTATTGTTATTAATATTTTTATTTCATCACTTTATATTATCATTTTTAATTATATTTTATTTCATTATTTGTTTAAAAATAACTTAACTAAAACTTTACTGAAATAATTATAATCAATGATCTACAAGATTTCATCTATCAAAAAAGATAGAAAAATAGAAATCCTGCCGGTTTTTAGTTGTGGCAAGTTTAAAATTCTTTAAACGAGTCCGGACAACAACTGTGCGGTTGAGTAATCAGCGGCTAGATCGCGAACCCGTTTAAATCGGTCGGTTCAAGTTACAGTCGCACGTATGTAATCGCCGCGAATCAACAAAGAGGCAACAAAACTGCCCCAAGAAAACTTGACCTTCATCCTTAACTGGAAATCACGATATTTCGCGTTGAGTATCTCCCGGAAACGGAAAACGTACGAAATAAAACTCGTAAAACTCGTCCTTGAGAATTATTTAGAATAAATAAAACTTCGGTATCGAATATTCTATCTTTAAAAATAGTCGAGGCATACCTTTGGCTACGACATCTCGCACGAGTGCATTATAATTTGCGGTAGGTCACGAAATCTACTAGAAACTCGCGATCTCGATCGTGAACTCGCCATCGAGCGAAGATCGCGCATCAGATCTCACGGAGACCTCCTCCTCTAACACGAACGTGAGCAGCTTGAAAATTATTGAAATTCGAATGATCGAGCTTCAATTTCATCATACTCGTGAAGCAGCAATAGATAATTTGTTCTGGCCTGCATACATCGAATTTGAAGAACAAATGATAGTTCTGCCAGAGAGAGTTTGCGGATAGTTTCAGTCTCATGGTGGTTCAATGAGATTGTTCGATCAACGATCAACATTTTAATACACACATAGTTATATTCATAAAAGTATTCGAGCTTCATGAAATTATGGAATATGAACCATTTTATTGAGATTTTATTGAGATTTACCATGATTTTATTGGTGAAGTGTGAAATGTAAAAATTATAAGGTATAATACACTTGACCCAATTATAACTTTATACCTTATTACACCTTATAATTTTTAAATTTTTAGAGGTATAATAAAACTCAATACAAGTATAAATTTCAGAGATATCTTACATAAGTACACATGTTTCTAATTCGGAAATTATAAAAATAATAAACAATCCATTATATTAATAATCTTCAACATTTATCAACATATGTATTTACCAATATAATCACGATGAGCGCGTCTCGTTGCGGTGTGAATAAAATTTTCAAATATTCCATATAATACACATAATAGATATACATGAAAATTCATCTATGATGACTGCTCGAGTCTTGACAATGAAAATGAAACAAGTCCTGCAAATTCTTCTACTACTTTTACTGGTTATTAAGAATCTTTTACACCCAACCGTAATTCTTCGTGTTTGACATTTGCATCGTCGCATATTTTCTTTATTCAAAGAGATGTTCTCTCGTAATTATTTTTAAAAAAATGTTGCATATACATTGAGACACGAGAATTAAACAACAGCGCGAAATGAAAAATTATTTACTGGTGACATTGTCGCGAATCGTGGGCGTGGCAAATATTTATCTCGGGAGCCTCTTTTTTTCAGTAAGTAACGTCTGATGACTTCGACGCGCGCATAAGGCATGTAATGTCGGTGAATCGAGTACGGTGTGAAGCGCTCGGTTCTTTCACAATACTTGTACTCCTCGATGTTTTTTGAAAGTTGCTTAACTTTTGATGTACATATATTATTATGAAGTAACAAAGAGCACATGGGCATTAATGATGATATATGTACGATGTAACATGACGTGTAATCGTACATACAGAAAATAGATTAAGACTTAATTCGAACTGCGTGAACTCTTTAAACAATATCGAAACCAGCGTGCAGTTAAATGTCGATCAGATATAATATGAATTAAATACATAAATCTGATCACATCGAATGTATCGCAATTATTTGTCATCACTTCCACTTCATCGAAATGTTTACGATTGATTATTATATATCAATAGCACGTTGTTAATTGTACAGTTAACAATTTATATCAGATAAATAAAACCATTTATAGGGTCAGACAATTTTGTTATAAATTACTTACTCTTTCATTAAATGAAGCGAAATCGTGGGCTATTTACTTGACCTGATTAATTCTCGTTTTAAGATACAACCGCGAGGCTTGAAGTTGCACGTACCTCGTTCATGTAGTTGCGATATTTTACGCACAGATGATACTAAATTACAATGATGAGTATCTACATTGGCGTTGACCTCGTCACTCGTACATAAATAAAAACGTGAATCTCCCATGATTGTGTAATCACAGTAGCCTCATTTTCTTTTGTAACTTCTCGAATTTCCTGCGAGCATAAAAGCTCATGGCGTAGAAGTAACGAAGTTTTGTCTCCAAAGCGGATAAAGTATAGTCGGTTGGATTGTGGCAATTAAAATAGATATACGTTTGCATGAACAACTTAGTTTACAATGAAATTTTAAATTTTAAATTTCGCTTGTTGTTCTAATTGAATTGTCCTGAATCATTGAACTGAATTATTTCACATTTTCCTTTTTTAATCTACTAACACGTTGATCGCCATTCCATTTTTATAAATATTTTAATTGATTAATAATCGGAACAAGGTTGACGATGAATATCATCGACAGAACATTTGAAATAACTTAGACGATTAGGTAATACTATAAAATAAAAATAAACGGGTTTACCCCGTACTTTTATTATTATTTAATTACAGTATTTTATAAAAATTAAATAATATAATCTGTCAGTCAACGTGTTAATGGCAATGAAATACAACATTTTCTTTGCAATCTTCCTCAAAGTTTTACGTTACTGATAATCTGTAATTAAGAAAATGAAATTCCAAGAATTTCTATAATATCCTTTTCCGTCATCCTAACCAGAGTCTACAAGTGCATAAAATTGAAAGATACTTAAACAGTTCCAACATTATGGATCAATAGAGTGATCCGCTACATAAATATAATACGATCAAATTCAGAAACGCAACGAGTTAAGCGATTGCATTTAACGTATAGTCAAAAGGGTGTCTTTCCTGCGTATACGGTCCAAAAAAAAAAAAAAAAAAGAAAAAAAAATGAATTAAACTTTGGAATATGTTAATAACAATGCTAACGATATAATATTAACCATAAATTCAGAACACGTGCAATTTTAATGTATACTTATTGCATACACCCGGAATGCCAAAAAGAAAAAGTGCAGCGTGACTCATATGAGCGCCATGATACGTAGTTCTTATTCACCACGTCATTCAGTTGCAACATGATAACGTTACAATTAGAAATTAAACAAACGAAACTGATCTAAATACGCGAGCAACTGTCTACGCGGATGGTCCGACAATGTCGCAGACAGAAAATTAATGACCCTTTTTACGAAACTTTATCATTCGAGCATCTCGGGAATTGTTCCAGAGGAACAAGTAACAGTGGGGAACAAAAGGAAAAAGAAATAACGAAATTTTATGCGATTCCACGTGTTTACAAGACCCAAGCAGGAAATGGTAAATTTTTAATTTAGGACAGCTTTTTATTAAAAGCTGAAATTGGGAGGATTATTATTCGCTAAATTAAAAATCTTTTAATAATAATATAATAATAGATTAATAATAAATTAATAATAATAATATAATAATAAATATCTTTTAATAAAAAGAAATGCTAGAATAGAATCTCATGCTTCTCCGGAAGGAAATTAGTAAACTAGAAAGGGCCGGTAAACTAGAAACTTGCCCCAAAAAATCTCCATTGGATATTTCACATATTTACGAAATAATGAAATTTTACACAACTCCACGTTTTTCTAAATTTGTTTAAAGAACTGGAGCCTAGGCAGAAAACGTCATTCATTAATTATTGTAACTTTGGATATCGCATGTTGCACATACTCTGCGCATTTTCGCAATGTCAAATTTTTTACAAATATATAAAGAAATCTAAAAAAAGTCTGATAACGATAAAACCGAATGTATATATTCGGACGAAGAGGTTGGAACGAGGAAGAAAGTGTCATTCACACGAAGGTCGAGATTCGACCTCGCAAATCTCCCGTAAATTATTTCGTCGAATTCCTTCCATGGTCGATACGACAGCGTACTTTGTCCTTACGTTCTTGCACTTGCGACACATTGTTTTCATCGCAATCGTACAAGGAGGATATTTTTTCAAACGGCGAATTAACACGACATGAATTTCACGGCGACGACAGAAGAGTCTAAAGTCGAAACAGGGGTTCCAAAAGTGGGGACAATGTTCGCCATGTGTGCACAAACGAATTTCATCTGGCCGTTAATGCCGCTTTGCCCGCGTCCGTGACATAGTTTCGCGTAATTGCGTAAAATAACAGCTCCCTAATCTTCACTCGTGCGACCAGTTCCTCGAAATCTCAAAGTCACCGTTTAATTATGAATCGAGCGGTCGTTTCAGCGAATGACGATCGCTGAAAATACCCATTGACGTAGGATGTTTCGCGTCACGCGATGCACGACTTACAATTAGTAATTACGTGTAGACGAAAGAAATGTCTCTAAATGACATCGCCGAGTTTTTAAAAAATTTTTAAAAAAAGGCTAGATTCTAAATTTCCAGCTCTGACGTCTAAATTCTAACTTCTCTGATTAAATGTTAAAATAATAAAAAGAAATAATCATCGTTATTAAGCATAAATAATAACGCTAACATTTAGAAACTGGTTTCGACAGATATCGAGTTCACATGCGTATCGGCTAAAATTGCTAGTGGGCGGTTGATTAAATTTTTCAATTAGCTTCGCTTAGTATTTCCAACGTTCAACATCGAACTCAAACATGATCGATTGAAATCACCAACTTCCAGATTAAATATTGGTGACGATGATAATATTTCTGAAGAGTCTGACACAACTGACCTCAATTTGCTACAACCAAGAAAACGATATCCGGAAGAACGATAAGGGATTCTGTGTTGTTTTTACGAAGAATTTTGCACCGCAAAATGGTTGAACGTAATGACTTTAACGCATGGTTCTAACATATCACACCTACAGATATACTAAGTAAGAGGAGTTTATATGCGCGTATGCGTGTATTTATCTAAAACTGATAATGAAAATTTTGTTAATAGCAACAATATTGGCAATCAGGGCAGCCATCGAATTCTTCGATTAAAGTTTTTCTACGTTCAACTACAGTCCTACTTTTTTACTATGTATACGGTTACGCTTCTTAACTATCGCGCTTTCTGTTGGACAAATTACGCTGGAAAGAGCAAAAATCCTCTCACCGATCGTTCTCGCAACGTGTGAGAAAAAATGTGCAAAAGCAAGTGTGAAAATAATAATTGCGAGGAATGCGAACAAGAAAAACGATAGTGAGGTAAAAAAACTTGAAGCAAAATTCACAAAAGCCGTAGATATTGAGGACTGAACTGAATTTGCGTAGATGAATCAATACTTTAGAAATTCCAAGCTTTATAAACAATTGTGTAAATTGGACTGAGAGGGGGCATGCGATGTTTAGTAGTAGTTTTCAAATATTTCAAAGTCATTGATACTTTCGGTTGTATTGCGAGGTATTACGTTGAATTGACGTTAAATTCATATCGTTGAGTTAGATTCTCATGCAAAATTATTTGTGAAAATTCAAAGCGGCGAAATTGCAGAAAATGCAATTTGAAACGAAATATACACAATATATAAAAAAATATATGAAATATCGAAAGCAGACTGCTCGTTACAACATTTAAAAGTAGAAACAGATTTCTGCTTGTGCATAGAAAAGTATCGATAGAAATAGAATCAATCACGTTCGTGAAAGTACGAATCTCACCCCTTTGCCACCACTGGAGTTAAAAAAGAGTAGCAGCCAGAGTAGTCTGGATCGCACGATGGAGAACACACTACCTAACTATATCTAACAAAAGGCAAGTTAACTATCGCTAAAATATCGGGGCGCGTTTGAAATCGGCAAACGACCTTGACCGAAGAAGGGTGGTTGGTACCTGGCTCGAGACGCGACAGCTTCCCTTTCTCTCGCGTCGGATCATGGTAGGAAAAGAAGACCTTGACTCCCTGTGGCACAAGATTTTCAGGCGATCACCTAAGGCCCACATACCCCACCCTAGCCATTGCTCGGCCCCACTTACTTAACCAATACTTAAACCGCCAGTTTGCTCCGCCGCGGACTATTCACGCAGCATCGACCGTTGGACCCACATTTCTATATATATATATGTGTCGCACGCGCGGATGCGTGCACACACTCACACACCTACACACACCTATACACATACACGCACACATGCACAAAACCTATACACATACACGCACACTCGCTTACCCAGTGACGCGCGTGCTGGTGGAAAAACGCACGAGAGGAAAGAGAAAAGCGCGAACCGTGATCAAATGTTAGCCACCCTCAGAATCGTGGAAGATAACAGCGCGTGTGATTGACGTGTGACACTATATAATAGGGGAAGAGGGAACTTGTGCGAACAGACTGCCAAGAGTGTCAACAAAGTGTCAAGTTTTTTCTTCGAGCTTCTGTCCACGGATCTCTCATTCGAGTCGAAAAAATTCCGAGAGTCATCTGTAAGACGAGCAAGCGGTTCAACGTTGGAGAAACGAACGGATCGATCGAACTCCACCGGTGAAGAAAAGATTGATACATCGACTCCGGTCCTCGAGAGGCTCAAGTCCGCGTCGAGAAGCTAGAGATCACTCGGTATCGAGGCCGACACGCGGAGGTGGAGTCACGGGTGAAGCGAGCCCGAAGTGGCCACACTTTTACTTGCGAACGCGGCGTCATTTTCGTCGGTGAACAGGTAAGCACTCGGCCGCCTCTTTTTCTCTGCTCTCTCTCTCTCTCTCTCTCTCTCTCTCTCTCTCTCTCTCTCTCTCTCTCTATCGATGGCCGATTGAATCGCACGAGCAGCCACGGCTGCAGTGAAACGGCCGAGTGTCGAAAAGAATTTCCATTATTTCCACCGTTTAAAGAATGACGCCCGATCTCCGTTTAAAGAATAACGACCTACATTCGTACATATACCATTCGAAATCGACTAAAAAGTGGTGACACTACCGACTGACGCGCGCACCTGCCATCCGCTCCAACTTCCGCTCGTGTATGTGACATTAATTTGACGAGATTTCCAAGACAGTTAACGTTACGTAGTTTTCACGTAGTTCCGAACGCTAATTGAATTATACGATGATCGAATTGTACGATATTTGAGTATGTTTGCGTAATTGTAGAAATCGTAGGATATTCAAATATACGATAAAGTTACAAAATTACAGAGTATCAGAGTATGTTGTAAAATTACAAAACACTGTTGTAGAATTTATTACATTGCAGAAAATTCGATCTGTTGCATAAAATGACAGAGGAAATTACTAACTAATTATACTGTAGAATTATACATTTATAGAACAGTTGAGTATATTATAAAATTATATAGAATATATAATACAACGATTATTAGAGCTATGATTTGATACATTATAGGATTATAGAGTACCATTATAAAATATTAGAATTTGTTATTCTATTATTTATGAAATGTTAAGCTAAAGTAGCTCGTGTGAAATTTTTCAAGAAGGCTAGAAACTTAGAGATTAGTGTCTAAGAAAGTACATGTTATAAGAAATTCAAGAACAAGTGGAAGATGGATTTTCCCGTGCAACAGCATCGCGGGCGAAAGCAAAACCGCGAGCAACCGTGTACATCACGTTTAAACTCTTTAACGGCAACTAATGAAACGAGCGCAACCGTTTGTGTAAGTTTATGTCTCAACGTAGATCAAAGTAGATTTGTGACATTGTTGTTGTCCGACAACACACGGAACGTGGATTTAGTTAAGTTATCGTGTGACAATTTGAATTATTCTCATTCTGGAAGTAGTAGTATGAATTTGCGTTAACCGAGATTTTAGACAGAACCGTATCATTCTGAAAAAATTAATTTAAGTCATATCTTGCTTATCTGGGTCAAAGAAATATATTCGCGAAGCGACTGATGAAAATTATTCGAGCGTGTCGTTCAAAATACTCCTGCAAAATACGTATTAATTGAAATTGCAGATAGGATTATTTCAAAAATATCACTATTTGAGTTAAGATCGTTCGAAACTCACCTGCAAGTATACGACGATACGTATTAATCGAAATTTTAGACAGAACAGTGAAAAATAAATTTCGCTCACAGTTCGTACATGCAGGTTGGAGAAGTATACTCGCACCTGGTACAAAGTATCCAAAAGCTCGTATCGAATTAAGATTGTTTAAAACAACTTTGTCAAATAGTGGAAAGAATCGAAAACGATGAATAGAAAATTCCAAAGAAACAGTAAACAAATAAATAAGTTACAGCGAATAGATATCGGGTTGGCGTATTGTTGCCAAGCGTGGCTTTCCACTTTCGTAAGTAGAAGACGCCCCTAAATGATCAGACGTCGGGAAATCGCCCAGTAGAACGCACGACCGATCGAATTTCGTACCGTTAACCGATTATTCTTCACAAACAAGCGACTTTCTCGGTTTCACGTCGTTTCGCAATAAAGGTTCTAACAGTGGTTACCCTCGAAAGTGTAAACTTTGTTCTGCAACTCTCTCGAAATGTTCACAAACGCATTAAAATTTTCCAATGGAATTCAATTAAATGGACTCGTTTAAATGAAACGTGAAATGATTTGATTCAAATTACGGATTATCGATAAATACACTGTGATCACAGTATCATACAGTCGAACGACATGATTCAAACTTGCTCCATGTAATTTCACTAACTTTCGAAAGATTAAAAGATGAAAATCTTCCGCGAGTATCACAAAATGGCACGCACTCCAGACGCATGTATACCGATACACGTGGGGAAGTACATCTATGTTTTATCGCACATATTGCAGTGGAAAGATCTTCGAAGCACGCAGGCAATTCAAAAGATCACCGTATTAAAATTTATTCAGCGTTGCGTAGCTTCAACTAAAATTTTAAGAAAGTGTTTTAAAAAGGGAACGACTATACTGTTTATTTCGAAAAGGAACTATGAGAAATTATCCATGCTGGCTTGTGCAATAGAATGAATTTTAAAGGATTAATGGAAAACAAATATTTAGAAAGGTAACGTTTATTATTATTATAGTAGAAAGGAAAACGATTTATATTCGTTTCGTTAATAATTCTCTTTATTAAAATTATGCAACGTTGAATAAATTTTCATATAACATAGAAGATTGTTCCAAACTTTGAACCGAAGAAGACGAATTAACTCGTCAATTGGATTTCCAATCTCATAAGTACAATTCCTACTTTCTAACGCGTCTCACCTCGCTTATTTATTTACAAATTACCGTAAATTACACTTCTAAGGAGTGCAATTAATCTAACTAAAATTTTGTTATATTTTTTAAGTACAAAAGATGTTGACAGGTTGAGAGAATCATTTTTCCGAAACTCGGACAATTATCAGACACGCTGGTTATTGTCATATTCGTCATACGCAAAGCCACACTGAACTCAACGATCGCACGAAAGAAAAGAAAAAGGAAAAGGAAGAAAGATAAGAGAACGATGAAATCAATTTTCCTTAGAAAGCAAAAACGTTGTTGTGAATGAAGACAACGTTAATGTTCCGAGATACGCGTGACAGTGGTAACTAGAACGACAGGTTCGTAAATAGTTGCGGTACGCGATCTGGTGAGCAAAATTCGCGCGAAAAGAACGAAAAATAGAAAATTTCAGTAAATGAGAATCGAACTGAACGTGCAAAGTGGCCAACTAAAACTCGTGATCGTCCGGCTTTCTAGCCAGGAGAAATACTTGATTTTATCGTTTTTGAAAATTATAGGCAATAGTGGAAAAAAGGTACCTGCTTCCCATGCCGTGCAAAAGTATGCCAAGAAACCTTTCCTTGCGTTAGATGATTCGAAAGGAATTTCCGAGATAAAGAACGGCTGTCCCCTTTTACCGATCGGTCGAGTACCTAATTCGTGCGAAGACAAATTACGCATCCGAGATGCGAAATGTTATCATCGCTACGAGCGGTAATTCAAGAAAATGATAGTTAAAGAGAAATTGGACAATGTATAGACAATACGTTATACACGGATTCGCCAGAATGACATACAGTGTTTTCTAATCGGTGAAGAGAACGTTGATTAGATATTTCGAAGAGAAATGTTTCCTTTATATCCTGCCGGTTACACTGTTACATTTATTGGAGAAAACTTGATAAATTTCATTTTATTTACTACTAACTCCTGCTCAAAGTCTGTATTCGTTTCGAAACTGAAAAACGATACTTTGTGCAACGAATCTGTACGCGTGAATATATATTAATAATTTTCTTACAAAATACACGTGCAATTCAAGGAACGAACTTTATCTTTTAATATGGAACGAAACAAGCTCGTGTACTTCGGCACGAAAGTGTGCTTAAGAAAAATTATTAGCAACCTTATAAAAAAAAAAAAAATGATTCACTAAATATATTGACAAAAAGACAATATTTGGTCGAATATTGCTTCTCTAATTTTTTATTCTCAACTCTTGGAGTATTCCATTTGGTTTTTTTAATGTCCTCTTAAAGTTTGTCGCGCTCTCGACGTACAAATGGAACAACTTTTGTCTGTGACAAAATTATTTGAAACTAAAAGCAACGAAAAGCATTAAATTTCTACGAAATTTATCAACAGATGTTCTAATACTTATGAACGCTGTACGTAACTCATTCTCTCCGATTCTCTGCTCGTTATTAAACAGTTCGTTAAAAAATTGGGACAGAATTTCGTGGAATTCTACATGCATGAAAATTTCTCTCATTCGTTTGGATCCGCAGCGTGCAAAATTTCACCGAACAGAATTCAAATCATCTCGTCGAATGTGAAACTTTTCGCGAATTTATGGTGCAAATAATTGCGAATTAAATTGGTTGTAACGGTATTATTAATCGCTTCAGAGTCTTTGGTTATTTTCGCATGTGCGTAACTCGCAACAGAATGCGAGCCAAATTAACGTTTCATTAAAAGAAGAACCTGCTTTCGTTCGTGAGTAGCCTCGTACTGTGAAATGAATCTGATTTTAAGTCTCGGGTATGCTGTTCGTAAGGTTAAACGTCTTTTTTCTTCCCTCCGTGGTTAATTAAATTAAAATAAAGGCATAAAAACGGAAGGTGCGAAGCACACGTGTCGGTAATTGTTTTGATTTCATTAGAATTTCCAAGAATCGACTGCCTTTTTCCAGGCATAATTAGACCGATACGCATCCTTCTCGACAGGCAACGATATTAATCAAGAGTTTGCGACCTCCAGCAGCTTCGCTGTCGAGCAGACGACGCATAAGGTCGAGAGTAATTTATTTACTCTGCAACACCGATACTGGAATATACCTGCCAGGCACTAATTTGCTGCAATAAAGATAAAAGACTTTGTCTGTCAATTCACAAGAAAATCTAAACGTGTCATCTTTAATTAGTGTTCGTGCTTTTAACAGACTAATCGCTAAAGACAGGCTCAATATCTCTTATGCAGTTCAGTCGCTATTTTCTCGTAAATTTTCGTAAATTAAAAGTTCGAATCACCATTCACTATGTGTACTAATTTTTTTATTAAATGCACGCTTGCAACAAGTATCTTATAAATCTTGCAGGAAAAAAAAGACGCGCATCATTTTCAAACGGTTGTAACCTTCGTATGCTGAAGATTACTCCTCAAGTAGGTTATCACGATTTTTGATATTTTAAATTTACTTTGTACTTTAATCTCCTCGATGGAAAATTAATGTGGGTCTTCAATCTTTTTAAAACCTTTTAAAAATTTTACGAGAAACTGGAAATTACACGCAGCGTATATAGACGCACATAGAAATATATAAAATATCCAAAATAGGGTGTAGATAAAAATTTCTGTCTCTCCGATTAATTAAGATTAAATCAAATCAAATGAAAAATCCCAATTAACAATTGATGAGTAATTTTTGTACGTGGTACGACACACTATAATTTATGATAATATTTCACGCGAGACTGCAACGACGTTCGACGTTCGATTCGTTCCGTGTGTACCAATTACTGCTCTAGTTACTCCAAGCACAGAAAAATGATAGAGTTATTAGCAGTAACGATCTCGCGATGAAAAATTCACACGGAACTGTCCGCGAATTGTGTACGAAAGTATCGTTTTTTTTTTCTGGCGTGCATGGTCAATTACCCGATATCGTGTACCAACGGGAGAATGTCCGAGAACGTAAAACGCGTCAGGTTATGCAACTTGACTGGACGAAATATTTGGCACAAGGTCGCTGGACCATTTTTAAGCAGGTCTCGCTAAAAAACATAGAGAAATCTCGGTAAAAGAAAAAACATTCGATCGAGCGTATTCGTCAAGAATTCTTTCTTCGGAATTTTAAAAGCTCGATTGAATAATTCGTTCGTTTCGACTGATCACTTCGTTTCACGGAATAATCCTGATGTATATCTGATTATATCTGACTAATGATTCTGCGTCCATTTCACTTTTTCATTTATATCAATTAATTGTTATTAATTGTTTTACGTGAAACTGTGAGGGTTCAGTAGCTGTATGGTTCAATTCGGAAGATTGAAGAGTTTACAGCAATACAAAAGCAAGTGTATTTGTTGAAAGAGAAAAAGAGATGTAAGTTTCATATTTGAAAAGTTTATTAATACGAATATTGACTGACGGTGAATTTGTAGTATATTTTATAAAATGATCTGATTTTGAGATGCTTTCTGTTGAATTGTTTTAGGTAAAACAATAATATTGAGATTTAATTTTATTATTCCTAATTTATCATCCGATAATTGGCGAAAGTAATGTACTACATTAATGTTCTAACACTGAGCAATTGATCATACAAGCCAAAAGTGCTATCAATGGAAAAAAGAAGTACATATCAACGATCAAATATAAAAAGTTATACAGCTCGTTTAGCAGAAAGTTCTTCAAAGATTTTTAAAAATCTGAAAGATCTTGCTAAAGTCATATTCTCGCCTTAACTTTACCTGTCAATAACCAAACGCGATATAGAAATATGTAAATACAGTTTCTCTAAGGTGAAACATTTCCAAGAAAAAGTAAATCCAAAGAATCTTCTTGAGATCGTGTTCTATTCGAGAAGAAATCGTGTCACCTGTCTCGACCAATAACTTCCTCATCTAGAAGAAAATTTCTTGACACCTAATTCCTTATACGCTGCGCTGCAAAAAGCCCATGACTCACTCGAAGATCAAACAATCCGACGTCCTCAACCAAGGAACAGACTTTCACGTCGTGTAAAAACGAAGTAGGTAGAGGTTTCAGCGAAAAGCAGTGCACTGTCAATTCTTGGACTGTTCACGACCAATGTCCAATAGACAACGAGTATGAAATCTCACTTATGATACAATTTAAGATCCTAGAAAGAACGCGTAATTGTGCTCCCGTACCAAAACTAAACTGTGCGATGAAAGAACAAAGATAACGAGCTCGTGGAGCAAATGTTTGCAAGGAGAGACACTTTTTGTCAAGGTGTTTTCTTCCCCTTTTCAGGGGAAGATTTGTTAGTCTAGTTTGAAAGGCAAGGAAATGATAGTGGAAAAGAAATTATCGCGTTGTACGTGATGTGAAAAAATTCGTTAAAAATCGTTTTGCTGCGAATGCACAATGCCCTCGCACATAGATACCGACATTGAAAAGATACACGTAGGAGAAATTAACCTCAGAAATCGAGGAATTTTAAGAAGGTTTTCTATTAGAGATAAATTAGTAATAATTTAGGCAATAAGTAAATTGCAATAAATTAATCTTGGAATTTCTAATTTATTTTGACTTTGTTGTTGATTTCAGTCGCGGAGGATATAAACTTAAATCATCTACGGTGCAATAATAATAATTAAGAATGTACTAACAGCATGCTACTTCCCTGTAAAAACAAATTGTCGTCAATTTTTCGAAAATTGAGTTGAATCGAATTGAACATTTTAGAATGAAAGGCAAAAGTAGGTGATCAATAAAACACGAACGCAACAACTACTACTCGCAACGGTACAGTTCAAGATTACGCGCATACTTTTCAAGGTCGAATACTGTAGAAATCTAGTCGAGAATGAAACTTATTTAAATAATTATCTCGATCGTTACTTCTTTCGCTTGTTACTCGATACCGTGTTTACATTCATTCCCGCTTAGAATCATTTTCCTGCTTCCTAGATCTCGGTTCGATTCCTATTTCAAGGCAAACATTTTCGCCTCCAGTGAATTTCACCGATTTAATCGTTATCTTTAAGCGTAACAACTCCTAGAAAACTCCAGTAAATGACACTCACGAATTACTCGTACAGCACTAACTAATGAAAAATTATCGATACTTTAAATTGTTGATGATGTAACTTTGTGTATAAAAAAAAAAAATATCACAATGACATCCGTTCGGTCTTTAAAGCGCAAAGCATCTACTACTTCGATAGTCCTCGGTTTGTTCTTTTCGAAAATATTCTTACATCGTGTAACGTGCGAGGTGATAAGGATGCTTCTATTTTCGAAAATTGCAAGAATTCAAATGTCTCTGGAAAGTTTAAAAAATTGTTTTTACGGCTGTATCTACCATGGTCTTGAACGAAGATTCCACGATAATCGAGGTCACCGTAAAACTAATACCGTTTTTTCGAGACGAGGACCGTGAGATGAAAGTGAGAAGAACAGAATCATCACAACACGATACGCGTAAGAGTCATTCAGAATGTGTACTATTTCTCCGACGTTCTTCGTCATGAAAGTTTTATGATTGGTCGCTTTGGCGAAGTATGTGCCCTTGAGAATTCAATCAAAGATGTTACCTACCTAACCCTGAGATTCTCAAGAAAACTAATTTTCACGAGGAATTGAGAATACGTGAAGAAAGACTGTGAAACGATCTGGTATTTGTACGTTTCAGAGATTACAGTCGTACGAATTACTTGTTATTTTAGAGCAATTTCAGGGTATTGAAACTAGAAATCATCAGTCAGAAATGAACAAACAATACAACTGATCGAGATCGTACGTTTCAGAAATTACAATATTTCCCTTTCGTGGAACAATTTTAGGAAATATTTAGAAAAAGCTCAAATAATGAGCTAATTACAATCATAGAAACACTACAGTATCACCATTTAGAATAACTTTCACCACCAAAATTCACCTACGAGAAAAGAAGCTTCTCGGGAGAGATTGAACTGATTGAACAGATGGCCGCAGCAATGCTAGAGAAAAGTAAATTGGAGCAGCGGCGAGTTTCGTTGGATGTTCGAGGAATAATTGGCGATAAATTTCCAGGTACAAAACCTCGTGAAAAAAACCGTTCACGCGGTGTAATAAATCTGCAGCAATTAAATTTGACGAGCACACGAACGACCAGGAGATCACTAGGTTAAGATAGTCGAAAAAACGAAAGAGAAATTGAATGAAGTCGAAACGCGGCTACGTATACATATGCGTCTATAATGGGCGATTCTATGTCACGTAAGAAACAAACAAGCGCCGCTAATACAGACATCGGTGATAATTATTCACCGTTTCTCGTTTACACATAGAAAGCGACAGAAATGCGTTTCCATTATGCTCGGTCATCGTGATTCGAATTGCAATGAATTACATCCTCGACAGTTATAAGTGGAAGTGCAACTGAAGCAATCTATCGCATTAATAATTCACACCAATATCGTTCTGGTAACGTCAAACATTGGTATTAACTACGATAGAATTTTAGACTTCACTTTGCTTAATTCTGGAATTTAATTTTTAATTTGATTTAACCCTTCATAAGAGTGACGCCTAATTTCTTCTAATCAGCTACTTGTCACGCATTTCATCACTGAAAGTGATTTTAGCGGGGGTAACCCAGAAAATCGGGCCTCTTCAAGTGCAACGCTAATGCAACGAAAATTAGCGATTGGTTGATTTGGGTCACGTGATTTGTAAAAGGGCGTGGGGTAGACCTCGAGTAGGAATGGCGTTGTCTAGTACTGAGCGATCGCGCCTGTAATTTGTTTTCCATCGATTCAAATGTTTGCGTATCGATAAAATTTTATGGCAAAATGTCGTCTTCATTTCCTAGTCGGAACAGTTGCTTCTGCGCCTTTCGGTGAGACGAATCGTACTGAGATACAAGTCGTGCAGTTTTCGTCTAGCTGTTATTAGAGTTTTCCTTTATACACTGAGTGATTTTATTACTAATTTCTGACAAATTTCTGAAAGAGTATAAAATGCAAAATAAAATCGAATGTTTGAAATTTTTTTTATACAATATAAATTGCTCCACGATACCACAATGTTACTTGAGCGTTAAGATTGTGATACATGTGATATGAGAATAATTGGAGAAAGAATGGAGAACAGTAGAAGGTGAAACAGACGGGCGAAAAAAGTGAGGCTGTAATTCTTCTAGCAGAATCGCTTCTTGAGAGAGGAAAATTTCTGTAATGGTTTCTTCCTTTAAATAAAGAGACAAGCCGAAAAAATGTGAAACTTTAATTGAGAAGATAACAATATCGTTAGCTCGTAATTGAAGAATATAGACGAGAGAAATTGAAAAACGAACAAAAAATGATGATCGTGGAACATGGAGATTCATCAACGAGGTCGTCAGAAATTCAAAGGAACAGATCGACCTAGAAAGGAAAAACGGAACATGTCAGAGAATCTGAATTGATCACTCTTCATACACTTTATAGCTCCTCTCTCCTCGATCAAATCAATTTCTTTTAAATAATAATAATCGTTGAGCTTTCTACGATAAAAGTCTCTCCTAGCCATGAAATACTTCATACTAGTAAAAGGAACAAGATTTATCGTTTTTCCCAATAGTTTCAAGATTTTTTCTTACGAGCCTTTATCCTCAGTCTTCTCAATTCCTTTTATGCGACGTAACATACTAATTTAAACGACGATAGTCACCAGGTTCAAAAATTTACTCAAAACCGACCATTTTATTATCCGATAGGAATATCTTTTCTTACGAAGATACTTTCTTCTGAGAAAGAAACTAAAAAACACGCGACCAGACGAGAAAGGAAGAGAAAAGAAACAAAGAAACAAAGAAACCGAAAGGAAAGGAGAAAGAGAGAAAAGAAAGAAAGAAGAAGTGAAAAAAAAAGAAAAAGCCGGATCGTGGACCTTGGATGGAAGGAAACGTGTGAGCTATACGTTGAACAGCCAAGAGCAACAGGCTACAGGTAGGAAGATCGTGACAGGTAGAGACGAGTCAGAGCCTGATCGGCATTTAACCGGACTGTCGACCCACTTACCCACTAAACTCTAAGCAAGCGAGTTTTAGTGTCATTCCTGCAGCCTCGACGTCCTCGTCATCGGCGTCATCTTCGTTGCTTCGTGGTTATATTGGCCTCTATCAACATTCGAGTTCCCTCCTTTCATTCAATCAACCGGCTATCTTTCTCTCTTTCTCTCGCCAGTCACCATCGAGCTTCCATTCTTTTGTGTTTTGCAGCCTCGCGCAATCCCCGAGACTTTCTCTGTAACAAGTACCGTTCCTTCGCTTCTATCGCCGCTGTGAAACCGGATAAATCGATTCACGCTACACACACACACACACACACACACACACACACACACACACACACACACACTCGCCCGGAAGAGAGAAAAAAAACACGGTACGTTTGTTGAAACGCTTCGTTTCGGTAAAATTTTGGTCAAATGTTTTATGAATCGAGGTAATAGAGAGAAACTTCGCGAATGAAAGTCGTAAAATTGCCGATCGTGTCGAATACGCGTGAATCGGGAAAGGTACCTGCTTCGCGAGTTCGTTTCAAAGCTGACGAGGTAGCAGTGTAGAAAATGTAAGTTTATTTTTGCTGTCCAAATCTCTGGCATTCCTCTTTCGCTCGTCATTTAGAAAACTGTCGAATAATACGTACTGTATTAAATTTTGCTTTCCCGCAAGATTTACCCTCACTGCTCCTTTTTCTATAATATTACTGAAAATGATTTTAGCGGGGGTAACCCAGAAAATCGGCTGCAACCCTCTTCAGGGGTAACGCTAGTGCAACGAAAATTAGCGATTGGTTGATTTGGGTCACGTGATTCGTGGGGTAGGCCTCGAGTAGGAGTGGCGTTGTCTGGTACTGAGCGATCGCGCCTGTAATTTGTTTTCTATCGATTCAAATGTTTGCGTATCGATAAAATTTTATGGCAAAATGTCGTCTTTATTTCCTAGTCAGAACAGTTGCTTCTGTACCTTTCAGTGAGACGAATCATACTGGGATACGACTAATGCTACGCCAATTTTTACTCTGTTTGTTTTCTAAGCAAACAAAATTTCTATCTATTTCTCGCAATTTTTACCGTCTCTATGTCGTCGCTTTCATATTGTCTAGAAAATTATTCAGAAACGCTGTGTCAAATATTTCACTTGTCGCGTTAGCATTCTCCTCTTTCCCCGCAAATGCAATACTCAACGAAAGAAAACTCCATTTGTTTAAATTTGCCGGAGCAAACAATTCATTTAATAACAACTCGCCAATTTTCACCGTTATCTCTATTATCACTCATTCGAGAGACGACAAAAACAAATTCCCCGCGTTTGCGAACAAATGTCCAACATCCGCTTAACCGAATGTGAACTGAAATATTCGTTCCAATGAATGGAATCTAGATAAATGATGTTCTTCGACAAAAGAAACTCGTACGATAACCGCTCACGGGTTTATTATAAAAATTCGCGTCCAGATAAATGGACAGCGACTCAGCTGACTCATCCGGTACTCGGTGAACTCCGTTCCAACGAATGGAGTTCAGATAAATGCAGCTCGGATGAAACGTATTTAAGAATTAATATATCAAAGATAATTATGGGCAATCTCCCTGGAAAGAACTTGTACAGTTTTCGTATTTGTATTTTCTATCCCGTTTATTTATTTCGTTACACGAAATCCTATCGGTCAGAACGTTCGACATACGCGGGCTCAATTATGGCGCGACTGGCAGGTTCTGGTCTAGTTATGCGACTGCGACGGCGTGTCTAACGAGATTCAAGATTGCGCTTTCGTACACGGTGCATTATTTCACACAGCCAGAGATCCACTTGGCCGATAAACTTGGCTTGGCCGATTCGGCGAGAGGAGAAACGGATTCGAACGATGATTCGACGAGGAGGGACCGATCGAGGAGATTCCGACGCAGCCATCCAATATCTTTTGTATTTAAACGAACAATGCTTTATTTATGAATAGTGAAGAGAAAGGGTACAAGCGGCGAACAATCACTTTTGACGAGATATTTTGCGTTCGTGTAAAATTTCGTTCTAACGATCGGATTTCACAAGCGTGTAAAATCGTTTCAGAATTTCGTGATCGAAAGTGTTGTTAAACGATATAATGTAACACGAGGATTTGAAGCTTGGAGGTTGCTAGATTGAACGTAATTGTCTCGCTGAGAATATAGATAGATTATGTACCGTAACGAATCGCAAACGATCGTCAAATTTTTGTAAATTTTTTTTTTCCATGCTTCGACTCAACGAAGCAAAAATGTCTCGAAGTGCTAATATTGACTTTAGAAAATTTGCACGAAAAAAAGAGATTTCTGCACCCTGCCAGTGAAAAATTTATTTATTTATTTATAAAATGTAAGCATAAATAAACAGACCGCAAAATTGTCGACCAAAGATTTTAATTTTAATAATCATAAAATTGTTACGAAATGTATCGAGTCTAGAGACCCGAAATGTATAATATTATATTTCATCTGTATTCGATCGATCCAGTAGTCGATACCTCGCTTTATCCGCGAAGAATCGATTGTTATCGGCAAAATATCAAAGTGATTTCAAGCTTTCATATTTCGAAAGTGGAACTCAAATTAATTACGTCCTACGAAATGGACGATTTCTTCTCCGCGACAAGTAAGGATGGAAGTCTTCTAGTATTCGAAACAATTGATAAATCTAATAAAGAGGAACGAATGGTCGAATAATGGAAATATCGAATTTAAAATAGCCGATGAGGACATTTGTGTTTGTATCGTGGAGCAAGTGACGGACGAATCTCGGACAGCGAAAGTTGAATGATGCCGTGGGATTTCAGACGCACAGTTTTCATTCACAACATGGCGAGGAATTTGTCATTACTTTTCGATTAATATCGCGTCGCAAATTTTCATCGTCTGCAGATGCTGCCATAACGTTCTACTTACGAAATATCAATTTTTATTCGAGCGTTTAATGCCTCGCATTTCAACAAGGACTTGACGTGTGAAAACATCTAATGACTTATATTTCCAAGATTCTCCGTTTAATTTCGACTTATCGAGCAAAGATAAGATTCGAACATCTCAAGCAAAGATTAACGCGAAATTTGTACATTTCCTTGGAATATTTAATTTTATTAATTAATTAAAAGTGCAACGAAAGCACTATTTCTCATTTTATCTACATTACGTATCTAGTTGTTCGCGTTATCTTAAACTTTTCTTTTCATTCTCAAACTTTTCTTCATTCGTCCTGACGTATTGAAGAGACATTGTAGAAACAGAAACGGCGGTTCTTATTCATGACGGTTGATACATTGAAAAATAAAAAGAAATCGGTAATGAAAATGTTGCAATTGTTAAAAATGGTGATCGTCCAAGTTCAGAATGTAGAGTGTATCTGTTGTGTATTCTCGGCGACTAGGACCACTAGATTTCTGATGTATCGAATGCAACAACGCAATTTAAAATATAATTCGCGAGGAAAAAGAGGGGAAAGCCCGCTAACATTTTCTTGCAGATCGATAAATCACGTGAAAACAAGTTGCCGACTACATTGCGTCAAACTAAAATCGAACATTTATGCGTGCGCCTACAAATACGCGCTGCAACACTTGCACAATCTTGTCTTGTGAAATGTAACGCGGCCAACGAAATGAAACAGGGATGAATAACACGGATGAATTTGCTCTCGCGAAAGTACTCGAACATTTGTTGTTAGAAAAAATATCTTGTGTTACATAAAATATTTTAACATTTATTAAGACTGCGATGATTATACTGGCCAGGTGTAATAAAAAAAATAGAAAGATGTACATAAAAATTACAAGATATCTGATACAATTGTATCCATTGTGTACATGCAATAAACTGTAGTATTGTTTATTGTATTAATAATCATAGTATTAATATTTGTTATTAATATTATATATTGTTACTAATGTTATTAATACTATTGTTATTATTGTTATTAATACTATATATTAAAAATAATTATTATAATATCGAAACTAAATATGTTTGCAATAAGTAATCTTGTAATTCCTACGTACATTTTCATATTTCAAACTTCCTTAATATAATATAATCATGTCAGTCGTATTAAAAATATTACACGTAACATAATGTATAAAAATAATAATATGTAAAGTAAGTATAAAAAACTGCACGACTTGTACCCCAGTACGATTCGTCTCACCGAAAGGCGCAGAAGCAACTGTTCCGACTAGGAAATGAAGACGACTTTTTTGCCACAAAATTTTATCGATACGCAAACATTTGAATCGATAGAAAACAAATTACAGGCGCGATCGCTCAGTACCAGACAACGCCACTGCTACTCGAGGTCTACCCCACGCCCTGTCACGAATCACGTGACCCAAATCAACCAATCGCTAATTTTCGTTGCATTAGCGTTGCAACTGAAGAGGCCCGATTTTCTGGGTTACCCCCGCTAAAATCACTTTCAGTGATAAAATAAATAAAAATATATAAAAATACGTATACTTTATATACAATGAGCCGCTGTACGCAACACTCGAGGAGAAAATCGAGCGACTCGTGTATAATGATCGTGGATAATTCAAGAGAGAAACCGATCTAGTCATCAAACTGTGCTGTACACGTGACAGTTACGATCTCGCAATTGAAATTTGTACAGCGTTGCACCTTCTAATTTATCGCCGGTGTCGGTAAGAGAAAGAGAAGCGCAATGCTAACGAAGAACGATCGTTTCTCTAATCAATGCGGATCGGCGAAAAGCTGCATGCAATTCTACAGAGACAGAGTGCAACAACCAGGATCTCCACGAACGACACGCATGGCGAACTTTTTGACCTGTCGCGTTTTGCTTTCGACATTCCGGCTGGCATCACGCTCGATCGTCGATCAACATCGTTCTCTGTGAAAGAACTGGGAATGGAAGAACGTGCACAGAACCACGGAACAGGCTCGCGGAATCTGCCTGACTCGAATTTGACTAGGGCAAAAGTATCGTAAATTATGGAATTATTCGTTACCACACGTTCGATTCATCTTTTCATTCAGGCATGGCCTGAAAGTGTATCGTTGAAACATGCTTTTTTTCACTTCTTAGTACTTCGCAAAGAATTGCAAATTTTCCTCGGAGATTAAACGACGAATTATATTCACTTCGATTAGTTCGTCAGAATTATTACTATTATAATATCATTGGTGTTGTTATTAGTTGTTTCTCACGTACGAGAATGAGTCCTATAAAAAGTTGGTACAAACGACAGAACTGAAATAACGCTGAAAAAAGAAAATTAGGAAGAGCAAGCGTAATAATAAATCTAAAAAGGAGAGGCTGTCGCAACTTCTCAATTTGTCCAGTTAGAGTTAATTCTGTTGAAAAAAAAAAAAAACGAACCGATTGTGTCTGATTCACAGAAATGGCGTCAGCGGCGGCAGAACTGGTTGTCGAGAGAGAGCCGGAACCGATAATCGAGATGACAGACACGAATCGAACGTTCGCGGGCGCTCAAGGGCTGGTGAAAATGGCCTTGGACCAATACACGGAAATCCTCACCACGGTCTCGGATCCTCGAGTCAGCGACTGGCCTCTGATGGACTCGCCGATACCGACCTTTTTAATCGTCCTTCTCTACCTGTACGGAGTGACGATACTCGGGCCGCGGGTGATGGCCAACCGGAAACCGTTCAAACTCAGGGGAACTTTGGTAGCGTACAACGCGTTTCAAGTAGTCTTCTCGTTAGGGATGCTGTACGAGGTAAGCGACTCGATCGTAAAAAAAAGAAACTCGATCTTGCGGTGGTTAACCGGCAGACGAAACAAATCGTCGTTCATGATCGAAAGTAGCTCACCGATTCTTTCTCGAGAATCGTATCAAGAGATTCAACGGAATCCCCCTTTCCGTCGAGGCATGCGATGTTCGCGTACATGCACGCATCTCGCATGAACTAGTCGGAATTTAGAGCAATTACAATTCTAACAGCGGCTCGTGAAGAAGGAAACCGTGCGCGCAATTAATCCCCCTAACGATCAGAATTTTATAATCCACAACAGAGAGAAATATCGTTACATCTGGGAACTAATAATTCGTTTGATATTTTCGAAGAGGTACGACACAGCGAAGGAATCAGGTTTCCAAATGTGTTTCCATTATATTAATTTGCGCGTCGTCTTTCTCCTATTAATAAATATACCGGAGGTTATATCTGTCTCTTTAATCCGAATACAGATGTTTCGTTTGAGTTGAAGAAGCTTCGTGTTTGAAGCTCGATTTCGTTCGTATCCGGTTCGAGACATGTGTCTGACGATCGTAGGGAAATCTCAACGTGGCGAGATTTCAAGAACGTCGAGAAACGCAGCGCGAGCTTTCTCTAAAAATCATGCGATGATTAAACGGTTGACAAGGATGCACCGGCCCAAAGGTCTTTGGATCCCGGACAGAGAGATCCAAAGTTCACGGCTGTCAGACCTCGAACCGCCTCTCTCCGAGGAGTACCGCGCGCGCGCAAGTAGGTCGCTGGACGAAAATGTCAGCTATTTCAAGAATTTCATTAGGTCTCGCGTTAGTGTGCAGTGCAGTGTGATTTCTACCCGAAACAAGTGCTATCGATGTAAATCATCAACGATGGTGTATATTTATTTCCATTGAACGGGCAATACGCGATATTAACTGCCACTAACGTAGATCACCAGTAGCACCGGTTGAAGTATTTATTTTCATCGAACAGTCTAGCCGAGTCTCTATCGAGCCGAACCACAACCGTGTTCACCGAACCGTAATGGATCCGGTGGGCGTTTCACGTCAGCTGTTTTTACCAGTCGAATTTGTCTTTCAATGGTTTCGGACATGCTGGAAATCTTGCGAACTTATCGAGGTCGCGAGCGAGGTGATGAAAGCAACGTCCTCTCGGTTCGCAATAAAGAGAGGAGAACCGCGAGAGTTAATAATAATTTTTCGAGCGTGTCCTTCGGAAATTCTGGTTTAATCGGTGTAACAAACCCGTCTCGCCAAGGATAACCGTTCAAAAACGTCTCTCGTCCGATGAACCAGCGTCGGCAGCCAGCTCTTCTCTGACCAAAGACGACCACGATTTTCACGATCGAACATTCAAACAACGATGAAATAGAAATACGATCGACCTAACTGGCCGTATTTTTTCTTTTTTTTTTTTCTTCTTTCGAGGAACAAGTCAACATTGGTTCATTAACCGATTCGATCACCTTGAACCACTAATTTCTGTACTCCCGCGGACTTTGCCTCCTCAGACTCCCCCTTCTTCTTGACGAGATTCGATCGGAGACGCTTGCGAAACGCGACATTCCGATTTATGTAACCGCTTTGTGCCGGCACCTGTCTCAATCCGCGACCAACGCGACTCGGCCATTCTCGGCCATTCTCCGAGTAATAACAAGAAACAGTTGACTATTCGAACGGTCTAACAATAAGATTCGTCAACGCGAGGCGTTCTTTCAGGCTAGTGCTAAACGAGCTTACTAACAAGCAGTTAATCGACCGTCCCGAAACACTTTCTCCTCCATCGCAATTGCGCGCGCTTGAAACACGGATTTATCCTCGTCTCGCGACGCTCGTTATCGATCAGATCATCTATCTACACGCACAGAAACTAGTAGTGTAGTAAATTCCTTTTATGATTCGTTCATAAAAACGCCTTCGACTTGGCGAGTCGATCAAACCGAGCTTCAAAGATATTTTTTTATATTTGCGTATTTGTGCACATCACGCGCAAGTGCACGTGCATCGTTGCGTCTTTGAACGTAAGTTGATCCGACGGAATTTTCTTACAAATGACGATCAAAAAAAGGGCTAAGCACACGAGAATTACATCGTTATACATAAGTAAATACGACAGCTTGAAAATAATAATCCACTCAAAAAAAGTTTGAAGCACCTCGAACTTTGAAACGAAATAAAATAGTAAAGAAATAAACTGAAGAATGTAGATATTTTATTTACGAGGTTAATCGTTGAAACTTTGATCGATTATAATATATAAAGATAAAATTTGTAATTCTCAAAAGATAATACCAAAAGTATTTACTTCATCTAAATCGAAAATCGTGCTCCAAACCTCTGAGCGAGGTGAGTACGTTTCCAATTGGTTGGCGTTCGTAGAAAAGATGAACTCTTTCCAGATCTTCACCTCGATCGATCGAACGCACAGGAAAGCACAGAGACGTTCACTTATGGAACAGCTGTAAGTAATGAAAAATGTCTGTTGCAAGGAAACGAAGCCGGCCACGATCCGGAGTGCCTTCTCGAAAGGCCTCGGGGAAAGAAGAAGTCGGTTTGCGACACCGAATTCTCCGGCTGAAACACTATAGAGTTTCTATTTCAGTCGCTCGGACGGAACGACTCGAAATTCTGCGAAATTCTTCGATTTTGAAAGATCGACGGAGCAATTGTTCACCGCGATCATTTCCACCGCGACTCGCAAACGCAGCACGATAAAACAGCACTCGTGACATGGACGGTTCAGAAACAAAAGAAAAAAAAGTAAGAAAAAGTAAAAAAGAAACTATGTGCACGAGGATTCGATTCGCGAACCTTCCAGCCGGTTGCCCAATCGATTTGTACACTCGAGCTCGCGGTTCGTTAAAGACGAAGCATCCTGTTTTCGACTTTCCACGAGCAACGCGCGTTCGCAATTCGTGCGTTTGAACAGCTGCTATAGTTCGTGCTCGTTTGCAAGATCTCGCACTGTTTCTATAATTAATAGACTTTGAGACGTCTTGCGAGAATTCGAAAGAGCAAACAGCCAAGTAAAATCTGATCAACTACATCTGGAGGATGGCAATATGCGCTCAAAAATCAATTTATGGGGAGAACCTTTTATAGCGTCGACTGTTAACACGTTTTTTGTGGTTTTCTAAGGTTAAAGTAGAATGTCTCGAGTCTTTAATCGTGATGATTTTGAGTTGAATATTTTCTCGAAACGTTGTGTAACAAACTTTTCTGTTTGTTAGGACAAAAGTATTTGGAAATTTTATAAAACCAACGATGATTCCCTTGTTCTGTATTGTGCTATATTCTTCTGTCAACCTTTATATTCAGAATTAAGTTAATTGCAAGTAAATTTTTATGCCATTTAGATAAATTTTGCAAAAGAAGAATAAATTTAAATCAGTAATTGCAATCTGTCACATTCCAACATCTCGCAAATGCTCATTATATTCTATATTTCTTTGACGAGATTGCGAATCGTTTCGACATTGAATGTCATATAATCGTTTACAGCGGATATAAAAGGTCAATCAAGGCGTAAAAAATATTTATAATCTTTCAAAAATACTCGTTTCTTTCGAAGAAACTCGTTTCACATTTCTTTATAGTTACACAATTGACATAAGATTGACATAAGATTGACGAAACCTGTAGTGGACAGGCAAAAGAATATAAATTAGAATAACACTCGCCACGTCTATGTTATCGAGTATCAAGAAAGTCGAGCATCGCGATCGCAATCCTCTGAATCCGCGATGAAACAACATCCTTTTTTTTTCTTTCTTCCTTTCGCTGCGGGATTGCGTTCGATTCAGCTCGAGCAGCGTGTAAGAACCGGCAGAATTTCATTTCGATTGCTTGTTTCCGTTTTGAACTAGAAACGCATTGTAAGCAGGGAGAAACATAAAAAAAGAAATTTCGAAAGGAAGTAAGATGCTCGTGGGCTTGTTTATCGAGACGGTGAAGGTTCCTGACTGAATAATCCGCGGCCGAAAGTTTCGAAATGTTTCGTTCGAAGCGCAAAAAATGGCGTTCTCAATTCCAGCTGTAGTTGTCTTACGGAGTAAAACCAGGGGAGTAAATTATTCTACCACGCGCTCCTAAGCAGTCATTTCTTAAATAGCTGAATCGTAATTAGGAAATCAACGCGTCCTGGAAAGAGTAGCGTTTCAGCCGGCAATTTGTACCAGAGTACGAGTGTACGAAATAATCAACGTCCAATTAGCATTTTCGCCATGCGCAAAAACCCACTATGTTTGAACGATGATAATCGATGATGCAACTCATACGTCCCATTTTTGTTTTTTTTTTTTCCGTGGTTTTCTCCGTTCCATTCTTCTTTCGTTTTTAATTCATCACCAATTAATCTTTTCGAAAGTAATGGCAATGATATAAAGTATTCAATATGTATATAGTACTTCCTGCAATATTTCTAAACTTTAAATTACATTCTGAGAAATATAAATTTAGATACAAATCCGAAAATTGATTATTAATTTAAAAAACTGCACGACTTGTACCCCAGTACATAGAAAACAAATTACAGGCGCGACCGCTCAGTACCAGACAACGCCACTCCTACTCGAGGTCTCTACTCCATGCCCCCTCGCGAATCACGTGACCCAAATCAACCAATCGCTAATTTTCGTTGCATCAGCGTTGCGCCCGAAGAGGCCCGATTTTCTGGGTTACCCCCGCTAAAATCACTTTCAGTGATAAGAATGCAAGCTAAATAGGATCGTATCTGTAAATTTCCTTCACTAGCCTTCAAAATTTGAACCCTACGCCCGTGCTATTATATTACGAAATTCATTATTAAAGACAAGAGAGTCTTTTGCGTCGTTGAAATTCGAAGATCGTAGGACGATATCCCAAAGTAGATCGCAGTAAAAAATCTCGAACGTTACGCGACTTCCGAGTTGAGAGTGAAAGAAGAAACAAGAAACATCTCGTGAGCTGTTAGACGTATATAAATATTAATAAGCCTGTTAAACGTGTTCATGTCAACGACATAATTAGCTTGTAAGCTCGTAGAAAAACAATCGAAAATGTATCTTGACCGTGAACTTGTGGTTCGCAGCACCTGATGTCCGGCTGGTTGTTGGACTACAGTTACAAATGTCAGCCTGTAGACTACTCCCACAACCCGTCCGCGCTGCGAATGGCGAATCTATGTTGGTGGTATTTCATCAGCAAATTCACAGAATTCGCTGACACGGTACGTACAAAACCTCGTGAAATCTAATTAAAAAGGCTGTTAGAATATTGCAAGAAAACAGTTCTTCTCTTTTTCCAAAGTAAATTTTCCTTCTTTTCAAAAAAGTTTTTTAGTAATAATACACATAATATATGCTGCAATAATATAGTTATAAGTTTAGTAACAATAGTAATAAGTAATAGTAAGGTTTAGTAGCAATAGTAATAAACAATAATAAACTTTTGCACTTTTATATACAAAAAAAAAAATCTATACTGACTATAAAAAAGTTTTAGATAGGTGTAGAGAAAAATCGAAAAAGAAACAATTTTTCTTCTTCTATTAAGATTCATTTCAATTTTTTCAAATCTAATTTTTATTAAAACTAGTCTAAGTAAGTAATCTACGGTAAGAAAATCTACGACTAACGAAACTACACACTATACGAAAATATACGATTTTCCCTGTGTTGTGAATGTCATACAAATTATGCTTGTAAAAGCACGTGTGTGTATTGAGACACAATTGTCATAATTACGCACTGATGAAATTAATCTGGAAAAGTTATTAATATTGCAAACGTATATTAAGTAAAAGATTAACATACAGCATAAATTATCATCTTAAATATGAATATGTGATTATTAGTATAATTATCTTAAATATGATCACGTTTATTTAATTGTACTAAAATATCTTGTAAGATTGATTTCAAACTTGATCACTGATTGAGTATAATCGCGAGTCTTGTAATATGCAAATTTCAAAATATTTCGTACATAATATAGTACATTCATAAATATTATTTACGAATATTTTCGTGAATCCGTGTATATAATTAAATATAAATTTCAATCAAACCGACCGAAAGAATTCTGATCCATTTTAGTCCATACAATTTTACGAATTTTTATTAAATTTAGTATTGAATAATCGACCAGTGAGGCGGAAACAGAAGCTGCCGCGCTTTTAGATCTTTCATTGCGACACGCGATGGCGTTTTTGGTTTACCGATTAGCGTGATTGTTCGACGACCGATGATCGTCGTAGAAAAGAATCGCGTCGCGGGAGAAATCTCTGTTTGCGATAACATCATCACGTTTAAAGTCCTTGCGGAATAAAGTCCTCGGGGAAAAGTAAGCTGCGGTGCACGCGAGAATGCGAATTACGCAAACAGATAAAATATCAGCTGTTTCGGTAAAGTAATTCACGTCTCGAGTTTGTTACTGGATCGTACTTTTATTACATCACGAAAAATTGTAGATTTCTGATGATCTGAAAACCGCCTAAAAACGTGGTGTTAGATTACGTGGAACCGTCAGGTGTGACGAACAGTTGTCAGATTTCTTGCAGATTTCTTCTGTTTTTAGTTCTCAAGAAACTATACTGTAAACTGATATCGATATTGTAAACGATACTATAAATGGATACCACGAAACAAAACACGATTGATACACGGGCGAGAAATACTTGACTCACGTTTGAATCATGAAAAAGAAACACGAAGACGAAAGAGTAATGAACGTCAGTATTGTACATAGATTTTGCGGGTTTTTATGAATTTCAGTTTTTATATAATTTTAGGAAATATATAACTTTGTAGATGAATAGATATTTGTTTTATCTACTGTGTATTATAATACTCTCCTTTAGACATATCTACTGTGTATTTTATGTATTTTAGTGTCGTTCAATTTTCCATAAATGCATAAAAATCTGTGCTCTGATTATAAATAACGATTTAAAGAATGAACGTAACAATATTGACTTTGATGAATCTCTCTATCAAAAAATTACAATGAATTATCCGGATAAAAGTAAAAAGAAGGTCTGTCTGTAGCAGCAAATAAAAAATAATCAAACACTTGTTTATCTAATTATGAGAAACTTATTATTCATTTATAAGAAATTTATTATTAATTATTCCCCGATAATCTTAACGTCGTCTTTTATTGAATTCATGTCGCAATATTTCAGATATTCTTCATTCTGCGAAAGAAAGACAGCCAAGTGACGTTTCTGCACTTGTACCATCACTCTCTGACACCTTTAGAGACATGGATCTGCGTGAAATTCATCCCTGGAGGACACGGTACTTTGGGAAACCTTATAAATAACGCGGTGCACGTAATAATGTACATGTATTATATGGTGTCTGCGATGGGACCGGAGTATCAAAAATATTTATGGTGGAAGAAGCACCTCACTACGGTGCAGTTGGTAGGTATATTAGTTTGCCAAAAATCTTCTATCTCTTTAACTTCATTTTTGTGTGTGTGTGTGTGTGTGTGTGTGTGTGTGTGTGTGTGTGTCAAATGTTTTATTTTTAGTATTATGCTAATCATTTTTCTACAGAAAATAATCATAAAGATCATTTTCATGTTTCACTGTTTCTCTACATCGATTTCTTTCTCCCAGTAGCGTTAGCAACACGGTCATCCATTACAAATGCAATCGTTTTTATACGAAGCATGAAGCCACCCAACGGTTGGGTACAATAATCTCATTGCCTTGGAACAATGCGCATTATTCGACTGAGAGAAAATAGATTCCCTTCCAGCGCATAAATATCCACTACACCGGATCGAAACCAAGGAATTCATGAACTTGAAGAAGCCAAACAAGTGGAATATTTTTAGCATGATTCTCAAAGGGTTACGTACGAAACGCGGCAGAACGCGACACTTTAACATCGATAATCAAGAAACGCAACAAAAGAATCGAGATCTTTGATCTCCTTCACGTACGAGTTTCTATAGAAAGCCACGATTGAAAGCGTGTTAAAACGAACAAGAAAACTATTGAAATGGCAGCTCAAGATATAGATAATATTCTGTGGTAATACGCTATAGACAAAATAATAATACGCTATAGACAAAATAATACCACATTAATCCACGTTAACTGGATAGTTTTTAATTATATGATTCAACGAGGAGAATCTTGTCTTCCATCTTGAATTAGCTCCTGACGCACAGCGACCTCTTCACATCGTTTCTCTTTAACCAAGAGTCTCCGGACAAGTATTTAATACTAATTGCCAAAATGACAATGTTCGTAAACTTTTTATATAAATTTCACTCATTTAGAACGAGAAGCAATTTTATAAATTTCTCAAAAATTTCTTCAAATATTTGAATGAAAGCTTACGTTCTTTACTGTGTCAAAAACTCTTCCCTATCTCGTGCAATTTAATCTCTCCGATACGAGTTTTACGCTTTGTTGACCTTTTATTATCTATTTATCTACGATAAATGTTAAACATTACGAACAAAAAGTGTCCCGAGACCTTTGAACCGGGAGTGCGAAATTAGAAATATCAGAAAAGGAAATTTAAAAAAGACGCGAAATTTCCTGTTGACGACTAATAAGGGAAACGAGGGAGAAAAAGGAAGATGTTTAAAAGATGACGCGATGGCAATCATTGAAGAAAGATCTCGATAGCGCGTTGTTCCAGGCGGTACGTGCACGTGACCACGTCCGAATCGCGCAACGAGCGGCTACCGACGCTAAATACTTTTTTTAGAGCGAGATTCGCGATACCTTCTTCTTGCACAACGTGCACGCTACAGGCCCGGCTGGATAATAATCTGCATCGATGAAAGTGAGCGGAGCCGCGACAAGTCGCGAATGCAGGCGTGTACGCCGTTGCTCGCAGGGTGCATCAGAGTGCAAACGCACTCGAAACAAACGTTTCACGAATCTGTGACGCAGCACCTGACCGGATAAACCGAACGCGAGTGAGACGTTGCTGCAATTGCGCTTGGCGAACGGGAGAAGGAAAAAGCAATAATGATCCGCGACGTTCGATAGAAACTACACGGTTCACCGGTAGTAAAATGAGATACGCTGTTTCAGGCAAATTGTCGAGTAACGAAGATTGAACTGAATTAGTACTCGCCGTATATTTTCCGACATCCACGGTGTGAAAATATAGCGTTATAAATTATTGAGTTACAAAGTTGTACAAAAAGTTGAAAGTAGTCATTTTTTGCATCTGATATCAAAGAGCACAAGAGCCAACGTTGCGCTAATGCAACGTGTTTCATTCGCAACATGTATTTTTAATCAATTTGTATTACCAATCTTTTAACACCTTAGCTGTGAAAAACAATTTCCAAGAGTTAGTAATTTCTTCATTACTGTTGCTTGGTCCTTGACAAACGAAAGACAGAGAAATAATTATATCATCGACTTAAAGACCCGACTGAATGCTCTCAAAGGTTCATCACCCTCGCGCGCATTTCACATTTTACAACTCGCCGACGTTGCTCAATTTACTAAGGCTTTTCTCAACGAACCACCTCGCTCCAACGAATCTTTGACCGAGCGAACTCGAGTAAGATCTTGCAACAGAGACCATTAAATACCCATTAGTGGCTACAGTGATCGTCACACTCGTTACTTGCGCGTTAACTAAACTGCAAGTCTTGCATTAGAATGAAAATCAACGTGGATGCTTGAATGAAAATCAAGAGATCTCGGATCGAAATCGCGATTACGAGACGGAGTATTTTCGACGATCGATTTTCGGGAGAAGAATTCGGCATCAATTGGATTCGATGAATTCTGGGCCATCGCGTTGGCCATCCATGCAAATCGGTGAACAATATTTCACGCAAATACGCGGCAGGGGTGAGGGAAAGTGAAAAGTACAACGTTGGGCAATTGCAGGCTGACTTGCTTTGGCCAGGCTTGGCCAGCTACGTCGCGGTGGCGCAACAATTTGGCATTCCGATATCGTAAAGCACTGGTGCCACCACCACCATCGCCATCGCCATCGGCCCGTGTACTACCACGAACCGGCTGCATGCCTGCCGAGTCTCACCTACATGCTCTCCTACCTCGCTTTTATCTCGCAAGACTCATTGATTTTCCGTACGGTGGCGCAAATTGTTCAAAGGACAAATCCTGCCGTGTTTCTCGTATGACACACGCTTCTTTTCCTCATTTACATTTGCGATAATGTCCTCCTGGAGGATGTTCCGCAATCGTCTGTCATTTAGAATCGCAACGTGGTTTGCTTGCTCTTAGTTAGCGGACCGATTCGAACGAAAAACAATGTAATGGCTTTGAGATGCAAATTGGACGAATGTTTGAGATACGAACGAAGTAGTCGCGAGTCTTATTGCTTATTGCATAGGTGAAAATTCATCTTTTATCGTGAGAGCTCATCCTTTCCCAATGAAAAAGATTGATAAAGTTAATCAAATGAAATTCAACGTTTCATTGTTATCTAATATTAGTAGAAAAATTATTCTCTGCAGTGAGATAAGTAATAACGTTGCGATACGATGGAATTTCACCCGCGACAGCCTTAAGGCACTGCTGACTTTTACGAATGGCTAAAATGGTAATTTATACAGTTCTTTTCGTCGTAATATACTCGTAAAACATTGAACAAGTAAATAACTTGGGCTGTTTTACTTAACAAAGGAGCCAGTAACCTCTTCAAGATAATATCTAGTTTCTTTTCCACGATAGTCATTTTATTTCACGAGCGCGAAATTATACGTCACACAGCTGTGCAGTGAAGTTTTACTTTCCGCGGATTAATCGATTGCAAAGGATACCGTTGCGTCACATTGTTCAGAAGAATTTTGTTCGGTTCGAACGGCCGAGCAAGCTGTACAAGGTATAAACGATTATCCTTGCGTCATTACCACGGTCGTAAATAATATATAGTCCACTAATTCGACGATAGCAGGATCGTCGTGGTATGATAATTCGGGTTGCGAGACTTTTCAGTTTTCTAGCAAAGAGAAAGGCACGAGGATTTCTTAGCAACTGTTGTAATATCGCCGTGATAAATTTCTCAGTTCGAAGAGACAAAGTGGAGTGCCTATTACCTCGCTATTCTGAAACAGTTTAAAAGAAAATACAGATTTCAAAATTCAACTCACCCTTAACACGAAACGATGTGACGATTCAATCCACTTTGCAGGTGCAATTCCTCTTAGTGTTCGTGCACAGTGCTCAAGCTTTGGTCTTCGATTGCGGTTACCCTAAACTGGTGGCAGCGCTTCTTCTGCTTCATTCGACGATCTTCTTCGCCCTCTTCTCCGACTTCTACCGTCAAGCGTATAACAAAGACAGAACGAAGAAAGAGCTGAAGGACGAATAAACGAAGGACATTATCGCGCGTTTTTTTTTTTTTCAAATTTCTCCTCCGATATGCTCCAACGTGTCGATCTCTCAGCCACGATCGCGTGCACGATCGAAAATCACGAATTCGATTTAAAGAGGAAGAAGCATCTGCGAAAATTTTATCACGTCATCATGTTGAAATTCGTTATCGGAAGGTATGGATTATACGATAAAGATATTCGAGTTACACGTCTGAATTCGTGAGTTCGGTCGTCTGGAGGATCGAAACGATTGTTCGATTGGAGTGGATCTTACAGATTCCTTCCGTATGGAAGAGGATTTCGCACGTTATCCCTCCTATCCTCTGCAGGGCATCTCAGGTTTCGCGAACAGCTCGGACCAGGGCTTCCGAAGCACTCGTTCTTTGAGAAAATCTCGACTAGTTATTCGAGGCGGATACGGGTAATTTTATCGTTCAAAGTAACGTATTTGATGTAACGAACGATCCAATCGATAAAGGCAATCGAGATTGCTGCTTTCAGCTCGGCTTACGTTCGCGCGAAAAAAGTGCATCGAAAACCCGTAGAATCGACGTAACTTGGATACATCGATCGGTCCTTGGTGTCGTCAATTTAGTGCTCCTTTTTTTTTTTACTACAGATCGCCGGATTTGTAATTAAGATTACTGTAAATAATAGGATTAGTAAACGCCACGAGGTATTACCCTCGCGGTTTTATTTAACATAACATGCGTGTTTTGAGTCAATTGCAAGATATAATTGTCAACTTTTATAATTGTTAAAGAAAGAGCTTAATTATAAGAGCTTTTCTTAAGTCTAATTAATTTAATTAAAGAAAAAACATTCATTCGTTTAGATAGAAAACAAACGTTCAATTGAATGGTCAATGATACATCTCACGAACGTTCAAGCTCAATCTTTTGATTTACATTTATTTATACCTTTCTCATTACTATTATTATAATCGCATGTATTTCGAGTATTTAAAGCAACCCCATAAACAACGAATCAGAAGAAAATATGCTCGCGTGGTTGCTGCACGCAAGATTAAAAAAATGTATAATAGCGAGTCAACGTCAACCTCCACATCTATCGCTGAAGCAGAGACACACACATGCATACACGTGCAAATAGATACGTACACATAGATACACTGCGTGTATTTTTAAAAATGAAATTTCACCCACTTATTGACATAACCAGGCTTTGCTACCGTACATGAACGCACACGACAGATTCGCATTGATTATCACAAGAACTTTCCTGTCAATATCTCAGTGACAAATGGAAAACGATTCACGTCGTCGAGGAGAAACAATTATCACTGAACAATGACAATAATGTTCGATTTATAATTGATTTTCGCTTGTGTAGCAAAGGCTATTGACAAACGTGTGTAACGTCTGAGAACAAAAAAAAAAAAAAAAAAGAAAAGAAAATAATGATGTGTCGCAACGCGTTGCTCGTCAAAGATTCTCGGGCCTATATGTATGGGGTTAAATGTCACTCACTCGATTTTATAAGAGAAAACAATGAAAATAACGGAACGTTAACGATAAGAGACAACCTCCGTTGCAAGCATGTGCGAAACGTTCCTCGAAAGCCAGCAGAGTAGAGGCACTCTCTACCTTATCGATTCTTGCATTACACCCCCTCAAGAGAGATGGGCATCTCTGCCCATCTCTGTTGTGAGAAACAAGCGAGGAAAAAACAAACCTGTCACTTAGCAATACGATAATTTGTTTAGGAATCTTTCATCGAATCTCATTTTAAAGTTATAATTTATTTAGTGTGCGCCGCGCGTGAATAGAAATTTACTCTTCTGTAAATATGTATTCTCTTTTACTTCTTTTGTAAAATGACAAATAAATGTTAATAATTTATTTGCAAGGCTTAAGACCCTTTATTCGTTTAAAAAAATAGAATAAAGAAAACACAATCCTAGATACGCGAATATTGTCAAAATAGAATGAGAGGCCGCAATTTTGTAACTGTACCAAATAAATAAAATTTAAACTGAATATCAAGAAATATGCCACTTTGGTAATATTAGCATAATATTTGTTAATATTTGCACAATATTAATCAATTATTTATTTAATTTAATGGTAAATATTTAAAAAAGTACTTTCTGTAAATAAAAAAAAAGACGTATCTTATCTTCATTTTCGACAAGTCTTACATATAACAATACAAATAATTGTGGCATATTATTAATAAAAATAACGATGATAATAAATATATTTATATTTTTATTTATTAATTTATACCTTAAATTCTTTATTATGACCACTTTCATAAGCAAACTACATATATATTGTCTATATTCATGTATGTATAATCTAAATGTATTAGGTGCACGTGGAATTTAAGCTGCTGCTGCTTCTAGAGCCTTTTGCTTCCTAAGTTCTCTGAGACGAAGTCTACGCTCTCTTTCATATTCCTTTGCCCTCAAGACATCACTGTAATATATATAAATTATTATTAAAAGGTGTTTATAGAATATATTAAATAAAAATAATTTGTTAATATTTTTCAATGAAAACCTACTCGTCATATTCGCATTGGAGATAATGGTGCGCTTCACTATGACAACGTGTTACAAAAGGAAACTCTTTCACGTAACAACGTTGATAATCCAAATACTTATGAGCACAATAATCTCTTAAATCGGTAGGAACTTTGGCGGCTATCAAATCTTCTTTGCTTATAGCTGGCTCAACTGTAAAATAACATTTACAATTAGACATAATACATACACAATCTGACAAATTGTTTCAGTTAATTATATTCTTAGCAGTCAGGTAAAAAAATCAAGATAGAGATGTTTTATAGCTATTTAACATTTTTCTTACTCAATATGATATACATTTTATTTATATTCTACAATTATGGTAATATTAGCAAAACTGTTCATCAAAATCAACTGTCGAAAGTTTTATTTATACTATTATGTCACTGATAAAGTATTTATAAAGACATATAACAGAAATAATATACATTAAATAATAACAAAAAATTGACAGTGTTGAAATACATTTTAATTGATCATGTCGTTTACACAATTATAGACATGTAAAATATAAAACATATAGATCAGTGATCCAAGTGTACTCATTAAAGGTTAGGTTTGTATAAAATATACTTGCCTCTTTTTTTACGCTCCCCTTTAAATCCAAACATTGGATCAAATGTTGGATCTGTGTCCGCTTTCGGAAATGGATCGCTACTAAACATAATTTGAAACGAATTTCCCATTTTATCAATGTATTATACAACTATAGCAGAAAGAATAATGTAGAAGCAAACGGGAGAATTGCTACAACATATGGTACTGACACCTACTAACAGTTACGTAACTTAATAAAAGAAATCTTTACATAAATGTTCGAATTAAAATACATAAATTATAATTACTCACTACGAATATCATTTTACATGAAAAAAACATTAATATTTTTCAGCAAGTAGTTTATTGAAATCTCACTGAAATAAATACATATGTAGATTAAAAATAATTGCAGAAACGACGATCATACGATATATGTTTATAAAATCGCTTTTCTCGGACCAATTAAGGAATATAATAATTTTATTTTTACATCTCCAAATAATAATGTATTTGTGTGTAGCACGTACATTCTTATTAGCTTAACAACTGTTCACGAGTTCCACCTATGATATATAATTATGTACTTACTTCAATAAACAAAACTTTTCTTGCTTCTGAAAACAACGTATAAAATAACTTAGTCATCTTCTTCTTCCATTGCTTCGGGTATTATATTTCCTAGAATAATGTGCAAGGTTTTTTTTCATAATCAAAAACATAAAAAACACAATAACTATTTTTTTAATCGATTACCATTTTGTAATCTTTCTTCACTAGGCATATGTCCAGCTTGAAGCAATTTGCTAAGCCGTTGCACTTCTTCAAGAGAAGAAGCATTTGTAATGGCTTCCCTTATTTTGTTACGTTCCTCTGGGGTTATCAATGGCTTATCCATAGATATACCAGAGGTTTGTGTTTTTACTTTCTTTGCTATTTCACGAACCATTTCCTTTCCTCTCTTACTTCTAAAATATGCAACTGCAGCTTCACGCTCTTTCATCTTAATTTTCCTAAAGTCTAAAAGCCTCAATTGTGGAAATCTATATACAACATATTGTCTATACTGAGGCTTTGCAGATACTGGATTTTGTAGTAAACAGAGATTTGTTAAATTTTTTAACTGTGTTAGTGGTTCTAAATCGCCAAGTTCTTGAATCATATTTCCAGTTAACATAAGAGTTTCCAAATTTGGAATGCAATGTTCCAATCCTTCGCCAATTCTGACAATACGATTATTATTGAAAAAAAGTGTTTTAATTCTTTTTAACAGAGGAAATCCATCTAATTTCCTTATATCATTATCAGAAAAATCAATGGTATCAAACTGATCCTGAAAGAGGTTATTATATTAAAATAAAAACAATATATTTTAGTATTTCAAAAAAAAATTTTTTCAAATATATCTCCCACACGAAGTAATTGATAGTTACGAATACAAATAATGATGAGAAAAAAATTTATAAACAGAAATACATTTTAAAAACATTACAAAATTAAAATTTATTGATTAAAATACTAACCAGAGTTGCGCCCAAGTTCTCAATGGTAGGTATTTTATATCCTGCAATAATAGAGATTTGAAATTCAAACTAAAAATTAGAGAATTAACGACAATTTCTAGGTTATATCTTGTCAACCTAATTTACTAACCTCTGAGATCTAATTCACGATCTTTTACAGGATTAATATATTGCATGGATTGTTGAATTAAATCTGGCGTTAATTTAACCATTATTTAATAATACTATCAAATGAAATTGATACTAAATTCAATTTGATAACAATCAGAACGCACCTTCCACAAGTTTCTCTCTGAAGTTCTCTGATGATTGGTATGCTTGATTTTCACCGCCATAGTAACTTTATGGTAATCAGAAACAAAAGTTTCTGAATATACACGTATGTATATAATTTCCTGAACACGGAAATAATTTGCAAATATTACTAACAAGATAAATTAAGTGTGAATATTTAATACGAATATCTCATATTTCATTCTTTTCCTTTAACTTATACCGATATTACATTTTCATATTACATCAAATGAAAATAAAACCATTGATAAACCAGACATCCAATACTTTTTCGTGTTCCATAGTTTCAGGGATCCGCTTACCATTTTCGTGTCACATCCTACCATGTCAATTTAAGCAGATTATGCACTGCAGCGTTACTAGTAATACGAATTAAAATCAGAAAATATAAATAATACGAGTTCGTCAATGATATAATAATTGATAAATTAATATTATATTTATTAAAAATGTATAGATATCAATTTATCGAGATTTGAATTTATTGTTAAAAATGTACGATATATGCATAGTTTATGTACGTGAAAATTACAACTGATCGAATATTCACCAAGTACATAAAAATAATTCAAAGTTGTACGCTTAAATTTGCATCACAAAGTGTTAATTCATTTTCAAATATTTTTTTCTCTGTGTGATATTTCTATTTCGTTCAAAGTTAGTGTAATATCATGTATCTGCATTAAAGCTCATATTATCCAAATGATCGATATAACATCCAATATCAAAGTTCAATTCTATGGTATTCATATTACATTATAAATTCTGAATGATTCGAATTGAAGAACACGTCAAACAAAATCAACTCTTAGACAAGCAGAATATACATGATTATCATATTTCAACTACAACTATATTTTCAACAGATTCTGTTCGCTCTTCTCTTTTTTCCTTTTTTTACTGTCCAAAAATTATCCGGTAGAATTAATTGTTGAGACGATTAAATTTCATATTTCTAGCTTTAAACAAACGATAGTTTGTTGTGAGAATGTTCGTACGAACGTACGAACGTATATCATCTGTAACTGCGTAGAAGCAGTAAATATATACATACACAACAATATATATTTGCATATGTATAATGATATGTATTTGGAATGTTTTCTAATGCGTAAATGATACGAGTAAAATTATTTATTCATCTGCGTCATGTGAGAAAGAAACGAGAAAATTGAAACAATTAAAATTTACTATGTAAATCATAAACTAACCTCGAATAACCTTCACTACCCTTAAAAAATTTAAATCTTGATCACGCACGTGAAAGCCTAATAAGATATTTTCATATAAATCAGTCCATAGCGTTATAAGAATTAAATCTTCAAATATTTCATACATCTGTAAAATTGTGTCTGATTAATTTTCATAAGCGTCTAACAATTAGATCCGATCAAGCCTTCTATTCCCAATTTTTTAAGTTCCCAATGAAAATTTTAAGACTTGAACTTCACGAATTCCCGTTCAAATCTCTCCTTTCTCTTTTTATTTATTCTTCTTTTTAAGAAGTTTCGATGTCGTCTCAAAATTTTACGTTATAAAACAAGAGTGAAATATTTTCGAAGACGTGGTATACGATGAACTTGATGAAGAAGTAAATTTATTCTAAAATTTCCAACCATGTCAAAATAAATGCTAAATGTTTCAAAACACTAAATGTATAATAAAATGTAAAAGTCTTAAAATCTCTTGGAATATTTTTCCAAATGAACGTCATCGAATGCAAAATGAACTTTTTTAAAGATATTTGTTATTATAATGCTAAAACCAAAGTTTATCAATTTTATTTACAGTGACTAATAAAAGTTTTATTCAAAATAAATTTGATATTTACTTAATCGAGCAATAGATATATTTCATATGATTCGCATATATTTTATCGCATTATATTATTATTTGAATAATAATATAATACTTATATAATTAAATACTTCAATACTTTATATTCATCACAAATTGTTATAAATTCATATGTCGTTTTTATCCAATGAATATGAAACATCCGTATAGGTAACTATAGGTAATTAGTATAGGTAATTATAGTTTATTTACGTAATGATGTACTTAATTGACTTCGATCATTTTTGTTTCGTAATTCCATGTTTCATATCCGTGAAATTTTAAACAGAACATGCACGAATTTAAATAAAAACGTACGATTTCAAGAATTCCTGCGATACTTAATATATCAATTTCATTTATTAATCGAATAACTAAATCTCATTCAACGCAACGATTAATAATGTTTTTATTATTTATTTATTTCGACAAATGGAAAGAATGCGAAGCTTTGTAAATTCAAATACGGACTGAACAAAGATTGAAATGCAAATGTGTAAATAAATTATGTAAATAACCAAACGCGTCAGAATGAAGACACAGAAAATTGTAAACTATGAAATGTTGACAAATTTCCATAGCGGTGGTTGAAAATTTCTTTTACATTTGCTACAGTAAAATGTAAAATGAATTAAAAGTAAGTAATGAATTTCATGATACAAAGGAATCAAGAATTTCAATCACACGAGACGATCGTTCCATTTATCATTAACACTCAATGCCCGCAGAAATGACATTTGAAATGTCAGCAAAACGGAAATGGAATTTACGTAAATCGCTTGCTACGAATAATTATTAGATAGTAGTACAAAGTGCATAAATTTCATTAGACCAAGGCATTGTCGATTGTTCTCCGAGCTATTCTAAAAAATTAGCTTCTTTTCTACAAAGGATCTACGTAATATTAATACAAATCTCGTACAGGTAGTTTTTTTTTTTATTACGATGAAGGAACAATTATTTATACCAGGGCAAATTATGCGAATAACTTAACTAAACCAAGCGGTTTTAGAGTTCCAAGTCAAATAGCAAAGAACAACGTAAAAGAGAAACAATCAAAGGGATTAGAATTACTCGCGTAAATATCCTACTCCACTCGTGACCATGTCCTGATGTCGCGTGTGATCCTAGTTGAAGTTTTTTTCGGTTCTCTATCTTGCAATCTAGCAACTGATCGTGTTGCTCGTAAAACTAAAATGTCTCGACTACTGAAACGTCGTTGTTTGAGTGTCTCTTTACAATGCCAACCTGACGACGACTACAAGACTAGAAAAAGACCGATTCTCGCTGCAACAGATGCAATAAACGGCGGATTTTAAGCACGTTTTAACGATGGCACGGCTTCTACAGAATCAAACATCATTCGATCTAAATTGTTAAAAATATCGATAATATTTAGTTCGAAATAAATAAAATAAAAATTAATAAGATTAATATCTCGCTAAGAGTGTCAATATTTTTAATAATTTGGTGTTTCGATCGAATTGCTTGATCAAAAAAATAACCAAAGGAAGCCGAAATATTTCGAGATAAGTAATTGTATAAATGTATCAAATTGACTATTACGCGCTTGATTGATCGGATGTTTTCTTATTCATTTTAAACTAAGGATATCAATATTTTGGATAATTTAGAATATTTGGTGTTTCAATCAAATTGCTCAAACGAGAAATAATAGAAAGTAGCCCTGATGTTTTGAATCTGGGAAACAGGATAGGTAAATAATGGATAAATATATCAAATAAATATAATTGATTGTGTCAATTGATTAAATATATTTGTTTCATCTATTTCGAACTGTTCCAATAGAACTGTTCGAATAGTTCAAGATATTCTGCGCTTCAATCGATTTACTTGATCTTACGAACGTTCGATGAAAAAAAACGCAAGTAATGCAAGACTCGCATGCATACATCGAATTAACCATTTACATATTTAATTACGCGCGTGATTAATTAATTTCCTGTTTAAATATCCGATCTTGTAAATTCTCGCTCCGTCACCTATCCATCAAAGATGACAATCTACAAAGTAGAAATATGAATTGCAGAATATTCTGTGGAATATTCTATCCGACGTAGAATCAAATCGAATCAGAAGGATTCGTCAATCTTTGATACTTATATGAAAATGCAGGAAAGCATCTCTCGTATTCCTTTATCAAGAATGTGTTTATATCTTTTCTCCGTTAACGACGGAGAGACCACCCAGCTTCGTAAATCGAATTACACACGATTGCAAATCGTATGTAGAAAGAGCTAATGGTGCCCGACCGCGAGAATACGGGTGGCGTGCACGCCTATCGAATATCAATTGTTATCGGCCACGTATCGTGACTGGCAATGGAATAAATAATCTCGCGATTTGTAGCTGTTACATGTCGTGTGGCACATCATATGGTGAAAAATGTATACGAATCCATTGGAATAAATAAATTTTTTTCGTCGATGTGATATTCAAGTGTCGAATATGTACTTTAGCGTTTTACGTAGAGAGATCAAAGATGCGCTAAAGTCTCAAAGAATAGAGAAAAAAAATTGAAACTCGTCTTCCACGAAGGACGAACTCGTTCTAACCAAAAGTGTAACTCGCGTTACGAAGTTCGGTGGCTTCCTGAACGTTTTCTCCCTCTCCCACGATGTAGGAAAGATCATCGCACTGGGCACGATCGCAGGTTTTCAAGGTTAAAACTGGTCCACCTTGCAGGTAATTTTTACTCGAACCGTCTGCGTCTGGTTGCCCATCTGAATTATGAATTATGAAGACATATATCTCCATATATCTCGAAGAAGAAAGAATTAAATTTTCAAATGCGTTTTAACATGCAATAGAAACTATCTTACGTCGTTATATCGTTATATAATCATTCAGGTCAATACTGAGCAATATGCGCCAAATAATTGAAGAATCATATTAAATAACATCTACATCGTGAGCGTGGAGACTGCCGAGAGGTCGTTGAACGTACGATGTAAAAGCGTGTAATCATCGCGGCAAGATACTTTTTTTGGAGAATAAGCGAGAGAGATGTCAGATAAGAGAGTCAGCAATGACGAAGGAAAAACGACAAAACGCATACATTATTGAACTAGCTGCAAAATCTTGACCGCGGTTTTTCGCCGAATCTGATTATCATCCAAAACTCTTGAACTTGATTAATCATTTGAACTGACCGATGACATATTTATTATTCATGTATATTTATGCATTATTTCTTATATATATTATTTATTATATGTGTTTCCGCGTTAATCTACATTGGCAAATTAAATCGAATAGGAATTTGTCGATTCACTTTCATGTCAATTTCAAGTTCTAGAGATCGACCGTGATCTGCAGATTGTTCGAAAGGCGATGAAATACAAATAAAAAATTTACCGAGTCCAACTATTGAATTCATTAATCCAATTGCGTCACGTTTGTACTTAACTATGATAATAATCAAGGATAATTGGTCAATTAAATTGCAATTTATGTTTTTACGTAAAAATATATTGCTTGCACAGTTAATAAAAACATTCTTCGAGTCAAGATGCAGCGGACGTTTTACAATAATAGGAAGAGAAGCCGGTTTCGGTTTATTTTTATCAAATAATCGAAAAAATATATTTAAAATCTATACAAAATTTCAATTTCTTCCAACGGTCACTTACGTACATTTTCTCGAGAAGGCTCGAGAATATAAAATTATTCGATAATTATTGGATTAATGATCGTGACGTAATCTCGTTTATGTACATTTCCATAAATTAATAATAACAACATTCATTAATACTATGATGATAATACTGCAACTATAATATTATAAAATGATCGTTGCAGTTAAAAAAAAACCAGAGCAATTAAAAGTGAAGCGCATAAGCGTAACGTGAACGCGTGAAGCAAATTTTTATGACAAAAAAAAAAAACATTGACTGAGAAGTTTTCACTTAATAAGAATTTCATCAAGTTTTTACTTGCTTAAATACATTTACTTAAACAAATTTCATTGTTGAATGTTCGAATCTCTATACTTACTTATAATTGAACTACAAATGGACAGATAAATATTTATAAGCTACGGCACCACAATGTCTCTCAAGTATTAAATTTCAGAATGGACAATCGGGCAATGTAATTTAATGATTAACCTAATCGTTAACCCAATGATTAATTCGATTATTTAATTCTGTATATTTAACTCTATTTAACAGATATAAAACAGATGATAAAATTAAATCGACTAAAAAAATTCGAAAATTGAGCAACGTGAAATTTAAATTTCTACGGCTACCAATGGCAGCAGCTGAGGATTAATTATAGTGACGAGAAATGTCTTGTTTTCGAGCAATGTCATCTACATCTACAGTTATCTACAACTATCGTTTCTCGAATACGCACAACATTTAAGATTCGAACAATGATCGAAATCCAAAAATGGCTTCGACGTTAAACGCCGCACATATCTACAACGTAGATTGATTTCATCAATCATTAAAATAATAAACGTCAAGTAACAGACGCTTTAGATGCTAATCGACTGTTCAAACAGCGTAAATATTACAGCGTTGACAAGACCACTGGTAGCGTAAGTACGTATTAAAAGCTGCGTCACGATATCAACGAATACCGAAAATTCGAGGTGGAACTTTGTCTACTCGCGGAACACTCGCATTGTGTGCAAATTACGTAACCAGCTTTGCTCGAGTGGTAGTAAAAGGAGGAAAGACGAGAAAAGGAATAGAGGAAAAGAGGAAAAAAAAAAACAGAAAGAATACGGACCGATATTGAGAATCTAGCGAGATCACGGCTTCTCGAATGGTTACACTGCACATTAGATATTCATCACTCGGTCATCTGAAGAATTCTAATCAGCAGCAGTAGAATAATGTGGAAAGAATGGAAGCAGTCTCGACGTTTCAATATTCGAGACGTGTACGGTATATATCCAGCTTGATATCAATCCTCATATCGTGAAGAATCTCGACTTAATATCGGACGAACCGTTACAGGTACCACACGACGGAAACACGACGGATACGAAACAACTAAAAGACGATGTAATAAGAACGAATATTAAAAAAAAAAAAATTCATAATAACGGGGAATCCGTTAGATCCGTTCGATACGATCATCAGCGTGGAATGTTCGAACAGATGTCCCAGCGAGTCTTAAACTTAATATTCAGTCAAAGGTTAGTAGAGAGAAAATATCATGCGTCAAAAGTGAGCAAATGGACTCTGTACACGATTTTCGTGAGCTGATGTCTGACGTTGGTCTCTGAATAAAATTAGGTAGGCAGTTAGTTCTCGAACACGTAGACACATGTGCACACAATCCGCTTCTACGACCCTTGGACGATCGAGAACCGTCGACAGTGGACAGCCGAGACAATAGAAGAGCGAAGTGTCGATCCTGGCAGAAGTTGGGGGGGGATCGGTGGTGTTCTACCCTACGTAATATCTATCTCGTGCGTGCACGAAGCAGTACCGATATAAAACACCGTTTTCTCATTGTGGAATCTCAGTCTCTTCGAAGGTGACCAATCACGAAGATACTCTCTTCGGAGCCGAAGAATCGAGGAAATTTTTGCTTTTCGTTTCGTTTGCAACTGCGCGCCAACGTCTCGCACCGAGTTTTCATCTAATATCCGCGCGAGAACTAGCTCGCGATAAACGCCAGTGTTTCCTTTTCACCGATTTGGATCGAGTTTCTTTTACTGCTCGAGATTAAATCACGTTGTCACGGTGAGTATATGAGATTTTTGTTGCGAGCGTGCGTAAAACTGAAACAGATCGGTTGATAAATGTTTTAGAAGGATTTCCCTTCGAGTCAAGGTTTTCTTCGTCGTTTGACTTCGAACGTGTTAAATCGCGTTGATACAGAGCGAGATGCTAAATATTCATGGTATCTATCATGGTATGTACCTTATTGTATAATTTGTTTTCTCACGGCGATGTGCAACGAAGGAGATAAAAATATTTCGTGAAGGAAGGAAGACGTTGCTCTTTCAGTTTGTAATATTTTATAACGGACTTGCACGTTGCACGTTCTACATAAAATATTTGCGTGAGATTGAATGCAAAACAGTTCAGACAAATTTAGACGAGTCGTTTTTGTCACGAATTTATTCACCGCGATCTAGGAAACGAGAGATATTTCGAAATTATTAACTGATCCAATATCGTGTGTTTTCAGTCGTACAAAATGAAAGAGATTCAAATCGTAACTTATATAAAAAGTTTCAACGTAATCTTATATTAATCCTTTTGATCATTGTAAAATTTCAACGCAATTATCTTACAACACAAGGGAAACGTGAATTGTGCAAATCGTCGGACCAAGCGAGAGTTTACCGAATTATGATAAAAATTCTCTGATTGCCACTCATTAACTGATAACCGTCATCATTAGCCTCGTAATTAAAGTACAGATCATCGCACAATCTGGAATTACGGCGATATTCACTTGTCCCGCGAATGAAGATCCTTAAGTTAAAAAACGTTGTTACACTTTCGAGATTCTTCGTTCTCGCTCACCTGATCGTCCATGTGCTTCGATCAAATTGTATCTTTGCAAAATTACCTCACGATTCGTCGAAAAGTGTTTCATCGCGGAGTTTCTTCAAGCAAGTCGAGCAATCTGTTCCAATTACCTCCATAGTGAGTTTTCTCGTGCGAGAGGCCCTTTAAAAAAGCTCGTTGACCGTGACTTTCAAATCTTTATCGACCGCACTGCCACCAGCGAAGTTTGTTAAAACTATTTTCGGCGTTTCGTGTTTCCACGAAAACAATATTATCCACTTCATTCGTCTACGAACAGATTTAATGCTCGCGTAAGAGACATCGTAATTAGTAATCTTTACTTAGCACCTCGATCTTTTTAAAACTCGACTTTTTTTCTCTGGCTGAAGCAAAAATGCACGCGTACCGTTTAATTTTGTACAAATTGTAGAGAGAGAGAGAGAGAGAGAGAGACTTGAGCTAGAGATTGCGAATGATCGATCGATCGTTCTGGTTTGATCGCTGAATTTGGCGGGCGATCGTGACGATTGTTGCGCGTGGCGCGCGGACAACGTCACCGTTGTATCGCAACAGAGACACACTGGTCACTTTCATCGCTTGAGAAAATAAAGAGTGAAGGATGCACCTGACTGGGTAGCAAATAGTGCTTAACGAGCAGAAGAATCGAGGCAGTGATTTTTAATTATTATTATGCGACTCGCCACTCGCCGTGCTTACACACTCTTCTTGTCAGACACATCGCGAATCTTCTGTTCTGTAACTGTTGCGTTTCTTCGGCAAACACGTCGAATTCTGGTTTCTGAAACACGCCGTTTCTCGGAAGGAGGATAATAAGAGACGATCGTAAGTACTATTTCCATATATCCAAGCGGAAATCACGCTTTAATATAAATATTAAATTCCACGCATAATTTAAACAACGACCTTCGAAGGTTGTTTATTGGTCAGAATTTCCTTCTGTTTTCCTCCAGCTAAAGTATTTTTCTCGTAACATTATTTACGCCGTAGAGATATTATTTGTATGTGCGTTAAAATTACAACGTTCCTTTTTTTTCTTTTCACTTTGCAACTCAGCGTACAAAGTACAAGCACAAATACGTCGATCTCACGTGGTTGGAAGCAACTCATTCATTTTCGAGTCAGTCGTGTTTTTTTTTCTATCGTGCTAAATTATTCGTCGGTATTTTTTAAAGAAATGAATTTTCGTTTCCAGTGCTTTTGCCCGTCGAAGGATAACGTTGAGATAGAAGATAGAGATAAAAGAAGAAAAAGATCTTGTCAATGTTGAAAAAAAAAAAAAAAAAAAAAAAACGAGAAACGTAGAAAAGTGAGGAAAACTAAAACCAACAGCAAAAACATCGGCAAGAACAAGAAAGAGCAAAAGATAATCACGATTGATCGGTAAACTTCCGCAAGGTCTACAAGCCCTTTCCTCGTCAATCTTTGACTTTATTGATATGTCACTTCACGATCATTTAGTTTTTATGATTTACCGATTCCCCTTGAGACTCGAAGATAAAAAAGCGATAACGTTGGCTATTTAAAATACGCTCGCGACTGATAGCGGTAATTGGTCGTAATATTCGCGTTTGTATTTGATTTATAGACTATCGCGCACGACGTGGAAAACAGTTAAACAAACTTTGTCCGCTTTTAACGACGAGATTTCACCATTGCCAATGACATTGACGTTTCGCAAAAAAAAAAAAAAAAAAACAAGTTCCAGCGGAGTCGAAAACACTTCGATCCGATTGAATATGAATGAAATTTAGATTCGATCGAGGAGTGTTCGCTCGTTCGAAGTGACTAGACATCAATTGGGACAACTCGTTAAGTCAACAAAATAAGGAAGTCCAACGATTAGACTCGGACAATAGAATTTTTCCGTGACTGAAACGACTTTTCGAGCCGGTGTAGCAACGTTTGGTAAGGTCACATCCTTTTAACCCAACCGAACGGTGCAGGCCAGATGACGAAATCGCCACCTGAACGACGACGAGGAATGTCGCTCGCTGTTATTCTTCGATTCCGAGCTCGTCGATTGTTCGTAATTTCCGAAATTTTGCAAGGTGCCGCGTTCAAAATCCGCCACGGAATACGACATTTCCAACAGCGTGGCGATTCATTCGAAGAAGATGAATAGGGAGAACGACGATGAGAACTGTGTCAAACGCCTTGTATCTGAAGATCTGATCAAATTAGAAACTGGCTTTCGCGATTATTAATTGATTATCAATAGATTTATGAGAACAAAACATCGGCAGAAAATTGTTTTACGTATAGAATACTGCAGAAAGCACCGTGATATTTGATATTTGGTGTGTCTACTACACTACTACTATTATATACTACTATTATATATAGTAGTATCTGACGTGTAGTATAGTAGTATAGCCGCCAAGGAATTAAAAGGAATTTCAATTTTCACGAAACTAAACTCATTATCACGAACAACAATCGCATATTTGTTAAAAATATTATACTTTGATTATTTCATACGTTTCTGCGTGTCATCTGTATTTTTGCATTCTTGCAATTCTGCGCAAATGCATAAATATTTACAGTCTAATTATAATGTGAATGGACGTGCGATAATTAATCGATGATGAAACTCGGGATTTTCAATTTTAAACGCGCGTATTCGAAAACACACGCGTCGGACGTAGACGCGTAATAAATAATAGTATTTTCTGGGCTGACTGATAATTCGCTTTCAAAAGATTAACGCGACGACGGTAATTAGTGACATGATATGTAACACGCGAAGAGATTGCCCTTGTTCACACCAGACACACAGCACAAAAAGTTGAGTCACGAAAAAAAAAAGTATATAATTGACTGTTTAAGTTGTCATCATTCAAAAGACAAATGACACGCGAATATAAATAAAAGTCTCGTTTCCACTGACACAACGTTGCGAGAATGCAATCAAGACATTCCGAATGTAACTGCGATTTTATGATCTATCTAACGTGCAAGTACAAAGTATTAGGAAAATAGCAATTATCAGTCAATTATCGCCCGAGTCCTGAATAGATTTCCTGATAGATTAAGAAATCGCAAGGCGAAAACAAGTTTGCAATCGTCACGTTTAAGAAATCGTGGAAATTAGCTCGCTTATTTTTTTCTTTCTTCTTTTTTCGTTACTTCCGTCTGACGTTCACGACATTGATTATATATAAATCAGCCACCGTCATTCGCCGATTCTCGATAAGACAAGGCGGTAAATTCATAAAGTCGCAACCAATCTTTGCCATTTTCGAATGTTTGCGAAATTGCATGTATTTATTTGTCGGCGCGATCGAAAACAGGAAATCAATATCTCACGAGTTATCCCCAGTGCTTTGAACGACCAAGCAGAGAATTTAAAAAAAAAAATCACTGTAATTTAATAGTCTGAAATATAATCTAATAGATTATTCGCACACGTGCGAAAGGGAAGAGGCGCGAGATTTGCTTTAATTTCAAGTTTCAAGAGTGTTCTAAATTTATAAAATTCGTAGCTTTGAACGATCTAAAGACAGAGTGACAGAGAAACCTAACCTAGGCTCAAAATGACGAAATTCAAACAGATATAATTATAAATATATAATTACTTCTCTACATGGCGCGAAACGTTGTTTGTTCGCGTAAAGTTTCCAGTTTCAAATTGTTGGAAGAAACAAACAGTGTAAATAAACCTAATCTGAACTGAAACAAAAGAAATATACACATAGATATACTTTTTCTACGTGTATGCGTGCCGATGGCGTAAAATATTTGTTTATAAAATTTACAAAGTTTTGAATCGCCGAAATCACAAAGAATATCCCAACCAGCACGTGGTTTTTCGTAACGATGTCACGTGTGACGCTTGACGAAATGTTTCACCGACAAACTTTGGGACGTGTGTACGTCGTCTCTCTCACACCGAGAGAGTGGGCGTAAGTTCGGCGATCGCGGTCCCAAGCTGGAGATTTTCTTTCAACGCGTGAATTTCGCGGCGTCCGAGCGTGTCTCGCTCGTGTTCCTTGCCCTCGTGGAAGTAGTAGCGGTAGTTTCGAGAAAATCTCAGTGAAGGGAGATCATAATACAGGCGGGCGGCTGCAAGTTTTCGTTGCACCATCCAACGTCGATCCATAGTTTCTCGAGCCACCGCCGCGCCGTTTGCGTTAAAAAAACAAATCGTCGACTCGCGGATCGTGAGCGCGGTTCTCTTCGTCGAAACGCGAACAGTTTCGATCGTGCCTCTTCTAATCGGTTCGTTGAAATCACGTTGAATCTTTGAAACGTATCACGGCACGACGAGATGACAGTACGAAGGTGATAAAAAAAAAAAGCGTGAATTTTTATCGATTTTCAAATGGCGCAATTCGTGGCAGCGGTGTACGACAGCTACCGGGATCTGATGGACAACAAAAGCGATCCAAGGGTCAATAACTGGGCAATGATGAGCAGTCCGTTCCCGACTCTCTTCATCTGCCTGTTTTACGCCTACTCTGTCAAGGTCCTCGGTCCCAAGCTCATGGAAAATCGCAAACCTTTCGAACTGAAAAAGGTCCTGCTGTACTACAATCTCTTCCAAGTGGCGTTCTCCACGTGGTTGTTCTACGAGGTATGCGAGTCGCACGAAACAGAAGACGCACGAAAACACGCCTCTCTGTACGAGAGTCATTTTTAAAATTCTCTTCGATCGAAACATCTCACTGTACTCGTTTGTTCTGTGCAGTCCTTGGCAGCCGGATGGGGAGGCTATTATTCGTTTCGTTGTCAACCAGTAGACTATTCAAACAATCCGAGGGCATTGCGAATGGCACATGACTGCTGGTGGTACTACTTCTCCAAGTTTACTGAATTCTTTGACACCATATTCTTCGTGCTGAGGAAAAAGAATAATCAAGTCTCGAGATTGCACGTGATTCATCACGGAGTTATGCCAATATCCGTTTGGTTCGGTGTGAAATTTTCTCCTGGTAAATATACTCTTTGCTCTATACTATTTGCTTTACGGTATTTACTGTATTATGATCTTTTCATCATCCGCGAGACGACATGTGCAATTGAACAATCGACGATGCTGTTTGCTACGATTTAAGTAAGCAGTTTTTACGTTACACAGTACACGGTCAAAAGTTTCAGAAATTACACTTTTACGGAATCTGTTGTCTTTTACAATTTGACGACTCTTATGCATATTTTTCGGCTATAATAATATACAACGACAGTTAGTTAGTCACAACGTGCTAAAAATACTCTAGCCAAAGAAATCACCATTGACGTTAGAAAATGGCCGCGTACTTCCAAGACCTATTTAATCAAATGACGTAAAAAACATTTTCCGACGCCTTTTTTCGAAATTTTAAACTCAATTACGGGGTATGTACGTTCGTGTGATCGTAACGACTTTCATTTGCAGGCGGTCACGGCTCGTTCTTCGGCATGCTCAACACATTTGTACATATCGTGATGTACTCGTACTACTTTCTGGCCGCTCTCGGGCCCAAGGTACAGCCGTACCTCTGGTGGAAGAAATATTTGACCACCCTGCAGATAGTGCAGTTCGTTCTTGTGGTACTCCACACTTTCCAACTTCTCTTCATCGAATGCGACTACCCGAAAGTGTTTGTCTGGTGGATCGGAATGCACGCGGTCATGTTTTACTTCCTGTTCCGCGACTTCTATGTTCAGACATACAAGAAGAGTAAAACGGCTGCCACGACGTCGGTGAATAAGGAAACCGAGGTGAACCAAGAGAAAGAGAAGAACAGCGAGAAGGAGAAGAACGGCAAGACGTACACGACCGAGTACAAAATGGCAACTGGCTACATCTCGGACAGTGGCCTCAGAAATCGCGTGTTTATCGACAATCACGGCTTCCAGGAATGAGATCACGTCCGTTATCACAATGCCAGTTTTCACGCGATACGGTTTTCTGACTGATTCGGTAACTCTGCGAAAAATCGACAAAAAGCCGGAAGCATCGTCCACGCAAACTGCATCGTCGGCGCTCCCAAACGAACGAATTAAGTTTGACACAGTGTGTAACAGATTTTATTCGTTCGTTTGCCGAGTCAACTGTTTGTTGTTGTACGTAACACACACGGTGAAATTACCGATTCCGGTCGCTTTCGACATTCAGTTTCGAAGAATCAATCGATTTTCTTTTATTCGTTAAATCTCTTTCCATTCTTTTTGTCAAATTATCGGAAGTAGATGTTGACACGCGGGAATAATTACGAGCTTAGAAAGAAAAATTTGGCAAATTCTCTCGCAAGCCTAACTCGTGGCGATAGTTAGGTATCACCGCCTGTTTCCTTACGTTTCTAACTTGTACATTCGCCACATACTTATACGTATGTACATATTCACATACCGTATAGTCTATAGATCACGATATACATAAAACTCGCACAAAAAGCGTGAAAATATCGTATAAATATATACGATCTCATTCAAACGTACGTTCATCCGTACCGGAGGTAATAATTTACTCGATGAATCTGAACTAATCCGAGTCTAATTTAATCTAATCTATCCTTGCATGATTTGCGAAAAAATTTGTCTGCTTTTGTTACGTCGATGAACTTGTCCGATATGAATTCGCGTTTGTTCGTCGTAGTCCAGTTCGCACGATACAATCGGTTTTCCGGTTTTCAATTTTGATAGCGTATTCACACGCGCAAAGAGCGTTCCGATCTTTGAAATCGAAGTCCTTTTCGAAATGAAACCGAGAAATATAGACGACATTTGAAAGATTATCATTTTCCTCTGCGTATTCTATTATACAGACAAGATTGGATTCTTATCAAATTCTCACGTCTCGATCTTAAGAAAAGATGAAAATTGTAAAAAAATTTTTCGACATTTCTACGGACATTTGAATTTTTACAATTGTTTTGAAGAAAAGTATCTCCACTTTTCCACTCGCTACGTTATGTTAAAATATCTTTGAAAATACAAGTGAATTGTTCCAAGTGATTTTCTTTTCTCACGAAGTTATGACAAAATATCGACAAATTTTCATAAGATATGCAAATACTTTTGACGACCAGTGTACTTCTGTATTTCATTTGCTATTATTAAACATCCTGTTTTTGCATTTCATAGATAATTTCGTATTATAATTTATTTTTAATTCTAACCGCCACTAACTTTGACTATCATTGACTAACTAGAATAGATTGGACCATCCAATGCTTTTTTCGTGTCCCATGTTCTGAAATACCGACATACTAAAAAATCAGTGGTTTTTTAGCGCACTCTATACGCAAACAACGGCGAATTCAGGAACTACATCAAGTAAAATGATCGAAGTTGATCAAGTAGTGAATGCGCCAGAAATATGATTTTCGAAATCCATTATAGGGTTATCAAATTTTCAGTATGAAGCGAATATGTGAAGCTAGTAACTAACTGAAATCATTATACCATATATCAGAGTTATATAGAAGAGTTCTATCCACGTTTTACAGTGGATTACGATGGTTTTTTTTCATGCAATATTGAAATTCTAAAGTTATTAATAAAATATTAATAAAAAACCTATCAGCTCAAATAAATTTTATCAACAGTTCGATGTAATAACGGAGAAATTAAAGAGAAGACGAAAGAACAACCCTCTCATTTACATTCGTAGAAAAATAATCAATCCTAGACTTTCTAAATTCAGATGAAATATTTTCCATATCCTTATAAAATTATAGTTACCCATATCAAAACTACATATTATTTATTTTTCATTAATCCAATGAATACGTACATCTACGCAAGCATCTAACCGAAATCGCAGCCAATCAGCTCGTATTAATTGCTATATAATTAATAATTATCAATTATATAATTAATTGTTTACCTATATAATATATATAATAATACATAACTGTATAATCATGCAATTAGTAATTATACGTCAAATAATATCGATTGCCCAGGTCTCACCACGTGGAGGTGCTGCGAATGGAGACCCACCCTATCCGCGGCCCATCCACCCTCCTTTTTCGAATAAAAATTTACTAACTTAAAACATGAATTTACGAATAAATACTTCTTCTGCTGTACATTTGCAAAACGTCCAATATTTTGATCGTTGTGCAAATCAAACAATAAAAGAAGTTGTAAAATAAACCGACGCGGAAAGTTAAATTTCTGAAAATAGAAATTATACTAAAGCTTAAACTAACTACATAACTCTATATGAGACATAACTTCGACTATATAACAGTAGTTAAAAAGCAAATATGTATCTCACATAGAATTTTACTTATCCCACTTACATTAATATTAATCATCCTTAACTGCACTTAGATACTAATGCATCTTACAAATACTAATTATATCAAAGCTTAAATCTAATAAGCAATTTAAAAATATCATAAAACAGCACAACACAACAACAACAACAACAACAACAACAATACCCAATTTAAGACCATCTCTAGCTTAATTAAATCTATTATAGCCTAACATATTTACAAAAAAATTTAAAGATTCCTATTCATTCTATTTATATAAATACATACATATAATTTTTAAAAAATGAAACAAATGTTTCAGATGATTTCACAATCTGTTGTATCATATGAAGTCTTCTTCGATTCTATAATCTGTAGTTGAAACAAATCTAAGGAACTGAAAAAGATTGGTAAAATCTTGTAAAATATATGCAGTTAGATGAAGCATTATTTTGTTGCAACAATTTTTTTCTCTTGATCACTTTCTTTGATTCATATTCAATCTATTAAATCTTTAGTGTACATATTTCTGTATATTTTCTGTAACTCTCTGTAAGTTAATGTATCTGAAACAAACTTATATACTGAATTAGTACTATAATTTAAGTAAAAATACAAAATAAAAAAGATCTGCAATGAAGACATATCACACACACACAAAAAGAAATAAAGTTGCTGTGAAGATAATTACTTCGTAATTATACTTCAGTAACTGAATTAAATTATTTTTTTACTCGAAATTACATAAATTGAAAGCAAGAATTTCTAGTGATCGGATTCAGATTGAACTGAATAAATCAAAAATTTATCTTTACGAAAGATGAAAGAAGATTCGATTAAAATCACATTTTGATTTATTTTTCATTTACTTTCATTTACTCATTATGTGTCACGAAGAATAGAAAGAATTGCGCAAAATATATTCACTGCAAGATTTTTGTTACAAATAAACGATCGCGAATAAACTTTAATTTGCACATGCGAAATTTGTCGAATATTTATAAAATTCTAATAGATTATACTTTTAAAACGTTTAGAACAGAGAAAATAAAAGAAAATAATTCTGATATCGAATAATCATTATTATTGACTCCAATAATAATAAATTGGATACTAACTCATATTTTAAAATAAGCTAATATCCTACAAAGTATAATAATATCGATTTAATTATTTTGTAAAAAAGAGTTTTATGTTTTCATTGTAATATTTAAATATTTAATTATTGCAATACTTTTCTCACTTTATTTTATATATGACACATGAAATTAGTTACATGTGAATATATTAAATTTATAATAAAACTTAATAAAGTTATAACTAATAAAAAAAATATTTTTAGCAGTATTTTCATCAGTAATAAACGCAGTGCAGAAGGGGTGCTGAAAAAGAAAACACAGTAGCCAGAAGGGCTACTGACAAAGAAGATCTAAAACCATAGCCATTGAAAAAGAAATTGCGATACAATAGAACATTTTCTACTCAATACAATAACCAGAAGGGCTATTGTCAAATTTACATTCGACATGAATCCGAGCAACAAACCGTATCTTGTTTCGCAACACTAACTCACTAGTGCTACTTATTACGAAATAGGAAATTTTCAAAATCAAACGCGAAGAGTGTTTCGTCATATAATTAAAACTCCCGAAAATAAGTACGTAACGTTATTACTCTATGCACTCGTCTTCAGACATACGCAACACTAATTGCAACGCGTCCAGTGCAACCATGCTTGAGGTTACTGATGAATGACCACTGCACAGCTGCATCAGATGATCTAGAAGCAGGAACAGCCTTCCACGAATTCAGTGAAAGAATTTGGGCGTTTCATAAACACAACACTACTTCAAGAACGCGATCATTCATTATCGCAACATTAGCAAAAGAAAAAGTAATTGGAAATCGCGATGGAACAATGTCGCAACATTAACTCTAAAAACAAATTGAATGAAAATTATTATTAACAATACAAAAGCTACTGTATGAACAAAAGCTATTTCAAATATTCTTTAAAATTAATTGAAAACAGTGACTCAGTGATAATCTGATTTAAAACAAAAGGAAGCAAAATAAATTTTACAATGTATAACTCCAAAAATTCACACTCAAAATTGCTAAAGACAATTACGGCATCATAATTTGCAACTCTAAAGCAAACACGATTATCATTTCATCGCAACTCTAATTTAAACCGTAATCAATCTCTCGCAACACTAACAAGAAAAATCACGATTTGCCCAAAACGATGATGAACGCTGATGGAGAAGAAAAAAAAATACAACTACAAATGCTAAAAGAGCATAGTGACAAAGTAGCTAACGAGAATGACCTCCCATGCTCTGGTATCATTTAAATGATCCAGAGGATGAGAAGCCATTTGTTGCGATCCTCTTCGTGGCAGTTTGCCGGGTCTCTTCGGCTTTTAGCCTCTTCTTTCTTCGAGCGCAATGCCCGCTGAAACTTACATCTAGCTCGAGTCTTTCTAATCGCAAGCCAAAAAATAACTTATACACGTGAAATAAAAAGATAAACTGCGAAAGCTGACCCCAGTACACGTGGACGGCCATCGATCATAGTGATCGTTGTCCGTTCGCACGTGCGTGCTCGAGCAATACCTACATAAACGTTCGTTTCGGGACCTACTCGCGACCTATCCGCGACCGCGACCACGATACTAAATTCGAAAAATCGAAGAGTAAAATCAGAAACAAATAGCATGCTCCATTTGTACCAATTTCACTGTCGATTTTTCAAATTAGATTTCCAGAAACAGGTTGGACACGCGAAAGGGGGACACGCGACCAGAGACCTGCCCGGCAGAGACAGACCCTTACCTACTTATAATTAAACTCATTCACGCCAGAAAATATGCCAGAAAAATGGCACACCAACACATTCACTCCGCGGTTCTCACACATACCACTCGGGCGCAGACCTAAACTAGAGAGGACATCCCGAGACGCCTCCGACACCCGAGTTTAACACACAACTTTCACACTCTAATTTACGTACCATTTTCCTGAAATCGACTGATGATCGCTAGCGACCATTGCGTAACATGTAACAAAAGTATATATATGCATATACGTTGATTTTAATTAAATATATTGGAAATTCAATTTTAATACTTTTCATTGTAACGTCATTCGTAAGATTGATAATGTTCGTATTTATAATCATAATGTATTTGTGGTCGTATAAAGAATATTGCAAAGTTTATTAACATTTCAATTTGATATAATGCTTTGACACTTCGATTTAATTATAATGATTGCATTAATGGCAAAAAAAAAACGACGCAATTCCACAGCCTAACACACACACACACACACACACACACACACACAAAATGTGGAAAATACGTCGTGCACGATACGCTAATGCATCATCAGTCGCTGGGAAGTTATTAAGCTTATGAACTATGGTCATCATGCACATTGCCTTTCTCCCATCCAAGTAGCGCCTGGGCACGTGAATGAGATCCTGGCGATGAACACGGAAAGGGTTAAATCTGAAAATCCTGATCTAAAATGATGATTAATACATCTATTTAACGGGCTGATAGAGTTCTTAATTTTGTATTTGCTCAATTTATTTTTTGTATATGTATTGTATTTTACTTTCTCAATGACTATAGTTTAATTTACTATATTATAGAAACAATAAACGTGAACTAAAGGAATTAAAATATTTCAACAATATTTATCGAGATACAGATTGAAATGCAAGTAGCATTGAAGGAGTAACAATAGACTCTAATTTTAAATGAAATATTAATGGAGATACTCTCAGGCGATTTCTTCATCAAAGCAGATCTCTCAAAATACGAAAATAATTCATTTCTTTGACTCTGAAATCTGCCTGTCGCGAAATGTTTTCTCGCACATGAAATTTTATACATTTGCGGGCGATAAAATTAAACTTTGTACATTATAGATTATACGTTATACATATGCAAAAAATCATATGGAATAATACTTTGATATATAATAATTTTATATCATAATATTGTACTCATCAGTTACTAATGCATTATTATTAACATTCATAAACACAATGTGCAAGAAAACCTATCCTGAACTAATAAATAAAATATAGACAAAATGTTACTATTCACAGGTATAAGAAATACCCGCGGTCACTATGCTCGGCAAAATTTCTACGAATACAACCAGTCACCCGTGCCGATTTGGACCTTTCATCCTACGACATGATTGAGTGACCGGAGGAACATAAATGCATGCGACTCACACGATAGATACAAAGATGCTGCTGCACTGGACCAAGGAAAGTTGTGAAGATCCTCTTCAAGCATCTTCCAGACATCACTGAGAATCCCATGGTGGAAGTGAAAAATTTCTAACAGCATAAAAACACAATGTAAGTAGTAGTTTACAGTTATTTGTAAAAATTTAAATTTTCATAACGATAACAGTTGGGAGTCTAATAATTTGAAATGTTTCTATTTTGTAGTTATCATTTTACATTAAACTTCAATGGAAAGAAAACTGTAGAGAGTAGAATTATTTCAAGTACAATATGGTGAAGTACTTACATTCTTAGCTTTTGAAGCATCGTAAGATTCTTAGGGGATAAAGGGAATTGAGAAGACTGTAGAGGATCTGTAATAAAACACAACACGTTAGAATCTGCATTTAAAAGAAAAGTAGAATCATAAGTTGCAGATAATAAAAGATTCTTACATTCTTGGATTTAGAGCCATCGTTGGATATTCCCCTAAAAGTACAAAGAATTGCTATGAAACGTCTGCAACAAAACGTAAAACGTTATACTTTGTTATTAAGTTTGAAAAATTGAAGTATAATATATAAAATTACTTACGATCTTGATCTCCTGGAAAGGCTCTTTCCTCTTGAGCACTGACCTAGCACTGATCTAATACCGAAAACGAATATTGAACAAGAGAAAATATGAAAAAAAGAAGCTAAAAGACTATCAACGCGCGCGATTAAATAACAATCGGCGGACTCACTGACTCTAATTTCGCGAATTATAGTTTAAATGAATTAATTTAATTTAATAAGAGCCATTTTGCTCAGAAAAATATTAACATATTGCGCAACAAACACTGACTCTACTGACCGCATTGCGCGCGGTCACAAAAATTGGTGATCTGAAAATAAAGGTAATTAATTGGGGAAAAGGAGAGGGAGAGACATTACGTTCATTTAGAAAATACTGCAATTTTTCCAGAAAAATGATTATATAGAATCTTGAATATGTATGTATTAAAGACATTAATTGTAAATCATAAAGTATTTCTCAATATTAAATATACTGTAAATGAAAGACAACTATTTGCAGAAATTATATTCTGAATGTTCGTTCCTAGAGTATGTAGTATGCACATTAGTAATACATCAGGCATGTTGTAAGTAAGTAAGTTCGAAAATGTTTGCGTAAATCAAATATATTCATAGCCGAATATATTCAAAAAATAATACCACGAAAAACGGGTGTGAAATCTTGCTTCGAAACATTTCAATTGTGCGTCAGCGTTCGGGAAAATATATAAATTGTACTTCAAATATATATAAATTGTACATCAAATGTTACTCAAAATAAACGAAATGTTACGAAATTTTCATGATTGAAATTCATCAAATTATCCATAAATAATCATAAAGTCCATACACTCCATGTTTCCATTGTAATCAAGAAATAACCTGCACAAAGAGAAACCAAAAGTTAGAATAAATATGTCGAATGGAGGAAAATATGTAAAAGTGAAACAATAATTAACTTCGAATTCGATTAAAAAGACATACGAGATGATGTGCCGGTAACTATAGTGAAATCGACGATTGAAGAAAAATTGGCACGAAAAGTTTCAAATCATTGCACGATTTCGTTACCGCAATTAATCGTTAAACACACGCGTATTAATTAAATGATACTATTAATGAGGTATGTGTGTGTGTGTGTGTGCGTGTGTGTAAGTCAATTACAAGATTATAATATTATCGCGATTAATATTATAGCGTGGTATGTTCTGTTTAAATGTGTATATGCCATTATTTCTACAATTGTTGAAAATTATGTGTAATAATTATTACGGTAAATTTTCCTTGAACTGAACCCAAAAATGCATGTTTAATCTTAAAAATTTACAGCACAAACACGAATCTAACACCTATTGATTTAAATTTTTACCTGAGAACTTCTGAATGACACTTTCTTCTGGATGATTTTTCTGGATAATACTTTCCTCTTTACAGGCACGGTGTGCTTCCTTCCGCCATTAAAAATCGATCATGAAAAATATCGATTTACGTTCGAGAATCGTAAGGAGTGTATCCCGCATTTCACCGTGGTGTGGCGCTGTAATCTTCAATTAATTTAAACTCAATACGCACGCATTTCGCACGAAATGTTAACTTGGAATAAAAAATAAAAAATTTCAATCTAAATCAAATACAAAAAATTCATAAGAAATTCTTAAAAATATTCATATGCTAGATAAAAGATAGTCAGTACATTCTTATAAACTCTTATAATTTCGTAAAAGAAAATTGTAGAACAATTAACTTGATTTTATTTTAAAGAGTGAAGAATCTGGCTAGATCTATTTATATACCTCATCTGTATTATAACGCAAAATCTGATCGTAAAATTAGTTTATTGATTATCAAACTGACTGAGCCCTGCTTTGACAACCTCAATGGATAATTTCAATCTTTTACTTATCAACATAACGTAAAATAGAATCACAGACAAAGTAGAATACGTGATAGGATTAAAAAATTTTTAAATCTAAAAAATTCCAAATTTAAAGTATAATAAATCACGAAATTTATCTTAATAATCATTATTAGCATTGATACATTACATATATTTCTCAGATTGTGCAAATCACGTGCTTTTCAGATTATTATTATTATTTCGCGATTAGTTCGTGATTATCCGTACTCAATAAATTCAAGGAGAAGGTGTGATATAGTTGACGTCTATCATTATCCATGGTCCAATTGCCAGTTTCGTCAAAGAATAAGCCAAACAGTAATTTTCGTTGGTGAAAGTGACAACAGGTGAAAGTCGTGAACCATGCAACATAAAAAAGATACTGGGTAAACTACACATATGTACATCACAAATGCATGGATGTACGTGCTAATATATTACGATAAATCTATCATACTTTTACCGTCGATTATGATGGACTGAGTCGGACCAACGCGAAACAACCATTCGTAATCAAAGGAATTGGACATTATCAATAAATCGATCAAATACGATCCATTAACTGTACAGATTCACATATTGTAAAAATTTTTCAATAACTTTTCGACTTATTCTATAATCATATATATATATAATCAATAACTATTCTACATATATATATATATATATATATATATATATATATATATATATATATATATATATGCAATTTACGTCAAGCAATTAACAACTGAAAAATGTAACGAACACAAACTTCAAAGATACAAGTGCGTAGTGCGTGTAAAGAAGTAGAATTAAAATAACTGCATAATTTCTGATGAAACTCAACAAACAGCAAAGCGGATAGATTATCAATTGAATGGGAAAAAACCAGAAAACCAGAAAAACGAAAACAAAAACGACAGTTTGATGAATTGCTCTTTGCCCGATTTCAAACAATGCGACTGTAATGCGAGTCATTAATTTTTATTCAAAAGTTCCCATACACGGAATACGACGCAATATCGAACAATGATTCCATCGTTCTTTTATGCACTTCATTAAATATGTCGAGGGATTTGAGCGGGGTTTAAAGGAATTTACGTGGAAAAATAAAGTGATAATTTGTTATCATTGTTTTACACAATGTTTTATTGATGTCATGATCGAAGTATTGATATGAAGTTATGTACGTTTTCATGGTTGATATTTTATTTTATTTTAATTTTATGATTAATTTGCATAATCAAACGAAATGAAATGTTTCTACATTATGCATTATTCGTAATGCAAAATATATGAAAATCGTCACATAAAAACAATGATCGTTCAAAGTTATTTTGATACCAAGTCGAAAGAAAGAAAGATTATGTATAATAAACGCAGTGCGTTGTAAGAAACATATCTACTATAAAGAGAATTGGAAATACGATATTAAACATATATAAGACACGATCAACGTTATTTTACAGATTATTACGTAGGTTATTCGATAAGATTTTAGATGAAATTAAACCATGAAATAATTTCTGTTTGGTATCAAATGTAATTGCACGATACGTGTCGTCGTATTGCAAAAAAAGACTATCTTCATAATGAGTGGAATGTAGGTCGATGTAGGACGACTGAGACAGAAAAGTCGTCGAGAGGAAATTAGTAGCATTGACTCGAAAGTGTAATACATCCGGGCGCAATTTGTTCGCGATTTTATAGAAATAATCAAGTATCGGTTGGTGTCAATTCGGTGTCTCACCGAAGAAACAGCTATTACGTTACTGATTTAACAATCTATATTTAAAGACATCTAAATGTTTAAAGACATTCTGGTGTCGATAGTTCTCAAGTCTTTTCTAACACGTCTTATAACGAATAATTACAGTAGAATAAAACTAACAAAGTTCTCGTATTCCTAAGGGAACGTACCTAATATATTTTATGTAAAACGTAATTTTCTACTAAAGTGCTACGAACGTATTCAATTTTTTCGCGGATAAAAAAATAGGTATAATTTTAGGTATGACACAGGAAGATTAGACAATCGTATCGAAAAATTCCAGTGAAGATTGTTCGTCGTTGAACGATGTGAAAATATGTTGATTCGTCTTTTGGTTTGCCAAACAAAATGATTTAATTTTGCGAACTAACATCATCGTGTAAATTCTTGCAAATATATTGTTCATCAAAAGGCTTCAAACGGTTTCCTGGAAAATCAACTAGGAATGTTTGCCTTTCTTCGATGTGCAACAAAGAAAGAAAAAAGAAAGACACATATTAATCGTCATAAAGAATCGAATAATTGTTGTAATCGAGATTTTATTATCGTATTCAACGACAACTGAGGATAATTCACGATTAAGAATTATTCACGATTCACCTTGAATCTTCTCTGTGAAAATATCGTTATTAATGATCGAATAAATTATCCCCTCAGATAATAACATTCTCTTCTTGATGCACGACGGCTTGATATCGTTCAACACCTTTAAGTAATATCGTTATTTGTATTACTTCTAGTAACAAGCAAGTTTTGCTTAAATAAAATTCATTTTTAATCTCAAAATAATTTATTTATCTTCCACCAACATAAAAATACCTAAACTGGTCGAACAGAACAAACTTTCCCTTGGATTTTCTGGATCCGTCAAATGTTACATCGCGCATGTGTGAGAAAATAAGAACTGAACATTTTAACTTTAAATTCATTTAAATCTGATAAAATTAGAACGATTGATATTTTGTGGATTGTAAGCCAACGTGAGGTCAGCGTAGAGAAAAAGAATGTTTTACTTGAATCGAACAAGAAGACAATAAAGAAAATTCAAGCATCATATAACTGGAAAGCAGCCAGTCTGCCGAGGGACAAAATAATTTGCAAGCATCTCGTGACCGTGCAAACCGGGTAAGAATCACTTTCGCCGATCAAGTCTGGAATACCACTTGCATAACCTCCCGCAAGACTGTTACACGGCATTACACTTTCTGCTCTTTTCTCTGCCAGAGTTACTCTCATTCCAGAGTTACTCTTTTCTACCTTGATCAGCCGACAAATAGACGTCGCGCAATTTCGCCCCGGTCACGTCTAAAAGCTTAAACGCTTTGCATTCTCCTCGAGCATGCACAAAAATTTCTTAGGCGTGATTTTGATCGAAAATACATTACGTAACGAGATCGTAAATTTATATTTTTCTTAAGTAGAGATTTGTTATACTTTGGATATTTTGTACATTTTTGCATATTATCTGCATTCTATATATTTTTTACACACAAATACATAAAAATTCCAAGTTTAATAATAAATCTGACAACAGAAAGTTTAACAGTAGAACAAACTAATCGTTGATCGCTAGACTGTGGGTTTTTATGAGCAATTTTTGGAAGGAAAAATACATGCATGTAATATCCAAAAATGTATCAAGTACTCAAAGAATAGTATTTCCTACCGAGACTCTAATTTTTAAATTACGTAAAAATGTGAGTTTGTATAATTTACTGAACATACTTAATCAAGCAATCTTAATATTATATTATTATTACGTTATAAATATTTACATTGTAATTTATCAGTCTCAAATGTATGATAAACGATATATATATATATATATATATATATATATATATATATTTATCCATATATATATATATTTGTTCCGATATTTATTTTTATTATTTCATCAGAAATTATTTGCTACTTACACGCTTATATATATTGAGAAAACGATCTTAATAGGAATTGTTTCTCGGATTTTGCAATTCATAAATCTCGAGCGACGAAAATAATAATTTTGAGCTATATCCGAGTCGAAAGAAAAATGATTTGAGATATTCTGCGCAAATACTTTCCCGACAATCGATACAATGTACCGACTTCATCAGTTATTCGTTGGTTTCATCACTCAGAAAATTTTACAACGTTTCGTAAGTACGATGCATTTTAATTTCTAACAAGCAAACAAAAATTTATACCTCGTAAGGAGACTCCTGGTGTAAAATGGTCGAAGAAAAATGAAGTAACCCGAGCTCGTAGAATTTTGAAACCACGACCAAAGTCTTAATTCTACAATAAGAAAGGAAAACAGATATAAGTACGTCGAAATAAATACATGACGCTTGAAATACAATCAAATCAAAAATGAGAAAATCTATTTTAAATCTAATCTATTCAAAAGCTATGTTCGAAATCTAATTTTAAACAACTTTTTTTCTTGGTTCATTGAACCTCTATACGCCCCTGAAGATTTGGCATGTATATTCGGAACACCCTGTACACGTTATATTATAAAAATTTCCCTAAATAGTACATTTTTTTACTAAAATTTCATAGAAATAAATTCACAAAAATGTATACAGAGCTTCATTGGGAATAACGTTTAACATATGCGCGTGTGTATGTATTAATATCCAATAATCAACGTAATATAATAGAGTCTTTTCATTTAAATTTCCCCAAAGTATGATCTTGTAAGAAAGTAATATTTGTTTTTGAAATTTAGAATATATTTACGTCAAAAAAATAATCAAACGCTTTTTTCAATATTATATATTAAATAGACAATAAATTGCTGTAAAATCGGATGAGGAACCAAGCTGATTATATAATTCAACAATAGAAACTAGAAGATTGAAGAATAAAATTTTCATTATTAATAGACATTAAAGCCTGTACAATGCAAGCTTTTATTTATGCATTTTACTAAAAATCATTTAAATCTGTAAAAATACAATTGCACGAAGCAGCTGCATTGCGCTGAAGAGATTAAACGCTCGTTAGCATCCAGAAATACTACTAATAATAACTCGTGTCACGCGGTACTTTTAATTTTAATTTCTCTATCAAAAACAAACTTTCTGGTCTGTTCTATTACTCGCGGTAGTTAGATTTTTTTCCTAGACCTTTAGTCTTAAATGAATTGAAAATGATCGAACATTCTTTTAAACATTGTTTAAACATATTTAAATGTGTATAACAGTACAAAAATATGCATCATTATATTTGTAAGAGCTGATAGAATCATTTTTCGCAAAAGAAGTTTGAACAATTTTTACAGTTAAAACACAAAAAATGTTTCAAAGTTGAAAATTCAAATTTGTTTTTCAAAATTAATTTTCTTAGAAACTGCAGCTGATGGAAAAAAGCAGAATGCATATTCGTACTCGGCATCGAAAAATACATAAGAATCATCGTTTATGATAAAAATCACGTTGATCAGTGAAATCTGTCTAATGCTGACCGTACAAATATATACAAAGTCCAAACTTCGATGACGAATAAAATTTGTCAGAAAGCATCTTGTTATAAACGAACAAAGTTATAAACGAATATTGTATGTATGAAATAGCTGCGCATTTTTTAATAGAATATACAAAAAACTACATCGACTGTGTTTATCTGTAAATACATGTTATTTATCATTTAGTAACAGTTCTGGGTTTTTAATAACTAAAATAATATGATATAAAAAAACATGATTACTAAGTATTTCTAAAGTTTCGTTTCAAACTGTAATCCTTGTACTCAGATACAAGTATATATTTCATATATACAATATTTGTTTATAAGTCAGTAACAAACAAAGCGTTTCTTGACAAACTTTAGCTGTTTTTTTTTTTTCTTCTTTTCACGTATAGATCAAGCCCACGAAGCTTAGCCATTTAAATTGAGGACACCCTGTACATAAAAGAGATTTAGAATCAACAATCTGTGCATTGACAAAGCAATCTGTTGCTTTTCCGCAATGAAACTCAATGGAAACTCTCCTTTAGAATTTTGGATTTACCTTGAATATACTGACTTATTTCCAATATCTGATCAGTGAGCAAATCATCCGGCTAATTAACCAACGGTATTTTTCCTACAATTTCTCCATTCTAAAACATTTGAAATAATCAAACACTGAAATAGTAGGTCTAACTTTAATTTTTATTAGCAAAGAGGTTATTAGCATTTCTCACGTACTGAATTTTTTAAATGGATACGTATAAACTTGAATACCTGAGCGTAATCATGCATTCTTCGACTGTTGCAAATTGGAGAATTATTACACTGCATAAATATCGATTACACAAATAACCAATATTTAACGATAATACACAATTGTACAGAACAACAAAGGCGATCAAAGTTTAACGAGCAACTGACTAAACTCTAACGTTATTTCCCGCGTAAAAAAAGACGATCCTGATTCGCTACATTTCTTCAGCGGTGCTTCGTCGAGTTCCACGTTCGATTTCCTGTCAAATATTTTTAAACGACTACGTTCGCACAAAATGAATCCCCAAATAAACTTTCCGTTAGTATTTTTAATGCTCTAACTGCGAGTAACGATTTGAAAAATTGCAAGTTTCACGTTCCATACAAAAATTAACGATCGTCGCAAATAATCGTCCGACGTTCAGACAGATCAGAAAGAAATTAACAAGACGAATTGATATTCCGAGATATCGAAGTTTATCGAATAGAAATCTAACGGATACGATTGGAAAAGTTACGATTTATCGAGCCAGCAATGAGAGAAATTCCTAGAAAAAAAAAGGGCTGAAATAACAGAGTTGAGAAGCCGCGATTTGAGAACCATCCGGCGAACATTTACAGTAACGTCCGCAAGATGGCAAGTTGGCGGCAGTGGTTTTCGTCGTCGGCACGGCGGCCCTCGTTTCCATCGTTTTCATCGCGTCGTCCTCGTTGTCGTTCTCGTTGTCAGTCCCGTCACCGCCGCGATCGTTTTTTCCTTTAGCTGTTTTAGAGAGACTCGGTTTGTTCTGTTCGTTCTGTTCAACTCTGGCCGACGCTTCAGGTAGTAGAGAACGAGAGCCGCACGCAGATATCCGGGAAGGACGTGGAGGGAGATCCGTATGCGAGCACGCAGAAGAGTGACAGGTTACGAAGAATCGGACGGAAAGTGGGAGGGAAAGACAAAAGAGGAAGAGAAAAAGAAAGGGCGAAAAGAAAGAACGGAAAAAAGGTGGGAGAAGTACTGGGTAAAATGAAGCATCGTGGACGAGGGTAGGGCGACGGTGAGCAGCAGCGAGGTTTGATAGGTGGCAGGTAGCGTAATCGGGAAACGGCCGGCGGTTAGAGTATACAAAAAGAGACGGGGTACAGTTAGTCAAGTGCGACCGCGTGCACAGGAAGCTCTTCTCAAGACATAACTTTGTTATCCCTTCTCTCTCTCTCTCTCTCTCTCTCTCTCTCTCTCTCTCTCTCTCTCTCTTTCTCCCTCTGTCTCCCCTTTTTTGCACTTTGCTCCTTCATCTTTATTTCCCCTCTCTTTATTACTTTCCTCTTTCTCTTCGTCTTTATCCCTTCTGTCATACGCGCCCGCGACAAAGAGGAGGATCACGTCGATGAAGGAAACTGACGACGAGCAGTTATCCGCATTCGCGTTCGCTTGCTTCTAACAGCAGCAAGAAGCAAACCGAGCTTCCCATTCCATTCCGTGATACGACTTGGGGGCGATTATCAAGAAAGAACCGCCGATCAGCTCATTGTACTACACACCGTCGCGCAACGAGGATTATACGACGAGTTTCGTGCTTTCCTCTCGAGCCGTCGAACAGCTTATTTTACGTACCATCGACTCGACTGACGAAGAAAAAACGGAACGGTGTGCGAGAATTTGGGGCCGTTAATCACCGACGAAGCCGGTAAACCACGGTGCTACGAGACGAGAATAGAACGAAGAAAGAAACAAAGGAGGGAGGAGAAAGAAGGAAGCAACAACGAAAATCAGGTGGGTGTAGCCCTTTCACAAAGCTGCCGTTCGACTCGAAGTATAAATTCACCGTTTTGTACGTTTTGAGGCGTGCCGGCGCGGCTTTTAAGGTTAGGACAGCCCGTGATCGATTCTGAACTTTGATGTAAAACGAAACAAGACCACGTCGAGCCGTATGCCGTGTTTCCTTTTTTTTTTTTTTTTAACCGATGCAATGATTTATTTTATCCACTTAACGAGAAACTCATCGTGTCATCCCGAATGATCGTTCGTCCCTTCGCGAGCTCGTTGCATTTCCCGGTTGTAAACGTTGTAAAATGAGATCACCCACCCACTTTCTACCTTTCAACGATTACGACCGTTCAACCTAACCTCCTATCGCTTCCCCGTGCAACGCGAATGCCATTGATCGTCCTTCGTCGAACTGTAATTTCCCTCAACGATTGACGTTATCGTCCGTATCAGACACAATCTTTCGAATCTAAGAACGTAATCTCCGATATATAAACATTGTTCCATTTCTTTTTTTTTTTTCTTTTTCTGCGAACGACAGCGACAGAAACAAACGAAAAATTCTGTTTACATCCGACGGAGTATCATCTCGGTCGCTAACGCGCGAAATTTTCGCGCTTCCATCGACACACACATACGCGCTTGTTCTTTCACTTTCGATCGGATTCACCGATTCAGCGACTCGAGCGTAACCGACACTGTAGAATTTCTTCTTCGTAATTTCTCGACGAACGCGAGAACGGCATTCCCTCCTCCTCCTCCGCGCGATGATTTGACAAGTCGTACGAGTCGGTCAGGCATCGGTTTGCCTCGAACTCCGTTACATCCGGTTCACGCGCTCCTCTGCGCTTACGAGAAATTAATAATTCCTTCGCATACGGCCGGCAAACGTGTTGGGCTTGAAAATGATAATACCGGTGACATTACGTTCATTTCCGGTACAATTGGCTCTCGTTGGTCGCGGCCAGGCCGTCGGTCCCGCCGAACGCTTTCTCTCGTCAGTTTTTAAAAAGTTCGCGCGATGCGTTGAATTTGCCTCGCTGAAATCGTCAAACTGCACACGTAAAGAGACGGAGGTCGAAAGTTACCTCGTCAGCTAGATTACGGTCGCTACCGACCTGTATGCAAGCGTATTCGCCGTTCCGTGGCCGGAAACCTCAACGAAACTGCATTCTCGCTCTCTTTCCTAATTTATTCCGTAACGTCTTTCATTTGCGCAGTTTGCGAATGCAAAATTCGATCGGCGAACGTTTCGACGTTTCGACGTTTCGTCGGGTCCGATCGGGATGACGATGCAAACATGAAAAAAACAATATCGTACGTGGGGCTCAGAGAGAGAAAGAAAGAAAGAAAGAAAGAAAGAAAGAAAGAGATTACATAACGAATTGAAAATATTTCCGAGACAAAGGGGGAGGATCGTAAAATGACATAAATGAACGAGTAAAATGAATCGCGTGAAAAGCTTCGGCTTCGGTTTTTCTAACATATTCGTATGTTTCGATTGTTGAACGTCGATCAGAGACAAGTAAATTAATTTGCATAGAACGAAGTGCAGACCTAGGTGCAATCGTAGGTGAACTTTAAACATTGGAAGTTTTCAGAGAAACATTTTTTAGACACTTGGTCTAAAAGACAATTAAATGTATAATAAATAGACGTGCGTTGAACATTAAATGTCAAGAGGTCTTGACGCTCGGTTAAAGACGATTTATCCGGGAAGATCGATTTGCGAAATTTGCGTAGAAGGAGCAGCAAACCCAATGAAATCGTAGGTGACATCCATCTTCGAGTATGAAACAGTGGCAGGAAGTCGAACCGTGTCAACAGCCTATAAGACCACTCGATCGAAAGAACAGCTCGACGCGGTAAATAAAAGTTTCGACTTCTTTTCCGATTCTTTCTCTCGCTGTGCTTTCCCTTTCGTCGTAGTTGCTCGCCTTTAAAAAGGAACGTTCCGCTAATCCTCGGCGAAGAATCGGCGGACCAGATTCCCCCTTAAACTAGAAATCGTATCGGCGAAACGCTTGAGAGACCGTCTTAAAGTGCGCTCGCGAAAAGAGCGGAATACGGTCGAAATGTTGGGGTAATTAACTTCTCTTCTCTCGCTGGCTTCCATCTATCGACTTCCATCGCGAGAGGGGGCGAAAAATGAGAATAAGCCCCTTAGTCTACCGGGGCTAGCCCGGTTGGCGAAAGCAATTGTCGTTTTCTCTATGTCGAACGATCACGACGCAACGGATTAACAGCGACAAGTGCCATTTTGGCCATTCGGTTGTTAATATGTGTCCGTCGTTCGTCCATCGATCGCGATTTCAACACTAGAACTACCAAACCGGTCAAGATGATCAATTTATAATTTTTCGGACCTGTAAATACCTAAAACATACGAGTGAATGTTTCGTGCCCATTATCGTACTGCAAACCTTTTCCCGTTCCTCGCACTCTAATTCATCTTTGACTCGCAGTTGTTCTAGTTTAGTCCTCGATAGTTCCAAGCGTCAGTCGCGCGATCGACGAAAACAAAAGAAAAATCGATTGCCGTTTCCGGGAAGCCGTCTCGCGAACCGCAACCGCGTAAGAGGCGACGTAACTGCCGGGTCGCTGAAAACCCGTGGAAAAGGCTCGGCCCGAAAGTAAATATCGTTTGAGCAACGCCGTCCGAGCGGGCATTACTTTCTCCGTCCTCGGCAGATGCTACGTAATAAAGCCGCGCGTCACCGTCAAATTGGATAATTTCGTATGATTAGCTACATTCTTTCGCGTCACCGTGAAATTCACTCGGCCTCGACTCTGACGTGGTCGGTAATTAAATTTTTACGCGGTGCCCCGCGCGCCTCGAACGAAACTGCATCTTCCTCGACTCGGGGTCGGGGCCGTCGACCTACTTTGCGCCTCGGGAAGACAACGAGTACACAGAGTCGCGGCATCGAGGGGAGAGAAGCGTCTTCGAAGCGAAAAACCGATGGCTGGGAAGATTGTCCGCGTATCTCCGTGTTCAACGAGAAATCGATGGGTCTTACGTGGCACAACTTGTAATACCGATGCTGCTGTTTTCTTCGTCTAAGAACCTCTCTCTCTGTGTGTGTGTGTGTGTGTGTGTGTGTGTGTGTGTATGTATGTATGTATGTACACGCTGCCCCCGTTCGCGATAAGAGTCGCGATCGAATCGCGTTTATCTTCGATCGTTCGATTTCTCGTCAAAGTCGAGTCAGTCGGAGAAATCAGCAGACCCGATACCGACTTTTTACCAAGTAATTGCACATAATCGCGCGATGATTCACGCAACGCCAGCCAGCCGAAGATAATAGCGATAACGCACGCGTTATCTCGATTCTCTCGGCTTTTGTTAGCAGCCGCGACACGCCGCGGGCGGCGACGAGCCCGAAAAGGGCGTACGCGAGCGTGCGGGACACTCGCGTGACTGCGTGACACGCACCCTGAATTACGAGGAAGCGTTTCTCCCTCGAGTGAGGGAGTCGCCGGTCGAATGCAGAGGGAAAAAAGAAAAGAAAAAAGAAAAAAGAAAAATCAATATCGGAATGATCGAGCTTGGTCACGACACGTACGATTGCATAAATTATACACGCGAGGTGAGAAAACCTCTGGTACAAATTTACGCGCTCCTCGCCGAAAGAGAAGTTTCTCCTTCGCTCGTAAAAATGTCGCGTCGATCCTACGAATTACGATCCTACGAATTTAAAAAAAAGAAAAAAAATCATACGGGAGATTGTATTGATTCAGTGGAAATTTGGCTCTTGCGTAACTTCCCTCGTGTTCTCTCACGGCCATCGTTTGTAGATCTGAACGTTTACACGATGAACTTCAACCGGGCTAGCATGATTTCCATTGTAATCTCCGTTTGTAAGAGTTGAAGTTTCTAACTCGAGTTTACGAGTCTTGATTCTGCGCTGCTTTGGTTATTTTAAACCTAAACGTTTTCTCTCTCTCTCTCTCTCTCTCTCTCTCTAATGTCTTCTGTATTATTCGAACCGTTATTATTATTATTAATCATCTATCTTTTATATCTAACGCTCTTCGCTTAAAATAATCAGATCGTCCGCTCGGATTTTTTCTCGGTAAAGTACTCAATAATACTTTAATAGCTACGATGGATTAACATTCCACGCGTTTTTCTACCCTATTCGAAACTCTATTCACTCTGTGCAAAATTTGACGCTGAATGTTAACCAAAAGGAAACTTTTGTTTAGTTCTAATAAGGAAACTGACAAAAAAAAAAAAAAAAAAAAAAAAAAATTGATAATTATAATAGCCTCTGATATGTCTCTATTTAAAAGAACGATGCGCGTGCGAGGGAACAATTAACCGAGTTCCTATTTACAGAGTCGCCGATTCGTGAAGAAATTTCCACAGTCAAATCGGAAGAGATCTATTTTCAGCGACACGACGCTTTCCTTTCGCGGAACAGTCATCGATAAATTCTTCGATCAGACGATTTCGCTCGGGTAATTTCGAGCAGCGGATGAATCAGTCAATAGTACTATCGTTGGTTTAGCAGTGGAGTTCTAAACTAAACAGTCGATTCAATTGTACTCGACGTATAATTGAATAAGAGAGAAACGCGTATATTTCGTTTTTATTTTTTTTAAGCCGATTCGTTTGTCAAACTTGAAATCTCTTGCGGCGATTTTTTTTAGTACCATTTAGAAAGTATCTTATTTATGAGATACGTGTTGTCCTTGAAGAATAAGATCCTAGAAATACATATTACGAAATATTCGTCATCTTAAGAGTGATGAATATTTCCTTTATTTATTAGAATGATGAACAATTCGTTTTATAGATGTTATATTTAGCTTCAAAGAATTCGTTGAATGCTCTATTAATAAATTTAGTGTTAAATTCTCGACTGCACAAACAAATTATAAGGTTGATTCATATTGGTTCGTTCAGATCGTGGAATTATCGTTTGACAGTACAAAAATGATAAAATTTTATTGAGAAAATGATGAAAAAATGACAATGGAGGCAACTAACGAAGATTTGATCTAGAACAGTGTTCTCTGAATCTAACGTGTGGCAAACGATTTTACAGTCAATAAAACGTCTTTGTAATAAATATTGGACACTTAGATTATCATACATCATTGGATAGGACTGTGAATCTTCCAATAGATATAAATATCCAAACTGTCTTTTTATTGATACGAGCAAATATTTTCACCTTTTGTGCAAGCTCGTGAAAATATTTTAATACTAGCAAGCATATTTTGTGGATATGTTACGTGTGTCGTATAAAACATTTTAAAGCTTCACTCACACTGTGAGAGAGACCAACTATTACGATTATATTCAAAGAGTTTGAAACAAATCCGGCGTGATTTATTTAGTCGATCGTTCACTCTGTGAACTTACCGTGAACTTTGTTTATTCGATGATGTACGTGTTTGTAAAATTTTAAATTACAAAATTGCACGTAACGCGCACATTTTTTGATACGAAAGGAGAAAAGTGTAAAATATTTGATACGTAAGATAATTTCCTGCTCCGGTTTTATTTTTACAATCACACTCTCAAGGAGTAATGAATTTGCATAATTTGTAAGGGTAATATGGTATAATTTACATTGCCAATTTTCAAATACCTCGCATCGTTTAAATACGTCACGATGAACTACAGCTCTTTCGCAAGCCAATGTAGGCCTGGAATGCAACACAGTATTCAAATCGACACGCAACACTATTAATAAACATTTTGTTACGTTCTAATAAATGACGCTCGTCTGAGCAAAACGGGACTATATAATTGGAGTATAGCAGTAGTAAGCGTCAGCATCGAAAAGAGGAAAAAACAAGTGCAAAAAGGAGGAACGAATTCATAGTTGACCGTAACACGCGTTAGTCCAGTTTATGGATTAATTTTGGTTCTGACCAGTTACGTTGGCTGTCTGCTGTAATCGATCTCGGCACTACATAATCACGTGTTTAGTAACTTTCTCGCCGCCACCTTGTATCTACTCGTGGGTTTCTACGTATCTCTCTCTCTCTCTCTCTCTCTCTCTCCGCGTGTGTCATTTCCCTCTCTACTTTCATATCCTCCTACTTTCTCCCGCTGTTCTCCTCTCTCTTTCGCTCTCGTGCTCCGCTCGGTTTCGTGGCCCCTTTATTCCTTTTGGAATGCCTACAAATCTTACTGTTATTTATGTAACATCCGTAACCGACGGAGAAAGAGAAATTTCTGCGATTTAATGATCGACTCGCCTTCGTTGACGCGCTGACTGGATTTTAGGGCAAGGTAGAACTCCCCGAGGTGAGTCCGCGAGGCTCTTCGATCTTTCCTCCTGCCGCTTTCCAATTTGCATTTTATCCGACGCGTCTTACACCCGCGATGGACAGACCTCGTGCCAAAGTGAAGTTCATCTTATCACCCCGGACTCGGCTCGGATCGTTTGTACGTGCACGCTCTCGTCCAACTGGAAATAAACTCGAAACGACTTCGATACGTTGCACCCCGCACGTTGGTCTCGAATCAACTTTGCCCCGCTCGAACGTTTCTCCGAGCTTCTTCCACTTCCGAGCGATCCCTCGAGCGTCGACGATTTTGCGAAAGCGTTTTCTCGCGAAAGGATCAACAAATTCGTTGCCTCATAATATCGACTGCGTGCTAATTGCACGAGGTGACACACGGCCGCGCCGTAGAACGGAGATACATAATCGCGCGTGTCGTCAAAATAAATATGCAAATGCGCTG